>CM067369.1:20464413-21064413 GCA_034401795.1 Chaetoderma sp. LZ-2023a | reverse complement strand
TGTGATGTTATGCCATTTTAGTTTTTGTTACATGGTTTATCACCTACAGGGGGTTACTAATCTGTGTGTTTAGCCTACAGGATCCATAGTATGTATCTATGTATTACTCCATAAGATTTGCAGTGCGTGCGTGGAGTTGTGGCTCCCTTGCTATCCGGATCGTGACAAAGAACCTCTATGACCCTATATTTAGCTCACCTGGCCTGAAAGGCCAAGTGAGCTTATGTCGTGGCGACCATCCGTCCGTCAACTTTTCCTTTAAACGACTTCTTCTTAAGAACCGCTGTGCCAATTCCAATTATATTCGGCAGGAAGCATCCTTAGGGGATAGGGGTCCGAGTTTGTTCAAATGAAGCCGATCGGCCAATTAGGCCGGTGGCCATCTTGGATTTTGGCCGATTTTTAGAAACGCCTATAAAAATCTTCTCCGAAACAGCTTGAGGGATTGAAGGAAACATCATGAAATATGATCTAGGGCAAGAGCTCAACCAAGTTTGTTCAAGGGAACTTGATTGGTCAAATAGTTCGGCGGCCATCTTGGTTGACCTAGTTTTAGCGAAAATAACTTCTCCAGAACCGTTGAAGGGATCAGGCCGAAATTTGGCAGATATGATATGGGACTAAGGGCCAGTAAAGTTTGTTCAAGAGAAGTTGATCCGTCAAAAAACATGGCCGCCGTGGACCAATCAAAATATAGTGTTTGGCAGCCATATTGGATTTTTTTATTTGATGAATTTTGAGGCCGAAATTCGTTTCATATAGGTTTTTGGGTATTCTGATCTCAAATTTGCAATTTTCAAAACTGTCAGATAAACGGTTTTGGTGGCCATCTTGGATCATTTTCCAGCCAAAAGCTCCCATACTAAAGCAATGGGAAATTAAAAATGTCTTCTCGAGAACTACTGGGCCGATTTGAAGCATCGTTATGGCATAGAGATTTCATTTTCTTCAAACGAAGCCAATCGGCCATTTTGGCTGGTGGCCATCTTGGATTTCGGCCGATTTTTAGAATTGTCTTTAAAAATCTTCTTTAAAACCGTTTGAGGGATCAATTCAGACCTCATGTAATATGATCTAGGGCAAGAGCTCACTCAAGTTTGTTCAAAGGAACTTGATTGACCAAATGGTTCAGCGGCCATCTTGGAGGACATCGTTTTCGCAAAAACAACTTCTTCCCCAGAAGCGAACAGGCGGAAATTTGTCATATATGATTGGGGACTAAGGGTCATTAAAGTTTGTTCAAGAGAAGTTGATCTGTCAAAAAAACCGGCCGCTATGGGCCTATCAATATATGACGTGTTTGGCGGCCATATTGTATTTTTTTATTTGATTGATTATGACAAAAATTGGTTTTATGTATTTTTTGTGCGTATTGTGATTTCAAATTTGCCATTTTCGAGACTGTCGGACAAACGGTTTAGCGGCCATCTTGGATCATTTACCCGCCAAAATCTCCCATACTCAAGCAATGGGAAATTTTAAATGTATTTTCGCGACATCTTGGATTTTGGTTGATTTTTAGAAATGTCTTTAAAGATCTTCTCCAAAACCGTTTGGTGGATCAATTCAAAACACATGAAATATCATCTAGGACAAGAGCTGCACCAAGTTTGTTCAAGGGAACTTGATTGGCCAAATGGTTTGGCGGCCATCTTGGATAACCTATTTTTTGCCAAAACAACTTCAGAACAACTGAGCGGATTGGGCCGAAATTTGGGAGATATGATTAGGCATCGAGTGCCATTAAAGTTTGTTCAAGGGAAGGAGCTTAGTCAGAAACATGGCAGAAGTGGACCAATCAAAATGTAGCGTGTTTGGCGGCCATATTGGACGTGCAAAAATGTCCACAAACTCATTTAGAAGACTACTACTAAACCACCCACCAACAATTTTGACAAAATGCATAATGCTCCAGGTGAGCGCCACAGGCCCAACCTTGTTGATACATTTAGTATCCTCGCCAGGCAGGTTAAAATCTCGTGAGACTGGGGTTTTGTTTTTTGTATTTATGATATATTCTTTGATGCGTAACTGGACTTCACGTTTAGTCACACCCGCATATTGCATGTTACATTGGGAACAAGTGAGGAGGTAGATGATGTTTCTAGTGGTGCAGTATGTCTTGATGTGGCAGCGTTAACTGAGTTGTATGTGTGTGCTACGGAAGGTTTTGACCTCTAGCTGACTGAAAAAGATGTAATTGGATTTTTGGCAGGGTTCTATTTTTTTTGGAATGGAACTTCCTTGGAATCCTCTTTTATTAGGGTAATTAAAAGAGGACTGCACCAGTTGATCTTTTATGGTGGGGTTTCTCCTATATTCAGAGGTTTTTCTGTAAAGGTGTCCCTGCATTTTAGACTTGTGCGTAGGAGATCCCAGTGTCTGTTGATCTTTTTGAGGTAGATGCTGTGTGGGTGGAAATCAGCAATTAGTGGGCTCCTGAGTTTTCTTTGGATTCTCTCTTTGTGCAAGCAGAAATATCCTGTCTTATTGTAGTGCTTTGTTGTAACTTTCTCACAGTGAATCGACCGGATAACCGGTTGTGTATCAGTCGGTTTTGTATACAGGTTGAATCCGAGTGTGAGGTTATCCGAGATCAAGACCAGTGTGTCTAGGCAATTTACTTCATGGTTTGAGATTTCAGCTGTGAATTTGATGCTTTCTTGTGATGAGTTCATATAGTTGATGAAGCTGTCCAGTTTTTCTCTTCCCTAGTTTTTGTTACACCCTGCCAAAAAAATGGTGGGGTATTCATTATGTGATGGCACCGTCTGGGCGGTAGAATGGTTTCCGGATGATAACTCTGTTGCCATTTATCAGGTCATTTTATAACTTCATAGGGTGGTTGGATTAGATTTGGAAAAGAAACCTATCGAAATCAACGACAATCCGAGATCCAAGATGGCTGCCAGCCAAGGGTGGCCATTTTGAAAATTGGTTTCTGGATGATAACTCCATTTCCGTTTAGCGGAATGTTTTGACACTTCATAGGATGCCTGGACAACATCTGCGGAAGAAACAAAAATCAAAGATGATCTGAAATCCAATATGGTTGCCAGACACCTGTCCGCCATTTGAAAATTGTTTCTGGATGATAACTCCATGATCGTTTAGGGGATCGCTTTGAAACTAACTAGGATGACTGGTCTAGATGAGAATGAAATCACTACTTTCTGATAACTCTTATTCTTGGTGTGTCATCATGGGAAGGTATTATGTGCCGTTTGTCGCGCTCTAATTTAAAGAGACACTTATAATGTAATCAAAGGCCACAGATCTGGTACTCAGTAGTTTTGGAGATTTAAATAAAACAAGAGGCCCAAGGGCCCGTAGCATTTGAAGCATTTGCATTTAAATATACATGATTCGTTACATTAAACAAGATGGGAAAAAAAAGATTTCCCACGAAAACTCTACCAATCAAAATTCTGAATGGAAATTCTGGCACCTATGATCATAGGATCATTTTAGTCAAGTTTGGTTGAAATTGCTCAAAGTACTAAGGAGAAGAAGCAATTTGACTATTTCCAGTAAATTTGTAATAAAATCTAGGATTTTCAACTCAAAATATTTACGCAACAAAATTCTGAATGGAAATTCTAGAGCCTATCACCATAGGATTCTTTCAGCCCAATTTGTTTGAAATCGGTCAAAATGGTAAGAAGAAGCAATTTGACAGTTTCCAGTAAATTTTTAATAAAATCTGAATGCAATTTCTATAACCTATGACCATAGGACCCTTTCAGCCAAATTTGATTTGAAATCGGTCAAACGGATAAGGAGAAGCAAAATGGACAATTTCTGGTAAATTTTTAATAAAATCTAGGATTTTCAATCAAAATATTTACGCAACAAAATTCTGAATGGAAGTTCTAGAGCCTATGACCATACAATTCTTTCAGCCCAATTTGGTTGAAATCGGTCAAAATTCTAAGGAGAAGAAGCAATTTGACAATTTCTGGTTTTTCTCCCAAAATATTTACGAATCAAAATTCTGAATGGAAGATCTATAACCTATGACCATAGGATCCATTCAGCCAAATTTGATTGAAATCGGTCAAAAGGGTAAGGAGAAGCAATTTAACAATTTCTGGTAAATTTTTAATAAAATCTAAGATTTTGAGCCAAAAAATTTATGAATCAAAATTCCAAATGGACGTTCCGGATCCGAGTACAACAGCATCCTTTGACCAAAATTTAGTTAAGATTCGGCTATTGGTTAAGGAGGAGTAGCATTTTAAAGCAAAAGTTGACGGATGGACGACACACAGATGGATGACGGACGGATGAGCTAACAAATGAAAACTAATGAGAAAACATTATTTAATAATAATATTAATAACACTAAAACATGCTAATAAATATTTCATAACTTCTAGTGATCTATTGGGGAACTGGAAAATACGTTAGAATCAGAGTACATCGATAGCAATGGAGGGATACATTTCTAGCTTTGCTCCGGCCATTTCTAGTTAAGCTCTGCCCACTCTAAGTGTGTTGGAATCAATTTAAATACTTTTAATCCTGAAGTCCCCGATTCCCAATTTCAAAGTAATTATACAAGTAAGCTATTGAATATTTTGAAACTAATATGACTGGGAGTTGTTCCTGCCTGTGACAGCAACAGTTCCCAGTCAAATAGTTTCAGAATATTAAAAACCAGAAATGTGGTTGCAATGCATACATGAGGCTCAACTTTATGACTTTGAAATGAACTATGAAGCTGGACTTCAAATATAAAATAAATAGAGAAGGCCTTATCAACAAGAGGCCCATGGGCCTGTAACACTAACCTGGACCATTAGGATTTGAAGCATTTGCATTTACATACCGGTAGCAATGGACATTAAAGGAAAAAAACCAAGATGGCCACCAAAAAAAAATTGATCAATCAAAATTCCCATTTGATATGTTTAAGCCTACCACCAGAGGTTTAAGTGGTAGCGTTTTAAAAGGTTCTGGAAAGTCTAAAAAAAATCCAAATGGCCACCAAAAGATTAACAAACCAAAATTATGAATAGAAATTTTACAGCCTACAGCCATAGAATTCTTCAAGCCAAATTTGGATAAAATCCACTAAGCAGTTATGGAGAAGATGCATTTTGACAATTTCCAGTAAATTTGTCAAAAATTGTAAGATTTTCATCAAAAAAAATTGACCCATTAAAATTCTGAAGAGATGTTCTGGTGCCTACCGTGATAGGGTCTGTGTCTAGCCAAATAGGGTTGAACTCTTTCAAGCGGTTAATGATGAGGATTTAGACAATTTCTGGTAAATTTTTCATAAAATCTAAGGTTTTCACCAAAAAAACTTGACCGATCAAAATTCTGTATCTAAGTTCTGAAACATATCCCCATAAGGTGCTTCCAGCTAAAACAAGTTGTAATCTGCCAAGCAGTTAATGAGGAGTTGCATTTTGACAATTTCCGGTTCATTTTTCATAAAATCTAAGGTTTTCCCATAAAAACTTGACCAGTCAAAATTCTGTATATACGTTCTGAAGTATATCGCAATAAAGTCCTTCCAGCCAAAGTAAGTTGAAATCTGCTAAGCAGTTAATGAGGAGTAGCGTACTGACAATTTCCGGTAATTTTCCATAAAAATCTAAGGTTTTCACTTGACCAATCAAAATTCTGTATATACCTCCTGAAACATAGCCCCATAAGGTTATTACGTGAAACCGACGACCCCGAGATCGCATCTCTGTTCGACCAACTGACGATCGCTGGAAACAAAGACAATCTCCTTCACTCCTCTTTGCCTCTCCACCCAGGAGTATAAATGGGTACCAGTGTAAAAGCTGGGGAAGTTACCAATAAGAGACTGAAATAACCAGCCTAGAATGGTGTGAATGGGACCTGGAATCAGGGATTCGATAGATGCCAACCAAAACAATAACTTCTTCCCATAAGGCCATTCCAGCCAAAGTAAGTTGAAATCTGCCAAGCGGTTAATAAGTAGTTTTGACAATTTCTGTTAAATTTGTCACAAAAACAAAGATTTTCACACAAATAAATTGACCAATCAAAAATCTGTATAGATGTTCTGAAACCGAAAGCATTAGGGTCCTTTCAGCCAAATTAGGTTGAAATCCGCCAAGTGGTTAATGAGTAGTATCGTTTTAACAATTTTTGGTAAATTTTTCATAAAATGTAAGATTTTAACCCAAAAAATTGACCAATCAAAATTCTGTACACATATTCGGTAGCCTACCCCTATAGGGTCCATCCAGCCAAATTAGGTTGGGTGTAGTATTTTTAAACAAAGGTTGATGGATGGATGATGGATGACAGACAGTTGGCATGCATATCAGTGACCTTGACCTTCCAAAATATCATTGTGGCTCCAGTATGATTAACCAAACCCGAGATATAAACAGAAAGGTTGAGTTAAATGGAAAATGTTAATGTTGAAAAGAATAATGTTTTTGCCAATGTCCGACACGTTGTACGAATTGTATATCTTTACCATTTAATAAACATTCTGTTGAATATTTTGAAACTAATTTCACTGGGTGCAGCAACAGCACCCCAGTCACATTAGTTTCAAAATATTTAACAGCTTACATGTATAGTTTTATGGAAATTGAGTGATGGATTCCAGGGATCAATCGATCCCAACATGAGTGAGGCATGGGTGGAGCTTAGCGAGAGAGGGCATAGCTAAAACTGGAAAGGTCCATTAAACAATGGACGACGCTTAATATATATGATTATATCATCACAAATGTTAATTCAATATAAAAATCATCAGAGTTTAGCATTCATGCTCGTATACGGTACACAGAAATCTATCAGAATTTGATATTTGTGATTCAATTGTTACAATAAATATTAGATCTTTCATCAAGTAAACACCGATGAATATTTTTACACTCGTTTGACTGAAACTCATTCCTGACAAGCAAAGGTACAAACGAGTCAATTTGTACAATAGACAATTTAGAGATTTTCATTTATTGTTTCCAAACTCGATTTTATGAATATGACATTTCACATCCTACGCTATATTATGTTAATCATAAAATAAATATAAAATAAAAATAATTAAAAATAAATAGTGCTACATAAAGTTCATTACTGATAAGACCTTGATAAAACAGATAGAAAATGGCATATGGCATATGGCTTTGAGGGTTTCAAATAATACATAAAGCCGAAATAAACTGGCTATTAAAACAAGAGGTTCAAGGGCCTGTGGCGCTCACCTGGACCATTAGCATTTGAACCATTTGCATTTAAATAGATGATGGATAATTTTCGGAAAACCCAAGATGGCCACCCAAATGATTTACCAATCAAAATTCTAAATAAAAATTCACTCTAGCCAAATTTGTTTGAAATATGTCAAGCAACTAAGGAGCAGTGTTATAACAATTTCTGGTAAAATTTTCATAAAATCTAGGATTTTCACCCAAAAAATTGATCAATCAAAATTCTGAATAGATTTTCTAGAGGCTACCACCATAGAAACCATTGGAAATTTTTTTTTTGAAATATGTCAAGCAGCTAGAGTGGTAGCAATTTGACAATTTCCGGTAAATTTTTCATAAAATCTCAGATTTTCATGCAAAAAATTGATGAATAAAAATTCTGAATGGATGTTTTAGAGCCTATGGTCAAAGGATATTTTCAGCCTAATTTGGTTAAAACCGGTCAAGATGGTAAGAAGCAGCAATTTGACAATTTCCGGTACATTTTACATAAAAGTTTTCACCCAAAAAAATTTTTTAATCAAAATTCTAAATGGAAGTTATGGAGCCTATGACCATTGGGTCATTTCAAACAAATTTGCTTGAAATCGCTCAGAATGGTAAGGAGAAGAAGCAATTTGACAATTTCCGGTAAATTTTTAATAAAATCTAAGATTTTGACCCAAAAAATTGAGGAATCAAAATTCTGAATGGAAGGTCTGGAGCCTAGGGCCATTGGGTCATTTCAACCAAAATTTGGTTGAAATCGGTTAAAATGGTAAGGAGAAGCATTTTTACACTTTCCGGTAAATTTTTAATAAAATCTAAGGTTTTGACCCAAAAAATTGAGGAATCAAAATTCCGAATGGAAGTTCTGGAGCCTATGACCATTGGGTCCTTTCAACCAAATTTGGTTGAAATCGGTTAAAATGGTAAGAAGCATTTTGATCATTTTCGTTAAATTTTTATAAAATCTAAGATTTTGACCCAAAAAACTGAGGAATCAAAATTCTGAATGGAAGCTGTGGAGCCTATGACCATTGGGTCCTTAAAACCAAATTTGGTTGAAATCGGTTAAAATGGTAAGGAGAAGAAGCAATTTGACAATTTCCGGTACATTTTTACAAAAAACTTGATGAATCAAAATTCTGAATGGAAGTTCTGGAGCCTATGACCATTGGGTCCTTTCAACCAAATTTGGTTGAAATCGGTTAAAATGGTAAGGAGAAGCATTTTGACAATTTCAAGTAAATCTTTAATAAAATCTAAGATTTTGACCCACAAAATTGAGGAATCGGAATTCCGAATGGAAGTTCTGGAGCCTATGACCATAGGGTACTTTCAGCCAAATTTGGTTGAAATCGCCCAAGCGGTTAATGAGGAGTAGCGTTTTAAAGCAAAAGTTGACGGACGACTGTCGACGGACGGATGGTCGCCATGGCATAAGCTCACTTGGCCTTTCAGGCCAGGTGAGCTAATAATCATAATTCAATCATGGATTTGAAATTGATTGCGATTTACAATCAAAATTATGAACCAAGTTCTAGAAATTCGATTTAAACTTAGCTTTAACGAGATCTAAGAGCAATTTACAAAATGAGTTTATTTTTATGCTAAAAGCAAACAATTCAAAGGATCCGTTTTATCACATAAAATACACAGTTTTGTGATATAAAACCCTGTGAATGATTAGTCTTAAATAGCCAGATTATGGAACACTAAAAACATGTGTGCATACTTAAAATAAACAGGCGCGGTCAGTAAAACAGGTATGGTCAGTAAAACAGCCAGGGACACTAAACCAGGTGTGGCTCTGCTATAAGTTAGATGCCATATGAAATGCTACTGTGCTTAAAGATGAGTTATTTAACCATTAATGGATAAATGTACTCAAGAAAATCTAAACAGTTGCTCATTTAATGTCAATTTGCAGGCCAAGAGACCACCTTTGGACATTTACCACTGGAATGACTCTCTCAGTTATAGAGCCAGTCATTCTAATTGTAAATTTTCAAAAATAGTCTTTTCTTGGCCTGAAAATGGACATTCCTTAAGACCATTTCAGAGGTCTGTTCTGGCGGGTTTTGTTATGAAAGGGCTAAGACAGGTAAATATCCACCATCCTCTGGAGCCCTCTTTATCGGCATAGAGGATTTTACACAAGTTCACATTTTGTATCAAATTTATCACATGAGCTGAGTAAGACCTCATTTGGAACAAGCTTTCGCAAATAAGGTATTATTAACACTATATCACCCAAGATCTTTCTTTTCTCATAGAAAATGTATATTTGTAAACCAGTTACACAGGTAGTCATGGCTTTACAGTAATTTGGAATTGACAGGGAATTGAGCGCATAACCGATGAAAGAGCTAAGCATGATAACGCACAAATGCTTCCACCACACTTTACGGCGTTGGTGTGATGGAAGCGTTTGTGGGCTATGATGCTTGGTGCTTTCATCGGTTGTGGATGCATATGTAAACCAAGACTATTTTAAAGTTTGCCATGGTTATCAAGCCAGTCATTCCAGTGGTAAATTGTCAAAAATAGTCTTCTTTTGGTCTGCAAATCGACATTTCCCAAGACCACTGCAGAAGACGTTTTGGCCAGCTTGAGTGTTGGGTTAGATGAATTAAACTTTATATGAAATGATGACAAGTGTGAGATTCTATTTATCACATACGCTATTATTTCAAATTTTCACGCTGATTCTTGTCATTTTCCCCCCAATTTGTTGTTTTTCTTTATCACTCTAAGGTTTCACTACTGAGCAATTTGACAAATATGTAACAGACTATAGTGAGTAATGAAACATATTTCAGATCTTAACCCTTTAACCATCAAATTTGTTCAAGAAAATTTCATTTTTCTCATAAAAACTGTCCATTTGCAGACCATATAAGATGGTATGTAATGATTTAAACCCTTCACGCTGAAGCCCGCTCAAACCAGTCTCTCACAGTGGGCTTGAAGAATGTCTGTTCGCAGGTCAAGACTAATTTTGAAAATTTACTACTGAAATGACTGGGTCAATAATGGAGCCAGTCATTCCAGTGGTAACTTTTCAAAATTTGTCTTCTTTTGCCTACAAATGGACATTCAATAGGCAAATATTTTTATATTCTTGATCAGATTTAGCCATTAACGGATTAATTAATGTTATACAATGGTATATACATTTGCCTATTACACATGTATATGCTAGTACTAAAATTACATATTCCACTCTGTAATAACTAAACACAAACATCAATTTAATTGATCACAATTTGCTATATTATTTATGAAAAAATGTACACATGTTGTGATTATAAATTAATTATTGTCTAGTACACAAACTCAGTTCAAATACTGATTCAATCACTCTACGCATGTTAAGTGGTGACATACACTTCTGGGTACAACTACTTGTTAACTATTTCGCCATTGAAATTTCAGTGTCTCATCTTCAAGACAATTATGCAAGAAAGCTGTTGAATATTTTGAACCTAATTTGACTGGAACCTGTTGCCTCCATAGGCAGCAACAGCTCCAAGTCAAATTAGATTCAAAATATTCAACAGAACGTCATTTCTGGTCTGCAATGGGTAAAGAGTTTAAAAGTGGGTGGTATTTAAAAAACAGTTGTTTGTCAAAAACAAAGGATGACAGCATAAACACACAATTATGTGTACATTGAGACACCTAGCTGGACTTAACCTTTCCAATCACCCAGAATTGCCACAGTCATACATGAAAGATGCAATATGGAATTTGCAAATCAGAGCATAAATCTGTATGGTTTTTTTTGCTATAATACTAAAGCCTATAAAGATTTTCAAGAACACCATATCTACTTTTTATTCACTCAGTATGCGGACGACTGCTTATCATAACGTTTAATTTGATAAATATCTGGACCACTTATCACATGACCTTGGGAAAGACTCCTCTCAGATCCTCCCCCACAACAAATTCCGGTCAATGTAAAATAGCAATGAATAAATAACTAATCAACAAACATGATTTAAACAATCGGTCCCAGAAGACAATTCCTACGGAAGTTGGTAAATGTTACCATTACCACCTGACAAGTTAAAATGCTTCCACTGACTCTGACAGTAACTTTTAACCCATTACCACTCAAGCCGGCCAAAAAACGGCTTCTGCAGTGGCCTTGAGAAATGTCCATTTGCAGACAAAAGAGAAAACTATATTTGAAAATTTATAACCGAGCCAATCATTTCAGTGATAAATTTTCTAAAATAGTCTTCTTCTCTTAGTCTGCAAATGGACATTTGCTATGGAAAATTTTAATTTTCTTGAAGAAATTTGATGGATGTAAAGGGTTAAGAATGGTCAAAACTGATCAAGAAAGTTGAAATTTTGCCTAAAGTGAATGACCATTTATAGGCTAAGCCTATTTCTGAAAATGTACTACTGCATATCGAGCCAATCATTGTAGTGGTACATTTTCAGAAATAGTCTTCTCTAATCTATAATGGCCATTCCTCAAGAACACTACAGAGGCCAATATTGGCCGGGTTGAACTGTAACCCTTTAACCCTCAAATTCTTTAAAGAAAAATTCGATTTTCTCATAGAAAATGTCCATTTGCAGACCAATTAGAAGACTATTTTTTAAATTTTACCACTGAAATGACTGGCTCGGTTATTGAGCCAGTCAGTTTAATGGTTAAATTTTCAAAAATAGTCTTCTCATTGGTCTGCAAATGGACATTTCTCAAGATCACTACAGAAGCCATTTTTGGCTGATATGAGGATTAAAGGGTTAACACCTTGGCTGCCAACTGTGTGCATACAGTATATATAGTAAAACCATAGTAAAGTATAATATAGTCAAACCATAGTAAAGTACAATATAGTCAAACCATAGTAATCAATGGAGCTGGAAGTCATGGTGTTTAAAGGGTTACGAGTAACTTGCATGATTTGTGACACGGCACATGATCAGAGGCATGAAGCACGATTTGTGAACAAAACTTGTCAGAAATCATTCAAGTTATTAACATTTGTTGAATACTCTTATAATTCCTACTAACAACAGCTTAAACATGATTTCAACCTAAGCATGAACACCAGTTATAGTAGATAGCGAACGGAATAAATTCAACACCGAATAGATTGAATTAACTCCACAGTTACAAGAAAATTTTAAACAAATAATTCTGTGGAACTAAATGTCTAAACCGTCTTCTCTTTGTCACAGTGACCTTTAACCTTGTGACCTCAATGTCATCATGCTGCGTCCTAACATTATAGATAGCCATGAATCCAAGTTTAGTTCCAATATTATAGGATTAACCAATCTTGAAATATTAATGTAAATGATTTGCTAAACGCAAAAGCTTAACATTGGAAAAGCAAAGGTCAAATAACAAGGTCAGAATGGCTTTGACCTAATGACCTCACTGTCATCAAATTGGCTCCTTATGGCATAGGCAACCACGTGTCCAAGTTAGGTTCCTGTAGAATTAAGCAATCCTAAAATATAGCCCAAGATAATTTGCTAAATACAGAAACTTAACATTGACATCGCTGCTGTCGTCGACGTCACCATCATGGGAAAAGTGATGCTTGTGTTTCGCTTTCTACTTAAATTAGGTCATTCTGAACTGAACAGTTGTGGTAAACACATCTACCATGGTAACCAATAAATAATGCAGCACATTCAGTAATCACATGAGACGCATGTCTGCATTTAATTGTAGAAGTAAGGAGAGTACTGGAAAGCGCATTTCATCTCACAAATTCACCTTCTGCCGGTAGTGTAGTAGTAATGGCACATCCTGCAAGACACCAATAATTATACAATAGAATGACAGGAGAAGAATTGGACCACAATACAGTAACAATGCGACTTGGATACATTAATATACTTGCTTGACTAGTTCAAAAAATAGTAATAGCAAAAACACTGTTTTGCATTTTAACCACTTAAAGGAGTAGCATTCTTCCATCCCTGCTTGGGACACAAGTACTGATATTTATTTGATCTTTTGACACCAAAATTGTAAGTCTTCTTCATGACCCCAAGGCAACCTCACAATGACAGGCTCCCATCTAAGTGTGGTCAAGATCACCCAAGTAGAACATTAGTTACCTGGCTGAATTGTACATGCATGCAACCGCACACACAAACATGCACGTGCATATACATGCACGCACGCGCGTGCATGCACATAAACATAAACACATACACACACACATGGATGTAAAAACGTTATCATATATTGTGGCCAGTCTTTAAAATGCTCTCGCCTTTGTTTCTATGAAATAATATATTTGCCTACTGAGCCAACAATGATTTGTTTCCTAACATGTCTACCAGACTTGGGGGCAAATGCATTTGTGCAATTACATACATTTAAATACATTTTGTGACACATTTACACTTGCATTTGTATTTGAAGATTTTAAATCACAAGTATTTGCATTTGCATATTTTTAAACAAACTATTTGCATTTAAAGTTTGAAAAGTATTTCAAATAGTTAGTAACATATAGCACACATGTGGGGTGCCTTCACAACCACACTTAAGCTGGCACCGCACACACAAGCGGTGCCCTCTCATCTTTTAAAAGGGTACCGAACACATGCATGAACGGTGCCCCTCGGGAACCGCACAAAATGTGGGATCCCCCCCCCCAGCGGTGTCCGGGAACTGCCCCAGGGGGGGCACCGCTAATGCCAGCGGCGCCCGGGCTAGAGAGTATAAAAGGAGGGAGCAAATGAGCTCCCAACCATTCAGATGTTGAGTACAAACAAACTCGGCGTAAGGTCACAAGGAAATATTCCAAGAGATAATACGTCTTTAGCGCACCCTCACACACCAAGAGCTGACATAACGTTCATTGTAAAGACCAATATTTTAAAAGAAATTCAAAGAATAAATGGCCCAAGGGCCATAGTGCTCACGTGGCTGATGAGGAACTGAAAACATTTTTACATTAATTAATCCACAACAAGCATCACTTGTCAATCGGGCAAGCATAACTGTTGCCATAGACCAGTGGGGCAATGGTTCTTCTCATCATTGACCAATGAGGTAATCATGCTATGCCCTAAGGAAGCTCCTGCCAAATATTATTCAAATCAGATCAGTGGTTCTTGAGAATACATTGACTAAAGAAAAAGTTGACGGACGGATGAATGCTATGGTATAAGCTCACTTGCAAATTCTAGCCAAGTGAACAAACAAGCCCTTAGTCTACAAAATATCCATACACCATTGGTTCCAATGCAAAAATTTACATTTGCCCCATAATATCAACTATAACTATGTCAGACTGACCTAATTCTTATACAAGTGCTAGTTTATGTCTATAGGGTATGCATCCACGAAGTTAGAAGCCAATAGCTATAAAATTTATAGAACGTGCCATCGAAGAAATATCTTTCGCCATTGGGTCCATACTGAAGAAAATTTGCAAGGGGGATAATTCGGTTGTTTGTAATCGGATCAGGCTGATTTTCATAATTGATAAATTAGATGAGTATAGGAACATTTTGAGTTAAATCGGTCCAGAGATAACAAAATGTGCCACCATTGTTCACGATGCACAGAGACAGATGGCCGGACACCGGACTGATCGCTATAGCTTAGCTCACTGACAAATAAACAGTAAAATTTCCTGCATTCAAACTAAGAATGAAGCAGATTGCTTATTTATTTTTATATACACAATAAAACATGAAATATATTCAAAGTCCAAGAATGTGGAACAAGAGGCCCAAGGGGCCTGTGTCGCTCACCTGGAGCACTGTGCATTTTTGCCAAAATTGTTGGTGGGTGGTTTAGGAGTAATCATTTAAATGAGTTTGTGGACATTTTTGCAAGTCCAATATGGCCGCCAAACACGCTACATTTTGATTGGTCCACTTCTGCCAACTTTAATGGCACTCAGTGCCTAATCATCCAAGATGGCCGTCAAACCATTTGGCCAAATAAGTTCCCTTGAACAAGCTTGGTGCAGCTCTTGTCCTAGATGATATTTCATGCGTTTTGAATTGATCCCCCAAATGCTTTTGGAGAAGATCTTTAAAGACATTTCTAAAAATCGACCAAAATCCAAGATGTCGTGAAAATATATTTTAAATTTCCCATTGCTTGAGTATGGGAGAGTTTGGCAGTTAAATGATCCAAGACGGCCGTTAAACCGTTTATCCGACAGTCTTGAAAATGGCAAATTTGAAATCACAATACGCACAAACATACATAAAACCAATTTCTGCATCAAAATCAATCAAATAAAAAAATCCAATATGGCCGCCAAACATGCTATATATTGATAGGGCCCATAGCGGCCAGTTTTTTTGACAGATCAACTTCTCTTGAACAAACTTTAATGGCCCTTAGTCCCTAATCATATATCACAAATTTCCGCCTGATCGCTTCAGCGGTTCTGGGGAAGAATTTGTTTTTGCGACAACGAGGTCATCCAAGATGGCCACTGAACCATTTGGTCAATCAAGTTCCCTTGAACAAACTTGAGTGAGCTCTTGCCCTAGATCATATTACATGAGGTCTGAATTGATCCCTCAAATGGGTTTAAAGAAGATTTTTAAAGATTTAAATTTTAAATTGGCCGAAATCCAAGCTGGCCACCGGCCAAATTGGCCGATCAGCTCCATTTGAACAAAATGAATTCTCTATGTCATAAGGATGCTTCCTGCCAAATATAATTGAAATCGGCCCAGTAGTTCTCGAGAAGATATTTTTAATTTTCCATTGCTTTAGTATTGGAGCCTTTGGCGGGAAAATGCTCAAAGATGGCCGCCAAACCGTTTATCCGACAGTTTCACAAATTGCAAATTTGAGATCAGAATACCCAAAAACCTATATAAAACCATTTTCGGCCTCAAAATCCAGCAAATAAAAAAATCCAATATGACCGCCAAACATGCTATATTTTGATTGGCCCACGGCGGCCATGTTTTTTGATGGATCAACTTCTCATGAACAAACTTTACTGGCCCTTAGTCCCTAATCATATCTGCCAAATTTCGGCCTGATCCCTTCAGCGGTTCTGGAGAAGAAGTTATTTTCGCTAAAACAAGGTCAACCAAGATGGCCGTCAAACTATTTGACCAATTAAGTTCCCTTGAACAAAGTTGGTTGAGCTCTTGCCCTAGATCATATTTCATGAAGTTTCCTTCAATCCCTAAAGCGGTTTCGAAGAAGATTTTTAGACGTTTCTAAAAATCGGCCAAAATCCAATATGGCCGCTGGCCTAATTGGCCGATCGGCTTCATTTGAACAAACTTGGATCCCTATGCCCTAAGGATGCTTACTGCCAAATATAATTGAAATTGGCCCACCGAGAAGTCTTTTAAAGGAAAAGTTGACGGGTGGACGACGGACGGTCACCACGACATAAGCTCCCTTGGCCTTTCAGGCCAGGCGAGCTAAAAAATGAGAAAAACTCTAAAGATTCAAAACCACCAAGAGTAATAGTGATCCCCAGATTTCCATATATTGTGGACAAGATAACATACCTTTCGATTCCATCGTGTTATTGTGACAAATTTGAGTGTGTGATCTTTGCCTAGCAGTTCTTCATTACATAATATATCAACCTGTGAAGAAAGCAGAGTCAATTAACTTTTCCAAAGTATCCATCCATCATCAGACCTCATATGATGACATCATAATCATTACATCACAAAGGGTTCCATATAGATCGTCATCAAATCTCAAATGGTCCGACACATTGTATGAATTGTATGTCATTGTAATTCTTTGATATTTAAGAAACATGCTGTTAAATATTTTGAAACTAATTTTACTGGGTGCTGTTGCTGCCTTAGGCAGCAACAGCTCCCAGTCAAATTAGTTTCAAAATATTCAACAACTTACCTGTGTATTTTTTTGGAAATTGATAGTCAGATAGTTCAGAGATCGATCGATCCCAACACGAGTGAGGTGTGGGTGGAGCTTAGCGAGAAATGGGCGAGGTATAGCTAAAACTGGAACAGTTCATTACTATTATCAATAGAGTGATTCAGTTCTAGCTATGCCACACCCATTCCCAGCTAAGCTATAACCACAGTTTATAAGTGTTGGAATTGATTTAAAACTTTGAAACATAAATTCCCAAAATATAAATTTCAAGGTAGGTCTACAGGTAAGCTGTTAAATATTTTGAAACTAATTTTCTAATTTGCTGCCTATGGCAGTAACACATTCCAGTCAAATTGGTTTCAAAATATTCAACAGTGTTTATTACATTGTAAATTCATCAAAGATATACAATTTGTACACTATCACGACAAGCATTTCTATTTGTGTGACAATGCTACCATATCATGCCTTTTAGACATGTTAAAGGCCTGTGCTCTAATAGAAGCACACACCCTAACCGTGACATAATGACCTCCAATGATTTCTTAGCAGTTTCAATACACCAAAACTCTGTATTAGAAGCCCACATCCTAACTCTGCAGTTTGCCTCGGGAAAGATATCTTTAAGATCAAATTTGACCAATTTTCTAAGAACAGTGTGTATGTGTAGCAGGATAATAACAGTAATCATGTCACAGAGTCTCTCTACTTTACACCAATCTCGGCATTGATACATTCCCGACCCCCTACCAATCAATGTTAGCCTCAAATTTGTAGATCTCGGTCCCCTATTAGTTTACTTTAGTTTACTACTAATAGTAGTAGGCCACATGTTCAAGATACTATATTTTTCATACTTTGGTAGTCAGCGTACACTAAAAACAGTCTTGGAATGATAAATACATTCCTTATAATTCCATCTCATCGTGAAACAGCGTGGGAATTTAACAAGCGGGTCACGCAATCAATCTACTTAGAAGACAATTCAGAGATATATTGTTGGATTAGCCAATAAAAACACTTGTATGACGCTGACTATTCACGGAAGAGTTTGCTTGAAGGTGCATATTCCTGTTGCTGTGGGATCTCATACACTAACAAGAGGGAGAGCTAGCTTATGACAGTCATTTCAGATAAGAGTGGGTTGGCTCACATCGATCTAACTCGTCTTTGTGTGAATTAACTCCTATCAATGCACAATAAACTATCAAATGCGTATCAATTCTTCGGATCGTATCTAAATACAATACTCGGTCACCATCACGCGATGATATGTAAGAATATATATGGTAATTGCCAAGCGGACACCTAATATCATGTGGTTTATATATTTTCATGACTACATTTTATATCAAATTTAAGATTAATTTTGATGCAATAAACGATATTCATTAAAGGATACACAATATTTAAGTGGTCCCATTTAATTATTTCACTTTAGCAATGATAGTTTTGAGGCATACATTAAATATAGTCATAAGGTTGCAGATTGCTTATATCAGGAATTTGTACTGAGAAATTGTGTTCAATTTTCAATTTTAACCATATTAGAGTATGGTTTTCAAATTTTCTTGAAATATACATTATATAAGCTCACCCCTTTCTCAGAGATGTTGGTTTGGAAATTGAACACCTCATATCCTAATTACAAGAGAGGCCTAGGCTACTAATAAGCACAATACGGTATGTCATTTTGATTGAGTTACATGTGTATCAGATATGTAAGTGACAGATTGTATTCCTCCATTGGACAATATTGAACACTAACCAATACCAACAATATAATATAATGCTAACAGGTGATGTTCGTTTGTAGTAAATAATCATTAATCAATTAATGGTGAATGGGTTTAAAACACCTTTGCAGTATGTATAATTACTGGATTGTGCGGCTGTAGTAGTAGAGACATGCTACAGCTGCAATCAGCCCTTCTTTGCTTTTGCCCACTGTGTCTTGCTTTCAATCAAAATCTTTAGCTTCCTCAGGTCTATTCTTGATCTGGATGTACCGAGTCCTGCTTTCATGGGGTCACCTGGCATCATACTGAACATATTTATGCAATGACGTTCTCTCCCGGCCTTAATATTGGCTATTATAGATATTATGTATATCACTAGTCATTCGTTAGTGAGATAAACTAACAAGTGATGTCTTGCGACAGATTCAACATCAAACACCAGAGGTTTTCCCCTTTGAAATCTTTTACAGTATGTAAACCAATGGGAAAGAATATTTCTTCAGTGACTGTTTTTCAAGATTTCCAAACGTTGATTCTCAAATCTCAGATTCTATAACTTCCCAGGATTTCTATGCCTTGTATGAAACCTGTAATAGGTCAGAACTAAATCTCATGAATACTCACATCTGTATATCTAGCGATGTTCTTTAATACTTTCAAAGCAACAAATTTCTTAATTTGAGTGATTGTTGCCTGGCATGAGATGCGTATATATCTCCTCTTTAGGTTCTTCAGTTGGTTAGTCTTGGACTCTAAGTAAAGACTTAGGAGGTCATCGTGCCGATGGAAGTCCGGATCATCAGATTTAGGAGCGCTATTCGTAACTGGTTCGGCAATATCGTCAGATTCTGAAAATCATATTAATGAAAATGTGTACATGTACATTCAGGACAGTGTAACAGGCTAATAAATTACTAATCTACATGATCTAACTTCAAAATTTCTAAGCAGACTAAGCATGACCCATTCGGTTCTAAGCAGACCAAATCTAACTAAGGGCACTTAATATGCATCAGGTTGAAGCTCAATGTGGGCTTTCAAAGGGAACATGGCTGAAGCTCAGTATGGGCACTTATGACAAACTGGGCGTGAATCTGACCCAATGTTTTTAAGGAGGCAGAGATGACTATAACAGAGGGTGCTCAAGGGTGGCTGGGGATCATACCTGAACCTAACTGAGGGACATGGCTAACAACTTGGGTTTGCGAATTTATCTGCAAGATAGTTAACACATATGGTTTACTAAATATCCAGCTATGCAAAGATGGAAATGCTTCTTTGACATTACCTAGATACACTTTTAGGTAAGTGTTCTTTTAGCGCAAATTTTTTTTATTAGAAACTTGTACTTACGGAATAAAGATGTTGGAAATGGGAGTCCTCTAGACTTATAAAATTCTATTTGTCTTTTCAACTCATCTGAAAAACAGAAATTTTCATATTAATACAAAGCAACTAAGAAATTCAAGTACAAATTATATTTATCTGCTTTTATTAAATGATTAATTAAAGCAAAGGTTATGATTTGTACAATAAATAGAAATATGTTGGTATTGTTAACCCTTAGCACACTGATGTCAATATTCTATCTTTTACCTTGTCAGTATCAAAGAAACTGACATACATGTTTCAACACACACACATCAATATCTAAAGTTTCACTCTAATCACCATTTGGAACACAAAAGGTCAGTCGTCAGAACTCTAGTTCACCGCACAGACTCCATCATCACAGAAACATCAGACAAAAAAGAAGAATAGCATCACATCCAACAGTCTCTCCTAGCCAACGGTTACACTTAGTGGATGAGAAAACCACCTCCTCCACCTCGTAAAAAACAACCAGATGTCGAAAAAATTCCACCAGTCGGACTTCCGTACATCCAAGGCCTATCAGAATACCGTGGCAGACTCTTCAGACAACACCACATCAAAACTTACCACAAGCCCGTCAACACCGTAAGATCACAATTTGTAAGACCCAAAGATAAACTGACCACAGATAGATGAACGCTCTCGAGTCATCTACATGATTGAACGTGACCAATGTGAGGGGACATATATAGGCGAAACCAAAAGGACTCTCAGCACCAGAGTCAAAGAACATCTTAAAATCAACTCCAACTCGGCCAGAACGCACATAATCCACTGGCCACGTCATCCCCGCCAGCAGTGCCTTGGTCATCAACATCGAAACTAAGTTTTTAAATGGAAAGTTAAAGAGGCCATAGAAATCTACAAGCATCAACCAACCATGAACCGAGACGAGGGTTACCATATACCAGCAGTCTACCTGTCCATGCTGTCACATGACTCCACAAGAACTGACCAGAGTGACGTTGCCAGCGACCGTCACTTAGTGCTGAAGAAGTGACCGAGATGGTGACAAAAGCTACACTCAAAACAATTTCTACATCACGGAGAGGGAACTAATTTTTCCTTATTATGAATCATCCTGGGATTGGGACCAACCTTTTCGGAAATGCTGTTGAATATTTTGAAACTAATTTGACTGCATGCTGTGGCTCCCATAGGCAGCAACAGCAACCAGTCAAATTAGTTTCAAAATATTCAACAGCGTAACTGTATATTTCTCTGGAAATTGATAGCCAGGGAGTTTAAAGATCAATCGATTACATGAAGGGCGAAGCATGGGTGGAGCTTAGCTAGAGGTGGGCGGGGCATAGCTAAAACTGGATTGCACCATTGGTTTACTTTACCTATGATCTAACTTTTTAGTTACCGTGAAAACCTGACTAAAGGACGTACTTTTTTTTGTCAAATTAAATTTTTTTCTAAGTTTTTTTGGAGGATTTTGGTCAAATTTGGGCCAACATACGTGAGAGAGGGTAGACTTTAGTCGAGAAATGACGATAATTGTTGTCCAAGGTCACCCGATGGATTAGGGTATCTTTAGACACACATTTATTTCACTTGTTTGTCATAATTAACAATCTTTGTCAAAAGTAGATCTATAAATTAGGATTTAGAGGAAACATGTAAAATAAAAAGTTAATCATAGGCTGACAGGGTGGGGTTTGTGTATGGATGTGTCGAGGTAAAACAAGTTTAATGGGTTCAGGTGGGGCATTTTTGTGGATGGCCAATAACGACTCCTGCAATGGTCTTGAGAAACATCCATTGCAGACCAAGAGGAGACTAGTTTAAACATGACAATCATTCCAGCGCTAAATGTTCAAAAGTCAGCTTCTCTTGGCCTGCAAATGGACATTTTCTATGAGAGTTAATGGTCAGCACGTGCATATCACATCAGCTCATTTTACTTCTTCACACAGACTACATGGAATATAGAGTATATCTTACTGTACTCACTTTTCTGTAGATTTGGTACCAATCTATAAACAATATCTTGCATTGTCCGGTCATGGCTAGAAAAACAAAAAACAAACTTATTCAGTCTGTCAGTTTTGGCACTTACAAACACAGGTAGATAGCTATGGTAAGGAAAACGAAGCATTTTTTGAATTATGAAAACTTCTCATTGCTATGACTGTGAAGCATGTATTGGGATGGCTTGCTAAACACATAATTGGAGATTGGAACAAGACAAACTGACGATGAAGTAGGAGATAAGCATGAGTGGCTCTTTGGGAAAATCAGCAATAGAATGATAAAATGATTTTTGCAGCTGCGTGGGCTTCTAGTTAGAATGAGAGGCCTGAGCTTGCATATCACGAGTCATGCAGACATTTAGTAATATCTAATTCTCGGCTGCCAGACGTCATATGGATCATTAAGTCACGCTGTCTTTCA
This sequence comes from Chaetoderma sp. LZ-2023a, assembly GCA_034401795.1. Taxonomy (NCBI): domain Eukaryota; kingdom Metazoa; phylum Mollusca; class Caudofoveata; order Chaetodermatida; family Chaetodermatidae; genus Chaetoderma; species Chaetoderma sp. LZ-2023a. The sequence goes on along the minus strand of CM067369.1, from coordinate 21,041,860 downwards.
GGGCTCGACAAAGAGGAACAAAGTGCATAAAGACTTTCACCAAAGTCCAAGATGGCTATCGGCCAAATCAACCAATCAGCTTCCTAAACTGATACCGGTATTCCTTGATAGAAAGCTGACATGGCTGAGGATAATGCTTGTAATTCATCTGTATGAGGCACTAGCCAGCAGAACTAGTCAGCATCCTAGTGACCACTAGCTTCTATTAGGCTCCTCATATTAGATATTTAACTCTCTATGAGTTAAGCCAGACTGCTGTAGTGCTCGCCACAAATATCCATTTGCCGGCCAAGAGGAGGAGTATGTTTGAAAATTTACCACTGGAATAACTGGCTCATTAACCTAGTCGCTGACTAGTGGCTCATACAGGTGAATTACAAGCATTATCCTCAGCCACATTGATTTTCTACACAATTTTTGATTATCAGTGTTAATTAGTTAGATAATTATGAAACGTGTGACGTTCAGTTTACTTCAATTTTAAAAACCACTGTTGTAAGCTGTTGCTTCTTCAGTGAGCAATACCATTCAGCAAAGCCATTTTCAAAATTACACTGGTTTCCTATCATCTGTCAGCTCCTGGAGTGTGACTAAATGGATGAATCCAGTTTTAATTATGCCCCACAAAGTCTTAGCTAAGCTGTCCATGGGATCGATCAAACACTGAACTCCATGAATCTCAAATACCAGAAAAAATAAGCCATACAATTCGCACACATGACACTTTTAACAGTTCATGCCGAATTTAGCTACGTTATTCATTACGCATTCTGATTGTGACGCCATCCTACATGTGACGTAAATCATTACGACATCATATACTTTAGAGGGATTGGATTCATCCATTAACAATATAAAGATTTGAATGAATGCACACACATGTTGATGACATTTATATACTGACTATCTTATATTTATATATCTCTGGACTAGAAATCATTAGATGAACACTGAATTGTAGGTACATGTACACATGTTTCAGAAAGGAAGGCATTAACTCTTTTTAACGAATACAGACGAGAAGCAACAAATGCTTTATGATGTATGGAACATTATGCTGAATATTTTGAAAGTGATTTGAATGAGGCAGCAACAGGTGCCAGTCAGATCAATTTCATTTAAGCATCGAAACATTTTTAAAACAGCTTTTCTGTGTAATTGTCTTGAAATTGAGATACTGCAATTTTAAGGGTGAAGAGATTAAATTCCAGTCTTTCTAGATTTATTTGAGCAATTTCTGGATCAATGTTATGATAATTAATGAGTTTTCTTTTGTAATTCCTGAAAATTATTATATATACACCTGTGCAAAAGTTAAGCACCAGCAAAAACAATAGAACGTAGAAACATGATGGTACAACTAGGCTGCCATACTTTTTGTCCCCACGTTAGCTGACATAATTCCAAGTACGAAATGCACATGCATGCATGACTTCACGCCGCTTGATGTCCGTGCGTGGCGGGAAACAGCACACGTGTTCAGTTATGTAAAAGTCCAGTTTGAGGTGTAGAACATTACATACAGATTTAGGCGACAAGATTAGGAATTTTGTGTTCATGACCGTGGTTTATTTGTACAGAGAGAATTAGCTCTTGATTGTGAACCGCTATGGCAAGACGAAGGTTAAGTGATCGTGTGAAATGGCAAATCATAGGCATGCATACCACTGGTATGTCATGCAGAGAGATTGGCAGACAGCTGAACATTAACCATACTGTAATCAGTCGTTTGATTGCAAAACATGGGCAAACTAACGAGGTGAAGGACAGGCCTAGATCTGGAAGACCGAAGAAGACTACTGCCCGTGATGATTGAGCCCTAGTACGCCTTGTTAGGAGATCTCCATTCACCAACAGCAGAGTGCTCAGCCAGCAATGGGAAACGCGCAATAGAGTGTCAATGTCTACCGTCAAAAGGAGACTGTATGCTGCTGGCATGAAAGCTAGGAGACCTGTCAGACGTCCTCTCCTCACTGCACACCACAAAGAGGAGCGTCTGAGGTGGTGCAACGAAAGAAGACACTAGAACATGAGATCCTGGAGACGGGTACACTGGTCCGATGAAAGTCGGTTCCTGCTTCATGCCACAGATGGTCGAACTCGTGTATGGAGGTCCAGACGCACGGCGTACGACCAACGTAACATCATGGAAGAAGTTCCATTTGGTGGAGGTTCCGTTATGATATGGGGGTGCATCTCATTTGATTGTAAGCTGGATCTGTTGACTGTACCTGGAACACTAAATGGACAAAGATATCAAGATTCCATACTGGATAGAGTTGTGGTCCCTCATTTTGTAAATCATGCACCTGGAACCCACCCTATATTCATGGATGACAACGCCCGACCACATCGTGCTAGAGCTGTGCATGAATACCTCCGCCAGAATGCCATCGAAACCCTACCATGGCCAGCAAGGAGCCCTGACATGAACCCTATTGAGCATATCTGGGACATTCTGGGAAACATGGTGAGAAGGAGGGATCCTCCTGTGCAGAACCTACAGGAATTAACAGACGCACTCCATCTTGAATGGCAACGAATACCACAATGGCGTATCAGTCGGTTGGTGACCAGCATGAGACGTCGTGTCCAGGCCGTCATCCAGGCACAAGGTGGATATACCCGGTATTAATAATGACAGTCTCAAACTCGTGCACAGATGTTAAACTTCGTTTTCAGACACCATTAATGACAATCTAGCCACGTGTGTCAACTGTAGGGCAATAGTTGTCAGTTGTGTCAACGTAACCATATTCAGGCCTCGTTTTCAAGTTCAAACAAAAACATACAGTGTTTCCCAACCATCATAATCAGCATTCCTCTAGTTGCATTATTACCTCTTGCACTAAGATGGATGGGTACATAAATGTTTATGCTATTGCTTTCTTCATAGCACATGAATATACCCTCGCATGTGCGTAAAAATAGGGTGGTGCTTAACTTTTGCACAGGTGTATATATATTTCAAAATTAGTACCCCGAGACCAGCGTTTAAGATAAAATTGTAATCAAGAATGAAAATAGAATCCATCATTATTTTAATGCTCAATATTTCTTCAGAATTTGTATCTGAAATATCATCTCATTCTCCTTACTTTCCAAGGCTTGAAGAGCTTCCCAAAATACTCAAATTTTTAACAGTTTAGTTTCAAACCTGCACACGGACTATGTGTAACATTGATTCCAATAGTATTACGAGTACTGCTAAATAATCGTAAGTGACATGTCTTTTGATGCGAGGGCTGCACAGATTCTCCTACACTTACATGCACATGTGAAAATAAAGAAGCTAGAAAATTCTACATGTTTTATGAATGTTAGTCCTCACATACATACCTGATATGATCGAGTGGATAGCTCTGGGGACAGTTTCACAAAGGGCACTTAAGTACATTAAGGTACTTAAGTATGGCATAAATATCAAATGAAGCATTCTGAATGGTCTGTTTTCTACTTTATGACAGGGTATAACTTACAGACCTTTCTGAAACTGGCCCCAGGTGTATAAGGTTAGTACTGTCATACATACCTGATATAATCGAATGGATTGCTCCCTCTGGTGTATAAGGTTAGTACTGTTATACATACCTGATATAATCGAGTGGATTGCTCCCTCTGGTGTATAAGGTTAGTACTGTCATACATACCTGATATAATCGAGTGGATAGCTCTGGTGTATAAGGATACCACAGGTTGGGCATGTGTTTTTCTCTTCTAGATATCGTACAATGCAACTACGGCAAACTGAAAGTAATACACAAAGTAAAGTGCAGTCATTATCATTCATCATTGAGCTTTAACCCTTTATTGGTCAAGCCAGCTAAAACCGCCCGCCAGTCGTCTTAATAAATGTCCATTTGCAGGCCAAGAACACAATTTTTGAAAATTTTCCACTGTAATGATTGACTCAATAGTCAAGCCAGTCATTTCAGTAGGAAATTTTCAAAAATTGTCTTCTCTTGGCCTGCAAATGGACATTCACTAAAAAAATTTGAATTTTGTTACCAATTCTTGACCGTTAAATGGTTAAAGTGTAATTTCTCAATTTTTTGTTACTACTCTCACATGGCACAAGTAGTAGATTCATTCGACGTGTTGGTCAGTCTGAAAAATGTTTGCCATTTCTGACACAGCCACCTATGTGGTACTTGGGACAATAAGGAATAGCCGGTTGTTTAACCTTTAATTTTAAAAGTTCACACATGGAATTAATTATGACAGATTCTGTAAAAATACAAGAATGAATTCCTTAGTACCAAACAATTTTTAGTGGTGGGTGGCAACTAGTGTAAGTGGGTTTGTTAGTGAGACAGACTTGCGACATTTCTGATTATACAGCTGCACAAGTAGCAGCTCTATAGTGTGTTGAACTCGTTTACTTAAGTGAGAGCTTGCAAATATTAAACATCTCAGCCACGATGGGAGGCAACTTATATTTATATATTCATAACAAGGCATGGCAAGCAATACCTTGAATCCTCAGGATTCATACTTTTGTTGAAATACAATAGAAATTTGAGCAATAAAATTATTCTGCTATATGTGACCAATATATGGGCTTACATTAGTGTTTCTTGTAAAGTAATGACCATTCAATTAACAAAGTTCATATTTTCAATGTCAATAAGTGTTCAGAATGTTGACAAATCTAATGAAACAGGAAATCAATGTAAGTATTTTAAGTATTTTTCTAGTATATATATACTCCAGAATTGAAAAAGACATGTTCACTGATCGTTGTCTAACACTAAAGTATAAACATAGTCGAATACAGACACAAGCAACACAACTACTGGTCAATCGCTGCAGAAATTATCTAGCTACATGGCAAATTTGATGCTTGACTTGGTAGTTCATGACCCGAGTCAGGGTCAGTGATGAAAAAAATTATATGGCGATTCAACGGATTAGTTAGCTGATTTTCTCAATGAATAAGACGTTATCTCACTATTGTTAGCTTGTTTATCATTATGATAGTGCTTTGTGTTGTGATGAGTACTTATTGGACAAGTTCATGACATGGTCGAATATAAACACACTCAGCACAGGTGTGAATGGATTATAACTGTAGTCTTGTACTGCTGACACGGCAGATTTTAAAATATTGCATCCTTCTCACATTTTCATGATTTTTTAAAAATACATTGGTTTTAAAAAAAAATTGTGATATTTCGACTAAATCGGAAGATCACTCAAGCCTACAATACATGAAGTTTGTTTCCAAAAGATGTAATAGTTTAGGCATAACAAAGTTAAACACAAACTGAACACAGAATTGGATGCCACCACCCCTCAGGGTATCTCATAATCTCTTTTAATTTTTCTACTTCATAAAACACATTTTGACGATTCTCTTAGATAGGCTTGTGCGATTATTGCATTGAGTTACTTGAGTGATTATTAAAAAATAATTGCGATTACTCGATTAATCAGCTTGGATACAACATACCAAGACATAACAACAAAAGAATATCAATGACGAAAATTGCAATGGTGTTTTAGAAACGTTCATTTGCTGGGGAAGAGAAGACTATTTTTGAAAATGTATCACTGGAATTACATTCACTAAGTAAAATGTAATTTTTCATGACCAATCGCATTAAAAAGTAATTGAAAGTTAGATTTTGAAATATTTTATGCAACAGAAAATATTGACGATTATTCAATTATTTAATTTTTAATCATATAAATTCACGATTTAAAACATAATCGCGATTTTTGATTTAATCACGTAATCGCGCAAGCCTACTCCTAGAGTCGCATGTGGAGAATCTGTTTGGATTCTCCACACCTTCCACAAAATTCTGTCTCTCACAAAAAAGATGTATACTGTATCCAACAGACAAAAAAAACTCGATGAAAGTTGTCCACCCCTGTTACTTACATGTATGTAGGCATTCTGTGATGGTTGTAGCCTCTACTAAGTAGCCCCTACAGAGACGGCATGTGATGTATGGATTAACAGATCTTAATCTTATTTTTCTGTCCAACATATTGCACGTATGTGTTCAACAGCAGAGCAACAGCTGCGTCTGTGGAATGTAAAGAATTCTGAACAATTAGCATGAGGGATACATGTAGGTCAGTAAAGTTTTAACCCATTTACTTCCAAGTTCTGCCATCAAGGTAAATATCATTATTTGTAACAATCTTTTCTATTAGTGTGTGTGTGTGTGTGTGTGTGCGTGCGTACGTGCATGTTGGTTAGTGTGTCTCGTGCGTCTGTTTTAGCATGTCGCACGTGTATGTGTTTGTATGTCTTGTGTGTCAGCGTGTCTCATGTGTCTGTCATGCCTGTGTAAGTATGTCTCGATGGATTGTGTTAGTGTGTCTCGTGTGTATGTGTCTCGTGTCTGTGTTAGTGCATCTCATGTGTCTGTGTTAGTGAGCCTCATGTGTCTGTTATGTCTGTGTTAGTGCGTCTCATGTGTCTAGGTGTTAGTGTATCTCGTGTGTCTGTTAGTGTATCTCTTGTCTGTGTAGGGTGCGTCTCATGTGTCTGTGTTTGTATATCTAATGTGTCTGTGTTAGTGCTCCTCCTCATGTGTCTGTGTTAGTTTATCTCATGTGTCTGTGTTAGTAAATCTCATGTGCCTGTGCTAGTGTGTCTCATGTGCATGTGTTAGTGTATTTCACGTGTCTGTGTTAGTGCATCTCGTGTGTCTGTGTTAGCGTGTCTAATAGTCATAGAGCTGGGCAATATTGGATTTCTGGTAACGATAATGATCTCTGATAAAATATCGCGATATTACGATATATCATCACTGGTGTTGTTTTCGAGGACAAGCATGACATTTAAAGTGACTCGACAACCCAACAATCATATAATATACTCGACTATTGGACACAGGTCTTTTTGCCAGATTACATGTTCTAGGAAGGGGTGGTCATCCTATAATTGAATACATTCTTTGGTCATATGTTTGGTCACAATTGTTCACAAAAAAGTCCTTGTTTCCTGTCGTTGCACCTATTAAGATCGTTAATAGATCATCGTCATTTGTAAAAGGGAATTGAAAATTCACGCGAATGCTTGCCATTACACTTGTTACAACTGATATTCAAAAGTATGCCCCACCCCCACCAATTACACATCCCGTGGTGAGAGAAATCAAACACAAGACATCAGTGCCACACTGACGGGATATCGACAAAAATTCTGGAATTATGCATTTTCAAATGCAAATCTAGAGCTTTGTATCAAGATCACAATGACTGTGACCTAAAGAATCTGAATGTCTGCGCTGCTCTTCCTGGTTGAAGTAACTATATGATGATGCTTAGTTCCAATAATTCGGCCAATGCTGAAATAAAGGTCAGGCGAGCTAAGCAGGACCAAACTGTTAAAGTCTGCACTTTATACAAGTGTTACAATGACCTTGACCTCAGAATTCTTTCGTCTTCTGCCGATAACTCAACAGAAAGCTCTCCTTTCTCAAGGAGAGGCGGAGAAGGGAAAGCTTGCTTGTTGGTTGACCAGCCAACAACCAACCAGCCGACGGCTGAGATTCTGGAGTCTCCTCTAGAATTATCACAAACTGTGCCGACATCTGCGAAGGTGGATAACCGAGAACCACACCAGACACCATCGCACGATTCATGACCTGGATGGCTTGAATTTGGGCTAAAAAAACTGCAATTGGTTCCTCGTCATGCCTGCGACGTCCCATAAAGTGGACTGCCTCGAAACATTGATCATTTCACTGGTATCCTCACAAATTTTTTCCAATAGACTGTTCTGTCTTGAACAATGTTTCATTTTCTCGATCCTGAACAAACATTACACCTTTTGAACATCGTACATTCGGAGCACGACCCATGCAAATGCCTAGAAATGTGGCTTCATATATGAATTACACCTTGCACAACGAATGGCTGGTGATTTTCCCTTGCTCTGAAACACAGGAATTCAATAATAAAATAACAAGAGCTCCACAAACGGCACATAATACCCTGCCCTGATGATAAATCAATGAATGAGAGCTTTCAGAAAATAGTAATTTCTTCCTCAGACCTATCATCCCCATACCCAGCATCCTATGAAGTTTCAGTCACCTGCTAAACGGTCATGGAGTTATTGTCTGGAAACAAATTTTCAAGATGCCTGCCAGTGGCTGTCGGCCATATTGGATTTCGGTTCATCTATTTCAATAGGTTTCCTCCTCAGATGAAATGGAGTTGTCATTCGGAAACCTATTTTCAAGATGGCCACCGGTGGCCATATTAGGCTGTTGGCCATCTTGGATTTTGGATCAACGTCAATTTCGATAGGTTGCTTCATCATTATTATCTGGAAACCATTCTGCTCCCCCCCCCCCCCCCCCCCCCGGATCGTCCACCATTACATAATAACCCGCCAATTTTTTTGGCAGGGTATAAAAATTCATACATTTCCATGACGATAACACAGAGACAATACGAAACATGGAATAACTTTCCTAGTAAACGTTGGTGTGGAATGGTGTCAAAGGCTTTCATGCAGTCCATGTACACTGTATCTATCTTTCCACCTTTATCCATAATAATAATACAGGTCCAGTCGTCCATGACCTTCAATAATTGTAAGGTAGTAGATCGTCCAGGCAGGAAGCCAGATTGGGATTTACTAAACAGTTTATTTCTGGTCATGTGGTCCATAATCTTCGCTCTAACTAACTTCTCCATCAGCTTACATAAAACACTAGTCATGCTAACTGGTCTGTAATTCCCAGGTTCTCATTTATTCCCCTTTTTGAAGTGCCGTTACATTATAGCTGTTTTTCATGTTTCTGGTACTACTCCCTCTATCAGTGATTTGTTGAAGATCAGTATCAGAGGTTTACAGAGCACCTCTCTCAACTCCTTGATTACATTTGGATGGGCTCCATCTGGGCCTGGTGCTTTCTTCTTCACAATCTCTTAATATTTTCATCACTTCCTCCATTGTAAATCTTGCATCGTGGAAATCTTCACTCAACTGCTTAATTTCAAGCTCAGGTATGTCTGTATCCGACTCTTTCGTAAAAAGACTTGTGAAGAAGTTGGCCAGGACATCCGCTTTCTCTTTATCTGTGCTAGAAGTCTTTGTTCCCTCATATCCAGCTACTTTTAGTTCTGCAATTCCTGCTTTAACTAGCCTTTTGGAATTGACATATTTCCAAAATATCTTACAGGGAATATTTTGTTGGAAAAAAATTGCATAGCAGTAACTGCTAAACAAATCGAATAATGCATAGCAGTTCATAGCACTTGCATAGCAAACAAACTGTGTTGAAACTGGTTGGTGTTCCAACGGGGATGAAGGACTACCAGACTTGGCAAATCAGTAGTCCATAAAGCGTGTAATATGCGACATGTAGTTTACACAAATTGCACAAATCTGACATGAACACATGGTTGAATAATTAATATTGGACTTCTGAGAATGTTATTGAGGATAGTCTATCAGTCTTCAGGTCTACAGTAGCCAGTATTGTTATTTGTCAGTAAAACATATGTCAGATTCAGAATATGCATGTACTGGCTCTGGCCAAGGTCAGGGAGTATAGGAAACCTAAAATAATACATATTGGCAGATTTGGCAATTACATTGATTGGAAGCTGTTGCTGCTAATCCCAGTAAAATTATTTAAAAAAAATTCAATAATGTACCTCCCATGAATACTGCGATTTCATTGACTAGGGTTAACATATATTTTGTAACTTACCAACCCACATCACATATTCCTTTCCCATGGTGGCCCGCGTACACTACAATGTACTTGAATTCCCCAGATTCATTTTCTTGATTTAGTTTCCTCATTTCTTCAAACTTCTTATTTAATTTCCTTTCCTTAATCGTCATATCATGGGCAATGCCAAACTTTTTTAACTTCTCAGCTTTCACTAGGTTTTTAACATGGCTCATAAAGTTCCCTTTGGTTTTCTCATCTTCAAATGTGATTCTCATTAACCTAGGATTTGTTTCTATTTTATTCATGTCTCTCTTGCCTAATCTAGTAATCCTTGTTACTTATCACTGGGGGTGTTCAGTACTTTGCATAATTCTTCGACGTAGGCTGCATCCTCCTCTTTTCTAATTTCTCCTCTTTCACTTAATGACTCTTCACATCTGTGAATAATTATGTTACACTTTCTCTCTTCACTTTCACTGAGGTCTGCAATCTGCTCTTCCACATCTTTTGAGAATCGATAAGGTAAGACGATTAGTGGTGTCACGGAGGTAATGGTCGGTAAAACTTGATGCACAGTGCCACTGGGCTACCGACATAATAGCGAACATATATAGATAACATGTGCATAGGTGTAATGAGGGAAAAATCAACAGAAAATGAGACAGGGAACCAGGCTAAAATACATATACCATGTTGGGCGATTTTTCGATATTATCGTCAATATCGCGATATGCCGAATACCGATACCGAAATCGTCATAATTTCGAAAAATCGTAAATATCGTCAATACCGACAGGACGATATTGCACTTTTAACTGTGAGCATAATATAAATAACTAAGTTAGAAATGTCATACTCTTACCTCTATTCGGTCCAGTAATAGTCTTAAGTAATAATCCAGTCTTTGTCTAAGGTAATAAAAACTTAATAAACTCCAAAATAATCTGTGTTCATTTAATTCATGGTTTGTTTGCGTTAATAAAATGATTTAAAGTACAAAATAATCCTTTGTTGTTCACTTTTCATAATTACATAAATAGACGCCGCCATGTTTTTTCTTACCTCGTTCTGACTATTAGTCAGTGGGGAATACCATTTGCACTACCCACATTCCATTCTGATGACGTCATTACTACAGGTCAAGCTATTTATCCATTAATCATTGATCTGCATGGTTAAACATTCTTCTGACAGTGAAAGATTTAAACTTTAAAACTTTTAGGTCGATAGGAAACCACACACACTTAATCCCTTATCAATACCACAGCTTGGAACGGTGGGTGAGGGGGAAGTTAATCTCTTGCTTTACCGCTATACGCTTTTATGTAACTTTATACAATATATTTAACATTTTTAAACGAATCAGATCAAAATTCATTCCACATATAACATTACAGATTTATTCTAAGTGTGAAACACCCTTAAAATAAATAATTTAGGCCTAATTATTTCCAGTCTTCGATCTGTTGTGGCAGTTTTGGTTGCAGTGTTAGCTGGGTTAATTTCACACATCCCGGCTACGCCTCGCGATCAATAGATAGGACCGCTAACTAGTGAGCGAATTTGAATAGGTCTGCAAATTAGTATTTAATATTACAGACCAAATAAAATCTGATATAATTGTTTCCAGTCTTCAGGCTGGTTCTCGTTCAAAATCATAGTGTTATTTTATTAATTTGCATCGTCTACGCTAGCGGTGGGCGTGATAACAGCTGTCGGAATTATGCAGTGTGAATTCTGATTGGCTCAAGTATGATACGGCGACCTATCAGATTTCGCTCTGCTGAATTCCAGTCTGCGCAATGAAGTTAATGCGTATTCCTTGCTCAATCTTTTGACAGTTGTCGTGAGGTAAAGATAACACAAAATACAACACAAGAACAGAAGAAAATCCTTTATTTTTCTTATTTGTGATGAATAAGGTTAGTTGCATTACATTCGTTGCTTTAAACTGTATATTGAAGAGTGTCAAAGTGTGGAATTTCATGTATTAAATATGCGGAAATGGCAATCATGGCTATCTCAATTTACGGTTTCAATGCAACAAATTTAATCAAAATAACTTGTAGACACCACCAATTTGAAATGTTATTCTATGTTTACACCCTAACTCCACACCCCACCCAAATGACGATATATCGTGATACCGCGGTATTTTAATGAGATACCGATATCGTCATGCCTTGAGCAATATCGCCCAACCCTAACCATGCGACTGAGAAAGCTTCGTTTCCGCTCACGAGATTTTTTTGGTTCCGGTTTCGGCGTATTACATAGTTTTTGTGGTTTCTTCATGGGCCCCCGTTGCATTATGGGATATGCGTCTTCATTATGCGTATGTTCCCATAGTTGTTTTAGGTCAACCTACTGCGCATTTTCAATGTCCAAAGTTTGTGTGATATTGTTATCACGAAATAGCGTACATTTACTATAAAATGTAAAACGATTAAATAGTCTGATGCAGACCAGATACAAGCTTTATTTATTCCTATTTATGGGTCTTGTAAATGCAATATGAGGTTTGGTTGACTGTCTCATATTATTTTTAATACTTATGGCTGTGGCAAGTCGTTGTTGTCAATGTGGTATGTATTTAGCGCTGATAGCAGGAAATTTAAGGCTTGGTACCACGCGATTCGCACCCGGATGGAATGTACATTCATGTATTTACTCGCAGACATGCATTAACTCCCGTTTTCTGTAGCTTATTTCTGGATATTTAAACGCGATCTAAATATTCTAGCAGATGACATTTATTTATGACGTCATAGTTACCATGAACGTGTTTGTATTCCCCCAAATAGCAAGAAGCACTGCGATACATCGGTACACATTTTATAACGTCATTGGACTGGTACAACTATTTAATGGTGTAGTCCCGGTAAAAGATACAATAATGCTGGCGGATATCACTGACAATGGGCAGACGCATTGTTGTGAATATCGTGGGTTGGATTTAGCAGAATGACCAAGTAATTCATACACATGATAAAAAATGAGCTTCAAATGTACTATACATGGGCATATGTATTTAGGGCATTTCGACCATATACGAATGCGATTAGCGAATGCAGTGAGCCATTGCGAACGAAGTGAACGTATATAGATAACATGTACATACATGCAACGAGGAAAAATGAACAGAAAAAGACATGCATTAATTCCTGTTTTGTGTAGATTATGTCTGGGAATACGCATTGTTGTAATTATCGTGGACAGGATTTACCAGAATGCCCTCCAAGCATAATGAACAATTAGCTTCAAATGTACTATACATGGGCATATGTATTTAGGACATTTCGACACCTATACCAATTCGTCCTATTTATTTAAGCAATAAATGGTATCTGCGTTCGCTTATAGGCAATGCCTATTTTCATATTATCATCCAACGGCACCCCATTAAACAGGGCGGTGGACACCACTATGCCACGAACACTGTGAGCCATGGCTAAGTCAACTTTATTACCAGTGGTGGATTTGTGGCAAAACTGTCTACATTCCACAATCCATCTAGATATAGTGTCTTTTGGAGCCCGGCCATGGGGTTCAATATATGACAACCACAAGTTGCAACGAAGCGGGTCCGTCCGCTGTTCCTGGGTATTCGAAAACTGGTATCGCAAGGTGGAAATATTTTCATTATGTATTCTGATTCATTTCGCTACACAAATTATATAACACAGTTATTGTGTATTACATAACCGTACATACCTAATCTACATTCAGTTCAGCAATGTGTATTTATAAATTTTATAGAAAATTTTGGACAAAGATTATTTTATTCTTGTCGTGTCTTGTGTAGTAGTTCCCGTCTATGAGACTGTACGCCCTTTAGACAAAACTTCCGAAGTACATCAGAGATTCCCCCAATTAAGTTACTTACTAGGTCTTACTAGTGTCAGGTTCGACTCGCTAACCATAGTCAGTTTCATGGTTTACTGATCATGCGCAGTTTCTATGCCCAGTCGAACTTGATTTTAGTCGACTATAGTTCGCTGGTACCCGGATCCCTATTCAATTACTATTGCAGAAGATTTTGAGCCGGGTACCAGCCTCCATTAACCCTTTCTGTCGTCTGTTTTAATGAGCTACGAAAATGGGTTATTTTTGTCCGCTAAGACGTCAGAAAGCGCCCATAAGGCATAAAGTGGGAAGGAATATGGGCTTGGGAACATCGACATGCAATGGGAAAGCATAATTTCATCAAACCTAAGTTATTTAGAGAAATATTTACACTTTTATATGCATTTATTCGTGGCAAGCGATCGGTGTCAGACATTTTGAAATTTACGCAAATATCTGACTAACCATCTGAGCCGAGGTCGGGTGCTCGGTTGACTATAGTTGACTAGCTAGTTAACTATTTGAAGTTCGACTGGTACTCTAGTTAGCTATAGCTAACTATATATATGGTTAGGAGTCGAACCTGACCTAAGTGTTGACTGGTCGCAGGCTCTAATCCTCTATAACCACATGTTCTTCATCTGGATCCTGGTTAACAGTTCAGATAATTTAGGAACTCCTTCCCATATAGGGAGCACCTCGCAAGCGGAGTAAAATCCAAAAATGACAATAGTACAAATGGGCTTGTGTATGAATTACTTGGTCTATTTATTACTGTTTATAATTGCGAGGTTTGTGGTCCTGTGATGGTGTAGTGAGTAGAAGTATTGTCGCACTGACATTTCTAGTTTATGATGGCAGTTGCAGCTTGGTTTGTATATATATATATATGTAGAAGGGTCGAACAGGAATGATGGTAGGATTATTTTTTTGGTCCAGATGTTGTAGGTGTTGGTGTTACACAAGTTACATAGGCTAGATTGGATCAAATTGAGGCAGTGTGACTTCCAGTAATCAGGGGGCATTCATGCCCAGTCGAACTTGATTTTAGTCGACTATAGTTCGCTGGTACCCGGATCCCTATTCAATTACAGTATCTTTCTCAACATTGAAATGTGAAATGCCTCAAAATCAGCTATATGCTTGCTGGAGGGAGTGAATAATTCAAGACCATATAGCAGTCAGGGTAAGACGTACATGATGTATATATGGTAGCAGATTCTTGGAGAAAGTCCATTCGTGCCATGGAGACCAGTGCCTGCCATAGAGTAGGAAGGTCTACGAGCAGGTGAGATCTTTTCTCCAACATTGACTGAAACTTCATTTCTTGGTGCATTGAGGCCCAAGTGAACAAATCCAACAAGATGATTGGGCTGATAAGACGTTACTACGAATACCTGGATCAATACTCACTGAAACATCTGTACATTGCTACTGCAGTAAGATTCAGGACAACATAGACAAAGTATGTAAGTGGTCTCAGATATGGCAACTATCTATCAATACAGATAAAACACATGTCATACATTTCGGCAGAAACAACCCTCAAACCAAATCCTATATGGCAGAAATGCTCAATATGCATCCTGTATTAATGTCAGAGGTAGAAAAAGACTTGGTAGTGCATACTGACAGAAAACCTTCATTTGATATACATTTGAATTCGACTGAACAGGCATGCGTATACCAGCCCAACACAAAGTCATACTGCAATTCTTCCAATACAGTGGACTTATCTTGGAGTAGGCTGTGCATCGACAAAAACATGCTCTGTAGCGATTTCAAGCATCAGTAGATAAGTCTCTGCTTCCATGTCCGCATTTTGTGGTTGCACGAAGAGACACTAGTGTAGAAAGGTAGATTCAGATAGCGACAAACACAGAAAATGAAAACAACAGCAATAAGACAAACCATGGCCTCCACAAGTCAGCATGCAAACAAATGATAGGCACAGCAGGGTGTAACCATGAGTGTAGGCGGCACACCGCAGCTGATGCGGGGAACACCCATCTGCACCACAGCATTTCCACAAATCAATGTTAGCCCTTGTCACTCCGATGTCAAGATTTTAAATGTTCATATTAAATTAAAAGATGATCTGGTGTTCATTTTTCGGTAAATTTGGTGGATGATGTTGCTGTCATAGACATCAAAATCATCGACCAAACTGTTGAGAAATGTGCACCGGCTTCTTTGTTATTTACACAGCAAAAGATAGAATATTGACATCGGAGTGGAAAGAGTTAAACTCTTAAATCTAATGGTTTCGAGGAGACTTAATTAATCAACAACAGTCAAATCATTCAAGAACAAATTAGATATCCAAGAAAGAACTTTTGAATTGGACTGAGAAAGCCATACTACAACAGAACCACTGAGGAAATAACAAGCCAATGGCTTATGCCTTGTAAAATGATGATGATGATGATGATGATGATGATAATTAAATAATACATACTGCATGGCTTCTCCAGGCCTTATCCAATCTATTTTTAAAAGCATTTAAACTAGGTGCGTTAACTACATTGGTTGGCAGATTATTCCAAATATTTACTATTCTAGATGGAAATGCTTTAAGTCTTATATACTTTTATTAGTCACCTGCTTCTTATATCAGTATAATCGTCCCATTTTAAAATTACCATGAATCCCCAGGTAGTTGGCGCAACAAAAAGACAGTAAGTACAATTAGAGTTAAGTAAAGTAAAATTGTATTGTTTTTTTATGCCAAATTGGCTAATAAGCATACGTACAATGAGCGCACAAGTACTATAACATAGCTAAAGAAATATCTAAAACTCAATAAACTATGTTTGAACTGCATTCTTGAACCCCCACACACATACACACACTCGCATGCCATACACATGCACACGCACACACAGGCATGTGTTTGGTCAAATGCATGTTTTTTGCATTTGCATGGAAATCTCTAATCCGTTTCCAATCAATACCCAATTATTGGCTTGACTGATTACCTCATGCAATTGTAGATGCTTGTCAGTATAGATCGACCGTGCCATGGACCTGACTGTTTAGCCAGTCAAATTCCATATTAAGTGAATTTGTTCAAGCGAGAAATTTCCAATGACATGCTAAAACATATTACATATAACAATACTAACAATACAAATATACCTTATATGTACGTTGTGAGAACTAACCACTGGCATATCTATGCAGTTTTATAGTTCATGTCGGCCCCGGCTCCGAACAGTGCATTGTCACAGGTAGTAGAAGGATATCTATCTCAGGACAGCCTCCAGGTCCATGGCAGGGTCGATCTATACTGACAAGCATCTACAATTGCATGAGGTAATCAGTCAAGCCAATAATTTGGTATTGAATAAAAATGGATTTGAGATTTCCATTTATAACATAAGCCATACATGGAGCTATATCGTTTATGGGAATACGAGGAGAGTCATATGGAGAATGTACATTTTGGTACAGAGTCCTTTATTAAGATTTCATTTGCTTGCTTGGTGATCGACCTTATGAAGGAAAGGCTTCACCTGAATTCTTTATGCCCTGGTCTTGCACTGGACAATATCAAGTTGAATAATGTAGATACTACTGATGTCCTGTATGGTCTATATAACGAATAGATAACCTCCTCACGACTCGTATCTGCCTTCACAAACTTGATAGAGGCAATTCTCTAGTTGGCATTTTCAGGAAAACTGACCCACCAAGTCTGTCTAATGTGACTAGCTATAAACATACATATATAATTGACTTTGTTATCACAATACATTTTAAAATGACTGCATTAATAGAAGGATAGATTGGCATTGATAACACGCCGACTCATTAGAAGTATATTTGAACTCTGAAATAATCGTACTTTATATATGATATAAATGGTACGTCGCTTTAATGCGCTTTAGGCTAGTGAGGTGCCATGCCAAAATCACAGCCGTGTCAAAATAAAATGGGGTGGGGCGGGGGTTATGTGATTACACCCCTAATCCAGGCCCCTCCAGCTCCAGTTTTACATATGATTTTGTACAAGGTTTGTAATATTTACAAGGTTTTTAACATGCAGGGTGCTGGTGTCATGGTCGTTATCTGCGGTGTGCCACCTACAACCAAGACACATAACCAGCACTTAGGTCAGCTGCGGTGTGCCGCCTACTAGGAAGACTGACCCACCAAACATGTCCAGTGTGGCTGGCTATGAACATATAATTGAATTTTTACCACACTACATTTTGAAATAACCGCCGTCTTTGAAGATAAGCTGGTGTGTGCAACATGCCCAATCATATGAAGTATAATTAGATCTGTACAAGTTAGCCAAAGGTGAATGTATGGTCTTTAAGATGTGTGTCCAGTTTATGCTTAAACTCGTCCATGTTCTTTGCTTGTACTATATGTGATGGTGGAGCATTCCATGATGGTGGCACTCAATTAAAGAAAAATCTGTGTGTACTTATGTTGCAGTGATCTATTCTTATTTTGTATTTGTGGCCCTGTGTTATGCTGCTTGTAGGTTTCCCAAAGGGATTTTCTGTATCGACATTGTACATATTATGTTGCAATACTCCAGAATGGACCTTACTAATGCTTTGTACAGTAACATGAAAGTAGTTGTGTCCATGTGGCTAAATGTTCTTTTTATGATGCCCAGCATACTGCACTTTCTGCCTTCGGTTACTTAGCGAGCTACGGATCCAGTTTGCCATTTTCTTGCTGATACCATATGAGTGTAGATTGCTGAGAAGTCTTTCATGTGGAACCATGTCGAATGCCTTTTTAAAATCGAGGTAGATCACATCTACTGGTTTGTTGGCATCAAATAATTGGGTTACTACATGCAGGTATGCCGACAGCTTTGTCTTACATGACCTTTTAGTTCTGAATCCATGTTAACACTTAGATAATAGATCACTCATTTCTAAGTGATCTATAATATTGTCACATACAAACGATTCTAATACCTTGCATAAAATGTAAGTGTAGTTCGGATCGAACAGTCGGATATGGCCGTACCATCTAAGCTGGGTATGCGCCACCCGTCCTGGATTCGTTTCCTGAACACGCCCCTCTGGGTAGAGCCATAAGCGTATATAGGCCTATGGGAGGGATAGCATGTCGAAAAACGACTACGTCCACTAAAACGCATGATGTGCATGCGCGCGCCAAGACGCTGTTTATATGGAGCGAGTAGTTACGACCTAGTTAGGATGGCGCTTTTAGTGTACCGAGATGGTACCCTGTAATCCTTATTAATTGATTGGTCCCATTAAGTCTGGCATTAATCAAGACCAGAATTCAACAGGCTTTTCAAATCTGTAAACCATTTCAAAATCGGTTGAGAAATGGCTGAGTTATCCAGGAAAAACTCTTCATGATTATCTTCAAAATATTGCCGTGAAGTCATAACCACATGGACGCAAAACTTCTAGAATGTTCACGAATATTAACATCTACATTCGGAACACAAATTTGTGGTGAGGCCTTTACGGCCTGAATATGTGAGTCTACAGATGTAGAGGCAGGATGTTCTTTGATGGGTGACTTGCAGGATCTGCCGGCCATGCCTAAAAGTGGTATTTCAATCGCCGCCGCATTAATTGTGTGGGTTCTTTCTACTTTCGACCGCAGCAAGTAAATTCTGCCTGGTGCGTCTTCAGAGCTGGCTGACGTACCCAGCACCGTGCAGCTTTGTTTTGTATCTTTGTTTGCCTCTGACAACCCCCGCTATTGACGGGATGGTTACACCTTCCATCCGTGCCATCTGTGTATGGGAACTTTCTTCACCACATAGTACTATCGTATCTTTTACTGACTGCTCATTAGACATTCTATTAGGCCCACAGCACTGAGCAATGCACTCCCACCATGAGTGTTCTTGCGGGAGTCTTGTTTGCGGAAAACAGCTTGTGGGAACCAACCTGCGGGAACTTTTCCAGCTTCCGGAGAGCGCATCATCCCACGTCGACTACGGATTGACGTGTCAATTTTAGTAACATGGTAGCCTAACTTAGGAATGACTACCAAGTATTCAAGTAACTATATTTCACTGTTTAATTATTTCTGTATATAGGTTTTGTTAATTATATTATCAGTAAGAACGGTCCCGATGACTAAAAGGAACCGTAATGGTCTTAGGACTGCTAGTTATAATTTCTGTATTTGTTGATAATTATTCTCATTTTCCTCAATGTGTTGCTAATCGCACTATAGTAGGTTCGTTAACCTGTACTGTTATATATATCTTGATCATTTGACACCGTATTGCTTGTTCTGGTTAGATTATGTATATATATATATGGCCAGTGGCCATCCGTTCATATGTTTTGTTCATTCATAGAAAATATAGGACTGCAGTGCACGTAGGAAACACTATACAGCAACACCGTTATATGCAACACTTTCTCCCGCTGCCAACAATTTTTCACTGAGGTCGCTGTCCATGCTATAACTCTGTTTAGCCCGGCATGCTACCGACTAAACCTTTTCTATTCAGCTCAATAGGATAGGGTCAAAATGATTAGAGACACTTTCTTCATTACGTACCCTGTAATATATTCTTCTCTTCCAGTAGTGCGATATACTAGCCCTGCACTCCTGTAAGACTCATAAGTAAGATTTTGTCTCTCTTCGTGCTCCACTCAGCTTTGTGGCATCTTAATTGTTTGGATGTCCCCATCCGCACAATGGGCTGATCCGACTCTGGGAAACTATTGGGGTTTCCGAGCGGTGATGGCCAGGGTGCGGTGTCACACACCTTCCCGTGTATTTTTGGATACTTAGTAGTTAGCACTTTAAGCCAATGTAGGAAATCACTGCGAACACATGTATTAATTATTATTTTATTTACTGACAATCCTCCCGCATCGCAGTGCAAAACTGGCAACTTGAATATAAACCTAATGACAGGTAAAATGGTTAGTTCCATAGAACCCGGTGACGGGCGAGATGCGCATTCCCACCAAATTCTGTTAGATTGTCTGGGCATGATATTTAGATCTGCCACGTCCTTGTGGGAAGGACATTTATGGTGGGTATTCATCTCTCTTGCCCCCCACCATAACGATAGAACAATGGTCTAATAATGCTTTCGTGAAAAGTAACCCATGTCTTGTAACGTTTTATGTGGTTACGAGGTGGGATGTCGGGATTCTTATCCAGTTCGGAGATGTGTGCTTCCACTCCTTTGTGAATGGGAAGACGTCGTACCGGTTGTCGTATGGGGCGATTATTGCCTGTATCGATGGAATGTCGTACGAGATGAGTTTCTCCGAGATCCATATCTCCGGAGGAAAAACTATTGCGATATTTATGTAATAATTTCTGAATTTCGCGTTTTTGTGATTGCAATAATCCAATAGTGGCACGCAGATCAAAATTGTGTCGATGCTCGGGTAAATCATTACTCAGCGGTGGTGTTGTGTCAGAAAGTGCAGGTGTTTCCAGTGAAATTATGTCCACTAAATGGCCGCGGCGTACTCCTGGTTCCAGTGTGATGGGATCTGCGGTACCATTGAACACTTGAAAGGGTATTTTCCCTTTATCCGTAGTGTCTACTATTATGCGGGGACTTGTGCATTGTGAGGCGATCATGTAATCAGGGTCGGGTTCCAGCATGGCGATGTGTGTGTTGCTTCCTAACTGTGGTGTGGTGGCCCATACGATCCGTTCCTGTCCCGGCTCAACCGTGGCAGTACTTGAAGGTATTACTGCACCCATATATCGTATAACGATGATGCGGGTCCGAGAGGTATCCGTCGGCCGTGTATGTCAAGTTCCTGTTGTCTGCAGTGTATGATGGCTTCGCTGGCAATGAGAAAGTCAGAGCCAAGTAGGGCGTCATTATGAATGGAGGCGATGACAACTCTCTGAATGAATTGCATTTCCTCTATCTGTATAACTAAATTAACTACACCGGCCACGGGTACATCTGCTCCTGTAGCCGTCTGTAGGTAAATATTTGTAGGCTTAAGGGGTGAGGGGCTTTTTATGAGGTGGGATGCTCTCAATAATGGCAGGGGAGCAGCATCACTCTGTATATATTCCGACTGTCTCCTTATTGCTTCTTGCAATGTTGCAGGTGGCTGAGTGAGGAATGGGCCAGTTCGTCGTCTCCACTGGGGTGTAGGCTGCGGTGAAGATGGAGCTGGGGGTATCAATGGTGGTGGCGTTGTTGTTGTTTCTGTGTGAGCAGTATTAGTATAGACAGCGGCACGTACGGTATAACAGATACGTTTCTGTCAACGCCTCATAGGATGTTTTGTTGAAGCACAAAAGAAACAGCGTGGTTTGCATGGACGTGCGTTCTTCCATCCATGTCACCGCTTGCGAATCCATGAGGTGGAATGAGTCGTCTCTCCCAAATCGCGACTGTCTGTGGATGCAGAAGATGCTGCTGATTGGGGTTGTGTTCTGCATACCACCAGCGGGCACCCAGAATCTGATGTCTTGGTGGCGGGATGTGGTGCTTTCAGAAACGTGGTTTCAGCAGAGGTATTACAACCTACTACTGCCGTTTTACAAAGAAAAGAAGGTTTGTTGTGTATGGAAAAAGAGGGTGATGTCTTTGCTGCGGATGGGGGAGGCAACGTAGGCATGGACATATTGGAAGCCATGTATGTTGGTGTTGGTGTGAAAGCTGATTTCTGTGGATGATGGTTAGTCACTGAACGTTGTTGCGTGAAAGCCGCAGTTAAGCCGGGAGAAGGATATGGGCACCGAAGTGGCTCTAGGTAATTCGGTTCCCTTAGGAGTTTGATTGTTTCTCTGGTTGTGGTGTGGTCCGATCCGTCGCAGGCGTTGTGGAGGGAGGCCGGTTAGGACACCATTCCCTCCAATGTCCTGGCTGACCGCATCCGAAACAGAAGTTCGGTGATGGTGTGGTACAGGTAGTGTTTGTTGTCCTAAACTGTGTGGTAGCGAGGTTTGTGCTGAGTGTGGTGACTAAGATGGTGAGTGCGGAGATCTGCTTGTTGATCTCTTCTATCCGCTCTCTCATGTTGCCGTTGTTGTTTCACTGGTTTCCACGCCCTGGGGCTCCGCTGTACCCACCTCTGCTGGCACAGCCCCTTCCTCCAGGCGCTTGATTCGGACTGGTCTTCTGCGTATCTGATACTGGTGGTGGTGTCTGCGCAGTGGGTGTTGCTGATCTGGGGGGAACACTGGCAGGCGAGGCGACAGCTGCACCGTCTATCTCGTTGATAGGATGGAGTTGGCGTCGGTTATGTTTCTCCCGCCCGAGGAAATTCTGAATACGGACCGCTGTTGCCGTTAATTGGGCCAAACTCCTGTGGTCACCGGGAAATAATTTAATGCATCGATGAATGTATCAAGATGCAAGTGGAGTACGCCATCCACATTGGTGCTCGGATATGCGTGGGTAACTAGCCTTCTGATTCGGCTAGCTAACTCGGGAAGAGTTTCTCCCGCGTGTCGTCGTAAATTCTTGAGTTGAAGATGACTGGTTTCCTCGAGAGCTGTGTCGCCAAATCACTCCATAAGTGCTCGTTCCAACTGTGTGTAAGTAGGAGTACGATCCGTCCCCAGATCCGCAAGAACTTGCAGGGCTTTCCCCAAAAGTGTTGCTGCAAGATATTCACCCGTCTGTCTGTCGTCCCAGCAGTTAGTCCGACTTATTATTTCGAACTGGATTTTATAAGTGGTCCAGTCATGCTCCCCGCTAAATTCGGTGGTGGGCTGGGGTGGGTGGGGGTGGAGTATGACTCGACCAAACCCGCGGGAAGAGTGTAGGGGTTGAAATCCGGGTGGTGTGGATATCTGAGAGTTGGCGGATTGTACTGATGTTGGTCTTGGTTGCGGTGGCGGTGGTGTTGGTGTATCCCGTCGATGCCGATGCCGAGGAGCAAGGACATGCGTACTCCAATTACTTCTCCAAGAGAAGTCCGCCCTGGTTGTTGAGCCATAGACTGGCATGGGTCTATGAAAGGAAGGCGGATTGCGGTGGAGAGTGTGCGGTCGTTCCTCCCACGGTGAGGGCTGTTGTTCCTCATGGCGGTGGCGCAAGTGGCTGACGGTTATGATATGTGGCATGACTAATATACCGGCGAAATGGTGATGCTGATTCCTCTTGATGACTCTGCGGTGTTCCCCTTGAACACAGTGTTTCGCTAGAAGGGGGCGGTGCGGGATGTTGTCTATGTGGTGGATTATCACCCGGCCATACTGTCTCCATAGATGACACTGGCGAACGATAGTAGTCTGAAGGGCTGTAGATATGCCTGTAGTCGGGTTTTTGTCGGAGTCGTCCACGATTCGGCCCTGATGGAGTTAGCCTGTCGCGGATGTCCGAAGTAGAATTTCTGGCATAGTCCGTGAGCATGTGTGCTGAGAATCCGTCGTATGAGGCTACCTCTTGATCGAGGGAGTCCTTGCTGAACGGAGTTGGTATTGAACAGAGCTCACTATATGGTGTGCGCGTGAGTTCGCTGCATGTTATTACTGTTGTTCTTCGAGTCCCACATCGGGCGCCACTTGTAGCTCGCCGGGCGGTGTCGGGCCGTTCCGATGTCTCCTGTCGACTTGCCGTGCCGTAAGTGCACGATGAGTGATGACGCTGGTTAGCATCTGGTCTCGGGATGACGGACCTTGAACGAGACTTCCCTGAGGGAAACAAAAACTGGCTCCTAAGGCCGGTGGAACTCAATCGTTCCGGTGGGGCCGTGTGACCATCGTTGCGAACATTAAACACAACGGTCTCATCCCAAGAATTTGTGTCACCAGTATGCCTGTCCATAGCAATTTCGTGATCTATGGACTTACAAGATTTGATTTGGTGACCTAAAAATATAAGTCTATACAATATGTTTACCTAACTAATTGAAAAATATGACAGATAAAACTGCAATAAGAGCATACGAAAATACGAGACATAGTGGCAGGTAGATGAACTTTTAAACATGGGTCTCCCAGAGGTACCACACAGACTCATAGGTCCGCAGAGGTATCCCCGTAAGGGAGGCTCCCGTACACGAGACATAGCTTCTTAATTTAATATAAGTTATTATACCCCTCTAAGCTGAAAGGAAGAAGGCTATCTCAGACGAAAAAGTGATGTGCCTCACGCGGGCACTACTCCTAGTGCTAGTTTGGGTGAGGAGTATTATCCTGGGGTGGACCATCGTCGCTGAATCCTTGCGAGAGGCAAGTGCCTCGCATGGGCCTCCATCTCGGGAAGGTGTCGCCACGGCTTAAAGCGGGAGAAGAATAGTAGGCAAAAATGGGCCCACTCTATTATTTCAAACAAAAATGCTGTAGAAAGAAAAGACCATACCTAGTGAGATTATGACTATAGGGGTGCGTACTGTTTTACGTGAAGATGGAACGGAAGATTCCCAATGGATTCCTTCGTTACCGTCTTATGTGATTGCTAATATGCTGAATTAGTAGTTGCGGGCCTTCTGCTTTGCTTAATCACTTTTAGTTGTTGTCAAAACAAGAATTAGTTTAGGCCGCAACTGGCTGATGTCACCTAGCTATTAGACACGGCTGTCACGGAGAACAGATGCCCGAGGACATCAATACTGTAGACAGCGCTCATACATGTTACTTAGCGGGATCTCCGAACTGGGTGGGAATCCGAACATTCTGCTTTGCAACCACATGAAAAACATTACAGGACATGGTTTACATCTCACGGAAGCATTATTAGGCCATATCTCCTATCGTTATGGTGGAGGTAAGAGAGATGAATGCACACCATAGATGTCCTTCCTGTAAGGGTATGGCAGATTTGAATATCATGCCCGGACATGTTAACAGAATTCGGTGAGAATATGTATCTCGCCCGTCACCGGGTCCTATGGAACTAACCGTTTAACCTGTCGTTAGGTTTGTATATAAGTTGCCAGTCTTGCACTGCGGTGCGGAAGGGTTGTCAGTAAATAATATAAGAATTAATACCTGTGTTTTCGCAGTGCTTTCCTACATTGGCTTAAAGTACTATCTACTAAGTATCCGAAGATACACCGGAATGTCTATGTGATACCGCACCCTAGCCATCACCGCTTGGAAACCCCAATAGTTTCCCAGTGTTGGATCATCCCATGGTGCGGATAGGGACGTCCAAACAATTAGGAAGCCACAAGGCTCAGAGGAATATGAAGAGAGACAAAATCTTGGAGTTATGAGTTAGAGAAATAATTAAACGGTGAAGTATAGTTACTTGAGTACTTGGTAGTCATTCCCAAGTTAGGCTACTGTGTCACTGAAATTGACACGTAGATCTGTAATCGACGTGAGATGATGCGCTCTCCGGAAGCTGGAAAGTTCCCGCAGGGTGGTTTCTGCAAGCTGTTTTCCGTAAACAAGAGTTCCGCAAGAACACTCATGGGGGGGGGGGGAGGAGTATATCGTTTAATGCTGTGGGCCTAATAGAATGTCTAACGAGCAGTCAGTAAAAGATACGATAGTACTATGTAGTGAAGAAAGTTCCCATACACCGGTGGCACGGATGGAAGGTGTATACAACCCGTCACAAGCGGGTGTTTGCAGAGGCAAATGAAGATACAAAACAAAGCTTCACAGTGCTGGGTACGTCAACCAGCTCTGAAGACACACCGGGCAGAGTTTACTTGCTGCAGTCGAAAGTCGAAAGAACTTACACGATTGGTGTGTCGTCGTTTGAAATACCATCCGTCAAAGAACATCCTGCCTCTACATCTGTAGACTCACATATTCAGGCCGCAAAGGCCTCACCACAAGTTTGTGTTCTGAATGTAGATGTAGTATTCGTGAACAGTTATCGAAAGTTCCCAATTACTCCCGTAAATGGGAGTTACAAAATTGTGTTAGTGCGGAGGGTTGGAAACTGCACACTACGGGATAAAAACCCAACGCATAGCGAAGAAAGACGCATATCGCGCTTGATAATAGTTGGTACAGCTCCAACCTGTTCGGCCCCTGGCCGAGGATGCTCTCGATCACTGGATCGCTTCTCCTTTTATACTCTCCATGACGGCACAGGCGTAGGCTTCATTCAATCATCGTTCGAGCAACGGCCACTCAGCACACATCTAATAATAGCGTCGTCGAACATTCTAGAACATTCTAGAAGCTTTATGTCCACGTGGTTATGACGTCAAGGCAATATTTTGAAGATAATCAATAAGAATTTTCCTGGATAACTCAGCCATTTCTCAACCGATTTTGAAATGGTTTACAGATTTAGAAAGCCCGTCGAATTCTAGTCTTGATTAATGCCAGATTTAACGGGAACAGACAATGAATAAGAATTACAGAGTACCAGCTCGGTACACTATAAGCGGCATCCTATCTAGGTCACAACTACGCGCTCCATAGAAACAATGTCCTGGCGCGCGCATGCGCATAATGCCTTTTAACGAATTTAGTCGTTTTTCGACACACTCTCTCTCTCCCATAGGCCTATATACGCTTATAGCTCTACCCTGAGGGGCGTGTTCAGAAAACGAATCCTAGACGGGCGGCGCGTAACCAGCTTAGCTGGTACGGCCGGTACCCGACCGGTCGATCCGAACCACCGAGATGCAAAGCATTGTGACCTAGATAGGATGGCGCTTATAGTGTACCGAGCTGGTACTCTGTACAGATGAGAACAGGGTGAGAGCTCTGATTGAGGAGTCCAAGATTATGAAGTGGGGAAATATAGAGAGATAAAAAAGAGAAAGGCAGAAGACCAACGGTTTGTAGGTGAGCTGTGCAAAGCTCTAAAATCACCAGAGGAAACTGTATCCAATTTAGTGCGACTAGGCAAGAGAGACAAAAGCGGCTCTAAGTCTACAAAGCCAAGACCATTGAAAGTAAAATTTGAAGATGAGAAAGCAAAGTGGCACTTTATGAAACATATCAGAAATCTGGCACATGCAGATGCGAAGCTGAAGAGAGTGAGTATCACCCATGATATGACACAAAATGAGAGAGCAGCCAATAAGGAAAAGCTGGAAGAAATGAAAAAGTTGAATGCTGAGAACATATCGGGGGATTTCAAATATACAGTCCGAGGACCACCCTGGGAATGAAAAGTGGTGAAAATTTGGAGAGTAGCAAAAGAAAACTAGATCGGAAAGAGACAAGTGTAAATACAAATGTAAATAGTCTACATACAAATGTTGTAAATATGTGTAACCAGGATACCAGAAGATTGACTATGCTGAAGTGTGCATATTCAAATGCGGACTGTCTTCTAAATAAAATAGAAAGGCTTGAGGCTAGGATACATGGTGATGGGGCAACAGATATAATTGGAATAACAGAAGTATGTCCAAAGAATTGCAGAAAACTGCCAACCAAGCCAGAATTGCAGATAGATGGGTATGACTTGTTTGTCAATGACTGGGAAACATCAAACGGCAGAGGAGTTGCATTGTACATAAATGAATCCCTACACGGGATCGAATACAGAGTTGATGAAAACTTCCAAGAAGCTAGCTGGGTCAAGATTGGACTACCAGGGAATGTTAATTTACTGGTGGGATGTATATATAAGAGCCCCAGCAGCACTGAAGAAAATTGGGACGATTTGAAGAAAATTCTCAGAAATATATCGAATACAAATAAGAAGTTCAAGCATATCATGATTGTAGGGGATTTTAATTATCCAAATATAAATTGGAAAGACTGGTCGGTAAAAAACGACTCAGATGGGGAAATCATTCATCGAATGTATAAGGGATTGCTATCTATACCAGTATGTCAAGGATTACACGAGGTGTAGAGGGAACAATGAACCAAGTATATTGCATCTTATCCTTACAAATGATGAATTAGTAGAAGATCTTGAATACCAAGGTCCATTGGGAGCCAGCGACCACTGTGTAATTACCTTTACTTATGAACGGCAAAGTCAGCAAAGATGCAATAATACAAAGAGGTGGAATTTTTTCAATGGTAATTATGAGGATATGAATGCAGACCTAGTGCTGGATTGGGAGAGATTATTAGAAGCATATGATCCAAGTACAGTACTGGACTCATTCCTTGAAAAGTTTAACACATCCAAGGAAAAGCATATCCCAAAGATCAAAGGCGGAACCAGTAAAGCATCCAAATGTCGACATATACAAGTTAATGAAGATATTAGGGCTAAAATAAAAAGGAAGCACAGATGTTGGCAAAGATTCCTGGAAACAAGAGATGAAAAGAAGCATAGAGAATATACTAGAGTGAGAAACCAAGTTAAAGGGTTAATACGCAAATCTAAGTGAGATAATGAAAAGGATATTAGCCAGGAATGCCAAAGCTAACCCCAAGAAATTGTGGAAATATGTAAACTCAAAGAGGAAAAAAAAAGTGGCATCTCAGAACTAAAGGTTGTTGAGAAAGATGGGATAACTCAGATTGCTAGTGAAGACAAAGATACGGCTAATGTACTGGCAGACTTTTTCACCAGCATTTTTATGTGTGAACCAGATGGTCCAGTGCCAGAATCCCAGAAACTAAAACCAGAATTTGAATTCCATGACAAAACCTTCACCCAGGATGATGTGCTGAAAATACTAAAGGGAATACACAAAACCAAATCACCTGGTCCAGATGGAGTACATCGCAAAGCATTAGCAGAGCTACAAGAGAGTGTGTGCATGCCCGTGACTATTATATTTAACAAATCTATGGATAAAGGGATAGTACTGGGCAAGTGGAACAGCCAATATCACAACAATTTACAAAAAGGGGGCCAAATCTGACCCTGGAAATTACAGACCAGTTAGCCTGACAAGTGTATTGTGTAAACTAATGGAAAAGCTAGTACGGTAAGAAATAATAGAACATATGAAGAGAAACAAATTCTTCAGCAAAAGACAATTTGGTTTTATGTAAGGAAGATCAACAGCACTGCAACTACTAAAGGAACTGGATGAATGGACTAAAGCGGTGGACAAAGGGGGACACATAGATGCCATATATATGGACTTTATGAAGGCGTTCGATACCGTCCCACATAGGTGACTCATTAGCAAGCTGAGAAAAAATGGTCTAAGTGAACGTATAATATTATGGGTACAGGACTTTCTTTCAAACAGAAAGCAATGCGTCGTGGTCAATGGACATGTTTCAGAAAACCACCCAATAACAAGTGGAATCCCACAAGGCAGTGTGTTAGGGCCTATCCTGTTTGTGACATACATTAATGATCTTCCTGAGGCTGTAAGATCTACTACATGTTATCTCTTCACAGATGACACAAAAATCTACAAGCAAATCAGATGCAAGAAAGATGAAATTGAGTTGCAAAAGGATCTGGACTCCGTTCAGGTGTGGTCAAACACATGGCTATTGAGATTCCACCCAAACAAATGCAAAGTACTGACAGTAGAGAGTAAGGGAGGAAACACCCAGATGAGAAGAGCTTCAACCTCTGGGACACTAGTAAATCTTGAGAACACACAACAAGAAAAGGACATTGGGGTTACAATAGACATGAACTCAACCTTCTCAGGCCACATTCAAGCCCAAGTTAACAAGGCGAACAGCATTATGGCGCTAATTAGAAGACCATTCACTTACTTAGATGGGGAAATGTTTAAGCAGCTGTTCCAGGCCCTGGTGAGACCTCTTCCTAGAGTATGCGGTATGTGTGTGGAGCCCTCATCTGAAAAAGGATGTAGCCCTAATAGAAAATGCACTACGACGAGTATCCAAATAAATTACATCATTAAGTAACATGAGCTATATAGATAGGCTGAAGGGACTGAAAATGCCCACAATGCAGTACAGAAGGATGAGAGGAGATATTATAGAGGTCTATAAACCCACCCATGCGATATATGATCCTCAAGCTTCTGAGGGGCTGCTGATCTTGGCAGAGAATAGAGGTACAAGAGGCCATAGCTTGAGACTGTCCAAGCACCATATTATAGAACGGACACTAGGAAATATATGTTTACAAATAGAGTGGTAGATATTTGGAATAGCTTGCCTGGCGCCATAGTAAATTGTAAATCTGTCTTCGCCTTTGAAGTGGCCTTAGATAAATTTTGGGAGCAACAAGCCATTAAATCTGATTTCACGGCCGAATATCGGATGCCGGGAAGTCAGGAACGTGGAACATTTTTAATGGAAGAAGATGCGGACATAGAGGCTGACCACAGCCTGAGTCCTCAGACATATCCTAAGAAGTCCTAAGAAATAATATTATAAATTATGTTATATGTCAAGGGTCCACCGCATCATAGGCCTTGCCTTTGGTGGATGCATGTGTTGAATTGTTGAATTATTTACCGATATGGAAATAAATAATCTTGAATCCTGAATCTTGGACGGGGCCTACAAAAGAAAGAAATAAATAAATAAGAAAACGTGTTCTAGTTTTAAAAATTTTGTATTTTGAATAATATCAGTACTGTGTTATTTTAAAATATGGTAATGATGAAATACATGCCTATAGTAATGTATCTATTCAATTACTTGTTGTAATTACAGGACTTAATAATAGTCATGTTACCAGTTTTCGTTATTTTATCTTCATATCAAAGGAGCAATTAGTAATTACAAAGGCCCGACTGCTAACAGTTACATACATGCTACAATAATTGAAAGCAAGATTCTCCAGCTATACAGTGTCGGCAGCTTGTCATGCCTGTGAAGGAGAAGAGGAACCATCACTGTCACAAAGTCATACTGCAAAACTATGAATGATATCTTTAGATTTCGATCATTTCGTCCCTGCAAATGGGGCGGACCGCTGCAACAGCTGCCATGTGGCTTTGGTGCATTGTGAGGCATCCTCTCTAATGCGGTCATATTTGACATTACGCGAATTTATACTTTTGTTATTCATATTTTGTGAATTTAAGTATTCAGCCCTCAAAATTTCAAATATTTGCGAGACCCATTTTTGGGTCCTGTGTTTTCAGGTCTGCATAACCAATTGTTCGGTTGCGCAAAATCAGTTTGCGTAACCAATTTTGTTATCCAAACCTGCTTTATCTGAACATATTTCATCTATATTAAGTTAATAATGAATTTAAAGTGCATGTTGCTGAATTATCATTAGCATATATTAGCAAGCTATCTACTAAATAGATAGCTTGACCCTTCTTAACTTGTACACTTTAAACTAACAATTTAGTGCAAATGCGATTTACTTGAAAATAAGAGCTACTACGCACCGGCTTTCCTGACATATAGTCCTGTTTTCTCGGTCGCTCCAAAGCAATGAACCACTTAAATATCGGGTGGTATGACTGTCAGAACCTTCCAATAATAATATATTGGGTCATATAACCCGTCAAAGTGGGCGCTAACATATTGCTTTACTGTGTTTAAAAGCGGCACGTTCGCCATTAGCCATCAATATTAATCGCGAGAGTCGAGATTGGTTGAAATAAATCATGTGATTAATTCGTTATGAATGACGAGGCACGTGATCAAAATTTTACTACGATAGTAATTTTCATTCATGCCTATTGAAATTGGAGTGCGCATTATCGATTGTTAGTAACTACGACTGTGCAGTCACGCGAGACATTTCTCATTACCGGTGTATTAGCAGACCCCCCTCTAGTCTGATTCGTGACATAATCTTTATTGTTGAAATTAGTAACCGGGATTGTGGCGTTCTGTAAGAATGGAATGTTTACGTTTTTGGAAGCGTTTGTGAGAATCCAGTTGGATTCCCGTATTTTTCAATTTCGGGAATATTACGAGAATCCCGTCGAATTTCGAGGCCTGAATTATTGTGTGTCATGGACAAATACACACTGACACAGTAGCTAGGATCTATGAATGTAACAGTTTAATTTAACAGATAAATTCTTAAACAGCTGTCTCTACAAGCCAACTGAAACTCAAGGAGAATATACTGTATCAGTCAACAATGCATGTCTTCCTATGTTATATCAAAATGAAAAATTGAATAAAACTGAAACAGAAAGTCACAGCTTGAAAAAGTTTGTGGATTTGTGCTTTAATGATGCCATAGTATAAGTCTGCCAAATTTGGTAATTATTTTTCAATATATAAAAAACGGTTGCCCCAGCCTAATTCTAGTTGCTTTGTTTAATACTGTATCATTATTGGCAATATATATTTAACAATGACTTTAATAGTGTCCAAGCTCAACATTTTCAAACGTCGTTCTACGTTTCCGTGATTTAAAGCATCACCTTCGGACCGAGCCATACTGGCCAAGGCAAAAACTAGCCTCTGGAGTGGTCTTGAGAAATGCTCACTTGCAGGACAAGCGAAGAGAACCTTTGGAAATGTAGCACTGGAATGCCTTGCTCGATAACCGAAACAGTCATTTCAAAGGCACACTTTAAAAAATACTCTTCTCTTGGCCCGAAAATGGAATTCAATAAACAAATGTTTTCATGTTAAGGTCTTGACTAAATTTAGCCATTAGAGGGTTAAATAGATGCATCCTATGATCCATATACAGTTATATTTAACCTTGTAACATACAGAGCTGAAACACTGGAATAATGAATATACTTTTTATTTATATAATGAAATGCCACTAAGCTACGAACTAGGCCTGCCACTATCAATTCTTTTTAATAAATCACTAAGCCTGGGAACATTACCACAATGCTGGTTAAATGCAAACATTGCGCCAATTTTCAAAAAAGGAGATAAAACCAAACCAGACAATTACCGTCCAATTAGCTTATCATCTGTTGTTTGTAAAATAATGGAATCTGTTATCAAAGACACGATTATGGAACATCTTAGGATTAATAATGTGCTATCAGAAAAACAGTATGGTTTTATAAGCGGCCGATCAACAGTTCTCCAACTTTTGACTGTTCTTGAAAAATGGCTAAGTACTGACTCTGGACAAGGGGGGTATGATTGATGTGATTTACTGCGACTTCATGAAAGCATTCGATAAGGTTCCACATAAACGTCTAATTATAAAACTAACTGAATACGGCATAGAAGGTAATTTGTTAAACTGGATCCAATCCTTTATAAACGGAAGGCAGCAACAAGTACTTATAAATGGAATCATATCTAAACCAACAGACGTAACAAGCGGTATACCACAGGGCTCAGTTTTAGGGCCATTACTGTTTATAATTTACATTAATGATCTTCTCGATGTAATGGTCTGAGATCTTTATTTGCAGATGACACTAAACTCTTTAGATCAATCTTCAACCCAAAAGATTGCGACATCCTGCAAAATGATGTTAACTCTATATGTTCATGGACTGATAATTCATTATTGAGGGTCCACCCAGATAAATGCAAAAGTATGCGAATATCAACTTATACAATGGAATTTAATAACCATACTCTAGCCCATTCGTCTAGTGAAAAAGATATAGGTGTCATAATAGACGATAAACTATGCTTCGATGAACATATAAACGGAAAAATAAGCAAATCTACCAAATAATGGGACTGATTAGGAGAACATTTGACATCTAGATAACGCTAATGTGGTTTTGGCTCCGTATCTGAAAAAGCACATAAATGCAATCAAAAATGTCCAAAGATGGGCAACCAAACTTGTTCCTGGTATGCGTAATCTACCATATCATGTACGATTCCAAAAGTTAAAATTACCAACATTAGCATTTAGAAGATTACGTGGAGACATGATCGAGTTATATAAAATTCTTAGCAATGAATGTGACCAAGTTACTGCAGACCTTATTGAGCGACAAGACACAAATAGCATAACTCGAGGTCACAGCCTGCAAATTAAGAAAATAAGACCAAACTCAATATACGAAAGTTTTCTTTCCCATTGCACTGTACTGATCAATGGAATAAACTACCTGAATCCATTATCAGTGTCCCCTCAGTGAATTCTTTCAAATCTAGACTAGACAAGCTATGGGAAAGCCATCCATTGCGATATAACTACGATTGTGAACCCATCTGTAATATTTATACTCCAGAATCATTATAACATAGCCAATGTATAATTTGTTAATAACAACTTAATAACATTAAAATGAACCATAAATATATGCAGCCCATTCCTGACGTTAGAGGCATGTTGACGCCTGCTGTCAGTAGCGGATTCGTGTAAGCTCGTGTAAGCCAGTATCCCCAAGTTTTTAAAACCAGTAGGATTTCATAAACATTCACACTTTCTGAATTTCTTTGGATCATCCCCGGCAAACATTGGCGATGTCTAGTATAAGATCACACTTTTTCTTGTGGTAAAATTTTAGAAAATGAGACAAGCAGTTTCTGAGATATGGATCATAGATCCATAATTTGATCCGATCTGACAAGCTTAATTCATAAGTGCCAGGTCACAATTTACCAAATTACATCCATTCTAAGTCACAATAATATTGATTAAATACCATCATTCACAAGTCTCAATTGATTAAATACCATCATTCACAAGTCTCAATTGATTAAATATCATCATTCACAAGTCTCAATGGATTAAATACCATCATTCACAAGTCTCAGTGGATTAAATATCATTCACAAGTCATACCTGAGCAAATATTATCATTCATATGTGACAATTTGGAAAATTTCATCACTTGTAGCTCACAGTTGTGAAAATTTCATCACTCATAAATCACACCTGAGTAAATTTCATCACTAATATGTCACAATTAAGTAAATTTCATCACTCATAAGGCTAAGCAAATATTATCACTCATAAGTCACAATTAAGCAAATACCATCATTCATAAGTCAAAATTGAGCAAATATTATCATTCACAAGCCACAACTGAGCAAATATTATCATTCACAAGTCATAACTGAGCAAATATTATTATTGATAAGTTACAATTGGGCAAATTTCATCACTTCTAGCCCACAGTTGAGAAAATTTCATCACTCAAATCATAACTGAGCAAATTTCATCACTAATATGTCACAATTAAGTAAATTTCATCACTCATAAGTCTTACTTGAGCAAATATTATCATTCACAAGTCTTAACTGCGCATAAAACTCTGTCAGTTAGAAGGTCATACTGGGCAGATAACCACACAGGAAGTGAGTGTCATTGATAGATGAAGTACTTTCACCTTCCTCCATTGTCTCCCTGAGGACTTCATTTCCAATATCTAGACTGGCACCCATCACATCCGTAACTAGTTTCCTATTTCTTTGTGCACTTTCCTGTCTTCCCTTGGCATATGGTGTAGATGGAGTGTCAAAGTTGAAAAATTTTGAAACAGTACCTGGTTTCAGGTGCTTACAGGAGGTACCTGTAAAATAATTAGAAAACAGATCTCAGACATTAGATCAACTGTCCAGAAGGGGTGGGGCGGGCTGAGCTTATGCCATGGTCACTCTCCATCTGTCAACTTTTTCTTTTAACCCTTTAACATATGTAATTGCCATGTCTCAATTTCAAGACATATATATATATATATATATATATATATATATATATATATATATGAAATCTCTTGAATATTTTCAAACTAATAGGGCATAGGGTGCAACAATAGCTCACAGTCAACTTGGTCTCAAAATATTGAACATGGCATTACATACATCGTATATAATACATCTTGTTTTCTGGCATATAGAGGTTAATGTGTTAAGACTACTACTCATTATCTGCTTGGCTAAATTTAATTTAAAAAAGCAAGACAACAATAAGGTAAGTTTATGATAATTTTGGAACTAATTTGCTTGGAACCTACTGGCCAACAATGGATCCTCTCAATAGGGCTAGAAATAACCAATGATTCTGTGGTCTGAAGGCCTCCTCTCAATAGGGCTAGAAATAACCACTGATTCTGTGATCTGAAGGCCTCCTCTCAATGGGGCTAGAAATAACCACTGATTCTGTGGTCTGAAGGCCTCCTCTCAATGGGGCTAGAAATAACCACTGATTCTGTGGTCTGAAGGCCTCCTCTCAATGGGGCTAGAAATAATCACTGATTCTCTGGTCTGAAGGCCTCCTCTCAATGGGGCTAGAAATAACCACTGATTCTGTGATCTGATGGCCTCCTCTCAATGGGGCTAGAAATAACCACTGATTCTGTGATCTGAAGGCCTCCTCTCAATGGGGCTAGAAATAACCACTGATTCTGTGATCTGAAGGACTTTTTCACACACTGATCACTGCTTTAACACTTTAATGGCTAAATTTGATAGAAAATGTAAATATTTGCTTATTAAATGTTTATTTGCATGTGAAGAGAAGACTACTTTTGAAAATGTACAACTGGAATGACTGGCATGCGAGCCAGTCATTCGTGTGGTAAATTAAAAAAAATTACTTTTCTATTGTGCTGCAAATAACAATTCCTCAATACCAGTGCGGAGGTTGATTTTGCATTTGTGTTGAGAAATGTCCATTTGGCGGTCAAGAGAAGACTATTTTAGAAAATTTAGCCAGTCCAGTAGAAAATAAGTCTTAACCTGCAAATGGACATTGACTATGCAAAGCATTCTGATTTGCTTAACCAAAAGTGATCTTGAAAAAGGTTTATTTGAAAATGGATGGCATCAGTGCTAACAAACAAAATTGATGACATACTTTCAAACCTGCATTGAGAGACCTCCCATGGGGGAATTGAAAGGTGGTCTTTTAAGGCAAGTGGTCGCATAATAGAGATTCAAATACATTGCTTAATTGGATTTAGAAATTGATATGTGTAAGTCTTGACAATGAAAACTTGGGGTTACACCTCCTATAATGTATACATTATGCTGTACCTGTGATTTATGTCTGATGTTAAATTTTATAATATATGTAACGATCCACCTGCAGCAGCCAGCCATTCCCCTGAAAATTTTCAAAAACTATTTTCTGTGTAGGCCTACCCCGGGATTCAAATGAGAAAATATAATTTTTCCGGAACTAATTTTAGCATTAAATGGTTAAAACAGGTTTACTGATCGACCATTGGTTTTACAGAAACTACCATATTCATGATATTGTATCGGTACTTTCCATACTGACTTGTCTTAAGCGACCATGCCCTTTAATAGCCACAACCTGGGATGATAACTCGCGATCGCAAGAACATTCCGATATACATGTAGATGCGATTTGTTCATGTATTTGACAATGTGGACAATAAATTATCATATAAATTTATTTAAGCATACATGTTAGTTTCTTTGAACCACTCCGACGTAATATGTCTGTAGGCCTATATGATCACTGTAAACGACTTCAGTCGATCCCGACATCCACAGTTTGCGCGTCACCGTATCGATTCTTTCATGGCTGTTCGCAACTTACATAGCATATCTGCTTCTTTTGGGAATCTATTTCCACCTCTTAACTTTACAGCCAGGAACACAACACTATAACAGCATTTTATTATCTAAAATGGCTTTGCGTTACGCAACAATACGGCACTCTGACGTTGTTACTATACACGCCATTGATAAACGCGTAAGTATATTTATGCCTCACAACGCACGCATGCCCTCTGGAGTGATAACTCTTCGCGCCACGCCCTATTGACGCTCACTGAGAAAACTGTGCTTAATTTTCTTGATCAATCATGACAACTAACATGAGGAAAGGATTAATAGCTGTAAAACATCCTGAGTGAAAGTGTGCATTATTTTAGAAAATACAAATTTCCCATCTCAGGGTGAAGTACAACTATGAGGCACAGTATACCGTCTGATATACTATGTAGGCTCTGGGTGCGGAACCGCGCCAACATGCATGTGTATAATACAACAGGCGTAATGCAAGTTGTACTGTGTAGTTTATGTAGTGGTCTGGTTGCGGTACCGCGGCAACCTATAAGTTATATAACAGTTACAAACTGTACAGTGATGTAGCGTAAGTGGGAGTTGGGTGCAGAACTGCGCCAATCCATAATTGATATAGGATTAATGTAAATATGGTAACTTTATAACGGGTGTGGAACCGCGCCTACCCATGATCTTATATAGGATTAATATAATTGTACATCAGGCCTGGAAATAACTTTTTCAACAGTGTCCAACACTTAGTACCGGACATCCAGAATTTGCTGCCTGTCAGCACTGTTCTACTTCGCAGTGTTCTTTACTTGAACTTATTAGAAACGTGTCAAAAAACAACTAAACATGTGCCATAATGATTGTGATACACTTGTATGCGTACTCTTGTTACACACTGCAACTACTGGGACTGTTTAAATCTGTACCTGACAAAATGTCAGGAACTGGCAAGAGTGTGCCTGACATTTGATAGCCTGACAATGTCCTTGACAGGCATCTTATTTCCAGGCTTGTACATGATATAGCTATGTAAAGGCTGGGTGCGTATTCGCGCCATCCCATAATTTATATATTAATATAATTGTGCATGGTATTTTTAAGGGCTGGTTGCGTATCCGCGCCAACCCATAATTTTTTATATGATTATACTTACAATGCATGAGCAGCATGGCACATTTATATTTTATAAATGTAGTTTGGATTGTATGGGCTATGTAAGGGCTGGGTGCAGAACTGTGCCAACCCATAATTTTATGTATGTATGTGTATATCAGTTCAGGAAATCGCAGAATTCAGAAACGTTTCCAAATTCAGATACACCCCATTTCTGAATTTGGCAATGTTGAATTCATACGTTTCCAAATTCTGAAACTTAAATTTGTTATCTCAATTGGAACAACAATTCAGGGATTGGATGGGTTTTTTAATATTTTAGATAGGTGGCAGCACTCGGCTAAAACCCCATCAGAGGAATTCCAATTCTCCTTCGATCAATACTCACCATTCTGTTACTTCTGATATACAGCTGGCCTTGACAGCGGCTCTAGGATTATAGACTTAGAAAGCTTTACCGACTCCTGGGAACCGGGTACTCGGCTCCCAACTGCCGAGTACCCGTTTACCATAGAGCTCATTCTTGTTTGCATAGCAACAAGAGCAATACATGCTTTTTGCATTAAGGATTTTAGTGTTTTAAAATAATCTACGTCTTTAATCAGTGATAGTTTGTGTGTTCTGAAAGGATTAACTAAGGACTATGGAGAATACCGCCCAAGACAACCAGGTTGTATTGTTCTTTATTATCCATAGTTAAAAGACTTAGGTCTCTAAATTTTGTTGTGTCGCATGTTCCAATTTCTGACCCCATAGAATCTGGGACGTGTGCTAGCAACGATATATGCCAGACGATCGCCTTCTTTAAACCCCAACAGGCGATCGGCAGATATGAAAATAGGTGTTTGCTACAGTATTTCTAACACGAATATCGGCTGACGTCGTTCTCCGTAGAATCCGAGCGGGTGACGTCACACCCGGTCGCTCGGATGTTTATGTGAAGAAAAATTTTTCATTAATTCGCGCATCTTATTCTGGGTGCTGCGTACTAAAAATGGTACCGGAAACTTTAGAATGATCAAGTTTACGGGCGATCACGATCGGTTTGCAATGATCGGTGGTTTCAAAATTCTTGAGTAGATGTGTGGTCTGCGGTTTTACCGTGTGAGACAGCAGTTTTGTTATAACATTTTGTTGTTTTCTTCACATATCGTGCTGCGTTCGTTAGGAGTATAATTTATATTGATTAGTAAATATACCATGAATGCTATGCGATATGATTCCTGGAGCCGTTAGACATCCTGTAGGATCTATTATGGGTGTGTTGTGCCCGCCGCGTACTTGTCGTCATAATCAATGCGATCGTTGTTGTAACGTGGCGGGGTGGGGTGCGGGGAGGTTACGGTTAATTTATGAGTCAAAATATTTGAAAATTAATTGTCTGCCTTCCATCCGTGTCTCGTTCCGCTTGTTTATTGTAGGTTTGTGCTTATTTTATAGGCCAAGCCAGCCCCGCCATCATGTGACGACTGCCATAAGTTTGTCCGTGTAATGTTCAAGGACCATGTCTGTTTTAGGTGTGCCCTGTGTAATATAGATCATAGGTGTAATGTTTGTGCAGTGTGGTCCGTCGAAACGATGGTTAAGTTCCTTGCCCAGAAGGACTTGGCTGGGTCTGACGCGGGGTCAGGCGGTCCGAGAGGAAATCGTGGAGCGCCCGGTTCGGCCGGTGGGGGTGCTCCACGTCCCCAGCTGGAGGTGGCGGAGATGGCACCGCCGGCGTGGTTTGGTCCGGCTATGCAGGGTTTTCTGCACGGCGTTCTGCCCACGCTGGTGTCGTCCCTGCTACCAAAGGTTGGGGGGCAGTTTCTCCCCATGCCTGGTACGGATCCTGTCCTCGGACAGGATTCTGGACTGGTTACCGAGGGGGCCGTCTCGTACGGCCCCCCTGGCGGTCCCGTCTGGCTTCGGCCAGATGGGTTCTGTCTCTCTGCGGCCACCTCCGGGTGGTCCAGTAGCGGTGGCCGGTCCGTCAGGTGTGGGAGCCGTCCGCCAGGACGGCTCCACGGTTGAATCGTCTAGTGACGGCTCTTCAGAGTCTGAAGACGATGAGGCCGAGGAGGAGAGGTTGCTGCGGCCCGTGAAGCCGCAGGTGGAGAATATGGAGGTTGATTCCGTCCTGGACGGAACCGGCTTCCATTTGTCTGGTTTGGCGCAAGCCAGGTCAGCGGCTCCACCTGCGGCTGAGGCCAATCCGTTACCGTGCACTGGTTCCGCGCGGCTTAGTTTGTCACCAGCCGTCAGGGGAACGGGTGTGCCGGGCCAGGCGTGGTACTCACCTATCTCGCCTGGTCCGGCAGGCGGACATGGGTGCCGTTGGCGCCCGTGTCCGGCTATGGTTCCGCGACGGTTACGAGTCCGTACGGTTTTCCGTGCAGACCTACCCCATGGACCGGAGTGTTTCATGGGGTGGCGGCGGAACCGTGTGGTAGCGGAGTGCCTGGCGTGTCAGCCGTGGCTCCTTGCCGGGAGGCCGTGGCTGGCAGACCCGTGAGCACGTCAACGGGTGACGTGTTTGCGGGGGTATCTTCTTCTTCGGAGGTAGATTGGTCTGATGCTCTGGCGTGGCTAGCCAGAGTGGACCCGTCTGTGGTTTCGGCCACGGCCGATGAAGATGCGCCCCGTCCGTCGGTTGCGTCGATTAGGACGGGGATTTTGCCCGCGGCCCGTATCCAGTCAGTGGGACTGGATCCACAGTTCATTGATTTGTTGGATGCTATTTATAGTAAACAACTAATGACCAAGGGTCAGCTCCCTGCGGCCTCCAGGGAGGTGCGGGCAAGATGTCGTATTCCGCGGGGTGAATACGACAGGTATGGTGTAGTCCCGTCGGTCACGGAGGATGACCGATGGGTACTGGGCGTCCAGAGTGCCGGGTCGGGTGGTCCCGGTCCGGCACTAGTGGATAAGGCCCAGGTACACCAGGAAGAAGTCCTGGCCCTATGCGATGAGGGTGTGAGGGCAGCGATGAGCGCTGTCAATCACTCTTATCGTCTACTTCAGTCGGTGTGGGCTGAAGCGGGGGCAGGCCACCCTGTGCCACCTG
Source organism: Chaetoderma sp. LZ-2023a (assembly GCA_034401795.1). Classification (NCBI taxonomy): domain Eukaryota; kingdom Metazoa; phylum Mollusca; class Caudofoveata; order Chaetodermatida; family Chaetodermatidae; genus Chaetoderma; species Chaetoderma sp. LZ-2023a. Next base: position 21,000,109 of record CM067369.1, on the reverse strand, counting down.
TGGCGCTATCGTGTGTTAATGACGGCTTGGTGCTGTCAATGGACGCATTGGCAAGGGTGCAAGCGCGAGTGACGAAGTCCAGGAGGCAAATGGTCATTGACCATATGCGTCCGGCTACGGCAGTCAGGGAACGTCTTCTTGGGACGCCCCTGACAGGGCCTAGCATCTTTGGTGGCCAAGCGCGGGCCATCTTAGAAGACACCGCCAGTATTGCGCAGAATCGGTTAGCGGTAAATCTACAGCTAGAGCTAGTGCGGCAAGCGCACGCACTAGGGGCTGTGGGCAAACCGCTAACGGGACAGCCTTCAAAGAAACAGAAAAAGCATAAGAGCAAGGCGAAAGCCAGGCCTATTGCGACGTCTGTTTCGGCTGGGTTCTCGGAGCCGCCGCCGGCGAAGAAACCCAGGAAGGTTGTAGAGGCGCCTACCCTCCCCAATGTTGCTCCTGACCGCCCTAGAGGTGGGAAGGGCAAGGGGAAGGGTAAGGGTAAGGCCTCAAAGGGCGGACAGAAGGGGCCGAAGCGTACCTGAGGGTACGCAAGCTCCCTTCATATCCGCCTGGACCGCACCTGTGCGACAGGAACAGCGGTGCCAGTTATACCCGTCGTGCCTACACTGCTGCGGTGTAAGTAAGAGTTGGGCGTGAAACCGTGCCAATCCGTAATTCATATAGGATAAAAGTAAATTGGTACAGCGTATAGCCTGTGTAAGTGTCTCAGTGCTGAACAATGCCAACCCATATTCTACATATTGCTAATACGAATTTTGACACATGTATATAGGTGTTTCTAAAATGAGACAATATTAGAGAAAACAACCATTACCAAAGAGATAGTCCGGAAGAAATTGGAAGCTCTAAATATTAGTAAACGCCAAGGCCCTGATGAACTGCATCCAAGACTATTAAAGGAATTCTCACAGGTCTTATCCCACCCACTCCGTATTATCTACAGCGTGTCGCTCCAATCAGGCAAACTCCCAGACATCTGGCTGACAGGCTAAATTAGTGCCATATGTAGTATGTCACAAATAGCCGTGCCAAAATTGGTGGGTTTGTTACACTAAACTTTTTTTGTCATTACAAGCTTGATTTTCTCCATGACCTAGTTTATCTATCAAGCCATTCAAGGGAAGTTATATATCATTTTGTTCTTAAACATGTTCTCTTTCAGATAAACTATTCCCGTATGATTCTGTTCAGTGAAAGAAACTCTAGAGCATTATAAACAAAACTAGTCAGGGGTGGACCCGGAGGTGGTGGAGGAAGCAGAGAAATCATACTGGGGTGTTTCAAAATAATATGAAATTTGAAATGAAGGTCATGTAACACGTTACAGAAAAATAACCATGCCTACTTATTGATAAGCTGTATACATTTACTTCCTTCCTGAGACTTCCCTAGAATGTGCGCGGCTCAGAAGTTCATCTTAGAATAATAATTTTCTCAAAAATAACACACATGTCCCATACATAACACTTTTTTGCCAATTTTGTGTCAACCAGAAAGGATATCATAATTTTGACCGAAGGTTTTAAAAGTATAACAAAATGAAAGCAATCAGATTCTCAGTTTTTCCTTGAGAAAAAGCATCTAGTTACTTTATATTAGCTTTTACTTGTTCATGAGGCTTGTATATATTTTTTTTCAAGGCACCTTGGAATTTAGGGGTTTTCGTAACAGTTTATAAATTGTATGCTCAATTTTGATGCTTCCAAATGGATTATCCATTTAACACATATATTGCAATTGATGCTACTGGAAGTTTCTTACATATGTTAACTTTCATAATATGTGTGAATATTCCTAATTTCAAAAGTAACAAAATCTATTTCTGATGCAGGACTGTCCCACACATAACTCATATTTTGCATAATTATACTCTCGTGTTATCGTCTAAAAGAATGAAGGTTGACAAGTGTATTATATAACAAATTAGTGCTATACCAGGCATGCAACACATAAATCATCTAAAGTCAACCATAGCGCCATGGATAGAGTCTTGTTTGTTGTTTTGTTAATGTCAGTGGTAATGTCCCACGCATAACACGAAAAGTCTGCAACATGCTTAGAAATAGGATGAATGTACATTGGTCTAATTGAACTTGGATATCTATAATTTTAATTTTAAATAGGTGTATCCCTTTTGTCTCATCTGCATTTTTCTGGAATTACAGATGTACAAAATTTGATAGAATATTTGAGGAAAAACTGCTTTGTCGCATACATAACGCCATATTTTATTTTTACGCTAAAGCTTCAAGTCAATGTTTAATCATTACATTCTGTTGCTCTGTCACATATGAGTGACAGAAAAGTGAAAAACTGCTTAAAATCCAGTATAGCTCATTGTGAGGTATACTTGAAAATATACTGTCCCATACATAACATAAGCAGCTATGTTGTTATGTATGGGACAAAATTCCATAACTGAATTAATGGCCCTCATTTTGTTCAATTTCAAACTTTCTGATTTAAAACTAATAAGTCATTTTGGGACTGCTGTAAAAAAAAAAAAATATATATATATATATATATATATATGTATATATATATATATGTATATATATATATATATATATATATATATATATATATATATATATACACACACAAGTAATAGTATAAATCATGGCTATGTAGCAGTTAGCAAATGCCATTTGTGCATATATTGTTTTTAGATAAAGGATTGGGAGAACTAAAATGAAATAAAAACAGTTGTTGATTTATGTGCATCATAGCTAATTGGGGATTGTATTATTCCTTGTTAGTTGTTGTTGGTGACTCATGCTCATTGAACTAAGTATTGCAAGTGCATACTCAGTTCTACTAGGCTCATCTTCAGTTGAAAGCTGCATGGTAAAAAACTTTACCTATATTTTGAAAATGGGAATGGTTTTCAGATGAATACTTTAGTGTGGTTGGTGGCATGTGTTTTGAACACTAATTGCAGAATTCTTAACATTAGCATTAAAGGAGCCAGTCAAATGTTTCTAAGAAAAAGATACAGGGAAATTTTGAAAGGCAACAGAGATGGAGGGCGAACTTGATGAAAAAATGGGTGGACACACCGAAAGCAGTTCACAGAATTGAGGCAAGTACATGTAGTTACAAACTAGACAGAACACAGAGAAAATTATTACGTGTACAAGTACTATAGCTGTAAAAAAAAAGATAAATACAAAATGTAGGGGTAGAAATAAGACATTTATTCTTCATGCACACTGCATCTAACATTGGGATTTTATCAGCACAGCGAAATATCTACATGCATATAAGTTGACATTGTAGTATATCACCCAGAAAAGTGCATGCGTCCTGTGCACACAGGATTGCAAGCACACATTTACTACACATTTTTGTCCCGAGTTGTACATGTAAAAAGGCCTTATTTCAATCCCTGCTGTCTCTCAAAAAGAAAAGGCAAAAGGGTGTGTGAAAGAAATAGAAAAGCAGCCTACAGGAAGATGATCTTGGAGGAAAAAGGACTATAGAATCAAAAGAATGGAAATTGTGGATTTAACACATGAACTGAAGACAACTGAAATGGAAGAGCTGCTCTAAAAAGCGAGAGCACAAGTTGAAGCATGATTTAAATCGACTATGTGTTCGTTTAAGACAAAATTGACTGAAGGCAGAAGATGGTACGAGAATTTCTAAAGAGGTGAGATGACTCTGAAAAGGGTATTTGCACTCTTCAACCTGAGGGTAACTCAAATTATCCATTTTACTTTGAACACTGAATTCCACTGACTCAAGTCAAGAGATGTTATAATCGCTAAGGAGCAACATCAGTGGGTGGGCGTGTGTGTGCATTCATCATGTCAATTATGGTATTAAACTAGTACTACAAAATCCCCTTCCATGTAGCATCTACCACACTCAAAATGCCAAGACCAGAAATTCAGAGCAAACCAATGATTTAGAAATATACTTCCTGTGGGCTAATTTGATGATAAGGAGGAAGTCCATCCAATGACAATATTCTATATGGTCCAGTTGAATTGACTGTAGTACCGGTAGTTCAAAGTTCAAAATCACTCAACGACAGTCATTGAAGAACAATCCTTACAATAACCATTGAACATGACATGTTACTCTACAGGTTGTCTACTAATTAAAATGCTGACTGATTGAAAATACAATGTTCAGATCTTGCTGTGCGCTTACATGTACCATGACCTCAGCACTTAGGGTATGGAAAAAGGAGAAAGCTTTGTGTTATGTATGGGACAATCCCATATTTATATAAGTTATACATACCTATATGTATATCATACATTTGTGTTTTGTTTTGCGAGACAAACTACAACTCTTGGAGTAGTTACCTACACATGTATGTAATTGATTCATTCCTTATGGTTAAAGGCAGGAATGATATTAATGTACTGTTTGGCAAGCCTCAAGTTACATGTATTATATACCAGAATATTAAGTCTAGATTTTACAGATAGACCACACTATCTCTTACCTATGATCTCAAGCATGAACTAATATATGATTACCAACATGAAAAGGTCCACTAAAATAAGCTAAAATTGTATTATATATGTATTTCTATACGTTGTCCCATGCATAATGGGGCTGTCCCATGGATAACGCCATTTATCACATCTATTCCTTTATCTACCAAGTGAAAACAATTACTCCACTACTAACAGTATTTGTATTATGTATTTCCATATTCATCTGGAGACTGTCTCTGTATAATTCTATGATGTTTTTTGCTATTTGTTAACTTTATAGTAGTTGATCATTCCTTCATTCTTCACTTGTCGAAGCTGAATCTCTAACAGACAGTGTTGATGAAAAAAAATTATGATTTTTCGATGTATTTTGAAGTTTTTTGTTCAAATATTTGTATTTCTTATAAAGCTGTTCGCTTCATTTCATGCATTTCCTCATTTACAGTTTTTCTGGATGATTACTTTGTCCTTTGTACCATGTGTAACGCTCATCGGACCACTATTATCCATGGCTCATGGATTCTTAACTTGAAGTATCATTTAAAATCTGTTTTAGATCCAGTAAATATGACATCTGGTGATTCAAAATTCATAAAAATATCATTATTTCAGAGTATTTGAAATTTTCACATTATGGTTGACACAAATTTTATGTTTGAAAGACCCCCTACTATTACCAGTAGTGCTAGAATTAGTGTCTTCAGTTTGATTCTAACATCAGCCACTAAAGGTGACCCAAAGCACAGGAACCCATATCTAGGTCAAGGTCAGGCCAATGGATTTTTTGGTGTCGCATCAGTTTTCATGCATGTGGTAATTTTTCGTGTTTGAATACTCTAAAATTTATTCAGACTAGGTGAGAAAAAATCCCAGTGCAAGCAGGATGGTTAGGAAATGATACTATTGGACACCATTTTTAGGAACAAAATGATAACTGGATTCCCTGGATAGATAAACTACATCTGGAGAAAATCAAACCAGTGTCGGTTTTTATTATGTGAGTGCTATAGAACTGGTGACATTGTCTGAGGGCAAATTATTATACCCATAAAGGGGATACAGAAACTACATTCAGTGAATGAAGATGGAGCGCTGAATACCAGACTCCTTTCCTGTTATTGTCTAAACTGTGTTAGTAGAGATTATGAGAGATGTGAAAATGATGATTATGTTGAAACCTTCAAACTTGTGAAGTTCAAGTCAAATAGTCAATCAGTTGATTCAGATAATTCAGACGATGCCGAACCGGATACAGCTCATACTCTCCCATATCAATCAATCAATCAATCAATCAATCAATCAATCAATCAATAATCCAATGTGTGAAATGATATTTTCAGGCAGTGTAGTTGCTGTTAGACATAATGTGGCGTCATTGGGTGACTATTTCTTATTTCATGTCACTTCCGATGGCGTGCTCTCTCTACCAGATAATCATACTTTTTCTGGGCATTTGTATTATGCTGGAACAAACATTTTGATGGGCTTCTATTATGAGTATGTAAAAACAACCAGGAAAGGTTGCTTCTATAAAGCCAGGGACTCTGATCATATGGTCATTCCAGTTGGATGTGTAATGTATGTTGGTGTAGATTTCATGGAAAATAATGATGATACTTCCATTCTAAGAAACCAAGACAATGTGGATATCATGTGTTCAATAGCCACCGTTTAAACTGTCTTAATGTGTCAATAGTTTGCTCTGTCATTCATTCACGATATAAAATGTGATTGTCAGGGGCTGTGATGATGATGTCTCAGATACTTGAGAGCATCAGTGAGTGTTACTAGAATTGTGTCTTTTCATGGAAAAATAAGTCGTAACATTTCTAAGTCATTTTTGGACAGTGCAAAGGCAGAGATAGAACACAAGAAATGAAACATTAAGGGTCTCATGAGAAGAGCACTATCAACTCTTCACTGTGCCACAAGCCAGACTAAAAATGGATAGAAATGGAGAAAGTTACGTCATTTCAAAGAACGAAGGTCACTTTTGAGAAAATGAGGAAAACATTCAGCCATTCTAATGCATTTTCTAGTTAATTAAGATCATTTAATTGCTAATATCTTGTTAAATACACTTGATTCATAAGTTTTATTTACATTTTCTGAAAGGGCTTTGAAACCTTATTGATTGGTAGAAAATAGAAAAATTGTCAATTTTTAACATGTAACAGATTTTCATGGCTATTTGTGACGTGTGACCCATATTCAAGAAAGGCGACATACAATTAGCTGCAAACTATAGACCGGGTTAGCCTCGCTAGTGTAGTATGTAAAACAATGGAATCTATTCTCAGTGACACCATAATAATGCATATGAACAGAAATTCCCTCTTCAGTAACCAACAGTACGGTTTCATATCAGGACGTTCCACAACTCTCCAGCTCCTTACAGTGCTTGACAAATGGTCTCAAATTGTGGACAATGGTGGCTCACTAGATGCAATATACCTAGACTGCATGAAAGCATTCGACAAAGTACCCCATAAATGCCTCATAAGCAAATTATTGAGTCACAGCATAAAGGGCCACATAAAGCTTTCCTGTCAGATCTGTCAGGTAAGTTGAAAACGAAAGACAGTGTGGCCTGTCAGATCAAACACAGAAAGTGACCATAAATGGACAATCATCTAGGTGCCAACCAGTGACTAGTGGTATCCCACAGGGAAGCGTATTAGGCCCTATATTATTTCTACTGTTCGTAAATGATCTACCTGACATTATGTCCTCAACTACATACCTATTCGCAGATGACACTAAACTATTCAGAGAAATCAAAGACACAGAGTCGGACACTAAAGCTATGCGGAATGATCTTGATGCTCTACAGCAATGGACTGACACCTGGCTACTCAAAATCCATCCTGAAAAATGCATTTATTTGTCTATTGGTAAATCAGACCATACTCCGGATTACAAACTAATGGATGAAAATGGGACCATACTCCGGATTATAAACTAATGGTTGAAAATGGTGATGTTTGTCGGCTACAGAGCTGCCATGAAGAAAAAGACCTTAGTGTAATATTCGACCCAAGCCTACAGTTCTCCACCCACGTCAGTGCAAAAGTTAACAGTGCAAATAGACTTGTAGATTTCTACACCTTGATCTGTACATATTCAGTGAATTATTTAAATCACTTGTCTGACCGGTACTTGAATAAGTCTCTTCTGTGTAGTCACCAATCATTAAGAGAGATATGGACCTGATAGAAAATGTTCTCCGTCATTCAACGAAACTTGTTCCAGAACTAAAAGCCCTTCCTTATAGTAACCTACTTAAGTTATAAAAATATCCCATCAATGAGACACAGATTTGTACGCGGTGACATGATCAAATGTTATACGGTCCTTATTGAAGTGTACGACCCAGCTGTGTGTAAAAACATTCTCGTGACATCAACTGCTACGAGCACCAGGGGACACCCGCTAAAACTGTCCAAATCCCACTCGAGAACCAAACTAAGACAGCACAGTTTCACCCAGCAAGTCGTTAGCACTTGGAATGCACGACCATCGCACATCATTTCAGCACCAACCCTCGACACATTCAAAGCAAACCTAGACGCACACTTCAAAGCTACAGACACCATGTACGACACTGAAGCGCTAGAAGCAGAGCGGAGATATGGTCACATAGTCCAGTAGGATCTACGACCATAAATCATCCTACGGTAAAGCTTTGAATGAATTTGAGAAGAAAATTGCCAGTGGAGCGAAACAAAATCCAAAGGCTTTTTATGCTTATGCCAGAAGTACCGGTAAGTTGAAAACGAAAGACAGTGTGGCTGACCTTGAAGATGAAAATGGAACATGGGTATCATCGACTAAAGATAAAGCTGAGTTCTTGAATAAATTCTTCAGCAGTGTCTTTACCAAAATGTGTATATAGCACAGGCCTGGAAATAACTTTTTCAACTGTGTCGAACACTTTGTCAGGCACCAGCTACTTGGTACCTGACCTCCAGAATTTGCTGCCTGCCAACACTATTCTGCTTCACGGTGTTCTTTACTTGAACTTATTAGAAACATGTCAAAAAGCAACTAAACATGTGTCATAATGATCGTGATACACCTTAAGTAGATGAATATTTTATGTCTTTGTCAACAGTTGTATGCAGTCTCTTTTGTTGCACATTGCAAATACTGGGACTGTTTAAATCTGTACCTGACAAAATGTCAGTAACCAGCAAGACTGTGCGTGACATTGGATGGTTTGGTGCCTGACAATGTCCTTGACAGGCACTTTATTTCCAGGCTTGATATAGCATGTGTGCATACATCTCAAGCACAGAGATAAGTTGGGCTTGTGCCACCTGTCTAGTAGTATGGCTGTAATGGGCATCTCTTCAAGCACAGAGGTAAGGTGGGCGTGTCCTACCAGTCGTAGTAGTAGTAGTAGTAGTAGTAGTAAGTAGTAGTAAGCTACATTTACATTGCCAGTTGAAATCTGGTCTATTTATACCGACCGAATGTCTGTAACCACTACCTGTCACATATATGTGGGTTAACTAAAAAATTCTACCGGTCATCCATGTACATTATATATGTAAAAATGTCTACATACATGTGGTATGTGTGCGTGTGTCTTCTCAGGCACAAAGATAAGGTGGGCGTGTCCTACCAGTATAGTAGTATGCTTGGGCCGCTTGACGATCCACTCCATGGCGGCGAACTATGGAGGAAAAGTAAAATCCTGGGTTCACTGCTTTGCAGTACGACTGACGTTGCGGCAAACTGCGTTATGGGGAAAATAGCTTTCCAGTCCTTCTGGAAGCTATGGATTCGTAGATCTAAGATGTCCTTGATAAAAAAAACTACAAGTATGTTCACTTTATGCAGTGCAACCCGCGGAGCCATGATGCTGTATAACTGTAAGCTGGGCAGCTCCAAAGACAGGTCTAGACAAACTCGATGTCGATGCCTGCCACCGCAAACACTTGCGCACCATTGCTAGACGCTGATGGCCAGACAGCATAATTTTTAATGATGCATCGTGCACTATACAAGATTTGTAAAATGTCGCTGCTGTCTGTAAAAGTCGCCCAACAAAGATAGCCCATGTTTGGCCATGTGCTAAGCAGGGTTGGGGTCAAATCCGATTGGAATTGATCAGTCAATTCCAATTCAATTCCGGAATTGGAATTGATAAATCTGAGGACTCCGGAATTGAAATTGGAATTGATAAATTTTAAGACATTGGAATTGGATTTGGAATTGATAGTTTGAATTGACAGGAATTGATAAATTCCAATTCAATTCCAATCAAATCCAGTCATATTTGTCATAGATTTACTGAACATTGTTGCCTATAAAATGTACAGGTATTATCTTTATGTTATACATTGCTCTTTATATGCCCTTAATGCATTTCATCCTAAATGATCTATATGATACCATTTACCACATTTCATTCTATATGCAGGTTGATGATGTTTATTATGCCAGCTGTTATTAGATGCTTTATTGAATATCTTAAAATTAATTTGACTAAATACTTTTGTCTCCTATGGCTGCAACAGTTTCTATTAAATTTAATTTTAACAACTTAGTTATATGTTTGGTTTGAAGACTAGAATTTGAGATACTGATAATTCAGTGATGAGCAAGTTAGCCCTTAACCCTTTAGCACCTAAGCCGAAAAAAACACCAGTGGTTAATTTTCAAAAATAATCTCTCGCTCTGAATTGACAAAATAAAATCTGATAAATGCTATGAACTTTAATACATTATTGAATTAACTCAATTCTCCCTGACCAATGGCCAATTAAGCCTTTTATCCTATGTGAGCTTTGTACCTCCTTTATTCAATCACAGCCTTTGATCTTGAACTTATTTCAATCTGCATTCCCTGGAAATGGGTTTTCATCTCTATGAAATTATGCCATCTTTAAAATCATACAAATTAGTTAAAATGATTTCAAATATATAAGCTAGCACCAAGATAACCAAATTATGTTAAAATTATTCATCAAGATGTTAGCAATAGTGTTCAGTAAAGTAATAACTATCATCTGCATGGAATGAAATGGGTGAAGAAAGCAGTACATTACAAGATAATTGTCCTGTAATTATACCCTCCTACATAACAAAGGAATCATTGAACAACCCCCACTGTGAAATGGCTCAACTTTTAAAACACAGACACCTAGACTAGAGGTGTTATTCAAACTCTACATATACACCTGTGCAAAAGTTAAGCACCACCCTATTTTTACGCACATGCGAGGGTATATTCATGTGCTATGAAGAAAGCAATAGCATAAACATTTATGTACCCATCCATCTTAGTGCAAGAGGTAATAATGCAACTAGAGGAATGCTGATTATGATGGTGGGGAAACACTGTATGTTTTTGTTTGAACTTGAAAACGAGGCCTGAATATGGTTACGTTGACACAACTGACAACTATTGCCCTACAGTTGACACACGTGGCTAGATTGTCATTAATGGTGTCTGAAAACGAAGTTTAACATCTGTGCACGAGTTTGAGACTGTCATTATTAATACCGGGTATATCCACCTTGTGCCTGGATGACGGCCTGGACACGACGTCTCATGCTGGTCACCAACCGACTGATACGCCATTGTGGTATTCGTGCCATTCAAGATGGAGTGCGTCTGTTAATTCCTGTAGGTTCTGCACAGGAGGATCCCTCCTTCTCACCATGTTTCCCAGAATGTCCCAGATATGCTCAATAGGGTTCATGGCAGGGCTCCTTGCTGGCCATGGTAGGGTTTCGATGGCATTCTGGCGGAGGTATTCATGCACAGCTCTAGCACGATGTGGTCGGGCGTTGTCATCCATGAATATAGGGTGGGTTCCAGGTGCATGATTTACAAAATGAGGGACCACAACTCTATCCAGTATGGAATCTTGATATCTTTGTCCATTTAGTGTTCCAGGTACGGTCAACAGATCCAGATTACAATCAAATGAGATGCACCCCCATATCATAACGGAACCTCCACCAAATGGAACTTCTTCCATTATGTTACGTTGGTCGTACGCCGTGCGTCTGGACATCCATACACGAGTTCGACCATCTGTGGCATGAAGCAGGAACCGACTTTCATCGGACCAGTGTACCCGTCTCCAGGATCTCATGTTCCAGTGTCTTCTTTCGTTGCACCACCTCAGACGCTCCTCTTTGTGGTGTGCAGTGAGGGGAGGACGTCTGACAGGTCTCCTAGCTTTCATGCCAGCAGCATACAGTCTCCTTTTGACGGTAGACATTGACACTCTATTGCACGTTTCCCATTGCTGGCTGAGCACTCTGCTGTTGGTGAATGGAGATCTCCTAACAAGGCGTACTAGGGCTCGATCATCACGGGCAGTAGTCTTCTTCGGTCTTCCAGATCTAGGCCTGTCCTTCACCTCGTTAGTTTGCCCATGTTTTGCAATCAAACGACTGATTACAGTATGGTTAATGTTCAGCTGTCTGCCAATCTCTCTGCATGACATACCAGTGGTATGCATGCCTATGATTTGCCATTTCACACGATCACTTAACCTTCGTCTTGCCATAGCGGTTCACAATCAAGAGCTAATTCTCTCTGTACAAATAAACCACGGCCATGAACACAAAATTCCTAATCTTGTCGCCTAAATCTGTATGTAATGTTCTACACCTCAAACTGGACTTTTACATAACTGAACACGTGTGCTGTTTCCCGCCACGCACGGACATCAAGCGGCGTGAAGTCATGCATGCATGTGCATTTCGTACTTGGAATTATGTCAGCTAACGCGGGGACAAATAGTATGGCAGCCTAGTTGTACCATCATGTTTCTACGTTCTATTGTTTTTGCTGGTGCTTAACTTTTGCACAGGTGTATACATGTGCTCAGTACTCTCATTCAGTACTGTACTATATACATTGTATTCTAATCCTTTTTAATGCAAACATTTAAAGAGCAAGGTTTACATGTATCTATAATAATTTGACATGGCATTAACCTTTAGTCAAATTCATCAGAAAAAACTCGGCATTAAGCTATAATTAAGTCAAATAAATTAAAAATAAGATCTGCTGAATGTTGACTTTTTGGACAATAATTTGACTGAAAGATATAACTACTTATTGGCAACAACAATTTTTATTCTAATTGTTTAAATATTAACAGAGAAGCCAGCCAAAAATGTGTTCTACGCTGGTCTTGAGGAAGGATAATATGTATGCTAAGAGACTATTTTTGAAAATTTACTACTGGAATGACTGATTCCATAACTGAGCCAGTCATTGCATTGTTAAATTTAAAAAATAGTCTTCTCTTATCCTGAAAATGGACATTCGCTAATGATAAATCTAGTTTTTCTTGGCCAATCTTGGGCATTAAATGGTTAAAATATAACAATGTTGATCTTAAGTAAATATTGGTATGGAATTGGACTTGGAATTGATCAAATGGAATTGGAATTGAACTTTTCTGGGTGGAATTGGAATTGATAAATGAATTGATGTGGAAACGGAATTGGAATTGATAAAATGAATTGGGGTGGAATTGGAATTGATAAAATGGAATTGACCCCATCCCAGGTGCTAAGGATGCCAGAAGACACACCAGCACAGGGAGTCTTGGAATTCCCCCTAGTCGGATCCAGCAAATTCAAAACCAGTAGAGGATGTCGTTGCATAAATCTGCTAAGCATGCTACGAGGTGACCTCAAGAAAGCCGGACTCGGTACAGTCAAGTCAAGAATGGACTTGAGGAAGCTAAGGATCTCAGTAAGGACAAGAGTGGGCACCAATGAAGAAGGACTGATTGCAGCTGTAGGATGTTTCTACTACTATAGCCGCAGAATAGAGTAATCATACATACTACGTCAGTGTTAGCTCAGCCAATCAATATTTATGTGTACAAAGCGGTCTATGCGGGACTATGTTTCTTTGGGATGGCTTTCTGTTCAAAGTATATGGCCACGTAGGTAGAGCCTGATACCCTTAATACAGGAACATCTTTCCTTTATTGAAAAATGGGAAACAACATGCCATAATGGACCTTTCTGGTTTTAGCAATACCCCGCCCATCTCTATCTAAGCTCCACCCACACCTCGTCCGTGTTGGGATTGATCGATCTCTGAACTCTGACTATCAAATCCAGAAAACTATACAAGTAAGCTGTTTTTGAAATAATTTGACTGGGCGCTGTTGCTGCCTACATGTATGGCAGCAAAAGCATCCAGTCAAATTAGTTTCAAAATAGCCAACAGAATATTTATTAAATGGTAAAGACATACGATTTGTACAACATGTCAGACTTTTAGGCATTAAAGAGGGACTATTTTGAGTCATTCAAGACGTCATGATTATGACGTCATCTTACACGTCACGTAGTTGATTATGACAAAATATGATGGATGGATAAATTTGGAACGGTCCTTTGCTGGAATTATTCTTTCACATTGGCTTGGGTTATAGCTCCATACATGACCATGATTGATAGATTTCGAGAATATAAAGGTACACCACAGCTCATAGCTCGAAAGAATGCCAGTTACCCTATATGTTTGCAATGCGGATTATCTAGGGAAACAGAATAGGATACTTCTAAGTAGATACCATACCCATGGCCCAATGAATGTCATAGATATGTCTTAGGAAAAATGTTCTAAAAAGTGGAATTAGAGTTAATGTTTATAAAAAGTTCCGCCAGGAATGTCTACATTTATAAAATAAAGAATATTCCTTCTGATCAGTACCGATAGTTGTTAATAAGATAGGTTGTTGTTTTAATGCTGTTTGTGTTCCTTTTTTCCTAGGCTACAACTTTGTTTGTGCTGTATGAGCATGCTACTGGCTATGCTGTGTTTCGTACATGTGAGTTTGAGGAGGTGGCGATGTTTCTGCCCCAGGTGGAGAGCAGTGTTAGTGACCTGAGCAAGTTCAATTCCATTATCAAGCTTGTGGCATTTTCACCTTTTAAGAGTGGTACGAATGCTTTAGATAACATCAACAGCATTTCAGAAGGTATGTCTAAGCCACAGGCGGAATTTAGCAATTTATTAATACACACATGCATATGTTCATACGCACGCATACATACGTACGTACTTACTTACTTACTTACTTACTTACTTACTTACTTACTTACTTACTTACTTACTTACTTACGTACGTACGTACGTCTCATCGTGGTATGCTCCATAATTTCTATTCAGAATTTTGATTCTTTTAAGGGTGAAAATCTTAGATTTTATGAAAAATTTACTGGAAATTTTTTAATTGCGTCACCTCGTTAACCGCTTGACGGATTTCAACCAAATTTGTCAAGAGGGACCATATTCTGGCTGGCTCCAGAACTTTATTCAGAATTTTAATTGGTCACGTTTTTGGTGAAAATCTTAGATTTTATGCAAAATTTACCAGAAATTATCAAAATGCACCTCCTTGCCACATGACGGATTTCATCCAAATTTAGCTAGACGGACCATATGGTGGCAGGCACCTGAACTTGAACTTGAAGATTGGCCGATTCTTTCCATTGATTTTATGAGACTTACTGGAAATTCTTTAACCCTTAGCACTCTGATGTCAATATTTTGTCTTTTACTGCGTCTACGACAGCACCATCGTCCACCAAATTTGTTGAAAAATGAACACCAGTTCATCTTTTAATTTAATTTGAAAATTAAAAATTTTGACAGCAGAATGGTAAGGGTTAAAAGGCTATCTTCTACTTAGTATTGTTACATGACTTAGCTGCTTAAGGGATTTCAACTAACTTTGACTAGAAGGACCCTATTGGGGTGGGTTGACTAGAAGGACCATATTGGGCCAGGCTTCAGAGCTTGTGTTCAGAGTTTTGTTTGCTCAGTTTTTTGGGTGTGGAAAATATTTTTTTAATTTCCAGGACTTCTTTCTTTAAAATGCTAACTAGTCAATCTTAATCAATTGTCCGATTTTAATCAAATTTAACCATATGTACCCCATCTTGATAGTCTCCAAAACTACAATTCAGAATTTCTATTGGTCGATTTTTTTCAGGCAGACATCTTGGATTTTCTTAGCTTCGGGAAATTCCAGCTGCCCAGAGACTGATCTACCTATTCGCCAATTAGACGAAAGCTAGTAAAATTGAAATTTGGCTAATAGAATGCAGTCTTGATTGGTTAACTATTTGGTTAAAGATTAAAATTAGATTATTTGGTAGAATTTTTCTCAAATAATTTCTATTGACAGTAGTTTTTCGTTTCAACATTTTCCATTTCACAGTATGCACAGTGCGTAACAAAATCACGCAGTCAATGTGCATGCCAAAAGAATGCACTGGAAATGATGAATTTTTCAAATACAAACCCAGTTTATACCCATAAACCTTGACTGAAGGAATCTTCACAAAACTTGGCGTGTGTGTTGGCTGTGGGATTGTGATGTATTGATCTTTGGGGGGGAGGGGTTTGAAAGGTCACGTTCACTGACCCACACTAAGGTACTTGTGATTACTTTAAGTTCTAATAATACGGCCATTTTGGGTGAATGAAATTCATCAGTGCAGTACATGTACATACTTTGTATACATAAATAAGAATACATGGAGACACAAAATGTTCTGTTAACTAACCATTTATTGGTAAAAATTTGGTCCAAAAAATTTAAATATTTTATTGAATGTCCATTTATAGGCCATGAGAATACAATTTTTGCAAATTTATCGCTGGAATGGCTGGCTCGGTAATAGAGCCAGTCATTCCAGTGGTAAATTTGCAAAAATTGTTTTCCTTTGACCTGTAAATGGACATCACACAGGACTATAGCACAGGGCGGTTTTGGCTGGTATGACCTTTAAAGGGTTAGTTTCCTCTGACATTGCACTATGAGACATGCTAGACATTCTCCATGCTACATTCATCCAGTGCGTGATGCTTATGGGGGTGGGGTGGGGGATGGGAACATAGATCTCAATAATCACTGATTGTCATTAAATTGGGTAGATACATGTACATATTGCTTTAACTTGTTTATAATTATTGTTCAGGATTACTTCATGAGGATCTGCGCTATTTGCTGGAAACAAATGTTCCAGAATCCACTAAGAAAGCTAAGACAGTGCTTGGTGTTGGTGATCGTAAACTGGCAGATTCGATATCGGAGGAAATGCATCTTTCCTGTCAACATACTGGTGTTGTGCCCGAAATCCTCCGAGGTCAGTCTCGTGTTCATGATATGTACATGTACTAGTTTTATGTGCTCATAATAAACCGTTAACGATCCAGCTGGCCAAAAACATCCTATTCAGTTATCTTGAGGAACGTCCCTTTGCAGGCCAAGTGAACACTATCTTAGAAAATTTATCACTGGAATGCCTGGCTCGATAACTGTGCTAGGCTTTCAGTGGTGATTTAAAAAAAAAATCCAAAAAACCCTGTATCTTGGCCTGCAAAAGAACATTGAATAAACAAATATGTAGATTTTCTTGATCAGACTTGACCAGTAAAGGATTAATAATGCTGTGGAGTTGACACTTATTCAAACTTACAGACCACTATGTTAATTAGGGCTTAAAGGGCTTATCCGATCTCATTAAAAAATTACAGTTTTGTCCTATACAATCAATGCATCAAGTATGTATCGTAATCGTTAGGATTTTCCAATTTTCGCTATAATTTTACACAGAGTTTGGAATTTATTTTTATGTCATTTATATCTCGCCTAAGCCTAGAATTAGAAGGATGTTAGTTTTTTGATTATAGTATACCATACAACGACCATTGGCACCCTAGACTGGTGTATCCTAGCCTACCCTACTTGACATGACCTTGCTCTACACTGCCCATCCCAAGCAAATTGAATGTACATAGCAATGCTCAACCAACTCCACCCAATCATGTCGACCCTATTATATATCTTGAATTATCTTAGCCCAATCATATGTACCAGACTCCAATACCATACAAAGTCCTAACAAGCAGCAGCTATAGTAGCCGATGCAATTTTAGAGGATGTAGTGAAATCATTACTGCTTTAAAACATTAGATTTTGCGCTTTTAAATTCATTGCGATGTCATTTCAAGTTCTTGTGCACTGTCAGTCGTATATTAGATTCCTAGACAATTAGCAATTCGTATACCCCCTCTAGGATAATGAGTAGACAGATACATTGCCAAATTTACTGTGGCTTTCAACGGCCAATTCCAGTGGTTTGCAGAGTGGAAATTACAAATGTATGTTATTGGATGACTTCAAACTACACGTAGAAAATTTGTAGAGCATTCGCTAAAAATACTACTCGATAGTTATTTTACATCTTGGAAACGACGAGCCAGTGATAAATTCTGTAAGTTGGCGGACCTAATTAGACTGTTACACAGACTCCATTTTGGAGACCAGTCAGACGAGAAGTGTTATGCAAATGTATATGGAGACTAGTTCCCGAATCCTGATAGCCTACGTTTACATATGCGTAGGTCGAATTTAGTTACATACGTCGTAATACTGTCACGTGGTACAAATGTTGCCTATCGCACGTGCACATGTGTAGTAAATCGAATTTATTGATCGAATTAATCGGATATGTATAATCAAACTCGGCCGTATTAGACTATTTACTAGCATACATTTTCCACGAAAGATGAAAATCTGACGTATTTTAATATAGATCATAAACGCGATTTGGAAGGACTTAAAAACTGTGTAAGCTGTAAAAGTTGTTTTCTGGCGCTAATAATGTATATCGAGCCGCGTCGAGTGTTAATTTTATCATCCAACATACATTGAGCCAGCTCAGGATTTTTCACGAGAAATTACTCTTTGATCGCTCGAGCGATTAGACAAATTCAATCTCAAGTTACATTGGCAGGTTAGATCACTTCCCTGTTTAGAGTCCCGGATGCGAGTTCAGAATTCATAATAGACATAGGTATCAGAAACACTAGATATCTTATGATACGCTTTCAGGTGTGTATAATAGAAGTTAATAAAACGCTAGCAGATTTATGAACGTACGTAGCAATATGATCTAGCAACATTCTCAGCGATATACTATATACAAATGAAAAAGAACCCTCTTCCCACCCACTCGCCCCCACCCCACCACCGACTTATTTAGCGGATTTTATATAATAATTAGCCATATGGATTCAATTTTATGTAATACAAACAGTATTTAAAAAGATATATTGACAAAACCAGTTTTTAGTTCACATGGCCAGAATGGCCAAGTGAGCTTATGGCATGGCGACCATCCGTCTGTCTGTCCACCCATCCGAAGTCTGGCGTCCCTCCGTGAACTTTTGCTTAAAAACGCTACTCCTCATTAACCGCTTGGCAGACTTCAACCTAATTTGGCTAGAAGGAACCTATGGGGGTAGACTTCAGAACTTGTATACAGAATTTTGATTGGCCAATTTTTTCGGCAGTCATCTTGAATTTTCAGAAAAATTGCGTGAAATCGTTTAAAACGCTACTCATTAACTGCTTGGACAATTTCAACCAGGCTAAGCTGGGAGGATAGTACGCTGGTATGTTTCAGAACGTGTGTGCAGAATTTTGATTGGTCAATTTTTCCAGCAGCCATCTTGGATTTTCTGGAAATCACTTAAAAGCCTACTCGATAACCACTGGACCGATTTCAATCAAATTTGGATGAAAGAACCCTAGCATGGTATTCTTCAGAACATTTTGTACAGAATTTTGATTGGTCCATTTTTCTGGCCACCATCTTGAACTTTCTGAAAAATGGCGGGAAATCGTTTAAAACGCTACTCTCATTAACTGCTTGAGCAATTTCAACCAGACTTGGCTGGTAGATTTCAGAACTTGTATACAGAATTTTGATTGGTTCATTTTTCTGGTGGCCATCTTGGATTTTCTGAAAATTTTGGGAAATCAGTTAAAAGGCTACTCATTAACCGCTTGAACGAGTTCAAGCAAACTCGGCTGGAAGGTCCCTAAGGTGCTATGTTTCAGAGCTTGTATATAGAATTTTCAATTTATTCCGTGGCTATCTTGAATTTTCAAAATCGTCTACTCATTAATTACTTAGGTGATTTCAACCAGACTGGCTGGAACGACCCTAGGATCTTACTGTTAAAGAAGATTTCTAGTCTTTGACCACGATCAAATAAATCAAAACCCTCTATCCAGATTGGATCAACTTCTGGGTGTGTTGATATCTCAGAAATGACCTGTCCGATTTAGTTCAAAATTTAAAACAAGAAAAGATGAGATTTGATCGCGATCGAAAAAACTTAAAAATCCTTTACAATGTGTCAAAAATGGTATGGTGAGTGAACTAGGATCTGCAATCTCTGATTGTTATTGTGAAAAATGTTATTGAACCTATATTTCGTTAAGAAAGTTTCAATATTGAAAGTGTATATTTGTAGGCCAAGAGAAGACTATTTTTGAAAATTTACAACTAGAATGACTCCAGTGGTGATTTTTCAAAAATATTCTTCTCTTGGTCTGCAAATGGACATTTCTCAGAACCAATAAAGAAGTCGTTTTTGTCCCGCTTGAGTGTTAAAAGGTTAAATTGTCTCCCTTGTCATTGCAGGTATTCGTGTCCACTTTCATGTGTTGGTGCGTGGGCTGACTGAGCAGTCTGCTGGTAAAGCTCAGCTAGGTCTTGGACACAGTTATTCTCGTGCTAAAGTCAAGTTCAACGTGAATCGTATTGACAACATGATCATCCAGAGCATCAGCTTAATGGATCAGCTTGATAAGGACATCAATACATTCTCGATGAGGATCCGGTACATTCTTTAACTATTTAACGGTCAAGTCGGCTGAAATCAGCCTCTGCACTGGTCCTGAGGAATGTCCATTTGCAGCCCAAGGGAAGAGTTTTAAAATTTACCACGGGAATGCCTGGCTCGATAACCGAGCCAGTCATTCCAGAGGTAAATTTTCAAAAATAGTCCTCTTGGCCTGCAAATGGACGTTCAATAGACAAATATTTGGATTTTCTTGACCAAATTTGACCATTGATGGGTTAACCATTCAGCCTAGTGTTGGTCTAATTAAATGATTTGTTCGATGATTGATTGGTTTGCATGTTCAACTAATAGACTGATCATGATTTCGGATATCGATTTTGGCTACATATAAATTTACTATATTCATAACTCTTGACTTGTCTAGCTAGAAAACAACTGCTGCAGAAGAATACTTTTTGGCAAAACCATTTTTAATTTAATTTTTACAACTATATAACATGGTAATACTCGTTAGTCTAAGGTATTAACCCTTTCAACACAGTCAAATTAGGTTAAAAATATTCAACAGATTATTTCTTAAATTATTAAGAACCTGTCACATCTGTGACTTAGGTTGAACATGGTAAATATTGATGAACATGCAATAATTGCTGCGTTCAAAATAGGTAAAAATGAGAAACTCATCGATCCTTAACTGGTCATCGGTTAGTCTTTAAAACCAATCATCAATCACAAAAATAGTACATGTACCAATGGATGATTACAGTTTGTTCATCAATCATATGACGTATAATCAACTAGGTGATGTACACCTTCGTGACAGACTTTGATGTTTGTGATGGAGCTTCAATCATTTTGATTGTGACGTCATTTAACATGTGACATTTTTTTATTGTGATGTCAGATGCTTGAGTGACAGATTAGACTCCTTTGTTGGTAATTTTGATGTTATCAATATCCATTAGCAACTTATCACAGCCGATCAGAAGGCATTTTCAAAGCCGATAGGCTCCTGAATTTATTATAAAAGGGACCGAAGGAGCCGTGTTAGGCCATTCAGACTTTTTGTCTACAAAGGAGTAGAAGACGTCAGGCTAATCATTGCATACGTAGTTATTACAGTAATCTTGATATGAAACAAGATGTTGTTATGTAATGTTTCTACCTTTACTCCTCCACAGAGAGTGGTACTCGTATCATTTCCCAGAGTTGGTGAAAATTGTTCCAGATAACTACAATTATGCTCGTATGGTGAGACTCATTAAGAATCGGAAAGAGCTGTCTCCTGATATGCATGATCAGATGGAGGAAATTGTAATGGATAGTGCAAAGGTCAAGGCCATCTACGATGCATCCAGACAGTCTATGGGTGAGCATGGTGAAATAAGCTATGTATTTGACATAGTTGCAGTATTTATTGGCCATAAGAATCAGATGGGCTCATGGGTATGGAAGGAATGGTTAGTTCATCTTATTCTCTAGCTATTCAGGTTAGAGAATAGGCCACACATAATCGATGCATGACATTCTCAAATTTCTGTCGTTGAAAAAGGATATTCAGGTTATGATAGTTAAGCATTGATGCATTTCTACTCCATTCCATTAAACTTGCCTTGATTTTTGTTGAGCTCTATGCGAGGTGTGCAGGCAAATTTAGATAAATGTTAAAGTATTTCAATGTACATTTAATTCATTAATGGCTTATCAGATCTCAATAAAATTACAGATTTATTCTATACCATCCAGACGCCATCATAATTAAAATGATTTCAATTGTTTCCATATTTTTACGTGGTTTGGATTTAGTTTATTGTGGACCAAGAATTAGAAGAATGTTAGTTTAAAAATTTTTTAATTTATCAAGGGCTTATCCGATCCCAATAAAACTTTACAGATTTGTTCTATATCATTGTATTACGTTTGAAGCAAAATTCAAACGATTTTAAAGTTTTCTTCATCCTTTTGCATGGTTGGACATTTGATTCATCAAGTGGATCTGCTATTTTAAGAAATCCTTATTTTTTGACTGCCACACAGTACTTTCAAAAGTACTTTCAGAAAAAAGCATTTCCAGTCTTAATTAGCTCAAAATTGTAAACATTTGCTATCATATCATTTTTAAAGAATTTGTGTTATTTGAGCCTAAGTGATTTTCAAAAGAGAATAATTGTGAAATGTGCCTGTCTAGGGAAGCATACCTGAAAGTGATAATGCCATAGATGATCACTATAAGACAGTATTTTGTGCTTAGCTGAGCATCTCTTTAAATTTACTTAATTGTTTAATATTCAAGCTAGCCAAGATAATTTTTGCAGTGGGCTTGAGAAATATCTATTTGCAGACCAAGAGAAGACCTTTTTTTGAAAATTTATCACTGGAGTTACTGGCTTGATAAATTTAAAGAAATCTTCTGGTCTGTAAATCTGTATATGAGAAAACTGAAATTTTCTTAGGCAAACTTGAGCAGGCCTTGATATTTCATAATTTATCGGAACCTGTTTTTTGGTTCAGTGCCCTGTGTTGATGGGAAGTTTGGTTCCATGATTTATCTCGTACGGTACCAACACGCAACAGAACCTCTAGTTTCTGTGAAATATCGACGCCTGATATTAAGGGTTAGGAAATCTCTGATTGCTTTACAGGAATGGACATTTCCCCGATTGACATGATCAATATTGAGGTGTTTTCCACTCGCATTATTGCCCTTGCTGATTATCGTAAAGGTCTCCATGGATACCTGAAGAGTAAAATGGATCAAGTAGCTCCTAATATGGCGGCACTGATTGGAGAACAGGTATGATATGAAACCGCTAATGGCTAAGGCGGCCAGAATTAGCCTTTTGCATGTTGACCGTATGAAATTCCCATTTGCACACAGAGAGAAGATAAGGGACCTTTCTAGCTTTAGCTATTCCCCGCCCATCTCTATCTAAACTTCACCCGCACCTCGTCAGTGTTGGCCGTTGGGATTGATCGATCTCAACTCCCTGACTCAATTTTCAGAAAACTATACAGGTAAGCTGTTAAATATTTTGAAATTAATTTGACTGGATGCTGTTGTTGCCTATAGCAGTAACAGCATCCAGTCAAATTAGTTTCAAAGTATTCAGCTGAATATTTATTAAATGGTAAAGACATACAATTTGTACAACTTGTCAGACTTTTAAGCATTAAAGATGGGCTATATCGAGTCATTCATGATGTCATAATTATAACGTCATCTTCATGATTATGTCTTCATCTTACATGTCATGTAGTTGATTATGATGTCATATAATGGATGGATAAACTTGGAAAGGTTCATTGTCAAAGGGGAGGATCGCGACATGGCGATTCAAATGACATCCGATATTTGGTGTGCGGTGTGTACCAAGAGTTCAAGGTAAATGTTAGTTTTTCAGTGGACATTTAATGCCTTAAGGATCTATTTGATCATAATAAAACATTACAGATTTGATCTATGCCATTGTTGCATCTTGTCTCCAGCATATTTTAAGTTTTTTACATATTTTACAGGCTTTGGACTTATTTTGCACCTAGAATTAGGTAACTGTTAAAGTTTTTCAGTAGACATTGCATTCATCAAGGACTTATTCTGATCTCAATAAAACTGTGCAGATTTGTACGCCATTATTGCATCCACACTCCATCATAATGAAAATGGTCCAGTCAATCTAAGAAAAATTGTACGTGCACCTCGGCAAAATTGCAACAGAATTTGCGTCAGTAGATTTATGGCGAAGAAACAATGACATGGTACAAAAAAAAATTCTACCCAATTCTGATGGTGGGAAATATATAATTTTATTTGTTATAACCCGCACTCTTGGGCCGCGCTTAGTACTGATGAGCGCGTACATTTCCCTTATGGTCGTCACTTCAGAATTTAAATCGCTTATTATCTCTTTATTCTTCCCTATATCCTATTTTTAAATTGGCATGGTTATTTAGTGTTATGTTAGGTGTAAATCTATGATTTATGAACGTTCATTTGTGCAGCAGTTAGTAAAATATTTGCCGTGCAACCAGATTTCTAATTTTCTTCTTACATGTTATTTGTAATGTAGACCCCGGCTACCTGCTATAGGGAAATGACAAGCGAATACTTTGAAATGATATACTGAGCTAATATTACTATCATCTCCTTGTGCCGTTTAGTTTCCTCTTCTGATATTCCGCCATTAGTATGAGTATTGTGAGCAAGTTATTATGTTACAATATAGCATGGCATATACTTAGTTTTATGTGGTGGGTCCACACCCTTTTGGTATATTATTCATTAATACATACACCCCTCATTTTTGCCTGAATACAATGTATTTACATATAGGCCCATGCATTTTTTTCAAATAACTGTAGGCAACCTGAGTGTACATGTGTGTGCCAGAATTAAATCTGTTTTTCAATAATGACATCTTAAGCAACAAATTTTATATCTAGCTTACCCGGTCTTTAGCTGGTGTGAAAGCTACATAAACAAACACAATCACCACCACTGTCTCAGTGCCGCACTCTACATATTATAATGTTCATGGCTTTTATTTGACTAAGCAGCGATGTGCCCTTCTCATGACCTAGTGCAGCACGTCTACGACCACACAGAACAACATAATCAAATGTTAGATGGCATAACAATCAAATCAAATTTGAAGTGCGACAGTATTTAATGTATGTTTACATATCCTGATACACTTTCACTTAAATGCAATGTACCCAGAGTGGTATCTGTTGTCAATTCTAAGCACTGAAAGACAATAATTTACCAATTCTCAGTGCTAAAAATAATATTTCTGCCCTGAAACATGATTTGTTACCACTTCTGAACATTGAAAGATGATCTGTTGCCAATTCTGATCATTGAAAGCATGGAATTTCTCAAATTCCATACCATGAGTGATGACCTTTTGCCAAACCTAACCCCTACCCCTAAACACGCCTGTGTTCAGAAGTGGTATTAAATCATGTATTCAGGGTAGAAATATAAATTTTAGGCACTAAGAATTGGTAAATTATTGTCTTTCAGTGCTTGGAATGGACAACAGATCAACTTTCCTCACTCACAATTGATAAATGTCATCTTTTCAGGGGTTAGGTTTGATAAAAGGTCATCTCTCATGGTATGAAATTTGTAAAATACCATATTATAATGGCCAGGATTGGCAACATATCCTCCTTCAATGTTCAGAAATGGTAAGAATTCATGTTTCAGGGTAGAAATATAATTCTTCAACACTAATAATTGTTAAATTATTATCTTTCATTGCTTAGAATGGACAACAGATCAACTTTCCTCACTCACAATTGGTAAATGTCATCTTTCAGGGGTTAGGTTTGATAAAAGGTCATCTCTCATGGTGCACTATGAAATTTGTAAAATACCATGTTATAATGGCCAGGATTGGCAACATATTATCCTTCAATGTTCACAAGTCCTAACAAATCATATTGTAGGGTAGAAATAGAATTTTTGAGCCCTAAGAATTGGCAAATTAATGTCTTTCAGTGCTTAGAATTGACAACAGATCAATTTTCCTCACTCACATTTGGTAAATGTCATCTTTCAGGGGTTAAGTTTTATAAAAGGCCATCTCTCATGGTATGAAATTTGTGAAATTCCATGCTTTCAATGATCAGGGTTGGAAACATATCATCCTTCAATGTTCAGAAGTGGTAAGAATTCATGTTTCAGGGTAGAAATATCAATTTTAGGCACTAGGAATTGGTAAATTATTGTCTTTCATTGCTTAGAATGGACAACAGATCAACTTTCCTCACTCACAATTGGTAAATGTCATCTTTCAGGGGTTAGGTTTGATAAAAGGGCATCTCTCATGGTATGAAATTTGTAAAATACCATGTTATAATGGCCAGGATTGGCAACATATTATCCTTCAATGTTCACAAGTAATAGCAAATCATATTGTAGGGTAGAAATATCAATTTTCAGCGCTAAGAATTGGTAAATTATTGTCTTTCAGTGCTTAGAATTGACAACAGATCAACTTTCCTCGCTCACAATTGGTAAATGTCATCTTTCAGGGGTTAGCTTTGGCAAAAGGTCATCTCTCATGGTATGACATTTGTGAAATTCCATGGTTTCAATGATCAGGATTGGCAACATCATCCTTCAATGTTCACCAGTAGTAACAAATCATATTGTAAAGGAGAAATATCATTTTTAGCACTAAGAATTGGCAAATTATTGTCTTTCAGTGCTTAGAATTGACAACAGATACCACTCCAGGTACATTACTTTTAACTGAAAGCGTATCAGGATATGTACATGCACATTAAATTCTGTCGCAGTCAAATTTGATTTGATTGTTATGCCATCTAACATTTGATTATGTTGTTCTGTGTGGTCGTAGACGTGCTGCACTAGGTCATGAGAAGGGGTTCATCGCCGCTTAATCAAATAAAACCCATCAACATTATAATATGTAGAGTGCAGCACTGAGACAGTGGTGGTGATTGTGTTTGTTTATGTAGCTTTCACACCAGCTAAAGACCGGGTAAGCTAGATATAAAATTTGTTGCTTAAGATGTCATAATTGAAAAATAGATTTAATTCCGGCACACACATGTACACTCCAAGTTGTTTACATTTATTAGTCCCCTACCGGTAAAACCGGGGGGACTATAGGTTTGCACTCCATCTGTCCATCTGTCATCCATCCGTCTGTCTGTCTGCCGCAGTTGGTTTTCCACACTTTTTTTCGCAGTCCTTCAAGGTATTCAACTGAGAATTGGTTTATTGCTTTATTATGAGAAGTTACAGACCAAGTTCGAGTTTCAGGCGTATACGTCAATTTTTTTATGGAGTTATGCCCCCTGTCTAGTTAAGAAATACAAAAAATATCAGCTTTCCGCACTTTTTTTCGTTAAAGGCGCGATGGTAGCATTACAGTAACAAGAGACTGTTGTTCAAATTGAAAAATGACCTATCAATTAAATAATATATTTGAATCAATTTATTGTTTTTGTTAAATAACATTTATACAGTAATATTCTGTGTTGCTAAACTTTTTTGGTTCAGTATATTATAGTGAGAACTGCTACATTGCTTTGTTATGAGAAGTTACAGACCAAGTTGGAGTTTCAGGCATATATGCGTAAATTTTTGATGGAGTTATGCCCCCTTTCGTCTTATGAAATACGAAAAATATTAGTTTTCCTCACCTTTTTTCGCAGTCTCAAGATATTATACTGAAAATTGCTACTATAAGGTATAACAGAGCAAGTTCAAGTTTCAGACATTTTCGTCAATTTTTCGTGGAATTATGCCCCCTTTCAACTTATGTAATACGAAAAATATTAGTTTTTCGCACTTTTTTCGCAGTCTTTCAAGATGTTATACTGAGAATTGCTACATTGCTTTGTTATGAGAAGTTACAGACCAAGTTCGAGTTTCAGACGTATGCATAAATATTTGATGGAGTTATGCCCCCTTTCGATATATGAAATATGAAAAATATTAGTTTTCCGCCCTTTTTCTCGCGGTCTTTCGAGATATTCAACTGAGAATTGGTACATTACTTTATTATGAGAAACTACAGACCAAGTTCGGGTTTCAGGCATTTGCGTCATTTTTTGATGGAGTTATGTCCCCTTTCGACATGAAATACAAACATATCAGCTTTCAAGACTTCTTCTCCTTCACCATATATAACTGAAACTTGGTTTATTGCTATGTTATGAGAAGTTACAGATCAAGTTCGAGCTTCAGCTGCTTTTGACAATTTTTAATGAAATTTTTGACTGTCAATCTCTAAAGATTTATATCACCAGGTAGGGGACATGTATTGCAAAGCAATACTTACAGAATGCTTGTTTGAAAAAGTTTTGTTATATGTAAATACATTGTATTCAGGAAAAAATGAGGGTTGTATGTATTAATGAATAATAATAATAGTGTGTGGATTATCACCTACCACACCAAGCTAAGTTTATGCCATCATAGATTGCTATATTATAACATAATTTAATAACTTGATCACGATACTCATACTAAGGGCGGAATGTCAGAAGAATGGGAAAATGATACGAGGAAATTACAGAAATCTTAGCTCAGTATATCATTTTAAAGTATCCGCTTGTGATTCTCCTAATTTAGATAGACGGGGTCTACACTACAAATAACACGTAAGAAGAAAATTTGAAATCCCTTTGCATGTCAGATATTTTAACAACTGCTGTACAAATGAACATCCATAAAGCATAGATTTACACCTAACATAACACTAAATAAGCGTACCAGTTTAAAAAAATATATAGGGACGAATAAATGAAAAATAAGCGATTTAAATTCTGAGGTGATGAGTGTAAGGGCGATATACGCTCTCATCAAATCAGTAATAAGCGCGCCGCAAAATAGTGCGGGTTATAACAAATAAAATTATATGTTTCCCACCGTCGGAATTGGGTAGAATTTTTTGGGTCATATACCATTGCTTCTTCGCCATAAATCTACTGACAGATATTCTGTTGCAATTTTGCCGAGGTCATTTTCTAGATTGACTGGAGTAAAATGATAGTTAAATTGTTTCCATATTTTTGCATGGTTTGGCTTTAGTTTATTGTGGACCAAGAATTAGAAGGCTGTTTAAACTTTTCAATACCTTTAATTTGTCACGGGCTTATCCGATCCCAATGAAACTTTACAGATTCGTTCTATTTCAGCATTGCGTTCAGTTTGCACAAAAATTTTAAACAAATTTCAATACTTTTATGTGGTTTGGACGTAGAACACTTAGAAATAACTAAAAATAATGGTACATTTAGGTCACACCATATGTGTCGACGATTTTGCTGGGATTCAGGAACAATTTATCTGTGGGCACAGTACTTTTACCAGCATCACTAAAACTACTACATGCCACACAGGCAGGGATGAAAGATCAGCAAATATTGTATGTTAGTCATTTATTTGCTCATTAACTCTTTGACACTTAAATTTGTTCAAGAAAATTTCAATTTTCTCGAAGAAAATGTGCAATTGCAGATCAAGAGATTATTTTTGAAAATTTACCACTTGAATGACTCAGTTAATCATTCGTGGATGCATCCAAATATCACATGACCAGAGGTTGATTTGATTTGCTGTATGTGTTTGTAATAGGTTGGTGCTCGTCTCATCTCACAAGCTGGAAGTCTAACCAACCTGGCCAAATACCCAGCATCCACAGTCCAGGTTCTTGGAGCTGAGAAAGCCCTATTCAGGTACTTATATACTTATAATGGTATTGTGTCTTAGGTAGTCAAAGTACATGATCATAAACATTACATTTATAGAAATAAGCTGTTTACTTTTTCTAAAAATTGTAAACAGCGTATATTCTAATTTTAACTATGTATGGTTATGCGATATATTATCAATTTCATATGGAAGACATACATATATATCATAAGCTGGCAATGTAAAATTTGTGCTCACATCCTAAAATTGAAAAACTGAATTTGATTTTAAAAATATCTTTCTCGCCTCTTGCGCATATTAAAATTAAACATCTTACTTCATATATTTTTGCTCTCTCTACAGTTTATCGTTGTTGGCCCAAATAATTTCATTGCTTTTCAGTTTAACATATGCATTGTGATTTTGTCTTGTGGACTCGGTCTTCGCGAGAAACATCCATCTGGCATAACTGGTGTTATGAACAAATATTTAATGTCATTTTTATAGTTTTACATCATTGTCAGTTGTCATATCTTTATTACTAGGTGACAGCTCTTATCACATGTTTGTAGTGAATAATATCATTGCATATTTATCTCGACACTTAACACTAACAAAATACATTTATGTAATTTTGTCTCAAGTTTTGATATACCTAGACTTTGAATTAAACATTTGCATTTGGATGGGATCAAATTTCATATTGGCTGATATCTTGGAAAGGACTCGTTGAATTTGGTTCAGATTTTAACGCAAGAAAGGTTGTGCACGTATAATAGGATGGGACAACGTTGTTTGTGATCAATAAGATCCTTAACCATTTAACACAGATAGCAGCCAAAAAACAGCTGCAGTGGTCTTGAGAAATGTCCATTTGCAGACCAAGCAAAATCTATTTTTAAAAATATACCACTGGAATGACTGGCTCGATAACCGAGCCGGTTAGTGGTAAATTTAAAAAAGTCTTCGCTTGGTCTGCAAGTGAACATTTTCTATGAGAAAATTGAAATTTCTTGAACTAATTCGAGGTTTCAAGGGTTAAATAAGTGATCATCATGTAATAATTCGCCACATTTCATTGTGTCAGTGATATAACCAAGGCCACAATGTGAACTTTCACAGAGGCATGTGTGACATAAATAGTAATGAATTGATCAGTTCTAGCCACACGAGGGTATTCAGTATATTATCATGTGCCAGGATGTATATTATATGGTTAAATGTGTTTTCTTATCAGGGCTTTGAAAACAAAAACTAACACACCAAAATATGGTCTGATATTTCATTCTACATTCATTGGTCGCGCCGCTTCTGCAAACAAAGGCCGCATCTCACGCTACCTAGCTAACAAATGTTCTATAGCTTCTAGGATCGACTGCTTTTCTGGTAAGATGACGTATTAACATCTGCCCCCCCCCCCACAGTCCCTCACGTAATTATTATAATATATAGACATGATATATATACTGTACTGAGCTACAGTATGTGCTACCCTGCCACAGTGTAAACACTTCTGCTATTTGAGGTCTCATGCTAGCATGGTAATACAGCATAGTCAAAATATGAGTTTGGACACGGAAGTTGTGTGTACTGCAATCTATTTTCTACAATCCATCATGTATTATTTAACCCTTTGCTGGTTAATCCATCCAAAACTGCCATCAGCTCGGAGCTTCAGGAATGTTCATTTGCTGGCTACAGAAAATAACAGAGCCAGTCATTCCAGCTGTAAATTTTCAAAAATAGTCTTGGCCTAAAAATTAATATTTTACTAGACTATATATTGATTTTCTTTGCCAAATTTCATCATTAACGGGTTAAATTTGTTATCTGCCTCTCTGACAAGCAGTGGCAAATGTCTGACAAGCAGTGGTAAATGTCTGTCAACCAGTGGTAAATGTTTGACAAGCAGTGGCAAATGTTTGACAAGCAGTGGCAAATGTCTGACAAGCGGTGGTAAATGTCTGACAAGCAGTGGTAAATATCTGACAAGCGGTGGTAAATGTCTGACAAGCAGTGGCAACTGCCTGACAAGTAGTAACAAATGTCTGACAAGCAGTGGTAAATGTCTGGCAACCAGTGGCAAATGTCTGACAAGTAGTGGCAAATGTCTAACAAGCAGTGGTAAATGTCTGACTAGTAATGGCAAATGTCTGACAAGCAATGGCAAATGTATGACAAGCAGTCGCAAATATCTGACAACCATTGGCAAATATCTGACAAGTAGTGGCAAATGTCTAATAAGCAGTGGTAAATGTCTGACAAGAAGTGGCAAATATCTGACAAGCAGTGGCAAATGTCTAACAAGCAGTGGTAAATGTCTGACAAGCAGTGGCAAATATCTGACAAGCAGTGGCAAATGTCTGACAAGCAGTGGCAAATGTCTGACAAGCAGTGACAAAGCTAATGCAGTGTTTTAGGTGATAGGCATAAACATAAACACAGCATAAATAGGTATGCTACACACCCACTGTTCCTATATAGATACACAGGCCAAGCTAGATAACAGTGCTGGTGCCGATGAAATATCACATGACGTGTTACTTGTTGCATTTAGTTCGCTTGTTTTCCTGTTGTTTAATATAGCTAACTTATATAGGGTGATGTTTTTCTTGGTAGGAACTTTCCTGTTCAGTGTTGTCTAAGGCAAGCTTGGGGATATTTACTATTTGCATATTTGAATAGCATAACGATTGACTTTGACTCTGGCCAGTTGTTTTTACGCCATTTGTCCGTTCACCATATATAAGTTTGTCCGGGGCATAGTTTCAAGACTTTTTCACATATGGTAACCAAACTTGGTATGTGGATGCATCTTAGGGAGAAGGTGTGTGGAGTATCAAAAGTAGGTCATGCTGACCTACTTTTCATGGTCGACTGAATATCACAGAAAATGTTTGTCCAGGGCATATTTTCAAGACTTGCACATATGGTCACCAAACTTGGTATGTGGATGCATCTTAGCTAGAAAGTGCGGAGTATGAAAAGCAGGTCAAAAGTAGGTCATGTTGACCTACTTTTCATGGTCGACTAAACATCACAGAAAATGATTGTCCATGCCATATTTTCAAGACATTTGCACATATGGTCACCAAACTTGGTATGTGATGCATCTTAGGGAGAAGGTGTGCACAGTATGAAAAGTAGGTCATGCTGACCTACTTTTCATGGTCGACTGAATATCACAGAAAATGTTTCTCCGGGCCATAGTTTCAAGACTTTCACATATGGTCACCAAACTTGGTATTGATTATTACAGAAAATATCTCTGTTCATTTTGAACATAGTTTTTATATGTATTTTTCATATGGTGCCAAGCAAAGTCTACGTGTGTTTATTTAGAGAAACTTAGGTTTTGCTTTTATCCATTCAGTTTCTCTGCAGAGTATGCCTTTGGGGAGCATACATCAATTTGTTGATTTGCCTTGTTCTCTTCATGTATTATGCATATTTCAGAAAATGTTGATCCTGATCCCAAGATGATTCATAATAAAGAAATAATAGTTACCTCCGGGATGTAGAAATTGTTTGAGTGAAGCTTTCGTGACCATCTCGATCACTTCTTCAGCACTAACTGAAGGTTGCTGGCAATGTCACTCTGGTCAGCTCTTGTGGAGTCACGTAGACTGCTTGTATAAGGGAGCGCTCATCTCGGTTCATGCTTGGTTGGTGTTTGTAGATTTTGATGGCCTCTTTCCATTTAAACAAGTTGATCTCGATGTTGATGTCCGAGGCACTGCTGGCAGGGATGGTATTGCCAGTGGTTTGTGTGTGTTCTGTCACAGCCGAGTTGGAATTTATTTTAGGATATTCTTTTACTCTGGTGCTGAGATGCCTTTTTGTTTCACCTATACAAGTCCCCTCACATTGGTTCTGACAACTGACCTTGTGTGTTTGAAATGATGGTTAGAATGAAAATCTAGATATTAATCTGTGTGTGTGTGTGTGTGTGTGTGTGTGTGTGTGTGTGTTTTCTGTACACTAAGTTTGGTAGTTCCCGAATCACTGACATATTCAAATGGACATTTTCTATGAGAAAATTGAAATCTAAACAAATTTCGTGGCTTAAAGGGTTAAGATGCAGGAAATCACCTCAGAATCTAATTTTGTTATTGTCTTGACAGATAACACCCAGACCCTATCCTTATAGGCCCCTCCCTATGCACATCTCTTATTACAACACACCACACCACACTGCACATGCCGCCGATGCAAGCATGCACACAATACGCACATTTCTGGATATGTCTCGGCTGATAAGTGGTGACAATTGATGTGACATAGTTGGATAGTGAATGTACATGCTTGATTGACGGCTCAGATCCATGAATAGAGGGATCCATTTCTATCTATGCCCGGTCCATTTATGGTTAAGATCCACCCGCTTTATGCGTGTTGGAATTCATGAATCCATTTCCTCACTCAATCATGACATCATAATCAACTACGCGACATGTATGTTGACGTCATAGTCATGAAT
Organism: Chaetoderma sp. LZ-2023a; assembly: GCA_034401795.1. NCBI lineage: Eukaryota > Metazoa > Mollusca > Caudofoveata > Chaetodermatida > Chaetodermatidae > Chaetoderma > Chaetoderma sp. LZ-2023a. The sequence continues at coordinate 20,966,324 of CM067369.1, read as the reverse complement.
GATTTGATTAAGCCCATCTTTAGCGCTTAATAGTCCGACACACACGAATTGCATGTTTTTGCTATTTAAGAAACATGCTGTTGAATATTTTGAAACTAATTTGACTGAGCACTGTTGCTGCCATGGGTGGCAACAACACCCAGTCATATTAGTTCCAAAATATTCAACAGCATACATGTATAGTTTTCTGGAAATTGATAGAAAGTTCAGAGATCGATCGATCCTAACACGAGCGAGGTGTGGGTGGAGCTTAGATAGAGATGGGCGGGGCATAGCTAAAACTGGAACGGTCCACTGGATTGAGACTTTTAAACCTGAACTCACAGAAACAGTTTCAAGGGAACTATACAGGTAAGCTGTCGAATATTATTGAAACTAATTTGACTGTTAATTAAGTTAATTTAGTGTCAAAATATTCAAAAAGCTATCCCTTACATCATAAAGAATTTCTTGTTTCTGGTGTGTGAGGGTTACTAGCCAAAATTGTCTACGAAAATTAAAATCTTTGCTTATGGTAGGGCGATTTGCAGACATGGAGAAGACTACTTTTTGCGAATTTTCCACCGGAATGACGCGTAAATCGAACCAGGCATTTCAGTAGTAAATTTTCAATTGTCTGCAAATGGACATTCCTCAAGACCACTGTTGAAACATTTTTGCCTGTGCTGACCATTAAAAGGCCAATTTAATGTCCGTATTTTATATACGTTATAATGCTTGATGACATGTTTCCACTTTCAGACTACCCAACAAGAGTATATGGGGATCACCTAAGGCAGCAAGTTGAAGATAGATTGAAGTTCTTTGAGACAGGAGATGCACCAGCGAAGAATGTTGATGTCATGAAGAAAGCTATGATCGAGGTAGGTAGTGGTGATATGATAGTAGTAACTTGTTAACTATGCAATAGTGATCACACCCACACCCTCCTTCCTGAGCTCACCCCACCTCCTCCTGCCTGAGTGCAGTATACCTTACCCAATGGCGGCATGATTTATTTCGTGACAAATTAAGAGCAATCCTGATCACACAATCTAGCGTATTTTAATACATAAGCTAAATGCTCTATCTCAAAACACCAAACAGAAAAAAAGTACTCTGTAAATCCTATCACCTCAAGGGAGTATTACTTTGCCAATATCTAGTTCCATGAGTAACCTCCCTTGATTCTCTCCATCTACGTACTTCCAGTATATCTCTTCATAGAGACTATCCCTATCCTGATTAGCTAACAGTCCTGGTGACATTTACACTGAGTGGCCTTAGCCTTCCACATTGCCGCTATACTAATTCTTCATAATATTTTCTGCTCTTGGAGAGTGAACATCAAGCATAAGACTGGCTTTGAAAATCCTAAATAAATAGTCTGTTAACCCTTTAATGGTAAAATTTGGTTAGGAAATTTCAGTTTTCTCATGGTAAATGTCTATTTGCAGGCCAAGTAGTGGGGCGGATATGTAACAAATTTGAGGTAAGATGTTCCATTCTGGCAGAAAGCATCAATTTTGGCATATAGGTGGTTTAAGGTATGCTGAACATAATTAGATGCGGTGCCACGTGATTCTACCAGAAAATCTGCATTACTCAAGTTCTAGATGGAGTAGAGGGCTGGAATTGATGTAAAATTAAGGGTTTCTTGGATCACTGGTTATGACTTTACCCATTACAATACTCTAAATAGATAAACATGCTGAAAAAATACATTATCGTCGTCGTCGTCGTCGTCGTCGTCGTCGTCGTCGTTACATTTGTAAATTAGTAGTATTATTGCTAAACGTTTGTACACACATGTTCCGGGCGGAACATCTTAGAAACAAGTTTTCGCTACTCAAAACAATTGGTCGACACGTTTTCTCCAGTAAAAGTAATTGTATGCCAGCCCCTCGCTTCGCCAAGTATTATTTCGTTGCGGATTTCCATATAATTATTGTAGTTTCCTAAACTCACACTGACTATTTAAATATATCAGGAGAATACATAGCTGCATAGCAATCACGCACACGCGTATTGTGCTCTGCTTATAGACAGAGAAAATAGCCTATTATATTCTCGCATTCAAGTCAATATGTCAAAGAAAGTGAAATTGACATCTGATCCCACAGTGGATTTAGCACACATGAACTGGTCCCTGTGTGTTATTTGCCAGCAGTCCACAACGGAGCATGTCATATATCCATGTAGTAACACAAATCGTGACAATGTGATTACGAGTTATAGGTCATTATCTGTTAACCTTGATAGGCTACAGCAACTCCATGCCCTTCCACCATACCTGGATCTATGTAGGTTGAATGATGGATCTGGAATTGCGGAGACGCTCATAGAAAACTGTGCTAGTTGGCACAAATCTTGTTGGCATCTCTGTAGCCGGACTCGGGTTGATCGCGCCGTGAAAGGAAATGCGAAATTAGAATCCAGCGAGGATCTCAGGTCACCAGTCAAATCTAAATTGAGGTCTAATTTCACTGTGCTTTTTCTGTGACTAACCGATAGAGCATGACATTCATAGAGCCGCAACAGCAAAATTTGACAGAACTGAGAGATACAAAACTTCTTGCTAAAATGTCATCTGGAGACATGACAGCATTGGATGCTATTTACCACAAGACTTGTTTGACAAAACTATACACACGACATAGATCTCTTTCGAGAAGTGAATCTGATATTGCTGACGATATGAAACCTGACGCTGTTGCTCTTGCAGAGCTAATATCATACATGGGAAACCCATTTTTAGATGACAGTTTTGACTTAGTGGCTCTAGATACCAAAGTCATTATGTCCCAGTCTGTAGTGAATGCGATCCGAACAGCAGAAGAACTAGGCATCAGACAGTACCACGCATTCGTCGTAGATCGACTATCTGTATCATAAAAATCGGTATATAACCCAATCCAAAAGAACAATTTGGCTTTGTTCAAATCAAAACAGAGGAAGAGTACCGGAACCAACAAGGGGCTTGTTGCAATGAAGAGAGATGTACAGTTATTCTCTAGACTGTACATTTCCTGCCAATCCAGAGACGGAGACCTTGATTCATTTTTTGAGCATGAGAATCATCCATGGCCCCATCACTTGCTGAGAGCAACGCAATGCACCAAGGCAGCAAATCAGATCTGATGGGATGTTTGGAAGCATTAGTAGCTCGTGCAGCTGATTGTCCAGAGGTTGAAGTGAAGATCATTGACGGAGCAGCTATGATGCATAATCTAGATCCCAAGAAATCAAACGTAATTGTGAACACATTTGGAGATTTTGCAGAGCACGTCTTCCTCCCACACATTGCTAGACAACTACAGATAGTTAAAAGATTGGATGTTGTATGGGACGTGTATAAGGCGGGAAGCTTGAAGACACACGCTAGAGAATTACGGGGACATGGTGAAGCTCTTCGTGTTGCATCAAGTACAAGACGCCCATAAAATTGGAAAACTTTCCTACGAGTTGATGCAAACAAAACAGGCCTCTTCACCTTTCTCGCACATACATTGGGAGTCATTCGAGCTACCAGAAGGAAAGATACTCGTCAACATGTGAGGAAAACGTGCTGATGAGGCCAGAGCATGACGTCTCACAACTCGCGCCATGCATGCAAGATGAAGCAGATGGTAGAATGTTGCTCCACGCCTTCCATGCATATCACCAAGGTTATCGAACAATAATGGTTCATGCTACAGATACAGACGTCGTAGTCCTAGCCATACGGACAGCGAACTTTCTTCATGGGTGTGATCTCTGGGTCGCATTTGGCCATGGGAAGACCTTCCGCTATGTATCAGCTCATGGCATTGCAACAGTTTTTGGTGCAGAAGCGTCACAAGGACTGCTATTTATGCATGCTTTCTCTGGGTGTGACACTGTGTCTGCATTTTGTGGGATTGGCAAGAAGACAGCATGGGAAGTTTGGAGGACTTCAGATCTATTCAAGTCACTATTTAGGAGACTGTCTGATGCCCCAGCGTCTCTGTGTGACAATGACATGGAAACGCTGGAGAGGTTTGTCGTACTACTGTACAAACGCACATCACCATTGTCAAAGGTTAATGAGGCATGAAAACGGCTTTTCGCTTTTGGCAACAGGCAGCTAGAAAACATTCCTCCGACCAGTGCAGCTCTGCTGCAACACACCAAACGTGCTGCGTTCCAGGCAGGTCATCTTTGGGGCCAATCACTCCACGCAAATGTAAAAACGCCATCGCCAGCTGACTGGGGTTGGGTCAGAGATGGAGACACTTGGTCACCGCAATGGAGTTTGCTTGCAGACGCATCTAAGGCATGCCGGGAACTCGTGAAATGTGCTTGCAAAAGTAATTGCACTGGCAGATGCAAATGCTATAAATCCAACTTACCTTGTGCTCATGCGGTGCACAGTGTGTGTGATGTCTGTGAATCATGATTCAACAATCAACAGCATCATGTATAGCCTTGCATACTCTAATAGGATAATTGAACGTATCTATAATGACCATTACTTAGTTCGATATTAAGAAATCAAGTAATTTAAACTATTTCTAGATGCTATATTGCTTTTGTTCTCAAGAGATGGATCTTTTAGATAACACATCTTAAAGAGCCACCGTCTTTTGACATCAAACACAGGTGGTCGCTATGGAAGGATTGATATTTACATATTTAGAGTATTGTAGTGAGTAGAATTATAACGATTGACCCATGAAACCCCTAATTTGACATTAATCCCATCTCTCTACTCCGTCTAGAGCTTGAGTAACGCAAATTTTCCGCTGGGAAGGCGGCCATTTTGAATCCGCCATTTTGAATGGATTCCCTTGGTAGAATCATGTGGCACCGCATCTAATTATGATCAGGATACCTTAAACCACATATATGCCAAATTTCATGCTTTCTACCAGAATGGAACATCTTTTTCACATATCTGCCCTACTAAAGAGAAGACTATTTAAAAAAAATTACCACTGGAATGACTGGCTCATTACCAAGCCAGTCATTCCAGAGCTAAATTAAAAAAAATAGTCTTATCTTGGCTTGCAAATGAACAATTCCCAAGACAACTGCAAAGGCTGGTTTTGGCCGGCTTGACCATGAAAGAGTTAATGTAAGTTTATGCAAGTCAAGATGCGCCATTAAGCCAATCTAGTTCAAGGATTATGCTTCTGGGATTAAGCTAAGTATTTTTCCATTTTATCGCTTCATCTTGTCATGTATTTTGGGAAGAGCTTAAAAAATCAGTTTTATTGGTCTGGTGAACTCTTAGCTTTGTTCAGACACTGATCCGATTTGAATCAAGATCTGTATGTCAGTGCAGTGTTTTGCATCTGCTTGTGTACTGTTTGGTCACCGGTTACAAATTCAGCAAACTTGTTGCCCAACAACGTGAGCAACACTACGCTAGCCACTACACCACCTTCACCAGTGTCATCCATTATATGGAAACACTGAACAGGAAGGTCAAACTTCTCAATAAGGCCACTGCTATAAGCAAGTCACTGAAAACTTGACCAGTGTGCATAGAATATTTGTGTGATATATAAATATCCTGCTTACGCCAAGAATTAGAATGTTAAAGTTTTTCAGTGGACATTTAATTGACGTATCCGATCACAATAAAACTTTACACTTTTGTTTTATATTATCAGTGCATACAGTCTGCATCATAATGACTATGATTTAAAAAAAATAGACAATATTTGTGGGAATGTTAAAAGTTGTTCAATTCTATCATACATCAGCCATTCCCACGGTAGCCTAGCCTACCATAAATCACATCATCTTACTCGAGACTGCCCATCCCAACCCCCTCCACATCCCCCCACGCTACCCGATACCCACCCCACCCATTTATCACGTTATATTATGCTAAGAAATCAGATTTGTTCTATGTATACCAGGTCCAGGATTGCATGTACGTATATAAATATGAACCATCGGCCTAATTCTAAGATTTAGTTTAGGCATGCCCTGCAGATACAGTACAGTTAGGCTTTGAGGTTTAGTCTTGAGGCTATGGCGTTATGATTTCCCCATTGGGCATAACCATGGATTTCTTACTCTAGCAAGTACTTTACCGTTTCAAGATGAGACTCGTGGTCGCTCATGATAAATATGCCATATGTGCCATACAGCTAAATGTTATCCATAAGGGGACAGTGATCCATATGACATGTGCCATGCAGCTAAATGTTATCCATAAGGGGATAGTGATCCATATGACATGTGCATAGGGGGACAGTGATCCATATGACATGTGCATAAGGGGATAGTGATCCATATGACATGTGCCATGCAGCTAAATGTTATCCATAAGGGACAGTGATCCAAATGACATGTGCCATGCAGCTAAATGTTATGCATAAGGGGACAGTGATCCATATGACATGTGCCATGCAGCTAAATGTTATCCATAAGGGGATAGTGATCCATATGACATGTGTATAGGGGGGCAGTGATCCATATGACATGTGCCATGCAGCTAAATGTTATCCATAAGGGGATAGTGATCCATATGACATGTGCTATGCAGCTAAATGTTATCCATAAGGGGACAGTGATCCATATGACATGTGCATAGGGGGACAGTGATCCATATGACATGTGCATAAGGGGATAGTGATCCATATGACATGTGCTATGCAGCTAAATGTTATCCATAAGGGACAGTGATCCATATGACATGTGCATAGGGGGACAGTGATCCATATGACATGTGCCATGCAGCTAAATGTTATCCATAAGGGGATAGTGATCCATATGACATGTGCATAGGGGGACAGTGATCCATATGACATGTGCATAAGGGGACAGTGATCCATATGACATGTGCATAGGGGGACAGTGATCCATATGACATGTGCATAAGGGGATAGTGATCCATATGACATGTGCATAAGGGGATAGTGATCCATATGACATGTGCTATGCAGCTAAATGTTATCCATAAGGGACAGTGATCCATATGACATGTGCATAGGGGGACAGTGATCCATATGACATGTGCCATGCAGCTAAATGTTATCCATAAGGGACAGTGATCCAAATGACATGTGCCATGCAGCTAAATGTTATCCATAAGGGGACAGTGATCCATATGACATGTGCCATGCAGCTAAATGTTATCCATAAAGGGATGGTGATCCATATGACATGTGTATAGGGGGACAGTGATCCATATGACATGTGCCATGCAGCTAAATGTTATCCATAAGGGGACAGTGATCCATATGACATGTGCCATGCAGCTAAATGTTATCCATAAGGGGATAGTGATCCATATGACATGTGTATAGGGGGACAGTGATCCATATGACATGTGCCATGCAGCTAAATGTTATCCATAAGGGGACAGTGATCCATATGACATTGGCCATGCAGCTAAATGTTATCCATAAGGGGACAGTGATCCATATGACATGTGCCATGCAGCTAAATGTTATCCATAAGGGACAGTGATCCAAATGACATGTGGGATGCAGCTAAATGTTATCCATAAGGGACAGTGATCCAGTTGACATGTGCATAGGGGGACAGTGATCCATATGACATGTGCATAGGGGGACAGTGATCCAAATGTTGTGTGCCATGCAGCTAAATGTTATCCATAAGGGGACAGTGTTCCATGTGGCATGTGCATAGGGGGACAGTGATCCAAGTGACATGTGGGATGCAGCTAAATGTTATCCATAAGGGGATAGTGATCCATATGACATGTGCATAGGGGGACAGTGATCCATATGACATGTGCATAGGGGGACAGTGATCCAAATGACATGTGGGATGCAGCTAAATGTTATCCATAAGGGACAGTGATCCAAATGACATGTGGGATGCAGCTAAATGTTATCCATAAGGGACAGTGATCCAAATGACATGTGGGATGCAGCTAAATGTTATCCATAAGGGACAGTGATCCATATGACATGTGCATAGGGGGACAGTGATCCAAATGTTGTGTGCCATTCAGCTAAATGTTATCCATAATGGGACAGTGTTCCATGTGGCATGTGCATAGGGGGACAGTCATCCAAATGACATGTGGGATGCAGCTAAATGTTATCTATAAGGCTCGACATGCAGGCCATGGCCTTTATAGTTTTATGTTCAACTAATTGATATTTTTCAGGCAAATGAGGTCCAAAAAAAGGTGATCAGACAAGAGAAGAAAAAGAAGAAAAAGGAGAAACGAAAGCTGAATGAAAGCGTGTCCGCGGTCGATACCACCATGGATACAACCCTGGATATCAGTGGTGCTCCTGACAAAATGGAGGAGGATGAACCTGTAAAGAAGAAGAAAAAGAAAAGCAAGAAAGCTAAGGAATCGGAGAATGATCTTTCGGTTAATACAACAATGGATACATCGCATGGGGCCAGCGATGAGGAAGATGAACCACAAACTAAGAAGGAGAAGAAGAAGAAAAGCAAAAAAGCAAAGAAGTCTGAAAATGATATTTCTGTAAATACAACCATGGATACATCACATGGTGCCAGCGCTGATGACGACGATGATGAGGCACCGCCTGTTAAAAAGCATAAGAAAAAGAAAACAAAACATGCTTGAGAAGCGTTATAAATATTGCTTTATGTTTAGTCTTCACTAGCATCATCCAATGTTGACAGTTTGTATAGTATATCCATCAACCCATAACGCTTTAACACTCATATCAGCCAAAAACAGATTCTGCAGTGGTCTTGAGGAATGTCCATTTGCAGACCAAGAGAAGACAATTTTTGAAAATTTACCACTAGAATGACTGGCTCGATAATCGAGCCAGTCATTCCAATAGTAAATTTACAAAAATCGTCCTCTCTTGGTCTGCAAATGGACACTTTCTATGAGAAAATTTTCTTGGAAAAATTAAAGGGTTAACCCTTTCATGCTTAAATTTGGTCATGAAAATCTAAATATTTGCTCATTGAATGCTTATTGAATGCCCATTTGCAGGACAAGAGATTATTTTTGAACATTTTACCACTAATGACAGTGGTAAATTTTCAAAAATAGACTTTTCTTGGTCTATAAATGGACATTCTTAAGACCACTGCAGAGGCCGGTTTTGGCTGACTTCGTCATGAATGCGTTAATGTACTTAGATTACCATTTGGCAGTAGCAGTATTTTTTAAGAACTTCTGTTAATTTTGAAAACCATGCTGTAGTCTAAAACATCGGCAACATTCAGCAATACTGTTTTCAAAGTGTTCACTACATTCATTCTGCAAGACTATACACTTTATACCCTTTTCAAAAGAAGGTGTTTTGGATTATCTGAGAAAGAAATCTATCAAAATAGATCATGATCACAGTTTCAGTATGGCCACAAGTCATCATAAAGCTTGGTTTTTGACTGATAATTCTGCTAAAGTTTGTTAGATAAGTCAACATCTCTTGTCTTGATTTAACATTTTAATGTTCAGGCCAGCCAAAAATGGCCTCCACTGCTCTTGGTAAATGTCATTTACAGGCCAAGAGAAAACTATTTCTGAAAACTTACCATAGGAATGACTGGTTCGATAAACGAAATTGGCAGAAATGTGGACTTTCTGGACCAGCAATCTGTAGTTTAAAATGACGTGTGCAGTGATCACATGAATTATTCATTTGCAGGATGATAGAAAGATATTTATGTAAATTCCAGGGATAAATTTACAAAAATACGCTTCTCTTGGCCTGCAAATGGCCATCCACTGAATAAGTGAATATATAACAAGTGTTTTGGGTACTTTGAGGAGTTGTTGACACATAAATTGTGAAAAGGTCCTATGTCCTTTAGCCCACACAATAACCATATATTCATGAAATCATGCCGATAGCGATTGTAAAGCACTCAGTATTTCCTAGTACTTGTGATAACAAGGCACTGCCATACATTTTAGGATATATACTGCAAGATCACTCTTCAAAAATATTTTTATGAAAAATTAATTAAATTTATTGCGTCTCATTTCGTACCGTCACAGATCAAAATGTTGCTGTGAAATAGGCTGTCGGAATCCGAATTCGGTCAAATTTCTAATTGTCCAGTATTTCATTAAAAGATGTCCACTAAAATTGTTGAAAAATGAACACCAGTTAATCTTTTAATTTAATTAGAAATTTGAAAAATTTCACATCAGTCATACTCATAACATGTGATGCAATGCCTTGTGCAATGCGGAGATCAGATAATTCAATGCAGTATGGTTTACAATGGCAATGTGGAGAATGTTCATGTGCCGTAATAAACGATATACATTGATAATTTAATTTTTACCTCGCCTGTAATGCATAATCGAAACATATTCACATGAGGGTCACATATCACTTGCCAAATAACAGCGTCATTGTCAACGTTAAGTTTTGCATTTAGCATTTTTGCTTGTAGTTCAGGATTACTTAAGTCTATTGGAATAATCTTGGATACATGCTTGCCTAAGCTGTTAGGAATCATCCTTACGACTTTAATGTCACAATGTCCTAGGTCAAGGTCACTCACCTTGGAACAAGTTCACTGATAAGCATAAAGCTTTTCTGCTTAGCTCCACATCTTATCATCTCTTAGGAATGGTCAATGTTCAGGGAGGTGACCTTGGAATCGTGGTCTGCCCAATTGTGTGTGTTTGAGATGCCAAAGCGGCCGTCTGTCATCCGTCCATCACATCTGCTCATTAACGGTTTGACTGATCTCGACTGATATTGGCTGGAAGTATCATATGGTGTTTCCAGGATATCTATTCAGAATTCTGATTGGTCGATTTACTGGATATTGTCAGAACACATCTGCTCAACCGCTTGATGGACTTCAACCAAATTTGTTTGGAAGGATTCTCTGGTGCTAGGCTCCAGAACTTCTATTAAGAATTTGGATTGTTTAATTTTTATGGGTGAAAATCTTAGATTTTATGAAAAATTTACAGGAAATTGCAAAAATCCTTCTCCCGCTTAGACACTGTGGATTTTGGTGAAGGGATTCTATGGTGCTAGGCACCAGAGAATTTTAATTTGGTAGTTTTTGTGTCAAAATCTTTCATTTTATGAAAAATGTACCTGAAATTGTCAAAATGCATCGCTTTGGCCTCGTGGTGGATTTCAACCAAATTTGGTTAGAAAGACCCTGCTGAACAGACGAAACAGTTAAGTCTGCTGAACAGACGAGACAGTTAAGTCTGCTGAACAGACGTGACAGTTAAGTCTGCTGAACAGACGAGACAGAACGGACATGACAGTTAAGTCTGCGGAACAGACGAGACATTTAAGTCTGCGGAACAGACGAGACATTTAAGTCTGCGGAACAGACGAGACAGTGAAGTCTGCTGAACAGACGAGACACTTAAGTCTGCTGAACAGGCGAGACAGTTAAGTCTGCTGAACAGACAAGACAGTGAAATCTGCGGAACAGACGAGACAGTTAAGTCGGCTGAACAGACGAGACACTTAAGTCTGCTGAACAGACGAGACAGTTAAGTCTGCTGAACAGACAAGACCGTGAAGTCTGCTGAACAGACGAGACAGTTAAGTCTGCGGAACAGCCAAGACAATTAAGTCTGCTGAACAGATGAGACAGTTAAGTCTGCTGAACAGATGAGACACTTAAGTCTGCTGAACAGATGAGACATTTTAGTCTGCTGAACAGACGACACAGTTACATCTACTGAACTGTTGAATTCTTGTTATCTCCATAGGCATTATATTTTTTATTGTACATTGTAAATAGTACACCTCAGTAGAAAAAAACGTAATACATACTTTTAACTTAAGGCAACAATATCTTCCAATCCAATTAATGTTCAAACTATTCAACACAACATTCCTTACATCATATTTAAAATGCTACTAACTAACATGTTTAGGTCTTTGTGTTGGAAACATTGTTACCTTATTTATGTACTGTTCAGTAGGTCTCGCACAATTGGATGAGTTTTTCATCTCAAAATCATTTCCTCTTATGTTTGTAAATCTGTTTATTAGATTGTTCAGTACTTATGTTTGGTGACAGGTGAGAGCGATCAGTTTGTCTTAATCCAGACTGTTTCTAGGCTAATCTATGGTGTAACTGTCCCATCTACATGTAATATTGCTGCTCCGACATTGACAGAACATAACTTTAAATGCCTGATTGGATTCATGCCAAGTTTGGTGTGTAATAAGACCACTAATTTGGCATATACACTTTATTTTCACGTTTTATCTCTACCAAGTGCAAAAAAATTAAATGAATTTGAAAATCTAGAATTTATAGGTCCACATGAAATTTGATCAGTGTCGACACGATAGCCATTGAACTTGTGTTTCAGTGAAATCATGTATTTTGAGTAACTTTAGGAGACATGCATAGAATTTTAGATCTCCATTTGCACATGCAGGCTGATGTTGTGATGAATTATGTCATGAATGACGCGATTTACTCTGTTACAAGCACTTAATAGTCTATCAAGTTGTACGAATTGTATGTCTTTACTATTAAACAGACATTCTGTTGAATAGCTTGAAATTAGTGTGACTGGGTGGTAGTGAGTATCATGGATAAGATACATAAAAATGAAAGTATTCCAAAAAGCAGTTTCAAATTCTCAGTGAGTAATTTTACATGTCACGAAAGAACATTGTTTTCTGAATATTGAGTATTCGGAAAACAATGTTCTTTCGTGCCATGTAAACTATGACTAAATTACCATCAAGCAAAGGGGGGAAATTAATACCAAACTTTATTAATTATTTTGTGAATGAAAATGACCAATTACATATTATATCATATCAAGTCATTTTGAAACCGACATGTATAATGTGCAACAGTGATTATATATATGGCCATGTTAATATCAAAAGGCAGTCAATTTACCGGAAATTGTCAAAATGCTACTCCTTAGTTACTTGATAATTCAACCAAATTTGGCTAGACAGATTCTATGGTGCTAGGCTCTAGAACTGCTATTCATAATTTTGATTGATCAATTTTTTTGTGGAAACCTTAGAATTTACTGGAAATAGTCAGACCGCTACTCTTCATTAACCGCTTGGCGGATTTAAGTTAATTTGGCAGGAATGACCCTATTTGTGTAGGCTTCAGAACTTGTATACTGAATTTTAATGTGTCAATTTTTTTTGGTGAAGATTTGATAAAAAATGTGCGGGAAATTGTCAAAACACTACTCATTAACACCTTGGTGGATTTCAACCTTATTGGGCTGGAAGGACCCTATGGGACTAGTCTTTAAAACTTTTATGCAGAGTTTTCTTGGTAAATTTTTCTGGTGGTCATCTGGGATTTTCCAGAAATCCTTTAAAACGTTACTCTTCCTTAATCAATGGCCCGATTTCAATGAAACTTGGGTGGAATGCTCCTACCGTGATCTTAACTTCAAGAGTTCTAATGAGAATTTTGATTGGTCAATTTTTCCGGCAGGAATCTTGTTTTCCAGACATTTTCCAGCAGAGCGTAGATAGATACTACTACTACTACTACTTAATCAATGACTAGATTTCAACCAAACTTGGGTGGAAGGATCCTATGACGATAAGCTTCAGGAAATCAAATGAGAATTCCGATTGGTCAATTTATTTGGCGGTTATCTTGAATTTTACAGAAATTATCCATCATGTCTATTTAAATGCAAATGGTTCAAATGCTAATGGGCCAGGTGCTCGTCACAGGACCTTGGGCCTCTTGTTGATAAGTTTATTGATAAGCCTTCTATATATATATTTTATGTTTGAAGTCCGACTTATAGATCATTGTAATGTTGAGCTTCATGGTTGCATTGCAACCACATTTCTGTTTTAGGATTTTTTTTGTTAATGGAATCATTCTTTCTTAGTATAGAACTATCTGTTTGCCTAAATATTGATGTGTTTCAATAAGTTCAGGATGAAATTTCATTTCAGAAATTATCCATACTGAGTATATGATGTACATATCTACATACAATTGCAAATGGCATCTTATGTGAGCATTCTGTTACTACTTTATGATCTATTCCTAAAGATACATTTTCTAGAGGAATTTGAAAAAATTATAATTTGTTAATTTTCGTAGGTGTTATAAAACAGTCAGTATGTCTTTTCAAGCTGCCACCAATTATATGCTAGTCTAATTCCATAAACTATAGCTCATGCGCATTAGAAATAGAGCACTACATGTTTCTATGAGACGCTTTCTAACTGCCTGTTAAAGTTATCTTGCCAAACCATTCAGGCGGAGGGGACAGTTTAACCTTGTTAGATAATAAAGGGTGCAAAATAAGTATGATATGTTTCCGACAACCTTTGTTGGCTGTATAAATTCATCTAAACCAAATAAAAATACATGTACTATTAGGCCTGTAATCAAAGAAAATGTAAGAAAGCTTGAAATTCGTTGATTGAGCGGGCACATGAAAATAGATGTATTTTCACAATATAAGGATGGACATCTTTTGAATTCAGCTGCAAAATAGAAATCTGTCTCTTTCAAATGATATATAGCGTGACCTGTTGGCAATTAGCAAATCATTTACATAAATTTATATTTCAGAATTACTTAATAATGCCAGAGCTTATCTTGGACACATGGTTCCCTATGCAATAAGGAAACTGCATGCTGATAGTGGCATCACTAGGTCCAATGTCAAGGCCATTATAACCTTGATATTTAACCTCTGTCATCTCTATTTCCAATGTTAACGTTTTGTGCTTGCCTATATTTTAGGTGTGTTTAATCGTACTGGAACCAATCTTGGACACATGGTTTCATATACCATACCGATGTAGGAAGATGTTAGCGAGGTCATTAGGTCAATGGTCAAGTCCATTATGACATTACTAATTGACCTCCGCTTTTTCAACATTAAGTTTTTCCATTTATCAAATGATTTACATTTTTATCTCTGGATTGCACTTAGCAAATCATTTAAATTTCAGGATTAGTTAATCCTATAGGAACTAATCTGGAACACATGGTTATCTATAATGTTAGGAAGCAGCATGACAACATTGAAGTCACAAGGTCAATGGTCAAGGTCACTGACAAAAGGAGACCAGCGAGACGTTTAGTTCTGCGGAATTATTGTTTTACAGTTCAGTGGAGATTAATTAAATTGTTGTTAAGTCTCTTCAACTCGTCCACATATGGTCACCACAGATACATATTTGGCTAAAGGTGTGTGATATATAAAGAGAGGTGTACTTTGCATGGTTCGTGCAACATTACAGGGAAATTTTGTTCAGGTGGGGCTGGTGTATGTGCATCTCTAAAATTCTATTTTAATTTTTACATTATTCCTCAGTATATAAATATATCATACCTCAAATAACTGGTTGGTAAATGTTGAGGGTGGGTGGGGGGCGGGGCGGTTGGGTGTTTGTGGTGTGTGTTAATTCATTGTCATTAGCTTTTATGCAATAAAATAACACAGCACAGAGAACGTGTCTCATTTATTTTACCACTATGAGAGCGGGTACTGTAATCAGATCTGTCCATTGGTAATTGATGTCTTGTGTGTAGTTTCAAACTTCAGATATACTATTAACACACTTGGTAAATGGCTGAATTGGGCTAAGATTTGTCCCGTATTAAAACTAGTACATCTCAAGTAAAGTTATTGAACAAGATATATCAGAAGCATTTGACATCCAGCAACGGGTTCATCAAGGATGAATACATTCAACAGACCTATCCAACGTATTCATAAATGGTCTGCTAACCAGACAACTTCATTAT
This sequence comes from Chaetoderma sp. LZ-2023a, assembly GCA_034401795.1. NCBI lineage: Eukaryota > Metazoa > Mollusca > Caudofoveata > Chaetodermatida > Chaetodermatidae > Chaetoderma > Chaetoderma sp. LZ-2023a. The sequence continues at coordinate 20,950,682 of CM067369.1, read as the reverse complement.
ATCTTGGAGTAAAACTAGGCTTGATACAGTGCTCTTCTCTTCATGAAGTTGTGCCAATGATGCAGTGCTAGAAGTAGACACCAAGAACTATTGGACATTGCAGAACATTACAAAAAATTCCCCTTCTACGAACTACACCCAACAAAGACTGCTATTCTTACTACATTCTTCTTAATAATGTATGTTCCGCCTCTTCAAGGCGCACAGCGAACAGGCGAGTAAGTGTTGAAGTCTATATAGACAATGGACCACGAGTCTTCAGCAGTCGCAGTCTCAAACAGTATGTATAGTATATCCAGTCTCTGGGTGAATGCTCAATCTCATCAACGTGTGGATTAAATGGACAAAGCAGGAAAAGCGGGTCAAGCAGAAGTTGAACCAGCTGGTCCGGACTAGGATCAGTGACGCCAAGATCAGATAGGATTTGAGAAACCCGTCAAATGTGGGATATAGGTTTCCTCGAGGACATGGCACTGAAGCAGGAAATGTGTTCTGTTTTCAGCCGCCTCCTTACACAAGATGCAATGTATCACGCGCGTGCTGATTGGGGCTACTGTAGGATGTCTGGAGATGCAGAGTACCCATTAGAATCCTGGCTTAATATGTGGCTTTCTTTGTCTCATGTGTAGACATCTGTAGAGATGACCAGAGGGGAGATACAGCTGACTGGTCAAATTGGCCTCCAGACATATAACGCAGTGAGGTGAGATCTTTGACTTGACATCGCAGATGTTCAGACCAAAACGGAGTGATGGCACGATTAACATGTTTTTTCCAGTCTCCTTTGCTAGGAGGTGCTGCTAGATGTCCATGCGCACATGGAAGATCATATTTCCATCAGACAAGCGATATCCACGAGAACCAGCTCTTATCGGCTACAGATTTCAATGAAAGTGCAATGTCGAATTCCGTTTGATCATGGATGGCATTACAGAAGAAAACCAGGGCTCGCCTATGCATTTTGGCGGTTACTGGCAGCACACCGAGTGAGGTATAAATAGCTGGAGAATTCACATTTTCTCGGAGACTAGTTGACGCAGTAGATCGCGTACGAGATGTTCTAGCGGAGTACACTCTTTCTCATTACACATCCAGATTTCCATTCCATGCAGAAGGTGAGGTTGGATATAAGTGATTCAGATTTTCCGGGTCACTGCTGGGTTGCCATTCTTGTCATGAAAACCAGGCCCAAAAAGCGTGTAGACTGTCTCTGGCTGTGGAGATATTTGCTTCAAGCCGCAATTGCATAATATTTGGAACTGATCCCTGGATAACTGAGGTGAGTTGCATGATCGACGACTTCAAGTTCATGGATATTGAAACTGGTACAGGATTTCTGCATGTCAATTTTATAGTCGTCGTAGATGATGACATTGGTTTTTGACGTTCCCATAATATAGCGGTTGTCTGTAGCATATGTGGCGATAAGAGATACAGCTGATTGAGTCTGGACTATTGTGTGGAGCAAGTGCTGTAGTATTGTTAGCTGTTGTTGGAGCTGGTCCTGGGATATCACCAACATGTGCACCGAGGCCAGTCTTCTATCTGCATGAGCAGCAGATTGTTAAAGATCTTATAGCTCAGTGTGCAGAAGATTCTGCATTGACCAGTACCTTGCTGAATTGGGAAAGGTGCAGATAGGTGATGACCCCCATTTGACTCTCATCCCATTCGTATCTCACGAGATCTTCGATTCGAGATTGAGAAAAGTACCTCGTATGTATTGAGTAGCCATGGGTGTAGTGATTTCCACCAGAATATGGTGGTAGAGAGAATTGAAACTTAAAAGGACACGAGCGCTACTCTCCTCATACCAGACAATATTAATTCACGTAAAACGAGATGATATAAAGCCTATAGTAGTCTGTATAACAAGTAGTTAACAGAAAAATAGTCCCTCGGAATTCATCATAAAATTCAAATCTGTCGCACACAAAATGAGGTCAAGAATTTGCTGACATTGCGAGGATATTGATATCACACGAACCACTGGTTGGATCAAGTCCATTTTAATGTCTGTTAAGCTAGTGATACAGAGGTTAAGATGATACCAAAATCAACACGATCCATAGTGTTCCTTTTACAGTCCGCTATTGAGATGGACTGGGTCCCGTTTTGTCTTGTTGCCAAAGTAGAGTGTGTGTAACAGTCTAGTCGTGATGACGTAATAAAATGGCCAGTCAATACATTAGAGGTGTGTTCTTGTAGAAGCCATGCCTCTATTTTTAGATTGCACTCATCCATGATGGACCATAATGATAGAGGAATTCCAAGTTTGTGGAGTTTCACCGTTAGGGAATAGCGACACACGACAAATGCTTTCTCTGCATTCTTTAGAATCTTTACAATATCTTGATTGTTGTGCTCGTGCTCTGCAATTGTCTCGGTCACAAGAAGTGAAGTAAATAAGTAGCTTGTTCCTTCAGTAAAACCGGCTTGGACTTTGCTCTCCACTGTATCAAAGAAGAGTCAGTCTGGTAGCTGTAATGATCTCCAGAAATTTCCCCACGATGGAGTACACCACGATAACTCTCTGGCATGTTTTGGGATTCTGCCTTTTTCGGTATTGGCTTCCCTGTCCCCACCTTGAAGATCGCAGGAACATGCCTTAGCTGGAGAATGGTAAGAGCGCAAAGAAGTAGCATCAGCTCATCAAGACCATAGAAATTCAATTGTGGTCAGGGGCTTTGCGTCAATGAAGTTTCTTGGCAGCCATCTGTACCTCTTCACAAGTAACAGTGACAGGTAACAGGCCTCTCTCTCTCTCTCTCTCTCTCTCTCGTAGTATCGGTTGACACCATTTATCAAATCTATGATTATAGTCACTGAGTTGGTGGATATTAGAAACGTCATGTTCTATCAGGTCTTTAAAGCTATCATTGAAGTCTGGATTAGGTTGTGATGTCATAACTTCTTAGTAGTGATTGGCAAACGCCTCTGTAATAGCCTCTGGTATTGTGTAGAGGCTATAACAGAGGCGTTTGCCAATCACTACCAAGAGGTTATGAAACCATGACCTAATCATTGCAAAGGGTCATCCCTCAACACATCTCAGCATGAACAACAGATTGATTCCACTAGTCGATTCTACCTGCATCTGGGCATAGACAGAGATAGCAGCATCACTGATGCAAACCTAACTATAGTAGCAAATGTGCCAAAGGTGTAAAGAGCTATGTATTCCTCTTGGATTTAGGACTGCATGGGGTGAATGGGCTGGAGATTTACTGGACATAAATATCATACCATTCCGTATTCATGGTATAGAAACTTTAACACAAACGTATAGCAGGCGATCAACTACAGATGTTCCACGGCAAGTCACTAAAACAGATCTTTACACTTCCATATATGGTAACATCTCCAGCTCCTTGCATTCTTCTTCTTTTCGATCCCTGGTATCACACTTGGAGAGCCGTTCTCAAGATGAAATCTGTGGTTTTCTGCAGTTCTTCCACAGGCCCATACAGCTTTTCAAGAGAAGAGTTTGACAAAGGCCAGATCTCTTCTCTCAGCAGCTGATATGTACTGCAACATTGAAGTATGTGCTCTGTGGTCTGTTCTGCTTCTCCACAAGGACAAGCGGGCGATGCCGTAAGGTGGAACCGCCTGTACATGTGTTGGTTTAGTCTGTTGTGTCCAGTTCTGAGACGAAAAATGGTCACTTGCTCTGGCCTCGAGAGATGATGGTAGGCATCTTCTGATTGAGATGTTCTATAGAGTGACTTGATGATAGTCTTCATCTCTGTATGGGTAACCATGTTTTCTGTCTGATTCTCTTCTGCACCCACCTTTGCCATCTTGTCTGCTTCCTCATTTCCTTGGACTCCACAGTGTAAGGGGATCCACTGCAATGCTATCCGAAAGCATTTGATGGTTTGTAGTGCTTCTTCAAGTTGTGGCAGCTTACCTTTGGTGATAGCCTCAAGGGCGGGCATCAGATAAAAAGACAATCTGTCCAATACGGTCTGGTGTTCTGCTGATGGTATTAGCTGCATGAACCAGTGCTTCAGCTCTGTAGTTTGTGCAGTGTTTGCCTGTCGGTATTGCAGCTGACTCATGTTGTCCATTTGGATACTGTATGTGCAGTCCCGCACCTCCGCTCCTAATTGCATCTTTGGCTGATCCATCTGTGTAGATCCTTATCCATGTCACCTGAGGGTACATTTCTTCCAGCATGGCTAGGGTCAGGGCCTTCTTGCTCACATCACTGTGTTCATCTTTGGTTGTGAGATGAGGTACTGTGGTGCGAATAGCTATGCTCTCTAGTTTGTTTTCCCAGGGTGGAGGATCAAGTGTGTGGTTTGGGTCTTCTATTTGTGCTGGCAACATTTCTTGGTGTTTCCTTTGAAGTGCTTTTGTTTCTTTCACAAAACTTGATCTTTTAAGTCTTCCTGATGACAGCTGTGCTTGCCTGATCTTCATCGGGTGGTTGTTGAACGATTTGAACTTTGCAGCTTGGATCAGTGCTCTGCATTCCCTTCCTTTGCTAAGTGGGGGATGCCTGCTGTCTGCTCCATTTTTGCTATTGGTGTTGATCTCATTCCACCAGTGATGATGCGCAGTGTCTGGTTTTGTACTCTGTCGAGGTTCTGTTGATGAGATTTAGCTGCTGTCATCCATGAGCTTGATCCATACTCAAGGTGTGGTCGTACGGCACCTAGGTAGATGGTCTTGAGGATCCTTTCATTGGCACCCCACTGTTCCTGCCAGCTTCCTCATGATGTTTAGCTTTCTTCTGGTCTTTGCCTTTGCATTCTGGATGTGCTCCTTCCATGTTAATCTTCTGTCATAGGTGACTCCCAGGTATGTCTGCTGGTCCTCACACTCGAGTGGAGTATCGCCCAGTGTCAGATTGCCAACCTTGGTTTTGATGGACAGTGAGAATAGCATGGCTGATGATTTTTCTTTGTTGATGGTAATACACCAGCGATTGGCCCAAGCTGTAATTCTGTCCAAGGCGAGCTGCATTCTGTACGTGGCAGTCGTGTATTCCTCGGTGCACCAAAGTACGAGGTCATCTGCATAGAGGGCTGCATGGATCCCATTGGGCAGCTCTGCTACAATGTCATTAATGAAGAGTATGAACAGAGTTGGTGATAATACTCCATCTTGTGGCACCCCTTGTCTCAGCAATACATTCTGTCCAGATTGTCCATCCACCAGCACCCTAGCTCTGCGATTGTGTAGGTATGATTTGGTCCATCGGAACATGTTGCCACCGATGCCTGTGCGCCAGAGCTTCACGAGGAGGCCATCCTTCCACACCTTGTCAAATGCCTTCTGCAGATCGATAAAGGCAGCTAGCATCACCTTCTTGGCTTGAAAAGTGTCCTCTATGACCTGTGCAAGATGTGTTGTTTGATCTTCTGTGCTCCTGTATCTTCTGAAGCCGGCCTGCTCTGAAACTATAATGTACTCCGACTCCAGGTACCACTGCAACTGTTCGTTGACGATGCGCTCCATGGTCTTGCATATGCAGCTTGTAAGACTGATAGGACGGTAGCTCAGCACTTTCGTCTTGTTCTTCCCTTTTTTCCAGAATAGGGGTCATTCTGGCTTCCTTCCAGCACTGAGGAACCTCTCCATTGGTCCAACTGAGATTAAAGATGTCTAGCAACCTGCGGAGAGATGCATTACCAAGGTGTTGGATCATTTCATGCGTAATGCCATCTGGCCCGGGAGATTTCTTCTTCTTCAATTGGCGGATAGCCCTCTTCAGTTCTGTAAACTAATGTCAACTTTCATTGCATCATGAGTGTTGGTGTCTGTTCTTTCATTTTTCTCTTTTCTAACCTCTGACGCATTCGTGGTATAGAAATGTTGCTTTCTTTTGCATATGCCTTCGCAAAGGCATCTGCAGCCATCTTTCCTGTCAGTGTTAGTCCATCTTCTTCAAGAGTAATCTTCTCTCCCCCGACACCCTCATCATTCAGTGCTTTAGTCAGTCTCCATAGCTTTGTTGTGTCTCTCTCTCTAAATTAAACCCTGCCATCTTTTCCCTCCGGCTTCTTCTTTTGGCCTCCAGCTTGGTCTTTAGATACCTGGCTTTAGTTTGTTCTAGCGTGAAGTGGTTTTCATGACAGGGATTACCCTCTGCATCTTCTCTGGCCTTGTCTAGTTTATCATGTGCTGCTTGCAGTTCTGTTGTCCAGTAGGGGCGGTAGTTTTTCCTGAACCCTCGAGGAATCGCTTCGTTGGCAGCCTTGAGGATACTTGAATTAAATTCCTTGACCACATTGTTGATGTTTCTCCCTTCTACTGCTATATTTTGGGTAAGCTTATTGGAACGAATGCCGAACAGACTCCAATTTGCCTTTTTGTAGTTCCACCTTTGATGTTGAGGTGAACTTGTCGAAATACTTCCAGAAAGAGAGAGTAGGACTGGGCTATTCTATTGGGTACGCTCAAAGCACAATTACACCTGCGAGCCTTGTTCCTTCTAGAAAACATCTGCCATAAGGAAGAAACCATCCTATTTGACATATCCGTATGACAAATATTCATGACAGATCAAGTAGTCAAGTTGGTTCGGCAATTCAAGGAAGCTTTTAATTCATTAGCCCTACCATCAATTCACTAACTTATGGCGAATGGCCCAAGCATATATAAATGGAAGACGCTGGTGAAGAATGTGTTTGAATCCTACAGGTTGAAGAATTTTCTACCAGCGCAAAACTGCATTCATCATTGAAATTCCTAAACCTGGAGGGCTTTTCAATTGGAAAGACATCCGGCAGCCACATCAATTTCAACTAGTACCGCTGACATCAGGGCTTCGCCTGCACAAGTAATCCTAATAACAGGCACCTATATCCTGCAGGCGAACAAAGCGATCCTCAATCAATACATGGTTAATCTACAATGTCAACTCTGTAATACTGAACCAGAAACCATGGTACATTTTGTAGCATCCTGCAGCAAAATACAAAACATCTGTTTGCTTACGGTTATCTAACGTTAGGGCTCTGGGCCCTCTGCTGTTAGCTCTGAGCTTTTAAACTGGCTACATGCGTTGACGAAAGATAGTGTTGACTCACTATAGTTGAACTTCATCTGTAGGTCCAGCAAGTATTTTTCCAGTCTGGCTTCAAATGCTTTGATAGACTGCACTGATACCCTATTCTGGTGAGTCAATCCACATGTCAAATACTCTGTATGTAAAGGTGTTCCTGATGTTAAGCCATGCACAACGCTTGAAGAGCTTATGTGAGTGGCCTCTAGTTGTTAATCTTGATGTCTGTTATCGCATGTAGACTTAAATTCACAGAGCCCTGATTTTGTGTAGTTCAATTAGCTCACCTCTTGAGTCTTCTGTATGGAAGACTGACCAGATTTAATCTTCTGTCTTTCCTCATTAGTTAGGTCATACAACCGCGGTACAAACTAACCCTATGTTGGACGTTTTCTGTGGTGCTTATTTGATGGTTTAGGTATGGGCTCCAGATCTGGTTTGCATATTCTAGATGCTGTCTGACAACAGTGATGTATAGGACTTTAAACAGAGCTGTATCCATCACAGCGTTGGACTTGTTTATTTTTCATTTATTTATGTAATGTACACGTCCGTGTCTTTTTCCTGATAAGATTGCTCAAGAGCAGTGATCTGTTGGTCTGAGTTTGTACTGTGCATTTACTGACGATTTGCTGATTCTCATAGATTTGCGTTTGTTTGTGTGGAAACAAGAATAGCCATTTGTCTCTTCATGCTTGGATGCGATATAAATCCTTCGGGAACTGTGCAGTCATCTTCGTTGTCTACTGGTCTAAATGTCTTTGAATCGCCACCAAACAGTTATAAGAAAGTGTCTGCACCAGCCACGTTGGGTACATCATTAATGTAGATAACAAATAGCGGTGGTACAAAGACAGCCTTGAGATATACCACTTCTCATGTCATGCCACTTAGATACTTGCCCTGCTGTATATGTCCAGATTCTGCATTTCATCTGCATAACTCTGTTAGAAGACACACCGATCTAGCAGCATTCATTCTTTCTACACGCTCTAAAAACTGCTCATGCATTACCATCATAATCAGAAGAATGAAACACTACCCACATTTAATCCATCAGGGAAGAAACAAGTTATTCAACCAACTGATAGGTTGATTGTGTGGGAGGATATACATCTGTGGGCATAATTAGTGAAAAAGAACATCTTATCTTTAATACGTTGACATCCTAAATAAGATCAACGTATGTGTTGTTTAAATTAATTCATATTGGAAATCGCAATTTGACAGGTCACAACTACTTTACAAGTAAAGAGGGGCTTCTGAAACTACAATTATGATATACCCCCTGAACATTAATATTTGCCAGGCTTAGTGGCACCATGTCAAGAGATCAATCTTCACTTCAATATGGTTTCGCGAAAGATCTATCACCCTCAATGGCCATGCAGTTAATATCTGAAGCATCTGTTGACAGTTCATTGTTAAAAGACGCTATACCTTGTTACACGTGACCGCAAGAAAGCATTCGATGTAGTAAATCGTACTATTCTTACTGACAAGCTATTTCAAGGCATCAATCCCACCTACTGGTCTATAGTAGATAAAATGTATGAAGATATGTTGTTAAGTCAAATGGAAAGATGGTCTTAGTGAATCTCTACAGATCAACTAAGGAGTTCGACAAGAAGGAATATACTCTCCTCTACAAGCTATACATTAATGACGATCTCATATACCTTGAGGGTGTCCATAGGAACAGCATGTGTTGTGTGTCCTATGTTTTCCGACTATACACTGTTGATGTCTTAAAGATAAAACAGAATTAGAGATAATGGCAAATCTTTCACATAACCACGTAAATCAACACGACTAATATTCATCCAACAAAGAGTGCAGTGGTCAGAAAGAATGCTAAAGCTTCGAGTATGAAGAAAACCTCAGTTTCTAAATGGAATCTTGGTGATGTTCAGATACCAATTCTTGATCAAATTGTATATCTAGGAATCATGAGGTCAACATGACTAAACACGTTATTCTGGCTGGTAATCCTTATTCTAAACAGTGAACAGTTACAGAAAGTACAATACTTCCATACAGGATTCCTCTGCAAAATACAATCACTTCCCACTAGGACTGCAGCTGCTGCCTGCCATTTTCTATTCGGGGTTCGGGGGTGGGGGTGGGGTGGCCCTTCCCATGGCAGGTGAAATTCACAAATGCCAACATACAGTATCTCTTAGTAACTTCGCGTCAACTCGGACAAAAAGTTGACATCCAAAGTCTGCACGTTGAAGATGCTGAAGTGTGCCTCAACTCAAATGCTTGCAACATTGGTGTAATTTTTGACAACGCTATGTCCATGGAAGCATGTCACCTCTGTCTCTCATTTGGTGTACATTAACATTAGAAACATCAGTAGGATCAGAAAGCTGCTCAATGACAATGCAGTAAATCCGTTAGTCCATGCCACGATAACATCTCGGCCAGGTTATAGAAACTGTTGACAGGAATAACATCCTGTCAGTTAGACCGCCTGCAGAGCCCAAAACTCAGCTGCCAAAATGATCACTCGTACATAACCACATCGTACATCACACCTGTCCTCAGAAAATTACACTGGTTGTTGCTGAACTTAACAATTATAAATTTACTTATTGTTAATAATCACTAAATGACTACCTTTACATCCACGAAAATTGCACAGCCCGGATTCAGCTCATTTCTCTACTTCACACATGCACAAAATATTACACTCTTTACAACCGTGACCTACATGTTACCAAAGCTGACACACACTAAAAATCTGTGAAATATGTTGTTTCAGTTTGACAAGACGACTACAATGGTTTTAAAAAAATGGCGGTTCCCGGTGTCATAAAAAATGTCTTCCTTCGCTAAAACTCGAAGCAACTGATTAGATCCTGAAATATTTGTTGGTTCCCAGAACACACATTCTGGAATATTTAACATTTATGAAGCACTGATCTACTGTGACATAGACTATCCATGCTAATGATTATCCCATATCCTCACACTCTCCCCTGCTTAAGTTGACGTCTCGGCAACCTTAAATCCTACCAACACAACACTCGCCCATCACTTTAGTCCTACAATAAGACATTAAAATACACTATTTACACACATAAATCGTGGTCACAACTACACCCCCACACATGTCCTGCTCCACAACAGAATGTATTGCAAAATAGATTTGAATGAGTACCAGCAGTTGTTCTCTGTCATTGTCTAGGTGATGATGACAGCGCTGCCATGGCCACCAATTGTGCTAGGGCTTGCTAATTGCTCATCAAAACCAATGTCTCGAATACTATCAACCACCTCATCAGGCCTCATTCCCAGTATGCTCTTATCTGCCAAGGCACCTCTCCTGGGAGGTCGAATCCTAGACTCATCTTCGGACTTTACTGGTTTTACGGCTTTCTTCAGAACAGTGTTGAGTATCCAGCACTAAATCACCATGTGGTAAGGGACACAGTTTTATATTTGCCTGGTTCACAGTACAAGACTTCCCATCTATTGCTGGTTTCACTATATACACATACTCTCACCAGACCGATCAACAGTTGCGAAAATATTGTAGTAAACTTCATCGCTCCAGCATTCAGCAATCTTATCTCCAAGCCCTTCACTAGGTTACCTGAGTATATTCTCATCCCCACCTCCAATGGCGACTCTTTGGCTGTCTTATATCACTGCTTGCATGTATCTGCTCTCTGTGGCTGCTCCCATACTTTCTGATGCCCATCCCTCAACGCTCTCATGTGTTAGATAATCCATGAATCGGAGCACTCCTCATTGGGATCAACTACAAGCAAAATATGTCAACTGGCAATCTTGGCCAAACATAAGATACCAAGGTGAATATCCCATGGAGGCATAAGCATGGAACACTTCCAGCAAGAAGTCTGCCCATTTCTTCTTGGTCTCTGGTAATGTACTAATAAGTTGTGTAGGGTCATGTTGAACATTTCATACTGACTATTGCCCTGATCATGATATGGTGTGGTATTACTCTTTCTAATACCATATGTTTGGCACAGTTCATAACCAATTGTGAATTCAAATGTTTCCCCTATCTGAGTGTATATGCTGAGGAACTCCATAGTACAAAAACACTCATGAGTACCCTGGCAGTGGTTGCAGCAGTTTGATCTGTGGCTGGAACTGCATGAGTGAACTTCAAAAAGACATGTAATCAAAAGAACATTTTCTTTGCCACCAATAGATGGTTCCAACACAGTGTAATCTACGGCCAATACCTCCAGTGGTCATGATGAAAGGATGCTGTTCATACGGGTCCATACTTGCTGTGCCAATTTCGGGACTGAACACCTAGGACATCACGTATCACACCAATTGTTAACATATTTCACAATTCCTGGACAATAACGCCTGTTGGAGTAGCTCCAACGTACGCTTCGCACCAATGTGTCCACATCCGTCATGGCCTCAAAACCTCAGCCTGCAACACATTTGGCAAAACAAGCTGTTGAGTGACACCATCAACGGGATCCTTGACAACTCCGTATAGAATGGCCCTCCTTTTCGAGTAAACTTCCATTGTTTCACCAGCGCCTTTACTTACTTTGCCTCCTCTAATTCTTTTCCACTTGGTCTATGACACAATAATGCTGAACTCGCTGGATGACATTGTTTCACTGCGGTACTACAAACTCCTCCTTAGTATGAGACGGGAAGCTTCCAGTCGCAGGTAAACTTATAAAATTCATGATATCAAGGGCTCATTCCTTCCCATGGATTCCCACTAGTTTCTGCTGAAACCCCGAAGCATGATGGTGACCGTTTACCCTTGGGTTGCACAATAAACACAGACTGATATTCATCTTCTGATTCTGAATCGCTTCGATCTAATTGCGAATGCTGCATGCAAGAAAGTCCATCTGCAGCCAGGTTGGAATGTCCTGTTTGATTTTTGTCTTCAAAGAAGAAATAACCCTAAGCTGTTAACCAACCATTGCTTGACTGCACTAAGCTTGGAGGAACTAATATGTGCAAGTGTTACTATCTGCCCATACTATACACTTGTTCGCTAAAAGGCTCTCCCATAACATATCAGCAACAGCCCACTTAAGTCCGAGAAGTTAGTTTGTTATTCGAATACTGTTCCATGTTAATTTCTACTCCATATAATCCATGACTAGCGTAGGCAATGACGCGTCTCTGCCCACCCTGCTCCTGATTCAATATCGTGCCTATTCGTTACTGAGAAGAATCCACTTCTAATATGAACAGCGATTCAGTCTGCATAGTCAAGGATTGGCGGGCTTACTAACTTCTGCTTCAACCCGTCAAACACTTGCTGTTCATCATTACCACATTCAATGCAGTAAACTCTCCTAGTCTTTGATGCTTGATTGGCCCTAAACATACAAAGATGCAACAGCATAGCTTCCTTTGCAAAATCCTTTACGAATCTCATAATGTGAACAAACCCGAGAAAGGTACATAACTGGTGGAGACTAATAGCGTGTGGCCAATCTTTCACACAACACAACTTCTGGTGGAATTCCATGACTACCGACTATATGTCCCAAATACTTCACTTCACAGTGGAGAAAGCTACACTTAGAAGGCGTGAACTTAAGACCATGCTGTCTCAAATGAGTTAAAACTATGTTTTCGAATACACAAGAATATCATACAAATAGATGAGACGTGCTTGATATGAAAGGTCACCTAGTGTTAACTCCATCAACCTTTGAAATGTACTTGGCGGATTAGCTAATCCGAAAGGCATACCCAAGTACTCATAAAGTCTGAACGGAGTAGTAAATGCTGTCTTCTGTATTCTATTCAGCTCCACAGCTACCTGATTGTAGCCAGATGTTAAATCCATGGATTTAAAACACCACACTGCTGATAAAGCATCAATGACTCGGTTATCCATGGGAGATGAAAAGAGTGCAAATTTTGCTATTTAATTTTATGTAATCTACACACAGGCGAATACTGTTGTCCATATTTCAAATGATCACAGTCGGACTAGCATATGGGCTGGTACTATGCCTGATAACGGATGCACTAATTCCCTAATATGATCCTTTACTTCCTGGTACTGTGATGGAGGCAGGCAATGAATAGTTGCTTAATAGGGGGTGGGGGTGTCATCCTCTGCCTTTATAGTATGTTTTACAGTGTCAGTATATCCAGGATCATCATCATCAGTGGCAAAGATATCCCTATGTTTATATAAAAACGCATTTGCTTGTTAACATTGAACAAGTGTTAAGACTACATATTCAATGATTGGTATGTATAATTCACCACACTTATCACCACTAACAGTCACATGATCCACAGAACAATAATAATCACAATCACCCATTTGCTCAACAATATGGTCAGAAGTCACTGATTTTCTTTACTCTTGCTGCAACACTCTTAAACTCCACATAACCATCTTCTACCACTTTAACTTAGTAATACGTTCCTACTGTGCACTGAGGGTGTAACCAAATATTACGCTGTCATACATTCATGGCATGTGCATGCAAAGCTCCTACCTAACTCAACTAATACTGAACTAAGAACTAACTGTCCATTAAGGTTTTCCACTGGTTCTATAGCCAACCGAGCATCTTTGGTCTGAGGACTAGTTACTGGAATGATGCAGGCACTCCATCCAAGTACACACATTGGTTTACTACCAGCCACTTTTACAAAACCATTAATTACCTGATTAATCAAAATCTTAGTAGGCTACACAAGCTTGGTCAATACATGGGAAGGAAGCTCTCTTAATACATTCATTCCAAGCAATGCCGGAACACGTCTCGGTATTGTCACTACAACGATGCCCTAGATGGCACAACACCAGCACTTTTAATTACGCAAGATTTAAAGTAACAACAATATGGTATATCTAGATCATTGACCACAGTTAATTTTAGCCGTTTCCTATGTCTGCAAGGTGATTGCTGGCAAAGTGTTTACGAAGGAAATCCTCACTAATGGTGGTCACCTGTGAACCCGTATCTATAGTTGTGTCCAAGATTACTCTGCCTACTGAAATCTGCTGAGCACGTCCATCCCCAATCAGAATACTATCATCACCATTAATCACATTGTAACAGCCATTTCTCACTCCCGACTATTGTCTCTATGAGACGGGAGATACTAGTTTCCCAGTGGCAATCCCATGGGGCTTTGACAATTTCTGGTGGCGTGGCCTGATTTCCTACACTTGTAGCAGATGATCTTCCCATAGGCATATCTCTGAGGGATATTAGAATCCTTATTCCTGCTCTGTTGTTATTGGTTGTGAGGGCTAGATTCTAATGTACCTGTCAAGTCACTAAACGAACTGGGCCACTTCTTGATGCACTAGACCTTGCAGGCATATCTCTTAACTGCCCCAGTTCACTAGTTAACTTCTTCATGTGCTCATCCATAGCTCCTTGGTTCTTGACTAGTTTCTCAAATGCCTTCGCTAAGTGATCTATCACTGATTGTCCCTCGGCTCCACTTCTCTCTTGTGATGTGACCTGCGTGGCTTTTGATGTATTTTCTCCCATCTCCTCAGCCCGCGCAAAAACTATTTGTCTCAGCTCAATAAACATAATCTATCCACGGTCTTGTACTGTATGATGCAATTTTCTATGAAACATGACATCCTTAGTATTTTCTAAAACACCGGAATTTTCTATCCTTATGCAGCAGGACATCTGGATTTTTGCATCTCAGAAGATCAGCAAAAGATTGTAACGCATATGAAACGTCATAAAGATCCTCTGTGTCTTTCTGCTGCATTTCATATAATCTTAGTTTTAACTGTGTTTCACTTAAACTATAACGAAAAATCGAACAAAGTGCAGTAAAAATTGCAGCTGGATCTGACTGCACTGACATAAGATGATGTTTAATGTCTTCTCTGGCGGTTCCTCCTAAGTGATGCTTAATAAATTTGACTGCCTCTGACTTCACCATTGATTGTGTAATTCCCATGGCCTCCTTTATCCGGTCATCTACAACTTCGCTTTGTCCATTGAATTTCTGGAGATTTTCTTCAGTTGCCATTACTACACTCACAGGCAGAGGACTGCTAACAGGAACCAATTAACTCTCCACCTCCTTCCAGGCTAATAAGGCTACAAGTTGCTCATGAATCCCCTCATCTACCATCATGCTTAATACGTAAATCATAATTTATTGATTAAAGCACAGCATAGGGTGGCTTTTGGTGGAGCCTTGTATACCGGGAGCCTGTTGATCCAGTAGCCTTCAGTGGAGCTTGTTGAGCGGACAGCTTTCTGTGTAGCCTGCGACCAGTTTTAAAATTGCCGAGCTTGGATTCATCTTATTTCTCTGCTTCACACATACACAAAATATTACACTCTTTACAACTGTGACATACAGGACGGCATGGCTGATATACCCACTAAAAATCTATGAAGTATATGACAAAAAATAGCAGTTCCCGGTTTCACCAAAACACATGTCTTCCTTCACTAAAACCAGGCACAACCTGATTTCTAGCCTATGGCCACTTGTACTGGTATTTGTGTTGTTAAGTTGAATGAAGTCTGATGTTCCTTGGTCATACAATGTATTTGTTATTGCGATGTTTATAAACCTGTTATTGAGATGTTTATAAATTGAGTAGAGGAAACAGTATCAATTAATTATCAAGCTGTGTAATACAATGTTATACACTACAATGAAAGGACATCTGGCAGCAGGCCTTTGGCCATTCGTATCTCGTGGGATCTTCTATACACCATCATCATCATCATCATCATCATCATCATCATCATCATTATCATCATCATTTTACGAGGCATAAGCTATTGGCTTGTTATTGCATCAGTGTTTTTGTTGTAGTATGGCTTGCTCAGTCCAATTCAAAGGTTCTTTCTTGGATATCTGGTTTGTTCTTGAATGATTTGACTGTTGTTGATTAATTAAGTTTCCTCGAAACTGATAGATTTGAGAGTTTAACTCTTACCACTCCAATGTCAGTATATTCTATCTTTTGCTGTGTAAATAACGAAGAAGCCGGTGTACATTTCTCAACAGTTTGGTTGATGATGTTGATGTCTATGACAGCAACATCATCCACCAAATTTATCAAGAAATAAACACCAGATCATCTTTTAATTTAATATGGAAATTTAAAATCCTGACGGAGCGGCAAGGGCTAAAACTGATTTGTGGAAATGTCATGGGGCAGAAGGGTGTTCCACGCATCAGCTGCTGTGTGCCGCCTACACTCATCGTTACACCCTGCTGTGCCTAGCATTTGTTTGCACACTGACTTGTGGCAGCCGTGGTTGGTCTTATTGCTGTTGTTTTCATTTTCTGTGTTTGTCGCTATCCGAATATCCTTCTCTACACTAGAATATCTTTGCTGCTGCGCTTTATGTTGAGCTTGAACCTATGTCCTCTGGTCTGTGTAATACTGGATGGCTCGAAAAGGTAGTCCTTATTAATATTATATAGATCCCTGATGAGCTTGAATGTTTCAATTAAATCTCCTCGAAATCGTCTATATTTTAGTGACATTTGATTTAGGGCTTCAAGTCATTCCGTGTAACTATACTCTTTGATTTGCGGGACGAGTTTTGTTGCCCGGCATTGAACTCTTTCTAATAGCTATGATTGCCTTTTCAATCTTGGTGACCATGCCGAGTTACAGTATTCGAGAATAGGTCTCACTAGAGATTTGTACAAGAGCATGAAAGTAGATCGGTCAATGTTTGTAAATGTTCTCTTGATTAGCCCTAATGTGCTGTTTGCCTTGGATACGATATTCCCTATATGTATATCAAATGAAACATTTCTGTCACTATGCACTGCCAAGTCTTTTCTACCTCTGACATTGATACAAGACGTATATCAGGCGTATCTGTCATATTATATATATATATCTGGTATCTGGTATTTCATCCGGCCCATTGCTTTTATTGGGGTCGAGTCCTTTCAATTTATTTTCAATGGCAATGGGTGTTATTAGTATGTCTTTTAGTACAATATTTAGTACGATACGAGAGTGATTTCTACCAGAATATGGTGCTGGAGAAATGAAAGTTAAAAGGACACAAGTGCTACGCTCTTCATACCAGATAATATTAATTCACATAAAACGAGATGATATAAAGCTTATAGTAGTCTGTATGACAAGTAGTTAACAGGAAAATAGTCCCTCTGAATTCGTCGTAAAATTCAAATCTGTCACACGCAAAATGAGGTCAAGAAGTTTCTGATGTGCATAGATGCTGGTATCACACAAACCACCGGAAGGATTAAGTCGATTTTAATGTCTGTATCTAGCTAGTGATACAGAGGTTAAGATGATACCAAAATCAACACGATCCACAGTGTTTCTTTCATAGTCTGCTACGGAGATATACTGCGTCCCGATCTGTCTGGTCTCCAAGGTGGACTCTGTTTAAGAGTCTAGTCATTATAATGACGTAATAAGATGGCCCGTCATTACATTAGAGGTGTATTCTCAAAGAAGTCACGCCTCTATTTTTAGATTGGCCTCAGGCCTCTAACGTCAGGAACAACAGTTTCACATCAGTCAACTAGTATTGAAGTAGAATTGAGAATACATGTAGGTTTAGCTTCAAAGTTGAACAGTACAAAAATTAATGATATTAATAACATTGAATCGTGAATCTTGAATATTGCAGTTACCAGTCCCGATATTCATACAACAGGAGGAATATACAGAACAAGAAAGAAAAAAAAATCAACTAAAGAAATTATTTAAAAAAGTTAACATTGACTTTGAAGATGTACATTTAGAGTGAAGTGCTTAAGCAATCTGTTAAAAATGTATACATATATATTATTAATATTGTTTAATTTCTTATAAGGCCATATCTTATGTACACATGCGAGCGAAACCAGTTTTCGCAGTTCTCGTTAAGATTCAAGATTATTTATTCAGTAGTAAAATATATATAAATTATGGATTCAACTATGTTGTCCACCGAATTCAATGCCTATTGTATTGGCGGACACCTTACACCACAGGCCTTTGAATTTTCGTCCATCCATATCACTACCACATACACCCCCCCCCCCCCCCCCCCCACACACACTACATGATGTATATATATATCTACTATCCTATGGTACCCACATATTGCGCATGTTTGGATTATCGCCTCCTATCAAATAGTCTGAGCAAAAATTTTAATTGTTGAATAAATATAAGAAACTAGTATGGGTTCTTATTCACCTGTATGAAACTTGCCGTTTTAATGGTTAGTCTGCGTAAAATACAGCATAAAAGGGGAAGCTACCGAATCCAATGGTGTAACCACTTGTTGTGCACGGGCAAAAGGTATGTGTTGTGCAGCATATGCTACCACATTTTTAGCATATGTTTCACATAAACGCATTGTTGCTGAAGATTAACCAATGGTAACATATGTATCATATTTGAAAGATCGGTTTGACAAATGGTGACCCTGACTGCGTAAAAATGTTTGTGCTATTCTTAAAGGGGAAGAAAATGTCATCTGGTATTATTTAATCACCAAATATGGGTATACGCCTTCATATTTTATGTTTCTAAAAACAATATTTGCAATAGATTGAACAATTCTGAATTAATATTCCAGTGTCAGAAATCAACAGCACTGCTTTAAACCTATAATGACAAGTAGTTTCACAATTTCAAGCGGAGAAAGTCTTGTATGAGCAAAATGAATAACCATAGATTGACATGTGACTCAATATGTGTGCGTGCCGATCGTGAGGGACTCTCACAAGAGTTTGAATGCTTATGCACAAAGAGAGGGGATGCGCAAATACAGGGAACACAATGATATATATATATAATATACACAAGGTGTGAAACCAATTTTGACACCCCGGTTGGATAAGCGACGCTTAAATTCATATTATTAATTGCATCTCTTAATTTTCGATGCCTACGTGTAGAGGAATGATTGTTCTCACCGGAAACATATATAATTTTAGGTTTATTAAGGTCTATCATATAAAATTACGAACGAATATGCACTCCGGACAAAATCTGTGGGGACCATTGACAGCCGCTAGATGTTAAAATCAAATTCAAAGTCACAACAACAAATAAATTCTTTACACACAGTTTTTTCATATGGACTCGGCAATTACACTCTAAAAATAAATAATGGGGATTAAGTTATTTCGAAGCAATATAATTTTTAAAGCGTCAAATAATACTATTAACGTGTTTAGGGAAATTACAAACTGGCCTATATGGATCAAAGGCAAACGGTTAGCAAAGTATGCATTGCTATATATAAAAATGGTCAAGCGTGTCTACCATGCCATACCATACCACATACTGCACAACAAGACTGATCAGCTTAATTAATTGAGTCATCTGAACATCCGCAACGGTCTGAACGTGTGTGGATTTCAGAATATCAATGAATGGTTTAGTGGGGTAAACGGCTGTGCTGTGCTGTGCTTGGAATTTCAATCCAAAGAACCGGGTTTAATCCTGACGATCCCGCATTCAGGCATGCGATCAAGGTGTGTAATATTTGGCTGTTCCATGCGTCATTCAGCTGACACGTCTTTTGGCAGTGGGGTCATAAAACCGTCGGTCCCATCTTGTGTGGTATCTGTGCCATAAATCGCAGATAGGATCTCACTGAGCAGTATAGCTGTCTTGGCGGCTCTCTTATGAAGAAGGAAGAAACCTATACAGGTACATGATAACACAATAGAGGGATCCATTTCTAGCTATGACTCTCCCATTTCTAGCTATGCTCCGCCCATTTCTAGCTAAGTTCCACCCATTCTTTTTCCAGTGTTGGGGTCGATAGAACTGGGAATTCGCAGAATCCCAGGAATAGCAGCGTAACTATAACCTACAGATAACTTATTAAATAGTGTGAAACTAATTTGATTGGGTGATGTTGCTGCCTATGACAGCATCAGTGGTTTCTGTCTATAATAGCGACCAGTCGAATTACTTTGAAAATATTCAACAGCTGGAATGTTTATTAAATATTAAAGGCATACAATTCGTACACTCACCACGTACCTAGATACTGCATTTATTACGCATTTTGATTGTGACATCAGCCTACGTACATGTGATTTAATTGGTCATGCCGTCACATGCTTGAGTGGCAGATTTGATTCATCTATTACTGCGTGAGTGATAGCAACCGCGTTTCTGGTCACACACTATGAAAATTATTTGGAAAACCAACTTAATTGGGAAATTAATGTCATACGGTTTGTGAGATGACAACCACATTCAGAGGCAACTCTGATTATGTCTAACCTTCTTCCAAGAAACTGCATTCAACATCGCCATTCATCATAATCACTCTACAAGTTTGCAGTAGCAACATGCAAAATATGTTGACTGACTACTGCATCTCAGCGATAAACATTAGGATCAGACTGTGAACACTTTAAAACATTGACACAGCATGAATCCAAGAAGCAAACACATCCACTCATTTACGGGTGATCACCCTCATAATCTGATCCTCACAGCAGAAACAGACTGTGCCATGTCCTGGTCTTTGTAATTTGACCGGGGCTCTTGGATCACATCTTAACTTTTGGATGCAGTGGTGATCATGTTGCATTCATTGACCTGGATTTGGCACTACGAAATGGTGCCACCACCAAGTGCCACATTGCTATGCATATGCCCCCCCCCCCCCACCCCGAAAAAAACAAGAATCCTTCCTCGATCGATTCCTTCTATGCCAAACTGAATTCTACCATCGCCATTTCAACCAGATGGCAATTCATTGTGTGTGAAGACTTAATTGTAAGCTAGAAAGTCTCAAAGCAGACAAGGATGCAGGACTCAACACGTACATGGGGTTTTATGCTATGGGCAAGCGTAACAGCAATGGAGATGTTCTAGCGTGGCCTTGTTTATCAGTGTTCATGGCCTCTTTGCCACACTGTTGTCAAACATCCGTGCCACAACCGAACAACATGGACAGGATACATTATAGACCATAGAACAGAAACAGGCTCCAATGCTACAATAGCTGTCTTCAACCAAATTGATGTGATGCGTAAAATCAGTGCAAAGCCACTAGTTCAGGATTCACGATCATATGAAGGCATACACCTATATATGTCTGGCCACAAGCCAATGACCAACCACCTTCAAATGACCACATTTGCCTGCTGCATACGCACCACATCAGCCAACTTGGCAAGCTTAGCTTTGATCTAGAGAGTTTCGTCAATGACACCACAACACAACTGTCATACAAGAGGGTCCATGAGGAACAGATACAAACTATTGTCATAGACTCAAATCCAAATGATGCTTTATCCAGAGTACTCAAATGCATTGAAACATTTGCGACCAATGTAATAGAAGTTGTCAAGCATAACAACAGAGCTGAACATTACGATGTAGACACACTCCTTCTAAAACTGTCCAAACAACACACAGTACTACCGCCCATCGCCTATCAACGAGCAAAGACCGCACAAGGCTACACCAAGATCACAATGCAATACTTTGTCAGATTAGTGAACAACTGAAAAGCCTCGCCAACCTACAAGCAGATATTTTGGTAGATGACATCACAGCCACAGTTGATTGTCGTAAAATGTCTAGGGTAGGGTGGCCTGGGCTCTGAGAGTTGCTGGTCCACCAGCATCATTTTTCATGCATAACATTGACAGTAACTTCTTGACTGACCAGGGAGAAAGTTGACGCCAGTTCCCTAATACAGAGGGTAAGCAATAAATATATCTTATATATGACTGCTGCCATGTGAGGTTTCCTGGATCAGAAGCTTGCTCTTCTGAGAGTGTTCAGGTATGGTAGACAACGCCCAGATAACGCGACTTGCTTGGCCGATACTGTGGCCACTTTCAGCCCAGCAAGCTACATTATCAAGGTGTGGCATCACGTAGTGGAGGAGTCAAACGCGCATAAAAGGAATTGCCTGTCTGCCGCTGTCAGCTCTCGATTAATCCGCCTGCAGTTACTCCAGATAACATAATATGTACAAACACTTCTAAATAAACTGTTTTATTCTATAATATAAATGAGCCAATTTTATTACAAAATATTATTAAAACAAATAAGTCAAAATATTATATTACATATATGGAAAAATGAAGAAAATGTAGTGATCGATAATACAATAGATAGCAGACTAATGAATTTTGAAAGAAAAAGCAGTCCAAAAAATTATAAATTTCTTCATTGTTTTAGATATAATTTGTCATACAGCGAAGTGAATTTGCACGTTTTAAATGAAATCCCTGATACCGGAAATCCCTTCCTGCATTTTAAAGACACCCGCCGCTAACAGCGGACGATGCGACTGAGCAGCGCGCGAAATATGAATTTGAAAACATTATAAGAAATCAGTTCAAAAGTGGTACTAGTTTCAATTCAGAACAATGGAAGAGTGGTTATGTTTCATTAAAGAGCAATTGAAATGTGGTTATAGATTCATTACAGAACTATTCAAAAGTGGTTAGGCCTATAGTTTCATTACAGAACAATTGAAAAGTTGTTATAGATTCATTACAGACCAATGGCTCACAACTTTATAGAAGTGGGATCATGGTATGTAAATACTATTTAGATATATTGAATCTCCTCCCGTAAGGAGAAGAGGTTATTGTGATCATGTATGTGCATGTACGTGTGTACGTGTATGCGTGGCTGAAGGCCTTATCTATAAAAACCCTATTGATCCGATTTGGCTCAAATTTTAACACAGTAAAGGATGCCATACAAATATCCAGATGTTGGCAGTGATCTGTCATATAGTATTTGGTTTGAGGGTTGTTTCTGACGAAATGTATGACATGCATTTTCTCTGTGTTGAAAGATAGTTGTCATATCTGTGACCACTTACATACTTTGTCTAAGTTGTCCTGAATCTTACTGGTAGCTGGGTTGCCATATATCTTTGTGTCGTCTGCAAATATTTTGCAGTGGCAGGTTAGTCCGTCAGGTAGGTCATTTATATATATAAAAAAAAGTACAGGTCCCAGGACACTTCCTTGTGGCACGGCGCTGGTCACCTCAATCCGCTCTGGCTTCTGTTACATAGGTAGTTTCCTATCCATCTTACTAAGTTGTCGCCAATACCAAAGCTTCTCAATTTTGTTTGGAGTCGTTTGTGTGGTACAGTGTCGAATGCTTTTGAGAAGTCTAAATATACTGCATCGACAGGTTCATTTGAGTCAAGTTTGGCTGTTATATCTTCCAGGTATTCTAGTAGTTGGTTTTTACATGATCTATTATGTCTGAATCCATGCTGACATTTGGTAAATAGATTGGCTGTTTCCAGAAAAATTACAATGCTGTCTCTTATAAAAGATTCTAGGACCTTACATAAGATAGAGGTGAAACTGATTGGCCTGTAGTTGCTTGGGTCGTTTTTTGGAACCTTTTTGTGTATGCAGCATACTTTTGCCATTTTCCAGATGTCAGGTAATACGCCTTCTTCCAGAGACTTGTTAAAGATTATGCATAGTGGTGTACTAATTTCTTTAGCCACTTCCTTTAATAATCTCACTGGTATTTCATCCGGGCCATTGCTTTTATTAGGGTTGAGTCCTTTCAATTTATTTTTGATGGCAATAGGTATTATTATTATGTCTTTTAGTACAATACCTTTGCTTCTGGGGCTAATGATTTGTGTAGAATGATCTACTGAAGTGAACATACTTGAGAAGAATTTGTTAAGAATGTTTGCTTTTTCTTTATCATCTGTAGTCATAGTGTCGTTAGCTGGGTTACGTAGCTTGCTAATTGATTCACGTAGAACTGTTTTACTCTTGACATAGTTCCATAAAGCTTTGGGATTTCTCTTGATTTCACTTGCTACTTTACGTTTAAATGTCCGTTTTGATTTTCTGATGCATGCTGTCACTTTGTTTCTAGCAATTTTGTGAAGGGCGTAATCTGTGGTTGTTGTTACACCACAAAAACATCCATTACCATTCAATCACTACTTGCTAAATCAAATATCTGCATTTAGCCATCAGAATAAAAATTTTATGCTCGCTTACATTTTCCCTAATGCCAATACCATCACCATGTAGACCCTCAACCAGGCTTCTGGTAGAGGGACCCCCTGCATTAGCCTTACAATAGACTGGCACCAGTCCGTACACACTCCTTGGTGACGCCTGTCACTAAGCACGCTCGCGCATGCGCAGTAGGTCCCAAATGTGAAAACTGATTCACTTTTCAAATATTCTGCTAGCAGATCAGTTCGCCAGCTATCATATGGATAAAAGTTTGTAGCTTTGCACTGAAAAGTTCAGCTACATTTAATTCTCTGACTCAAGAAAACATGCCTACCATGAAATCTATCTTGCCTATGTTATGTTTAACTTTCATGTCATGGTGTTTTAGAGGGTTTTTGTTACTCTAGTTTTGAGTTACCAGTTTTCGTGTCAGTACTCCCGTTTTCGAGGTTTGAGTAACCATGCCTATTATATACCATCAAATTACCATGTTATAAAATAGCCAAGTACCACTCTTATTACGTATATCGTTTATAGTGCTTTCAAACATTTTATTCAGGAATCACCGTGATTCCAGTCTTCAGTCAGATTTCACGCACTTCCAGACAAGAGATGAAATCTCTGAAGTAAAAGTCTGGTGATTCAAAGAATAAGTCTGGTTAGTCATCCTCAGGTAGGAGCCAGACAAAAGACCATATATGGCTTGAGGGTCTGCATAACCCTCATGCGATGGCATCGGTGGCGGAAGCTTCCGATCCTTCATCTCATGCATAAGTTCATCTTTCCCGTAATTCTTACTGCCAGAAATGTTTTAAGATCTTCCATCTCCTCTGCTCCTGTCTCTGCTCCTGGCTTGTCCGGGCAAGCGGGTTTGCATTCCGGTTTGTCTTCTGGTTTTACCGGGCATCCGGATATGAGCACTGTGATTGTCTGGCTTGGCTGAACATCCGGTGTCTCATGATTTTCTGGCTTTTCCGTCCACTTCCGGTTTTTCCATTTCCGGCAGTAGTGTTGCTGTTTCCGGTAGGAAGAATGCATATCTGGGTCTGTTGGACCTGGCCTGTTGGACCTGGCATTGCATCATTCATCTATTTCCGTTTCCGGTTTTTCAGTTTCCTCTTCCGGTAGTAGTGTTGCTACTTCCGGTAGGAAGAATGCTTATCTGGGTCTGTTGGACCTGGCATTGCATCATTCATCTATTTCCGTTTCCAGTTTTTCAGCTTCCGCTTCCGGTAGTAGTGTTGCTACTTCCGGTAGGACGAATGCTTATCTGGGTCTGTTGGACCTGGCATTGCATCATTCATCTATATCCGTTTCCGGTTTTTTCAGCTTCCGCTTCCGGTAATTCTGTACATCCGGGTTGTAGGATCTTGATCAGTTTCCGGTAGTCTACTTCCGGTTTACACATTTCCGTTTCCTATTTTTCCACATCTGGATTTCGTACAGCCGGGGATACGGTCATTTCCGGTTTTCATGGATCTTTCTGGTGTTCTAGGATTATCTTCCGGGTCTGTCTTCCTGTTTTGGATTTCAGGTGATAGAGAACTTCCTGGGGTTCCAGTTTTGTTCTTCAAGTCCGGTTTACATGTTCGCTTTCCTAGAATCTTGTCATCTTCTTGCCTAAGATTTAGTCTTATTTCCGTATTTGTTTAATATTGGAAATGTTTAATGGCTGAAAATATTCATACCGAGTCATTGCCAGTCTTGTAGTCTCTCTTGGAATTGTAGTCTATTCAGACATTTATTCGTTTATCAGGGACAATTTTCAACGTAATTAAAGACTCTTCTGACTGGTTGCCGTATGGGTTTTTTTTGTTGTAGATTATTTTATATGCGCATATCATCAGCCGATAAGTCAGTCTGTATTCTACGCATTATCTCGAGATACGATTTTTACTTAAATCCAACTTTAGATGGCCAGTTGTCTTCGGGCCATTCAGCCTTTCTTCGCGCTCCTTTTACCTCTTATGTCGGCAGGTTGACATATTTATTTTAACCAAAGGGAGTGAATTTGTAGAGGGAAAACCCTGATTCTTGCGTAAATCATAGTCTAATTTTGTCAGTCGCTGAAAAGAATTAGATTCAGTAAAGGTTTCATAGGGATCAGTATGACTACAAGATTAATGTCTACAAGAACAATAGTCGCTTAGAAAAGATAATCAAGCGGATAAGGGGGCAGGAAGAAAGAATATAAGCCGAATTCTTCTTCTGCGTTGACATAGTTTCGGTGAGTTCGCTTTGTTTTCATTTATATTCTTCCAGAATTTTGGTTGTTTTCCCTTTTCTAGCGTAATTTTTTGCTCTATTTTGACTGGGTTGCTGCAGGCCTCCGGACGGTGGTTTTCGGTGGGCGGGAACTCAGGATTTGCTGTGTCTTTTGGGGATGTTTTGGCTGAGGGTTGTTGGTGAAGCGAATTCCAGTCGAGTCGGCCCTATTGCCAACCCGGCCTACTTAAATTAGTCAGCTCGGCCTAGGATAAAAAGTCATGTCGGCCCGATTTAGTAAAAGTCAAATAGTCCTAGGAATGCATTCACCTGGCTTCTTTCTTCTTCTTTTCGATCGCTGGTATCACACTTGGATAGCCGTTCTCAAGATGAAATCTTTTCACCTGGCTGGAAGCATGGAATAACTAGGAATCTCATATTTCTATATCCTTGATTTTGGAACTTTTCTTCAAAAATTGATGATATGGAAATATGAGATCCCTCTTATACCAGTCGTATTATACCAGCATTGGTCGTCTGTTGGTGGAACTAATAATATTTACTGGCGTTTATGTCTCTTTATTAATAGACAGTCGGAATTATTAGTGTCTATTATTTTCACTAACGCGCAACTATTATACATAGACATAGACAACCTTTATCCTAAAAGCACTATCTTTTTAAGACGATGGCGATCTTAAGATATTACCGAGATTTCCGTGTGTGTCATGGTATACAGATTATCGTGTGTAGTAGCTACCATAGAAGTCTAGGTAGGCCTGCTACACTCGATAATCTTTATCCTAGTTAAGCGTGCTGGTTGGCCTAATAATATTGCTATAGCTATGTTCATATGTACTTTTAATTGCGCAGTGTCGGTTCGGCCTAATAGTGCACCTATAGGTATATACATGTGTGCGAATATGTGCATTCGTATGTGGCTATGGGTGGTACTGTAGGGTCAGCTCGACCCAAGGGTATAGTCGCACATGATAGGCATAAACATAGGTCGAGTTGACCTGGGCCGAGTTGGAACTAGGCCGAGTTGAGGGTGGGCCGGGGTGTATTTGGGACGAGTTGACTGGATACCGGTGAAGCCACTGGCAACTTTCGGTCGGATTGTTCCCGGGCTGTTCGGTGGGTCTTGGGTTTTTGCTCATTGAAGTTGTTGTCTGGAGGCTGACGGCTGGTCGGTTGGAGTAGGGTGGGGGTTGCACTGGAGGGGGTGGAAGAACGGCCGAGAATCTTTGGATTTAAGCAGCCACCAACAATTTTCGGTCAAAATGTTTTCAAAATATTTTGCAGGTCCAGAGATATTACAGTTGTAATATGTCGTCTGCAAAATTCAGTATCCAGACCGTTAATATCAAGTATCAGTGTTCGATCTTTCATTTTATTGGGATTTCTAACACAATGTCATTTGTTATTACAAAGATGAAATTATTGATTCTAAGACTATAAATATAAGAATCAATAAATATATTTAAAAAAAAAAAAATCTTTGAAGTTTTCTGCCTCTTGGCATAAATATCGAATGGTTTAGGATATCAAATTGATCAGTATACCTAAGCCAAGTCTTGAAGCTGGCTTGTTTTCCTATGTCGTTGATTTAAATATCAGTTTTGCAATCATTATAGGATCCTGTGTCACGTTCAGGCTGATGATTTACCGTGATTGCAGTCTAATACTTCAGTGTAGAAGAAGTGAGCGCAATCTTGGGAGTTAGTCGACCTTAGGTCTATATATAAAACCTTGTGACTTGAAGAATGAGTCTAGGTTGTTTTTGAATGTGTTTTATGTTGGAGCGTTAATTGCTTCTGTTGGTAAAGGATTCCATACATTAACACTATTTGTAAGAAATACTTGCGTAGATCAAGTATTATTTGACAAGCTGACAAGATGATCTGTCAAGCCCGAGCGGCTAGGCAACCATTGATGTATTCAATAACAATTTTTTATTAAATCTGCTCCATTATTATACGATTTTTAAATTAGATAGTCAAATGTTTGCCATAGTTCTCTTAACAGGACCTTGTCATGCGTTCTATTCGTAGAATTGTGATGATGTCATCACAAGTAAGTTTCCCTCAATTCATCTTTTTGAGTGGTGGTTTGGGAAACCGTAATTTCTTTTCTTCATTCTATCTTGCTAAATTCTGTCACGATTTGAGGTTTTCGAATTCCAGTCGGGATTATTGCAGATCTCAGGTACAGGATTTGGCTATATCTTGACTCTAACCACTCCCATAGGCTTACTATGGGTTTTTTGATTTGCCACGATATCTGGTTAAATCTCTATAAATAAAATTATCTATAATTTTTGCAGAGTCTAGCATTTTAATAAGTTAGGCTATACTGATATGAGACTTTTCTCCATTCAGTGTAAGCGGTATTATTAAAATATCCATAATAAACGTGAGTTACCTCTTTAGTGAGGGCTAAGCAATAAGGATATAGCCCAGGATTTTGGTTGGGGCATCATGGCATATGTAATCTATGTGTTTTCTATGAGCAGTCCTCTTTAGCATATAGTAAGTTTGCCACATCTTTAAGGGCGGCCCTTATCAAAAGGGCCAGATATTCTGGGATCTAGAACCCTTCTCTGCAGTCTCCGCCCAAATGGTCTTCTGTTACTTCTAATCAGAAGCTATTAGCTTTAGAGGGGTTGTTGTCTTCTATGATTGTCAAGGAGTCTATAGAAGAGGCTCTTCTTTGGAAAGTAAATCCAGGCTTCTGTTCATTGGTTGGATTGTCTGATAGGCATCTAAATCTCGATTCGTTCAGTCATTGCCATGTGGTTTTCTTTCATTTTTAGAAGGAGGATCGTGGTTTTCTTGGGATGTCACTAGATCCAATCTTTTTGCGACATGTCTGATTGCCCAGATTTTATCTTTCATGTCTCCCTTTTCGGACAGTCAGCTTAAGGGTCTCTAGTTCTCGATTCTATCGGACAATTCGACAATAGTCTCTTATATCAACAGGCAGGGGAGCACAAAGTCATCTCTTCTGTGCTTGGAAGTGTGGAACCTCCTCATGTGGTGTCGCATGAATCAAATTTTCCTAGTGTCCACTCATGTCCCAGGCTGTCTGAGTTTTCTTGCAGACCAATTGTCTCGGGCGTGGGCTGGGGACGCCCTGTCTCAGTCCTGGTCAGGAATCTTCGCTTATGCGTTCCCTCCCACAATCCTGATTTCTGTTGGTTCTGAAGAAAGTCAGGGACCAGATCTGCGAGATCTTGTTAATAGCTCCCTTTTGGCCAATAAGGATCTGGTTTGTAGACCTTCTCGATCTTCTAGTACTTACCATCATCCAAACCCAGGAATCTTATGTCTGTGCGTTTGGAGTATATCGAGTGCTCGATCCTTGAGATTAAAGTTTCTACAAGATCTCAGGAAATCATCGATTCTGCCAGGAGGGAGTCGACTCGAAGAGTTTACAAGGGTCGACTTAAGATTTTTGGAGAATGGTGTTCAGATCAAGGTCTCGTGCCTGATTCTGTTTCTATTTCCCATGTGTTAGACTCTTTATCTTATCTGTTCGACTCTACATCTGTCTGCTAACACTGTAAGAGGATATAGATTTTCTTTTGCATCTTCTCTTCCTTGTTTGTTGAACGCTGAAGTTGAAGGTTCTACGGTTCTTAATCTTTTGATCAGAGGTTTAGGTAATATTCGTCCTCCAGGTGTTAAACCGTTGCCTTCCTGGAACTTGGCTCTGGTTCTTCAGGTTTTTGGGCAGGTCAGCATTTCAAACCTATCTCTACGATTAGCTTGAAACTTTTAACTTTTAAGACCGTTTTTCTAATTGCATCTGCTTCCGCTAGAAGACGATCCAAAGTCCACGTTTTCTCCGCTGAAAAGGATAGGTTTATCGAATCTGGGGACGGTCTGGTTTTATATCGTTGAAGGGATTTCTTTTTCTTTTTTTTTATCAAAGACTATCAATCCGTTATCCTGCTAAGCCGATTATTTTACAATCTTTAACCTCCTTTTCTCCGGCTGAAAGATTTTGGTGTCCTGTCAGAGCTCTAAAAGTTTATAAGCGTCATTCTGATTTTTAGAGATCGATCTGTCCCTTTTCTGGGTTCCGTATTAGGAGGGGGTAGCCAGTCCAGTCTCTAGGGCATCTATTACCAGATGGATTTGTGAGACCATTCACATTAAAGCTCATGTCATTAGAGGGATGGCTACCTCTTTTGCCCTTTTTGCTGGCTCTTCTGTAGACGAAGTTATGCAAGTTGCAGGATGGAAATCCGAGTACTTTTACTACTTTTTATTTAAAAGACCAGAGCACAGCGGCTTCCTTTTTTTAGGAACTTTATGATTTTAACTATAACGGCTGAAGACCATTTACCAAGCACATCCCACCATTTTCGTTAGGACCGTGCGTCTGCGTGTAATGGTGTGAGTTGTTCTTTGGTTTATTTATTTCTTTAAGTTTAAAGAAATCCTTGTTTGATAATCACTGTGTGATTGATTAAGATGCACCATTATGTTATGTTATTAACATTTGGTTATGGTTTGTTTGATTTTTATCCTTGCTTATGGATTCTCAAATCTCCTTCCACCAAAGTTTCGTAGTGGGACACTGACCAAATCTACGGGTTTAGCAAGTAGTGATTGAACGGTAATGGATGTTTTTGTGGTGTAATAACAACCGCCAACAGACCCCCCTTTAGTGAGTTGGTCTATAGTTTTATTAACCACTATAAAAACATACTTACCATTCAGTCACTACGACCCTGCCTCAGCCACCCCGCTGGGTATTGATTTGAGAATCTATTCTGGATATATGGCACTTAAATTTAGAAAAGTGAATCAGTTTTCACATTTGGGACCTACTGCGCGAGCGTGCTTAGTGACAGGCGTCACCAAGGAGTGTGTACAGACTGGTGCCAGTCTATTGTACGGCTAATGCAGGGGGTCCCTCTACCAGAAGCCTGGTTGAGGGTCTACATGGTGATGGTATTGGCATTAGGGAGCATGTAGGCGAGCATAAAAGTTTTATTCTGATGGCTAAATGCTGATATTTGATTTAGCAAGTAGTGATTGAACGGTAAGTATGTTTTTATGGTGGTTAATAAAACTACAGACCAACCCACTAAAGGGGGGTCTGTTGGGGTTTTTCTTTGTTTCACTGTATCTTTTTGTATGCCCGATTTTTGCTATTTAGTGATTCTGTTGTGGTACGGTCAAGCCTGAGGTGCTTTTTCTTACCGCGTTTATTTGAGGAAGGAATATACTGCTATTTCATTGTGGTCAATGTTTTGTGTAGGAGGTTCCAAGCTTCTGATATATTAAGTTCGTGCAGATGATTCCAGTCAGTCGTTCCTAAATCTTTTCTCATTTCCATATACCGTCCTTTATTCAACAGTAGCTTTGGCTTAGCTATTTGTTTGCTTGTGCTTAAGATGGCAGAATGTAGTGATATTTGCAGAACATCATGCCCACTTTTTCCTAGTGGAGGTAGGTGGGTTATTTCGTGGACAATGTTTTGGTTGTTTGTTAAAACTAGTTTTGTGTTTTGCGCTGTGTCAGCTACATCTTTTGCCTTCTATATTATCAGGATTATGCCTAATATGAAGTCAATCCTCCCTAAGTTATGTGTAGGAAGTATGTTCGTGGTTATATGGTATTTTATAACTATGTTCATATTGTTACCAGTTTTCGTGAAAGATCGTTCTCGCTTCGTGGTATCTTAATTACTATGCCTATATCCAGAGCCCTTATCAATTTACTCTAGTGCATTATAAGGATTATCATTTATCCCTATGCAAGTTTGCTTTCGTGTCGGTAGGGATTTTGCTTTCCGATTTGAACTTTCCCGCCTTTTAAAGAAATGATTTTAATCTTTCTAGTCTTCTTTTTACGATTTTTAAGATTTTTTAACGATATGCTTCATTGTTACGTTTTTTGTTTTTAGGAGTCCACTAAATCGTCTGACAAGACAAAATGTACATCATCAAAGTGTGATCGCCATCACTCAGTTGAATTTGCCGGGCATGTCTGTGCGATATGTACCACTTGTACCGTCACATCTTCCATTCTTCTTAATTCCTCTCTTCCTCCTACTTCTTCCTCTTTTGATCATCTTGATCTGATTGTTTCTGTCGTTCTCTCTTGAACTTGAGTTTCTAATTGTTGATTAAGGTCTGGTTTTTTCACTGTTTTCTGTTTTTAGGGATTCGTCCCTTGTTCGTTCTTTCATGTCAGCTTGTTTCTCTATTCTTTCCATATCCTCTGGTCAGGATGTTGTATCTGTTCACATTCCTTCTGATCAATCTTTTTCCTTTTCTGATTCTTTACGTTTTTCTAACCTTCTAGCTTCCAAGAGGCTTTGCTCTCCTCTTTCCATTTAAACTGTTGATTCTATGGCCTCTGGTGACTCTTCTCATCTCTTTTCTTCTTCATCTCCTAATCCTTCTTCTTATTCTTCTATTCCCTAGTCGGTCAGGGCTGAGGAGATTTTGTCCAGTCAGGGTCTCTTCGGATGTCTGGTCCCTGTCTCTCTGGTGGACTGCTTAGACTCTTTCTCTTCTTTTTAAGGACGAGTTTTCTATAGACCTTCCTTCTTTTGTGTCGGCTCTTTCCTCTTTTAATTCCTTTTTCTTGTTTCCTCTGGTCCTTTCAATTGACAATTTGGTCATTAACATGTTAGTTTTCTTTGTGAATTATGTTACATGAGAGCGATCAGCCTAGGGTAGGCTTTTCTACCCTGTCATTAAATCTTAGTAAAATGATCTCTATTCACTCTGAAACATTCATATCTGCATTAATTTTAATTTAACAAAGGGGTATGTCATGATTAAATCTCATGATTCTTACTCCCAAGTCAAGATGGAGACCATCTCCCATATCTTTTCCAATCTAGATCAGGGTATGTGGTCGTTTCCATTGACCAAAATGACACCTTCTTTCATGTTTTCATTTACCCTTCCTTCAGTAAATTCCTGAGTTTTGCTTACTAAGATCGAGTTTGGCAGTTTCGCGTCATGTCTTTTGGCCTGACCACGGCTCCTTTTCTTTTCTCGCATAGTCTCAGCCGTGGCAGAAATTTTCACCGTCGTTCTATCCATCTCCACGTTTATATAGACGATTAGTTAGTAAAGTAAGTCTTCTTCAATTCTCTCAGGAATTCTTCCAGAGGTTTGCAGTCTGGCATGCAACCTAGGGTGGATTTTAAGTCTAAAGAAATCAAGCCTAGTTCCATCTCGTATCCTTACGCATCTAGGCATTTCTTTCGACCTGGCCCGGGGTCTAGTCTTCCCCTCAGATCCAAGGATAGAGGCTTTATCAGTGGCAATGGAAATCCTGTCTTTTTCTTCCATGGTAAGAGCTAGATTCTTTTTAAGGGTGATAGGACTGATGGTCAGCATAGAGAAAGTAATTCCTTGGGCGGCGCTGATGAGGAGACCCATCCAATTGTATTTAATGTCCCTTTGGAAGCAGTCAGTCCTCTCTATTTACCATCAGATTCCCATCAGAGAACATTTGATCCCTCATCTGGATTTTTGGAGGGATCGTTCTCTGCTTCTGATGGGTGTTCCACTGGTAAAGTCCTCCCCTCAGGCGATTATCTTCACAGACACTTCCCAGGAGGGTTGGGGAGCAGTCTGGGACTCCCTGTCAGTTTCCGGCCTTTGGTCCCTGGAGGAGTCGATAGCCCATATCAACATTTTGGAGTTGTGGGCTGTCAAGAAGGCTCTCCTTTTATGGTAAGATCTTTTGATAGGTCTCAGTCTCGATTCGGTCGGACAATTCGACAGTGGTGTCTTATATCAACAGGCAGGGTGGTACAAGGTCGTCTCTCCTTTGTCTAGAAGTGTGGAATCTTCTCTTGTGGTGCCGCAAGAGGCAGATTTTTATAGTGTCCTCCCATGTCCCAGGCAGTCTGAATTTTCTGGCGGACCAACTGTCACGTCCCAGTAAGTTCGCCCACACAGAGTGGCAGTTAAAAAAGTCAGTTGTCAGAGCGTTTTTCAGTCTTATGGATCATCCTCTAGTAGATCTGTTCGCGGCCTTTCTGAATGCCCAGATCTCCTCGTACTTGTCTCCTTTTTCGGACAGTAAAGCCCTGATGGTGGCTGCTCTGTCTCAGTCCTGGACGGGAATGTTCGCCTATGCCTTCCCTCCAACAATTTGATTCCGTTAGTCTTGAAGAAGGTCAAGGACCAAGATTGCGAGGTTCTTCTGATAGCTCCCTTTTTGCCCAAGAGGATTTGGTTTATAGACCTAGATCTTCTGGTGGACCCCTCTCGTCTTCTTCCAGTATCCCAGGATCTCAAGTAAGAGGTCTTTGTGTGCATCCAAATCCAGAAATTTTGAATCTGTGCGTTTGGAGGATCTCGAGTCTGAGGTCCTCGAGAATAAGGCTTCTTCAAGATCTCAGAGAATTATTGACTCTGCCAGAAGGGAATCGTCCTGTCGAGTTTACAAGGGTCGAAATTTTTTGGTGAGTCGTTTTCAGACCACGGTTTCGGGCCCGATTCTGTTTCTATACCACAAGTATTAGATTTTTTATCCTATCTGTTTGATTTTTTTACATTTGTCAGCTAATACGGTCAGGGGATATAGTTTTTCTCTGGCGTCTTCCCTTCCTTGTCTTCGGAATGCTGATGTCAAGGATACTAAGACTCTTAATAGTTTTATTAGAGGTCTAGGTAATATTCGTCCTCCGATTGCTAAGCCTTTACCTTCCTGGAATTTGGCTTTGGTTATACAAGTTTTGGCAGGTCGCCATTTTGAACCTATTTCTTCTATCAGTATTAAGCTTTTAACTCTCAAAGCGTTTTTTTTTGTTGCTGCTGCCTCTGCTAGAAGGTGTTCTGCGATTCATGCTCTTTCTGCTGAAATGAATAGATTTATAGTTTCAGGAGACGGTTTGGTTTTATATCCCAGAAGGGACTTTTTATCTAAAACTCAGTTTAACCGCTTTCCTGCTAGTCCGATCATTTTAAAATCTTCATCGTCTTTTTCGCTATCCGATAAATTTTTGTGTCCTGTTAGGGCAATAAGAACCTACAAACAGCGAACCGATTTTAAAAGGGTCGATCCATCCCATTTCTGGGTTTCCTATGCGGAAGAGTTATCTAAGCCGGTCTCAAAATCTACGATTGCCAGATGGAATTGTGAGACAATTAAGCTTTGTTATGAGATAGCCTCACCGGATCAAATTAATCTCTCCCAGATTAAAGCCCATGCGTTAGCGGTATGGCTACTTCTTTCGCTCTTTTGACGGTTCGTCTTTAGATGAGGTCATGCAGGTGGCAGGATGGAAATCCGAATCCACTTTTTCATCCTTTTATCTCAAAGACCAGAGTGCAGCAGCCTCCTTCTTTCATAACATACTATTTTAACTAAAAAAGGCGAAGACCATTTACCAAGCACTTTCCACCATTTTCGTTAGGACTGTTCGTCTGTGAGAAATGGTGAGTCTTCTTTTGGTTTTTATTTATTTCTTTAAGTTCAGGTTTTCCGTATTTGTTAATCACGGTGTGGTTGAGTTAAATGCACTATTATGTTATGTTATTAACGTTTGGATAAGATTGGTTCGATTTTTATCCTTGTTTGTTGATTCTCAAATCTCCTCCCACCTAATGTTTAAATGGGGCACTGACCAAATCTATGGGTTTATCAAGTAGTGATTGAATGGTAATGGATGTTTTTGTGGTGTAATAACAACCCCCCACAGACCCTCCTTGTGGGTTGGTCTGTTGTTTTATTAACCACTATATAAACATACTTACCGTTCAATCACTACGACCCGGCCTCAGCCACCCCGCGTGGTAAGATTTGAGAATTGGCCTTTAATATTTAGCACTTAAATTTAGAAAAGTGAATCTGTTTCCTATTTGGGCTCCAGTGTGCATGTCCAAAACTTGTCTAAAACATGTCTAAAAGGGTTTAAACCAGTCCAAAACTGTCCATAAGTGTCCAAAACCTATTTCAGCATATGTGTACTATACTTATTCTTGCTTAATTGCTACTAATAGTATAAAAGAAACAAAACACCATAGTAATATACAAATTGTATTACATTTATCTTATGAAATTCAGTTATAATACATATTATGCCAGTTGACAAGTTAAGATTACAGATATGAACTTGAGTTACATCGTAGCTTTAATTATAGCTTTCAGTAATCTAACTCGGACATTCCTCTCAGCATCCTATAGCAAAACACAAGCTTTGATGCTTTGTCAACTCCTAGTCTGTAAATAATACTCATGTAGAATACTTTGAAAATAATTTGACTGGAAGCTATTGCTGCCAAAGTCAGCAAAAGCTTAGTCAAATTATTTTCTAAAACTTTAACAGATTTTATGGGTCTGTCCATTTAGTATAGAGGAATTCACAGGGGTGAAAGGGTTAGCTGGATTAGTTTTAACTATACTAGCGCCTAATTATAGGCTCATTCACCTGTGAGTGTTATAACATATCATCTACAGAAGTGCCTGCTGGTTATCTGAACTTAGATGCGTTTACTCACAAAGAACCCATTGTTAGTCCACCCAATCAAGATTTTGGACCTTTACAGTTTTAGCTAAGCCCCACCCATCACTAACTAAGCCCCACCCATCATTAGCTAAGCTTCACCACACCTCGCGCGTGTTGGGATCGATCGATTCCTGAACTTGCTGACTATCAATTTCCAGAAGACTATACAGGTAAGCTATTAAATATTTTGAAACTAATTTGACTGGGTGCTGTTGCTGCAACAGCATCCAGTCAAATTAGTTTCAAAATATTCAACAGATTATCAAGGAACAGAAGTTACAATACACCTTTCCCACATTGACGTTGTTACGCCGGGATTCCCCTGAATCAACTCTCGGAGCAAAACTGCTGGCTGGTACTGCTGCCAACAAGCGGCTGAGCCGCGGTGAGTTACTTTTGCACTAAAATACACCGCAGTCTAAACCATTCCTATGATAAACTAAAATCATTATATTATTTAAATCATATATCATTGGAAAGCGCATTCAATTGCCGAAACATTAATGCATTATTTTTTACATTTTTGTAACATTTTCACTTAGTTATTTACGTATATAAAATGCACCATTCGACTTAGATTCATTAAATCAAGTGGACAATAGGGGATATTTTAAAATTGCAATCAACTGTATTAAATTTTATAAAACTAAAAACTAATACAGAAACGCATAGAAAATTGGTGTAGCTTTCCAATGATGTATGACTTCAAAAATATTATGAACATAGTTTTACATATGCACTGTATCTGATTCCCATAGTAAAGTAATGCTGTTTGCACATCAGCTATCGTGGTTACCAGCCGGAAGTGGTATGCGCGATGCATTCCGGGAAGGTATTTTCCCAAAATACGCTAATGTGGGAAGGTCTATTGAGTTACAGCCTGTAGGTAACACTTTCAATGATAATGTCCAGAAATGGCAATATTCCTTACAATTTAACTAATTAAGCACATTTTCTGTTAAATATTTTGAAATTAATTTGAATGGGAGCTGTTGCTGCCTCAAATTATTCTCCAAATATTCAACAGTAATATATAAACCTTTTTAAGTGTCTAAAATAGAGCTTTCAAAATAGCATGTAAACATATTACATATGTGCTATGAAATTGGTTAAAATACAGTTTAAAATTTGGGAGCATAGTCTGGAATAAAATTTTAGGTTTTGGACACTTAGGTGTCCAAAACCTATTTTTGGCAGACGGTTTAAACCTGGTTTAAACCATGTTTTAAACCACTAGTGTCCAAAACTTGCCAACCCTGACATGTAATGAATGACTTATTGGCATCAGTGTAATAAGGTTTCAAGTATTCAAAATGGATACCATTGAACATTGTAATGTGCATAGACATGTAAATATGTTGTACATGTTTTTAGCCATATTTAGGTTTTTGAAGAGATATAGGCTTTTAGGTTTTAGACAGTATGAGACATTTTTAGGCGTCTGAAACCTATATTTGGTGTGCGGTTTAAACGACTAGTGCCTAAAACTTGCCAACCCGTTAGGGCATGAATGGAAGCTGGAATCGGGTACACAAGTCCCAGATAGACGCCAATCAAACAAATAACTTTTTTGTTTACTATTGAATTAAATCTGAAATGTTTGGTTAAAATTAACTCGGCATGTTGATTCTCATTTTAAGGAATTATGTACCATTTGTTATTTTGTTTCAGTTTGAAAGCTAACTAAAGGCACTCTCATCTCTAACCAGATCTCAAGAAGAAACCATGCCTACAACTTGAGTTGTCTACCTGCATGTTTAAATCAAGCTTATGTTAACTAGCAGGCCAGTTTGTGATTGCCATGCCGAAGGGAGGACGATGCTTCATCAAGGGTTGTAACAGCAAGTCCGACGCCGTTCATCATGTGGGCTTTTTTCGATTTCCTCCAAATGAGTGGCTTCGTCGAATTTGGGTAAACAATGTATTTCCATATGTTCGTGATCCAAACTGGAATGGTATTCCTCAAAAGGTGCATGTTATTTGTAGCGCACACTTCTCTAAAAAATGTTTCTCTGGAAAATCTGTTTCCAAAATGGACGGGAATGGTGCAATAAAACGAACACGTGTGAAAATTAATGCTGTACCCACAATATTTTCTTCAACAAAATTAGAGGATGATAAGAGCCACTGCGCATCTCATACTGAGACACTTGTCAATGGTCCTACAGTCCCAGGATGGGTATGTATATAATAGGTGCATATACATGTGTTTAAAAAACCCAATATATATCCATACAAGCAGCCTCCTACCTATGCGTACACACACACGCATGCACACACGCATGCACGCACGCACGCATGCACACACGCACGCACGCATACACGCACGCACGCACGCACACACGCACACTTGTCAGAAATATCAAAAGTTGATACAAGTTGACTGACAGATGAGTCACCTGATTGGCTGAGACTAGTAAATTTGAAATGAAGTTTGGCAAATCCTTAAAATGTCATCCTTTACAATAAAAACTAGATTCATCGATCGATGACGCGTCATCGCAAATCTCCACGTTCACCGCTTTGAACTTTTGACACACCCCACAACCCACCCATGGGGGCGGAGCCAAATGTAAACATCCTCTTGCACTCCACAATCATAGGGGTAACTCACATTCCAAATTTGGTTGAATTTCGTGCAACAGTATCAGAGGAGTTGCATTACAATCAATTTCATGACCTTTTGATCCCATCCCACACCCCCTGTGGGCGGGACCAAATGTAAATGTGCTCACCCACTCCACATTGATATGGGTAATTGACATACTGGGCAATTCCACAGTGACTGACATTACATTTTCACATGCCTTAGGTT
Organism: Chaetoderma sp. LZ-2023a; assembly: GCA_034401795.1. Lineage (NCBI taxonomy): Eukaryota > Metazoa > Mollusca > Caudofoveata > Chaetodermatida > Chaetodermatidae > Chaetoderma > Chaetoderma sp. LZ-2023a. The sequence goes on along the minus strand of CM067369.1, from coordinate 20,911,227 downwards.
GTAAACCTCCTTGTATTGACAAGAGTTATGACATTCAGGCAACCATCTTTGGTGGAGGGTGTAGGTGGATCCTTGTCTATTTAGTTATGTAGAGAAATTACTGATTCATTGTACCATTCATTTTAGGGAATGTGTTTTCTAGGCGTGACTGACGTTACATAAAACTGACATATGAATAATTCAATCATTTTGATTGTGTTATTCTCCTCAAACTATAAGACTGTTATAACTGGTTTCTGTTATAAAGTGAAGCCTATATATCAGTAAATGTCTGTGCTATAGGACTAAGTTCTATCTCTTATAGTAGAAAAATAAATTACATAAAACTGTGTGACTGACGGTACTGTGACGTAACAGTTTGTCCTTTTGGAAAATATCCTGGCAGATTCCTTTTAAGTGTTATATTACTGCCATATGGTGTAATTACTTAATTATTTTAACAATGTAATGACATGTGAAGAAATTAAATCTTAAGAACTAAGGAACGGTTGTATAATAGCTCTAGATAGACACTTCATAGATAATATCAGTATGAGTAAAGTGTTGCTAACTGCCTACAGATTAGTTGTATCCAGTTGACATGCGTGTATCCAGAATGACACCTTCAATTTATAGAATAACAATAACCCTTTTCATCAACATCATTTTTAAAATGAATACCAAGTAATTGACATTGTAAAGGGAACTGAATTGAAAAAGGAAGATAACAATTCAATATTAAAATAATTGCAAATTTGTCCTTGATACACGTATCAATGATAATTTTTTCAATTGGGCCACTGTGAGGCTAAGTGTCCTTTTTGGAAACAATGTTGCTGAAAGCTGAATTGCTGTTACCTTTGACCTTTTGATACCAAAATTGTCACATCCTCGGGACCCCACTGACAGACAACCTTCCACCCAAGTTTGGTCAAGATCTATCAAGATGAACCCCAGACATGCCAGAATTATTCAAACATGTCTTAAGAATTTAGAAAATAAAGAGAAAGAACAAGAATGACCACTCCATTCTCATATATACACTAGCATCTAACGACGTGGGTAATACCACAAATCATGGAAACAGTTACCCATGGCATATACCTGACAAAGAAAGTTGCAACATTAATAAAGTCTGTACATTTAAAATCGGGAAAGCTACATGTCTAGTGGTCTCGATAATTAAAAATTGTTAGGACATCCAACATTTTCTTTATTTTGTCCCATGTGTGGAATATTTTCTCCTCAGTGGCTGGCCATTTCCAGAATCTCCTTCCAGCTCTTACCATAGTGGAAACTTCATAGTTTGTACCACATATAGCCTTGACTTCACAGGGAAAGAGTCCTCAACATAATCAATGAAACACAAGTCACTGACCTTAATAGTATCATTGGTCTGACTTAAAAGGTGTGGATCGGTTTCACCTTCCATTGTCTCCACTGAATCACAGATCTGTACCTGTTGCATCCTTTGTTAATGGAAAGGTTCTGATTTCAGCAATAACAACTTTTAGATGATGTACTTGTGCTATTATTTTGATAGCGGGAGCATCAGAGAAAACCTTTTCAAAGTTGAGGGATTTATTTTGCTGGTCTATGTCAGGTGAAGACATTTCTGTAACATCAACATTTAGTGCCATCAATCGAGCAGCTGCAACAAAACTTCAAGCATCATTATCGATCGACTTTCTACTTTTCACAGCCTTCCAAACTTGTCTCTACAGCACCTCCAATGCCATCACTTGTCCCTTCCCATGAGACATGGCAAAGAAGTTCCAGCTGATAGTAATGTTGTTCTTTAACTGAAGACGGGTAACTGGTGCAATAATGTACCGATTCTTAAACTGTGATGCTGGGCCATCTGCGTATATAGATACATGCCTAACAGATGAGGGGAGGCATTCCAGCAAACAGTCAATGTATAATGTACTGGTTAACTGATTGAAAGCTCAAATATCAAATTATATTTTAAGTGTAATTTTGCAATTAAGTGATAGACTGGATGCTTGAAGAATGGTAGATCTGTGATGTCTGAATAGCAATAAGCACACTAGAGAGCGAGCATTCAAGTCTAATCTGTATACACATTCAGTCATAACTTACAATTTACAGGAAATAGGCCAAGCTGTGTGGAGTGCATCATTGCTATACATGTATATACAAACCTTTAAAGATGTTAATTTCTGATAAATGTGTCAGTGAGACTCCGTTAATTATCAAGCAATGAACCATGTAAGCACATATGCAAAGCTTGTCTATTTAACAGAAAAAGTAATAATAGAATGACTATAGACAAAATACTATAACAGATAAAACACATACTCAAATTCCCATGAAAGTTGATTGTGACTGACGTTACGTCTACAAAAATTTTGTGATTGACGTTACATTGTGACTGACGTTACAATTTTTAATGCCATTTCTTAACGAATAAATAAAACTGACAACTATTATTCTTATTTATAACTTAGGTGAAGGAGGAGAATTGTAATTAGCAAGTTTCTGTAGTAGAGCAAAAAGTGGTTGTGTCTGTGACTGACATTACACAACTACTAGGGCAAAAGAATGTAGTCAAGTCTTCAGTATCTGACTATATAATTGTTTTAGCTATTCACATGTTCTGAAGCTATTAGTAATGAACTCTTATAAATTTAATATAAATATAACAAAAGCTTCAAATAATTTGGTGTCTGGATATTTTGATTTTCTGTTATTTTATAGTGTTATCAGGTCACAAATAAACCCACATTGTAAAATTCTAGCAACTAAGTCAACACTGAAATTTGTCACTAAAATTTGTCATTTCTTTAAACTTCAATATCAGTTCTATAATTTAAACAAGCTTATTAATGCCAGCATTGAAATTTTTTTTTCTCATTTCCATCATGGCGCGGAATTGCCCTACTATATTTGGTTGTTTCACATCAAGAGTATACTTACCTCCCTAATACTTTTGATATTGCTAAATATTGGCTTTCACTCAATAAACACTCAGATTAAAACAGTTAGGTGCCCCTGCTGGGCAGGGAGTCAGAGCGTAGTCTGGCGGATGCCAGCCCCACCACCGCGCATGCGCAGACTAGCACTTCCTCTTTGCTAATTTATTGGCTAAGAGACTACACATGCTTTTGTGCTGGTGCTTTTTGTGACTCATTTATAAACGTTTTTGACACAATTTTGAACTGTTGTTACCTGAGAAAGATGGCAGAAAGAGTAACTTCGCCACAGGAGGGCCTTGGACCTTTAAATCAGGTGACTTCTAGTAAAATTAGCGAGTTTTGTCCCGTTGTAATGTGTTTCCGGGACTAGCGCTAAACGTGATAAGCGCCTTGATTAGTTGGTTTATTTCAACTAGGTGCTATATAAAACTAATCTCTCTTTGTGTTTATGTCCACAGGTCTGTGTGAAGAAATATTATGGACATGACATCAGCAGAGGGTTTGTGTCTCTCCACCATGGTTCCATTTCCTACTAATACTGTTAGGTTATCTAACCAAAAATTCTATATCCAGTGAGTTGGAGGCCTATTATAAAGGTCTTCTCACTTTGCCCTCTTGATCCAATTCCTTCCCCTAGAGGTGGAGAGAGTTAAGAGGCGGTCAGTGGTGGAGTGCTCCAGTTCATCAGGTTGGATGGTTTGTCTAGACAAGGTGTCAGGTATCTAATTATTGATATGAGGTGATGTTAATTATTTAGAGGAAAGGGAGATAATTAACTTTATTTGCCATTGTTATCAGTATATATCTGATGCTTGTATAGTCGAAATGTCCATTCTGTACATGTTCTGGTTAGAGATACAATTCGTCCTTGCACTGGGATGTTTGTTGGGGATCGATTTTTTCCTGTCATAGGATTAATGACGTCATAATCAGCCTTGCTCTTTATTTACAATTAAAGTTGTCCGAAGCTGGTTTTCTGATAAATTATGATCTTTATGATCATTTTTCCTTCTCTTGAGTTGGTGAGTTTCTAAGCTTAACTAGTTTGCTCATACTCCTCGTCCTTTGCCCTTTTTCAGAGACCTGGTTGTGCGTCCTGTGGACGATTTTTGAGGGATAAGTTTGGCCCTCATCTCTGTTTTCAGTGTAGCCCCTGTGGTCCCTTGCTTAATTGCGAGATATGTAAGCACTGGGGGGGCGAGTTAATGTCCGAATTCTTGTGCTTGCAGGCGAAGGACAAGGTGGAGGAGGAGAAGAAGAAGCAGAAGAAAGAGGGTGTAAGTAAGAAGGGTAAGACGAAGGCCTCGTCCGCGGTGGATATGGAGGCCTTCCGGACCGAGATGTTGGGAGAGATGAGGAGGACAATCAAGGATTTGGTTCCAGAGTTGCTTCGTGGCATGCTTCCTGGACCAAATCCTTTATTGACCTCATCATCTGCTTCGGAGCAGGTAATCCCCACCTCTGAATCAACGTTCCTTAGTACGCTTCCGTTGTTTGATGATTCAGAGGTGGCCCCATTAGAGGGGGCGTTCCACGGCCCTGGCAGCAGGCTTATTGCCGCGCCCAATAGGGATCGTGGACGGTCGTCGCTGGAACCCGCGGGCTGCTTATCAGTCCAGGGGTATCCGCACACCGCGGGTGCCAGTACCTCGTACGGCACCTTCCCTGGCCAGTCCGGGTTAGCTCTCTTTGCTGACCCGGAGTCTAATCTCTCTGGCCAGGAGGATGAGGATTACCTGTTGGGGTCGCCGTCTGAAGACGTGGACATGGATTATGACGTCTGTGCACCCCTCGCGAGGAATGCAGGCGCCTTTTTCCATGGTTCTACTCTTCCAGGGGTAGAAGCCACGGTTCAGACTGTGGCCCTGGGCGCTGAAGGCCAGCGGTACCGCATACCTCGGCTTGCCGAGAGTGTCGCTGGTGCTGGCCGGGGCCGTGGTGGGGCGGTATATGCCCCGCGCTCTACCACGGCGCCTGCTCCTGGTCAAACCAGTGATATTAGCATGCCGGTATTGTCAGGCCCGCATGTTCTCCCTGGCTTGCCAGGCATAGCAGCGTACCCGCCGTCAAGCTCTGTTGCTTGCGCTCTGGAGGAAGACGAAGGCCCCCGTCTTGTAGAGCGCTCGCAGCTAGCCACGGAGGAGGATTGGTCTGACGCTTGCCAGTGGTTGGTAAGTGTTAGACCAGATCTGCCCGTGGAGCAGTCGGCTAGCCAGCGTGAGCACAGGCCGTGGTTAGCTGGTAAGCCTGCTGCTAACGCTATGCCTTCTCTGCCGCTGGCAGAGCATGTCGTTGACATGTTCGAGGCGGCGGAGACGTCCATTAAGTCGAGTGGACGTCTCGCTAAGGCCCCGCGCGAGGTGGCCAGGCGTTGTCGCATCGTGCCCCTGGACTACCAGCGGTACGGTGTGGTACCGAAGCCGAGCGTGGATGACCGCGCGGCTTTGGGTGAGGATGCGCGGCCAGGCTCCCGTTCTGACACGGGAGTCTTGTGTTCGAACGCGTTGCGTTCAGCAAATGCCGCGTTGCGTGATGCGGAGGAGAGTGGGAGGGCTTTGATTGCCGCTTTGTCCCACGTCTCCCAGCTGTTACAAGGGGTAGTAACAGCATCCGCATCGCGCCAGCCAAGTCCGGTCACAGTCCAGCGAGCCATCCAGGATGGTATCAACCTGGCTCTGGACTGTATGACGCGGGCGGTGACCAGGAGTGTCCGGGCAAGGCGCACTTTTGCCTTGGATAATCTGTGCCCGTCCCAGGACCTCTACAATAGGCTACTACGTACGCCTATGACAGGTCCTGGTCTCTTTGGAGGTGAGGGGTGTAGGCACCTCCAGGAGACGGTTACTCTGGTCAATAACCAGAGGGCGCTGCGCGAGCAGTTTGAGGTGCTTCGTCGTGCCAACGTTCGCGCCGCACCCCCTGCGTATCGTCCCCTGCAGGCTCGAGGTGGTAGTGGCCAGGTCAGAGGCCAACCACCATCGCAGCGCCGGCCTCGGCCGCGTGCGATTCGGCCAGCAGCGAGGGGGGCGCAGGCTCCTCAGGCGCAGTCAGCCAGGCAGCCGCCCGCGCACCGAGGTGCGCGCGGTGCTGGTCGTGGCGCACGAGGATCTGGGCGGGGTAATCGTTCCTGATGGGACGGTTACCGCGGTGAGAACCGCGCCGGTGTTTCGGGCAGAGGAGACAGTGCCGCTCTTGCACTCCTTATGTCCACCTCTATCCCTAGGTGGACCGGTGGGAGGCCGGCTAGCCGACCACATGCAAGAGTGGGAACGGTTAACTCAGGACCGTTTAGTCTTGCGATGGCTTTCAGTCGGGTATCATCCCGATTGGATGACAGGCCCGCCATCGCGACTGTCTCTAGTGCCGATCTGGACTCCAAATCCGAGAGATCCAGATCAAAGGTTGTGTATCGAGGAGGAAATAAATTCCCTCATACAAAAAGAAGCTATTCAGCCGGCACAGAGGTGTCCGGGCTTCTATTCAACCCTGTTCTTAGTAACAAAGAACACCGGAGGGTGGAGACCAATTCTCAACCTCAAGCCATTGAACAAGTTCATAGAGACGCCCAGTTTCAAGATGGAGACTGTGCGCTCGGTGTTGGCGGGGTTAGAGAGGGGAATGTGGACAGCGTCGATAGATTTGAAGGACGCTTATTTCCACATCCCCATACACAGGAGTTTCCGTCGCTTCCTGAGATTTGCATTCCAGGGCAGACAGTGGGAATTCAGGGTGCTACCCTTCGGAATTTCCACGGCTCCTCGGGTTTTCACCCGTGTGGTTCTTGCGATCACCGCATACCTCCGCAGGAGAAGCATAGCAGTCCACACGTACATAGACGACTGGCTGTTGAAAGCACACACCCGGGAAAGTTTATCGGCCAGTCTGGAGATTGTTTTGAAAACTCTCACAGACTTAGGCTGGATGATCAATTTCCCAAAATCAGAGCTGATTCCATCCCAGAAGTTTGTTTACCTGGGGATGTTCTTCGATCTAGAGACAGGATATGTTTATCCTACTCAGGAGAGAGTTCAGAAACTCATCTCATTAATTCAGTCGGTGTGCGACAGTCGTCATGTCCTGGCACGGGTTTACTTGAGAATGCTGGGGTTGATGGTTTCATTGGAACCAGTCATTCCTCAGGCCGCCTTACGCAGGCGGCCGATCCAGTTATTTCTCATGACACAATGGACCCAGAGTACAGGTTCGCTGGACTCGAATGTGTCAGTGTTGGCGCCTCTGATTCATCACCTGCAATGGTGGTTGGACACAGAGAATCTCTTGGTGGGGGTTATGCTAACCCCTCCCCACCCTCAGGTGACTGTGTATACAGATGCATCGATGGAGGGCTGGGGAGCTTGCCTGGAAGAGTCCACGATATCAGGGCTTTGGAATCTGGAACAGTCAAAGGAACATATAAATCTACTGGAGCTAAGAGCAGTAGTCCTGGGCCTGGAACATTTCTTACAGAAAGTTCAGGGCAAGATTGTTCTTATTCGTTCAGACAACTCAACAGTTGTGACTTACATAAACCGCCAGGGCGGAACGAAGTCGCCCAGTCTCTGTATGATGACATGGAGACTGCTTTGTTGGTGTCTGGATCACCAGATTACCTTGAAAGCAGTTCATATTCCGGGAAGGTTAAACCTGCTAGCAGACTCATTGAGCCGAAGGATGAGTGTTTTACCCACGGAATGGCAACTAAATCAATGTGTGGCGGATCGTCTGTTCGACCATTGGGGGAAACCCAACATCGATTTGTTCGCAACGAAGAAGAATGCGAAGATGACGACGTACGTCTCTCCGATTCCGGATCCAAGCGCTTTCGCAACAGATGCGTTAGCTATCAGCTGGGGGAGAATGTATGCATACGCATTCCCTCCAGCAATCCTGATTCCAAAAATTCTTCAGAAAATCAGACAAGAGGAATGCCAAGTGCTTCTGATCGCCCCGGATTGGCCAAGCCGATCATGGTATACGGATCTGCTGGACCTTCTGGTCTGCAATCCGGTTCCTCTGCCTCTGATGGACGATATTATCTTCCAGGGCAAGGTCCTTCACAACAATCCGTCAATGTTCAGATTGACTGCGTGGATGTTGTCAAGGAATCTAGAATTAAGGAGGGCTTTTCTGAGCAAGCAGCCATGTTTATGGCCAAAGCCAGGAGGGGGTCAACCTCCAGAGCATATAATTATAAAATCAACAGATTTGCAGAATGGTGCTCAAAAAGATGTATTGATCCAATGGATTCATCTATTCAAGTAGTAGCTGATTTCCTCTGTCACCTCTATGATGCCTATAGCCTCAAGCCTAACTCTATTGCTGGTTATAAGTCAGCATTAATGTCTGTTATTCCTTGCTTGGCTAAGAGGGGAAGTGATGAAGTAAATACATTAAATGTATTAATTAAAGGCATGGGCAATCTAAGACCAAGGAATCCACCGGTGATTCCGTCTTGGAGTTTATCGCTAGTGCTTCAAGTACTAGGTGATAAGCCTTTTGAACCACTTAGTTCCATTTCTATGAAACTATTAACACTGAAGACTGTGTTTTTAATTGCTGCGGCCTCGGCTAGGCGTAGGAGTGAAATTCATGCCTTATCAGCCGAGGATGACCGTTTTGTGGTTTCAGGGGAAGGCCTTAAGCTGCTACCTAGGATTAATTTCTTGGCTAAAAATCAGTCGTTGAAATATCCAGGTCAACCTATTATTTTGCCTGCTTTAACTAGATATGATCCTAATTCTAAAGCATGGTGTCCTGTCCGGGCGCTTTGCCGGTACAAGCAACGTACGGCGGAGTGGCGCACTGATCAGTCAGCGTTATGGTTGTCATATATTGAACCCCATGGCAGGGCTTCTAAGGACACCATTTCCAGGTGGATTGTAGAATGCATTCAGTTTTGCCATAAATCCGCCACCGGGAAGCAGGTTGACGTGGCCAAGGCTCACAGTGTCCGCGGCGTAGTGACATCCACTGCCCTATTTAATGGGGTCCCTGTGGATGATATTATGTCGGTGGCTCAGTGGCACTGTGAGTCAAGTTTTACAGACCATTATCTCCGTGACACCTCTAATCCTCTCGCCTTGTCGATTTTGAAAAAATAACTAGGCATATATATTTTTTTGATGGGGTTTCCTCATTGCTTATATATTTCACAATTAATTTATGGAAACAACCACTAATTTGGGACTGCATCGATCTTCACCAATGGGAAGAGGATGTCAGCAGCCATTTCAACAAGGTCAGTCTTGTGTATGTGTTGTCCATTGTTGATTGTCTTGTCACGTTACCCGTTATTTATATGATGATGGTTTTGTGTATTTATGTGGTTCATTGTTGAGAGTATACGAAAATGGAGTTTTTTCGTCTCTGTCCTGTAGTACATGGCACTTGTACGTAGAGAGCGTATAGGACATTGAGGTCATTCGACTCTTCCTCGCAGGAAGGAGGGGGGGGAGCGCATATGACATTCGGTCATCTCTCATACATCGGGGGTGTTATCCGATGGTTAGTCAAATCCTGACTGTTTTTCATACAGTTTCAGAAGTTTAAGTGCCTTAAACGCAGAAAAGCGTATAGGGATGAGCTGGTCTTTTGACCTCGCCTCCCTCCCGCCGAATTCACTGTCGAATTCTGGCAATATCAAAAGTATTAGGGAGGTAAGTATACTCTTGATGTGAAATAAACGAAATCAAGGATTTCTTTTTTCACGAGAGAGTTGATACTTACCTCCCTAGATACGGACCCGGCCTCTCCACCCCACAGAGGCTCGGTCTTCAGGCTCTTTATAGTTGCATGTGTATCAGCCAATAAATTAGTCAGAGGAAGTGCTAGTCTGCGCATGCGCGGTGGTGGGGCTGGCATCCGCCAGACTACGCTCTGACTCCCTGCCCAGTAGGGGCACCTAACTGTTTTAATCTGAGTGTTTATTGAGTGAAAGCCAATATTTAGCAATATCAAAAGTATTAGGGAGGTAAGTATCAACTCTCTCGTGAAAAAAGAAATCCTTGATTTCGTTTAAATTCCGTCCAACAGTGTCAGAGGAGTTGCATTACAATCAATTTCATGACCTTTTGATCCCATCCCCCATCCCTGGGTGCGGGGCCAAATGTAATGGGGGTCATCCACTCCACATTGATATGGGTAACTCACATACCAAATTTGGTTGAATTCCGTCCAATGGTTTTGGAGGAGATGCATTACAATCAATTTCTGCGGGTTAAAATTTGACCTTTTGACTCCTCCCCCACCCCCTGGGGGTGGAACCAAATCTAAATGGCCTCTTGCATGCCACAATCACATGGTTAACTCATTTGGTTGAGTTCCGTCTAATGATTTCAGAGAAGTTGCATTACAATCAATTTCATGACCTTTTGACCCCATCCCCACCCCCTGGGGCGGGGCCAAATGTAAATGTGCTCATCCACTCCACATTGATATGGATAACTCACACACTATATTGATTGAATTCTGTCAAACAGTGTCAGACAAGTTGCATTACAATCAATTTTTTTACCTTTTGACCCCTACCCCCACCCACCCCTGGGTGCGGGGCCAAATGTAAATGTGCTCATGTACTCCACATTGATATTGGTAACCCACGGATCAAATTTGTTTGAATTCTGTCCAACTGTTTCAGAGGAGATGCATTACAATCAATTTTCGCAGGTTAAAATTTGACCTTTTGACCCCTCCCCCACCCCCTGGGGTGGAACCAAATCTAAATGGCCTCTTGCACTCCGCAATCCAATGGGTAACTCAGATATCAAATTTAGTTGAATTCCGTCTAACGATTTCAGAAGAGTTGCGTTACAACTGATTTGACCTTTTGACCCCTGCCATGCCTACCTGGGAGCGGAACCAAATTTAAATATCATCTTGCAAAACAGAATCATATGGGTAACACACAGACCAAATTAAATTTAATTCCACCCAATGGTTTGGGAGGAGATAGCGTGACGGACGGAGGCGATTACAATACCCCCAACGTTTTTTTTAAAACGTGGGGATAATAACATGATATAGTTACGATCAATGCTGACATGTACAGTTTTCTACCTTCCAAGCTATGCTTAATTAATGCATTTAATGGTTAAATATTTTCTCATAAAATGTCTTAAGACTAAATTTGTGAAAATTTTGCATTGGAATGAGTGTCTCGCCAACTATTCCAGTGGTAAATTTTCAAAAGGCGTTCTTTTGGCTGGCAAATTGACATTTCTCAATGCGACTGCGGCGTCTGTTTTGCCCGTTTAACCATTAAAGTGTTAAATTTCTACGGTAGTTATTGTTCTGTGTTTCTTTGCTAAATCTTTAGTTCACGTAGGTTGTACACTCTACAGTATCTTTGCTTTCAGAAACCGGTCAGTGAAGAATTGCTCTCACAACTGCCTGCATGCGCATTGCGTAGCGGAGTAACAAGGAATATACCAATAAGGGAATTAAACGCTTTTTTGACATGTGGGCTGTGTTTTGGGTATCTGTATGAAGCATCGACCATCACAGAGTGTATGCACACATGTAAGTTTACATAGAATTTAAAATATTGTTTTTTTAACAATTTAAAACCTCGAATTTCATAGATAATGTCCATTTGCAGACCAAGAGAATAGTATTTTTGAAAAATTACCACTGGAATGACGGGGTCAGTTATCGAGCCAGTCATTCCAGTTGTAAATTTTCAAAAATACTCCTCTCTTGGTCTGTAAAGGGACATTTCTCAGGCCCACTGCAGAAGCCGTTTTTCAGTGATATGAGTGTTAAAGGGTTAATACATGTCTAGGTACTTGTATGATGTAGAGGAATCACTACAAAATTATAATTGTTGTCATTCATGGTATGAAGTTGATGGATCAAATGTAATGGTTTGTTAGATAACCTGGCTTGAAAGTCCAAGTGAGTGTGTGCTGTGGTGGTCGTCCATCCAACTGTCTGTCAACCTTTTCCTTTAAACGATTTCTCAAGAACCAACGGCGATTTTAACCAAATGTGGCAGAAACCATCTTTTGGTGATAGAGATAAAAATATGTTTAAATAAGGCTGATTAGTCAATTTTGGCAGCGGCCATCTTGGATATTGCGATATTTTTAGAAACATTTAAAATCTTCAAAACTGTTTTGCGGACTGATTTCAAACTTGGTGTATTTATTTTATAGATGGAGATTTGGATTACATCTAAAGAAACCTATTGGTCGATTGGTTCGGCAGCCATGTTGATGACATCATTTGTCACTAAAATGATTTCTTTTCCAGATCAGATTGAAACTTGGCAGATTTCTTTGACAACTAAGGGTGATTAATGTTTGTTCAAGTCAAATCAATATGTACAGAACATGGCTGCCATGGACCAATCGCAATTTTGTATTTGGTGGTCATTTAAATTTCTTTATCTGATGAATTTGTATTGGGGAGATTGCTTTATATGCGTTTATTGGTATGTCAATGTCAAATTATACATTTTTGCCTATAAGCGTCAGATAAATGGATCGGCAGCCTTCTTGGCTTATTTGCCTGCCAAAAAAAATGAAAAGTTTCAAACGACTTATGTTTGAGCATAATCTACCCACATGTGGTCCAGGATAATTCCAACTTAACTTACATAGCATACATAGTAGAAACATACTGCAACCTGTAAGCTTTGAGGGGAAGAGTAAGTTTTCTATAGAATGTCTTGTCATGCTTGTATATCGTCTAGAAAGATGTTTTTGCACAAATTTGGATCTTCCAGGTTAGCTAGTAGCGACAGGTCATTACGTTTCTTACTTATACAGTCTGGTGGTGATACCAAAGACTACCCATGACTAACACATCACACTTGTCAGAAAAACAATTGGTTCAGCAGTCAGTAAAAGAAATGTTTGCATGATTGGTGTACAGTTTGGAAGCAATAGAGCTGAAGACTGATGCTCACTAAAGCAGCTACATTCTTGCCAAAATGAGCATGAGTTATCGTATTAGGGAGGACTGAATATTGGAAATTTAGCAAACCAATTCTACGGTTACAGGTTTTATTTTATGACAGAAATCTTCTGACCAGTGCTAGATTTCTAGATGTGGGGTCCGTGGAACATCCAAAATCTAGATGACATGAGAATTACTGCTCTAAATGCGCCTTGAGATATGTCCGTTTTTCTGCCATAGATAATAAATATTTTTTCTTTGAAAAATTACAATTATGGTAGAATGACTGGCTCGATAACTGAGCCATTAGAGCTTGGAGGTATTATTGACATTTGCATGATGGTATCGGTACCAATAATAGTAATAATAATAATAATAATAATAATAATAATAATAATAATAATCTTTATTTAATGAGGGTACATCTTCAATAAAAAACTGACCTTCCTGAGGCCCTCCCAGAGTAGAGTATGTACATAGAAAAGAGCGGACACACACACACCTACACACAGAAGTACACACATGCACCCACGTAGGCAACACACACACATGCAGGCACACACACACGTACACACATGCTATATTACATTTTTATACATATTTATATATATAACACTATGTACAGAACTATATATTCACCCTTTCATCGATGACTACCCCATATTTCAATTTACCAACCATACAGAAAATGCCATTGAATAGTTTGAATAATCTGACCACAAGTTTCTGCTACCTTATGCAGCAATGGCTCTCAGTCAGATTAAGCACAAAATACTCAACAGAATATTTCGTCCATCTCCAAGAATTAATTTTATTGGGGATTTTATCGCTGAAAAGGTCAATACGGTAGGTAAGTTATAAAATAATTATTTACATTAGTCATATCTCATTACTAAAATACAATATGAAAGCTAGTAACTGTTGCCAACTACAGATTGTCTAAATATTTACTCAAGAATTTACTACTTGTGTATTTAAGTTTACCCTGAATTATAATGCTTTAATAGGTTGTATATAGGTTTAATAGGTTGTATATTAAATGTGCACATAGTTTCGGATTGTGTAAGGATTTGAAGTAGTGAGTTCCAATGTTTGACTGCTGTGTATGTGTAGCTTTTTTGTGCCATAATCAATCTTGAATGTTGGAAGTTGAAGATGACAATGTGTTTTTGAGCGCAAGTTGAGTGAGTGTGCATCTGCGAGGGTGAACAAATTCTTTATGTAATTTGGGGCAAGATTATTAAGCGCCTTATATGTCATAACATTTGTCTTGATGACCAACCTTGTGGACAGAGTTGTCCAATTCAGTTGTTTATATAAATTTTATGTTGGTTCTCTAAATGGGGCATCAAGGATAATACGTGCAGCTCGCTTATGCAATGCTTCCTGTTTCTCTAATAGTTAATGTGTAGTTTGACAGTAAATTAGTGAGCAATAATCTATATGTGAAAGTATGTATGCCTTGTAAAATAAATTCCTGTGTTCAATTGTTACAGTACGGCGCAAAAATAAGTTTACTAGAAAACGCGAAAAAACGGGACCATAGCTAAAAAAAAAGCCAAAAAAACTGGGTAGTTTCCGCGCTGCGTCAGTTATAAGATTTTGATGCGTTAGGAAAAGAAGATTTAGCGCACCAAGAATTTCATTTAGCGAATGGATGCGTCGAAAAAAGACTCGTTTTGAAGAAGATTTAAACGAGTTCAAATTATTTAGGCGCGTTCAAATGTTCAGTGGCTAGCATAAATTTTCTTGACGAGTTTATAATTCAGGCTGTTATTGTCATCGCATTCGCATGTTAATTATGTTAACGTGACACAGCCTATTTATGTCTACTTCGCATATAAGAAATAATCCTAAACCTATTACTAAATATTAAATTATCACTAAATTTCACAGTCATATACAATTCCATACATTCACTTCTAATACTTGTAGCACTTTTCCCGGAATAAAACAGCATGTAAGGTTATGAGTGCGCTATTAACTTACATATTTATTTGTTGTTTACTGATTTTCCGGGAATTTCCTTTGTCTGAATATGTCGTATTAACATTTTAAACCATATTTTCGTAATTCTTTAGCGATCTTGCTATTCGGTACTTCCCGGTGTGTTGGTTGTTTATAAAAAAAAAAAGAAACTGCGAAAGCAATCGTATAGGTTGAGATCACACTTCCTCGGGGAATTCCCAAATGTCCCCCATATAGGGTATTAATGTTTAAACCACATTTTTGTACTAGCCAAACTGCGCTCACCACGATATCGCATATGCATTACATTTGGGTTATAAAAAGAAGGAATTACATGTGTGCGGAGATCTCTTCATTAGTAGTAAATGCCAGGATGACCACACGCAAGATAAATAGTTTGTGTCGTCGTATTTCCAGCGCGTAACACTTTTTATTTTCTTCTTGCATTCATCTTTCTCATGACAGTAATCTTAGACCATTTTCCTTATTTAGTGCATGAAAGCTGAAGTGGTCACCAAACTGTCTCTGTCTCCTCTGATCTTCTCTTCAAAAGATACTTCAATAGGCCAGAAGCTTCTTCTAGCCTGTTCGTATCGCTGGCAGTGCTGCAAGAGATGTTCTGCTGTTTCTTTTGCATGCTGACACTCACAAAGTGCAGAATCTGTAATCTTGAGACGGTGAAGATGTGCATTGAGACAATTGTGACCAGTCCTCAATCTGAAGATACATGTCTGGTCCTCCCTACTGAGGCTGTGTATTGCATCATTATGCTGCCTGCTGGTGGTTCTTGTGGTTTTAATGATATGCTTCAGTTCTTCAAAGTCAACCTCGCGGTTGAATTGTTCTTTATTTGGCCCTTCCTTAGCCAGGTGATCAGCTTTGTCATTTCCTAATATGCCACAATGCGAGGGGATCCACTGTAAGTTGACATTGTTCTCCTTAGCCAGTTGCGTAAGATATTCATGAATTAAATCTGTACTTTCCTTTCCACTCTCCAGTGCCTGGAGCGCTGAGAGGGAGTCTGTCAGGAAGACAATATTTTCATTTTTCGTTGTATCAGCATTTGGCTAGCTAAGATCAGTGCCTGGATTTCTGCAATGTAATTGCTACAGTGCTTCCCTGTTGGAAAGCATAGTCTGTTATATCTCCACATGGAAACCGAATGTGAGCACCCGCCCCTCCATTCTTGACAGCCTTACAAACGTAACTGCTATCCCTGAGAGGGAACCGTGGAAAGCTTCTGAAATAGAAAACACAATTTCAATCTGGCCCACTAACCTGGAAGGCGCAAATCAGAAAAGCTGAAGGTATAGCCAAGCGAAAACTGGCAGTTATGCGGAAGCTCTCTGGAACAAAATGGGGAGCTAACATGAAAATTGGTGTTTTCATCGTTAAGCTGCTTCACAAGCCTCCAGAGTTTGTTTGTATATTTTTCAAGATTTAAGCTTGACGTTTTTTCTCTCCACGATTCTCTGGTGGCTCTGATTTTGGCTTTCAGATATTTTGCCTTGGATTGTTGGAGTCTCACATGGTTGGCTTCTGTTGGGACATTATCTGCAATTTCCCTTGCATTGGACAAGTCTTTGTGTAACTTTTGCAGAGACATACTCCAGTAAGGGCTGTAATTTTTCCTGAATCCCCTAGGAATGCATTTGCCAGTAGCAGAGAGTAAAGCAGAGTTAAGCTCTTTAACAACTTTATTGATATTTTGGTTTTTGACATCAATGTCTTTTACCAATCTGTCACTCTCTTTCTGATATCTGTCCCAGTCTGCTTTCTTATAGTTCCATCGAGGAGTCTGATTCCGGTCAATCTCAACATCCATGTTAATTGTAATGAAAACAGGGCGGTGATCACTGCCTCCAAGTTGTTCCCCAACAATATGCAAAGATTCTTGATGTAGATTTTCTGTCGAAAATGCTAGATCAGGAGAACTTGAGGTATGCCATCGTCTTGAGTAGAATGTAGGGGGGGGGGTCGTCTGACTTATTCAAGAGAATCAGCTTCTGCTCATCCATCCAATTTTCAATGTCCTCACCCCTCCTATCAGTAGAATGATAGCCCCATAACTGAGAATGACTGTTGAGGTCACCAGCGACGATAGTTGAATCTGGGTGAACTGGGATTTTTCTGAGATTCAATGGATGACAATTAGGGCAGTAATAGTTGACAACAGTGATAGGATGTTTCTCTGGAATTATCTTGATTGTGAGAATTTCAGGTCCGTCCATGTCTCTGTGAACTTCAATGGCATTTAGGTTATTCCGGACCAGGCTTATGACTCCTCCTTTATGTCTTCCATCCCTGTCAGATCTGGAGCACTGAAATCCTCTTATACAGAATCTTTTGTTGGCATTCAGATGAGTTTCTTGGATACACGCGACATCTACACCTTTCTCCTTGAGAATTTGACTAAGCTCCGTTTTCTTGTTAGAAACTCCTTCAGCATTCCATTGCATGATAGTCAGCGGTTTGCTTACTTGTACTTTAAGTTGGACAACCGTCTTCCTTTTTCTCCAAGGTCTACAAACTTTACCACCAGTAGCTTTGGTGGACCCCTTCGAGGCTGGGGGGGGGGGGGTGCCCCGGTGCTGCACATGCCTGGCGGGAACTCACACAGCGAGCACCATGACAGATATTCATAATATTAACTGTCATGAAAGATGAGGTGTTTAGTGCTATATGGTTGGCCACTCACTCCAAATACCTGTCTTGGTACCCAGATTAAGTGTTACACCCCTGTGCCCGACCCAAGATCAGAGATCTTAGATCTACTTTGAGGCCTAGCACTTGTAGCAGGAGGCGTAACATTTTAAAACACGCGTCAAATATATAGCGCATCCTCCTAAATTGAAAATTATTAGCGCGTTTGAAGATTTCAGTAGGTTCGTCAGAAAAAAATAAATGGGTCAAGACAAATTAGACGCATCAAAACAAGAGTTTAGGCCCGTCTGAAAATGTCTAAACTCGTTCTATATTGCATTTTGTTTTACTACGTGTTGAAAAATGGGCGCGTTTTTGTTTTCCTTTTGCCGCATTAAAAATGCGTTTTTCGTAAGTTATTTGAGCGGCATACTGTAGATAATTCTTGTTCTTCTTAAGCATTAGGGATGAAACTTTTTACGGATTTTACTAATATGTTAATGCCAAGAGAGGGTGTTATTAATGTGTAGGCCTAGAAGCTTTTCAGATGTAACAATGCTTACATTTCCACTCTCCATTGGTACAATGATTTGTGTACTTACACTTTTTAGCAAAATATTGTGGTTTAACAGATCGAAAGCTTTCTTCAAATCAATCATGATGGCTCCTATTAGATCACCCTTGTCTATCATGAAGAGCCATTTTTCAATTATTTTAAGCAATGCAGTTTCGCATGAATGCTTTTGTCTAAATCCTGGCTGTGATTCATTTAGTAGTGTATATTTAGTTACAAATTTATAAATGTGATCATGTACATGTCGTTCTATTATTGTCGATATAGCCGGTCGAATAGATATTGGCCTGTAATTGTTTACATGTGATTTGTGCAATGGTATAACTTTAGCATGTTTCCATATTGCTGGAAAAATTCCTGAGCCTGTATTGATGATACCAGTAATGGATGGAGCTATCACAGCTGCAGCAATTTTAAGAAAATAACCATTGAGTTCATCATATTTCAGAATTCTAAGTTGATATACATAATCTACAGCGATATATGGTATCTGGAATTTGATATTATCTGGAACTTTACTGCTGACATGTGATTTTAGTTCCTCAAATGATGCATTTTTATCTGGATTGGATTCGGCTAGAGTGGATGCCACTGAACTAAAGTATTGGTTAAACATTTCAGCCTGTCTCTCTGGGTCTCTAACTTCGTTTCCCCCATTACCAGGTAAAACGGTGGGAAAGTTGTTAGTTTTCGGATTGATACTACGTAATATTTTCCAAATAGTTCCAGGATTGGGCTTGTCTTCATCTAATTTAGAGCTGAAAAAGTCCCTTTTAGATTTTTCTATTGTTGACAGAACTGCATTCTTTAGTCTTATATATTCTGTTGTGTTTCCTATCATTTTCTGATAATCCCTTTGCTTTATTTCTTCCAGAATGTCTTTATTAATCCATCAGTGAATGCTTCCTGTCATTTTTTAAGAGCAAGATTTGGATTACTTAATTCATTCACTGCATTCCAATCATACGCTAAAAGATCCTGAATAAACAAATTTCCATTAAAATTTTTAATGCTGCGATATTTAATAGCTTGATGTAAATTATGTTGTTGAGAGACTTTACTGCTGTGTACAGTGAATATTGGGTAGTGGTTACTTAGAGCTAGTGTACCTACTTGAGTAGAATGATATTTCTCCTTATTTGTAACGTATATATGGTCAATTACTGTGGCTGTCTTTTTGGTTACTCTAGTGTATTTATTTATGAGCTGGTCAAGATGATAAAGATCTGTAACTGACTGCCATTTTGTATTTGCTGGTTTCGAAAGATTAATGTTATAATCACCAATGGGTACAATATCTGAGTTTTCTGAATAAGCGTATCATAGAAAGATATGTACAGTGTCATCGCAGTGTACCATCATCTGAGGGGGCGGGGGGGAATATATATATATATATATATGACAATAAATGCCACAAAATTCAAATTAGATTGGTTGTTTTCACATCATGAGAACATACTTACCTCCCTAACACTCTTGATATACTAGTATATCGGCTCTAAATTCAATAATATTCAGAATTATAAAAGGTTATGTGGCCCTAATGGGCAGGTGGAAGTACACAGTCATGCACATGACAGACCCCACCCACTGCGCATGCGCATACCGGTACTTCCGTTTTCTAATATATTGGCTGAAAGCAACTTGTGAAAAATCTTCACAGGCTCTTTATCGAGAATTTTCTCTTTAAATCATCCTATTCCATCATGGCTGATGCTAAAGTATTGGAGGAGTCCTCCTCGTCATCTGCTAATGTGATATTGTTCCATATATTTATCTAAGACGTGTAACTTTTTCCCAGCGCCTAGGGCTATTAACCTCTTGTGCTTTGTGTTTACGGGTTCGACTTATGTATGAATAAGGATTCCTGTTCTTCTCTCGAAGGTTGTTCACGTCTCCTTTTTGACTTATCATTGTGATATGTCTACGGGTTAGAGATATATTAAATTAATAAAGGAAATATCTCCTTCCTTTTGTCCCATCCCCCTCATCAGTTCTTCTGGAAGAGGAGTCTCGGCGGATGGATGGACGTGTTCTCCTGCACAAGAGGATGGTTGCCTGTGCTCAGGCTAAGGGAGTTTATTAATTATGGCACATAATTATTTGAAAATAATAAATTTTCTGCTGCCTTTTGTTATTGCACTGTATTCTCTCTTGTGTGTGCATGGGTTCTCGAATATATATATAATTTGATATTATATTATTCAGGAGGTATGAATGTCTTTAATATCTAGATATTTCTTGCATTCTTTTCTGACGTCCCCTCTCCTTGAAGGAGCCTTTGCATTGAGGTTTGATGTCATAATCAACCAGTTTTTCTCTTTCCTTGATGTCATAATCTTAGTTTAGAGAAGTCTGTGATGGGTTTATCACCCTTTATTATGATGGTGGAGAGATATCTAGATAGTCATAATCTTTCTCTCTTTCTTTCTTAATTTGAGATCCTGATTAACTAGAGAAGTCAGCTGTCCCGTCAGGGTTGTCTGTAATAAAAGTTGATGTCTTCTCTCGAGTTTGTTCTTGTTTTGTACTAATAGTCAATTAACAAGGTTTTGCAAACTATAATATTCATTGTCTTCGTATCCCTTCGCTTTCAGAAGTCATGTCCATCTTGTCTGAAGCCTATGAAGGCTAGATTCTTCCCCCACCCTTGCCATCTGTGTTCAGCTTGTAGGCTAACAAACAAATGTGTCATTTGTAAAGGGTGTGTGGGGGATCTAACCTCTGAATTCTTCTGTTCCCAGGCTAAGCTGATGGCTGAGGAGGGCAAGAAGACTAAGAAAGAGGGTAAGAAGAAGGCCTCTGAGAAGGGTGAGCTCGAGGCCTTCAAGGTTGAGTTAGTGAGTGAGATGCGCAGGACTTTGAAAGACCTGATGCCTGACATGCTTCGCGGCTTGTTGCCTGGCACAGGTGTTTCAACTTCTTGCACGTTGACCTCAGTGCAGGTAGCCCCCATCCCTGGATCATGCCCTACTAGCTCGGACAAAGTGTTTAGTGATCCAGGGGCGGCCGTCTTGGACCCAGGCTTGATGTTCGCATCGCCTGGTGTTCCAGCGGCGCGAGCAGCATCAGGCTGGACCTGACCAGCGGGCCTGACCACGATCACTCGCGGAGTAACCTCATCATCTGCTTTCGAGCATTCTCCTGGTCAGTCTGGGTTAGTTTTCCTTGCTAATCCAGAGTCTAACTTTCCTGACCAGGAAGATGATGAAGACTACCTGCTCGGTCCGGTTTGGAGCAGACAGCCGCCCGTATAAGATTCCACGCTTAGACGTGGAATCTCATACAGACGTTCCGGGCCATGCTGGTGTGCATGAACCCCCACCCTCAAGTAACGATGTTTACGGATGCATTGATGGAGGGTTGGGGAGCTTGCCTGTAAGAAGTCACTATATCAGGGCTTTGGAATCTGGAACAGTCAAAGGAACATATCAACATGCTAGAATTGCGGGCTGTAATTCTAGGCCTGGAACACTTCTTAAAAGAAGTGGAGTGAAAATTTGTGATGATACGTTCAGACAACTCTACAGTAGTGAGTTACATAAACTGCCAGGGCGGAACGAAGTCACCCAGTCTGTATGATGACATGGAAGCTGCTTTGCTGGTGCATGGGTCATATGATCACCTTGAAAGCAGTCCATATTCCGGGAAGGCTGAATCTGTTAGCAGACTCATTGAGCCGAAGGATGAGCATTCTGCCTACGGAATGGTAACTAAATCAATGTGTGGAGGATCACCTGTTCAAACATTGGGGAAGGCCCAACATAGATTTGTTCGCAATGAAGAAGAATGCGAAGATGACGACGTACGTTTCTCTGATTCCAGATCCAAGCGCTATCGCAATAGATGCGCTAGCTATCAGTTGGAAGTGAATGTATGCATACGCATACCCTCCAACAATCCTGATTCCAAGGATTCTTCAGAAGATCAAACAAGAGGAATGCCAAGTGCTTCTGATCGCCCCGAATTGGCCAAGCCGATCATGGTTTACGGATCTGCTGGACCTTCTGGTTTGCAATCCGGTTCCTCTGCCTCTGATGGACAATGTTATCTTCCAGGGCAAGACCCTTCACAACAATCCGTCAATGTTTCAATTGACTGCATGGGTGTTGTCAAAAAACCCGCGATTAAGGAGGGCTTTTCTGAGCAAGCAGCCAATTTCCTGGCCAGAGCCAGAAGGGGGTCAACCTCCAGAGCTTATAATTATAAAATCAACAAATTTGCAGAATGGTGCGCAAAGAGATGTATCAATCCGATGGAAGCATCTATTCAGGTAGTAGCTGATTTTCTCTCTCACCTGTATGATGCCTATAGTCTTAAGCCTAATTCTATTGCTGGATACAAATCAGCATTAATGACTGTTATCCCTTGCTTGGCAAAGAGGGGAAGTGATGAAGTAAGTGTTTTAAATACCCTTATTGAAGGTATGGGCAATCTCAGACCAAGAAATCCTCCACTGACACTGTCATGGAGTCTTTCTCTGGTTCTGCAGGTTTTGAGTGATAAACCTTTTGAACCACTTAGTGCTATATCTGTAAAATTATTGACACTTAAAACTGTATTTTTAGTTGCGGCAGCATCAGCCAGATGCAGGAGTGAAATTCATGCCTTGTCTGCTGAGCCTGACCGTTATATAGTTACAGGTGAAGGCCTTAGGCTTCTACCAAGATTGAATTTCTTGGCTAAGAATCAATCTTTAAAATATCCGGGTAAACCTATTATTTTACCTACCGTAACCAGATATGATCCTGGTGCTAAAGTATGGTGTCCTGTCCATGCTTTAAATAAGTACCAGAGAAGAACTCAGGTTTGGCAGACGGACCCATGTTCCCTATGGTTGTCATATATTGAACCCCATGGTAGGGCGTCAAGAGACACTATTTCCAGATGGATAGTAGAATGTATTCAATTCTGTCATAAGACAGCCACTGGAATCCAAGTAGATAGAGCCAAGGCTCATAGTGTCCGTGGTGTGGTAACTTCCACGGCATTATTTAATGGTGTTTCTATTGAAGACATGTCAGTAGCCCAGTGGCACTGTGAATCAAGTTTTACCGACCATTACCTTCGTGACACTTCTAACCCGCTCGCCATCTCAGTCCTCAGAAAATAAAATAATGTAGAGGTTTGTTTGTAATTAGTTTCCTCCTCTGCTATTTACAAATATCACATTTGTTGGTAGGGTATCTCTACTATTAGCTGGTACAATTCTCTTCATCCAGTGGGGGAAGAGATGAGTGCCGCGTCCAAGACATCAGAGGTCAGTATATATGACCATTTCGTTTTTTGTCTTGGTGATGGTGTCATTCTTTTATTTAATATGGTGATGGTTAATGTCTCTTAATTGTGGTTTTTTCAGAGAGTTTTGAAATTGAAGCAATTCTTCTTTTTTCCAATGTCTAGTAATACTTTTCATTAAGTATTAGAGAACGTGCTAAGAGAACGTGCTAGTCATTTAGAGCAGCGTTTTTTCCTAACCTTCACTCAGAAAGAGGGGGTGGGGGAGCGCATTTGCCTTTTGATCAATCTCTCTTCATCGGTCGATTATCCGATGCAAAATTCTATTCCTGGTTTGTGTTTCAGTCACAATTTCAGATGTTTTTAAATCTCTTGAAAATTCAAAGAGCCTAGTCTCTTCGAGGGTGTGCTGGCTCTCAGGACCTTGCCTCCCTCCCACCAAATTTACTTTCAAATTCTGGTTTTTATCAAGAGTGTTAGGGAGGTAAGTGTGTTCTCATGATGAGAAATAAGAAAATTTATCAAATTTCTTTTTCACGACTGAGATGACATACTTACCTCCCTAACAGGATCCCGGCCTCGCCACCCCACGGAGGCCTGGTCCTTTGGTTATTTGAATAGTTGCTTCTATGTCAGCCAATATTTAGTAACGGAAGTACCGGTATGCGCATGCGCAGTGGGTGGGGTCTGTCATGTGCATGACTGTGTACTTCCACCTGCTCATTAGGGGCACCTAACTTTTTATAATTCTGAATATTATTGAATTTAGAGCCGATATACTAGTATATCAAGAGTGTTAGGGAGGTAAGTATGTCATCTCACTCGTGAAAAAGAAATTTGATAAATTTTCTTATTTCACTTCCATATCTAAGCTAATCAGCAGTTAAAATAGATAAAATATAGATATGGAGTGAAATCAACACTGGCTATTGCGAATGCTTGCTTTCACAATTTGAGTATGTCACTTTTTTATTGATGTAATATTATTGATATGAATATTGGCCATGTCATCAGAACTATAATTAACTATAAACTGCTCTTTGTCATTGTAGAGAGCTTTTGAACATAAGCAGATTCCAATGCTTCTGATAATTGTGAATACCCGATATGCAGACTCGTGGCTCATCGTTAGGGGTGTGAAAGCACTATAGTAATCACCGCGTCCATCCATCTGTGTGTTTGTCTGTCCATCCGTCCGTCTGTCTGTCCACAATGCTGCATAGACAGCATATCATACAGAACTGCTTGAGATATTTTAATGAAACTTGATATATGCCTCAGTTATGATATGCAGATGTGCCTTTTGAAAAATTCACCTTTATAGGTCCAAGATTTTTGGTGAAAATGGACTTTTTATTGCAGAAACTCATGAGTTTTGTCAATTTTCTCGTAAACACCATATCATACAGAATTGCTTAAAATAATTTAATGAAACTTGGTAGGTGGCTTCTTTATGATGGTGGATGTGCTTTTTGAAGGATTCACTTTTATAGGTCCAACATTTTGAGTGAAAATTGTCTTTTTAATTAAAAAACACAATTTCTGTCATTTTTCTGCCTATGGCAGCAACAGCGCTCAATCAAATTAGTTCTAAAATATTCAGCAGAATGTTTATTAAAGAATAAATCCATCAAAGATATACAATTCTTACACTTGACAGGCTTTTAAAGGTCCATGATGGAGCTAGATACATCATTCAGTATGCATTTTGATTATGACATCCGCCTACATGTGTGAATAATGGATCGGATCCATCCATTGACGTAGCACAAAGTCCTCTAGCTTTGGATGCGGTGCATATTGCTGCTGTAGTTTTCTCTTGGTCTGCAAATAGATAATGGATCGTGTTTTATGTCAGCTGGAAGATTAAAGTATTCAACAAGAATGCTCAGTCGATGGCTTGCCAATGCAAATTCCCTCCCCATACCCCACGGGATGGAGCATAAGGCTAATGTTTAAATGGTATCTTACAATCCGCAATCATATGGGTAACTCATATAGCACATCTGGTCGAATTCTAGGAACCTTAGTGTTTTGGAGGACATACAAGATGGACACACAGATGGGTGGAATAGGTTTCAATATCCCCGTAATTCTTTAAAAACATGTAGGGGATAATGAGATATCATTTGAAATAATGTAATAACTTGTCAATGAGGCCTGGCACAGAAATATGTTGATGTTTTGGCGTTCATATTTATATCTTCCAGATTTATGAGCATTACTCTGATCCTTGAGGAAGCTGTTTTAACCTTAATAAAATGAATTAATGATAAATGATTAAATCTGAGACGAATGTTTTGATTTGCTTCAGTTTGCAAGCCGTGTTTAGTGAGACATTGTCAAACCAATCTCTGCTGTCCTCACTGTGATCTCGCTATTCATCCCACAGATCCGTTTGTTAATATCAGGTATGTTTAATCAGTATTATGCTATAATTCTGGCAGAATATTATGATTTGTTAGCACTTTAATGATCTGTTAACAAAATGGAAATTTTCTCATAGAAAATCTCCACTTGCAGTCCAAGGAATGTCACTGGCTCGGTTATTAAACCAGTCATCATGTGGTGAATTAATGCAAGGACAAAATTTTCCAATACCTGTGTCATTGATATATTTTTCAATCAGGCCACCATGATGTCAAAAATGTCTGTTTTAGAAACAATGTTGCTGAAAGCTCTTGCTGTTGTGCATTAGCTTTTGACCCCAAAATTGGTATGCATATTAGGGCATGTAGGGACTCTATGGGCAAGCTTTCACCCAAATTTTGGATATGATCCCTCCAGTAGAACCATAGTTATTGAAAAACCTCTTAAGAAAAAGAACAACAATGAGAGGCAGAAGAAGCAAGCCATGCTCACATTATCACTTGCGTCTAGCGACAGGTAAATAGTCGTATCCTGGTCTGCACTGGAGATTTCTTAAGAGCACTATCAAAGCCATTTTGGGGTTGCTTGACAATTAACAGGTTAAGAGTGTTGGCCAGCTTAACATCATACAGCCCTCAATAAGCAGCTTCAATTGAATTGAAATTAAATAGTAACATGGGCCAATTGATGAGTTGAGCTTGGGAATTTGGCATTTGCAGAACAAGAGAAGGCTATTTTTGGAAATTTATCACAAATGACTGGCTCAGTTATCGAGCCAGTCATTCCAGTGATAAGTTTTCAAACAGTGTTCTATTGGCCTGCAAATGAACATTCCCCAAGACCACTGCAGTAGCCGCTTTTGGCTGTCTTGACGATTCAAAGGTTAAAAGACTGCTACTCATTAGTCGCTGGAATAATTTCAACAAACCTCTCAAGACATAACCAAACAGATTCCGATCTTAAATAGAAACATCTGCATGACTAAAGGTCCACGAGCCTGGCACAGGCCCTCTGGCCTCTTGCTTAAAACCCTTTGACCATTTCTTGATGAATCGGGCCAAAACTGGCCTATGTAGTGGTCTTTTCACATCAAGAGTATACTTACCTCCCTAATACTTTTGATATTGCTAAATATCGGCTTTCACTCAATAAACACTCAGATTAAAACAGTTAGGTGCCCCTACTGGGCAGGGAGTCAGAGCGTAGTCTGGCGGATGCCAGCCCCACCATCGCGCATGCGCAGACTAGCACTTCCTCTTTGCTAATTTATTGGCAGAGAGTCTACACATGTTTTTGTGCTAAGTGCTTTTCTTCGCTCAATTCTTAGTGTTTTTGTGAAAATTTGGAAGTGTTTATCCCTGATAAAGATGGCAGGAAGGATGACTTCGCCAGAGGAGGGCCTAGGACCTTTAAATCAGGTGACTTCTAGTAAAATTAGCGAGTTTGTCCCCGGTGTAATGTGTTTCCGGGATTCGCGCTTACCATGATAAGCGCCTTGTTTAGTTGGGTTTTTTCAACTAGGTGCTATATCATACTAATCTCTCTTTGTGTTTATGTCCACAGGTCTGTGTAACGACATATAATGGACATCACAGCAGCAGAGGGTTTGTTTCTCTCCACCATGGTTCCATTTCCTACTAATACTGTTAACCAAAATTTTTATGTCCAGTGAGTCGGAGGCCTAGTATAAAGGTCTTCTCACTTTGCCCTCTTGATCCAATTCCTTCCCCTAGAGGTGGAGAGAGTTAAGAGGCGTTCAGTTGGTGAAGTGCTCCAGTTCATCACGTTGGATGGTTTGTCTATACAAAGTGTCAGGTATCTAATTATTGATATGAGGTGATGTTAATTATTTAGAGGAAAGGGAGATAATTAACAGTATTTGCCATTGTTATCAGTATATATCTGATGATTGTGTAGTCGAAATGTCCATTCTGCACATGTTCTGGTTAGAGATACAATTCGTCCTTGCACTTGGATGTTTGTTGGGGATCGATTTTTTCCTGTCATAGGATTAATGACGTCATAATCAGCCTTGCTCTTTATTAACAATTAAAGTTGTCCGAAGCTGGTTTTCTGATTAATATTGATCTTTATGATCATTTCCTTCTCTTGAGTTGGTGAGTTTCTGAGCTTAACTAGATTGCTCATACTCCTCGTCCTTTGCCCTGTTTCAGAGATCTGGTTGTGCGTCCTGTGGACGGTTTTTGAAGGACAAGTTTGTGCCTCATCTCTGTTATCAGTGTAGCCCCTGTGGTCCCTTGCTTAATTGCGAGATATGTAAGCACTGGGGGGGCGAGCTAATGTCCGAATTCTTGTGCTTGCAGGCGAAGGACAAGGTGGTGGAGGAGGACAAGAAGAAGCAGAAAAGAGAGGTTGTGAGTAAGAAGGGTAAGAGGAAGGCCTCGTCCGCGGTGGACATGGAGGCCTTCCGGACCGAGATGTTGGGAGAGATGAGGAGGACAATAAAGGATTTGGTTCCAGAGTTGCTTCGTGGCATGCTTCCTGGACCAAATCCTTTGCTGGCCTCATCATCTGCTTCGGAGCAGGTAATCCCCACCTCTGAATCACCTTTCCTTAGTACGCTTCCGTTGCTCGAAGATTCAGAGGTGGCCCCATTAGAGGGGGCGTTCCACGACCCTGGCAGCAGGCTTAGTGCCGCGCCGAATAGGGACCGTGGACGGTTGTCGCTGGAACCCGCGGGCTGCTTATCAGTCCAGGGATATCCGCACGCCGCGGGTGCCAGTACCTCGTATGGCACCTTCCCTGGCCAGTCAGGGTTAGCTCTCTTTGCTGACCCGGAGTCTAATCTGTCTGGCCAGGAGGATGAGGATTACCTGTTGGGGTCGCCGTCTGAGGACGTGGCCATGGATTGACGCCTGTGCACCCCTCGCGGGGAATACAGGCGACTTATTCCACGGTTCTACTCTCCCAGGGGTAGAATCCACGGTTCAGACTGTGGCCCTGGGCGCTGAGGGCCAGCGTTACCGCATACCTCGGCTTGCCGAGAGTGTCGCTGGTGCTGGCCGGGGCCGTGGTGGGGCGGTATATGCCCCGCGCTCTACCACGGCGCCTGCTCCTGTTCAAGCCAGTGAGATTAGCATGCCGGGGTTATCAGGCCCGCATGCTCTCCCTGGCTTGCCAGGGATATCAGCGTATCCGCCGTCAAGCTCTGTTGCTTGCGCTCAGGAGGAAGACGAAGGCCTCCGTCTTGTAGAGCGCTCGCAGCTAGCCACGGAGGAGGATTGGTCTGACGCTTGCCAGTGGTTGGTGAGTGTTAGACCAGATCTGCCCGTGGAGCAGTCGGCTAGCCAGCGTGATCACAGGCCGTGGTTAGCTGGTAAGCCTACTGCTAACGCTATGCCTTCTCTGCCGCTGGCAGAGCATGTCGTTGACATGTTCGAGGCGGCGGAGACGTCCATTAAATCGAGTGGACGTCTCGCTAAGGCCCCGCGCGAGGTGGCCAGGCGTTGCGGCATCGTGCCCCTGGATTACCAGCGGTACGGTGTGGTACCTAAGCCGAGCGTGGATGACCGCGCGGCTTTGGGTGAGGATGCGCGGCTAGGCTCCCGTTCTGACACGGGAGTCTTGTGTTCGAACGCGTTGCGTTCAGCAAATACCGCGTTGCGTGATGCGGAGGAGAGTGGGAGGGCTTCGATTGCCGCTCTGTCCCACGTCTCCCAGCTGTTACAAGGGGTAGTAACAGCATCCGCATTGCGCCAGCCAAGTCCGGTCACAGTCCAGCGAGCCATCCAGGATGGTATCAACCTGGCTCTGGACTGTATGACGCGGGCGGTGACCAGGAGTGTCCGGGCAAGGCGCACATTTGCCTTGGACAATCTGTGCCCATCCCAGGACCTGTACAATAGGCTACTGCGTACGCCTATGACAGGTCCTGGTCTCTTTGGAGGTGAGGGATGTAGGCACCTCCAGGAGACGGTTACTCTGGTCAATAACCAGAGGGCGCTGCGCGAGCAGTTTGAGGTGCTTCGTCGTGCTAACGTTCGCGCCGCACCCCCTGTGTATCGTCCCCTGCAGGCTCGAGGTGGTGGTGGCCAGGTCAGAGGCCAACCACCATCGCAGCGTCGGCCTCGGCCGCGTGCGATTCGGCCAGCAGCGAGGGGGTCGCAGGCTCCTCAGGCGCAGTCAGCCAGGCAGCCGCCTGCGCACCGAGGTGCGCGCGGTGCTGGTCGTGGCGCGCGAGGATCTGGGCGGGGTAATCGTTCCTGACGGGACGGTTACCGCGGTGAGAACCGCGCCGGTGTTTCTGGCAAAGGAGACAGTGCCGCTCTTGCACTCCTTATGTCCACCTCTATCCCTAGGTGGACCGGTGGGAGGCTGGCTAGCCGACCACATGCAAGAGTGGGAACGGTTAACTCAGGACCGTTTAGTCTTGCGATGGCTTTCAGTCGGGTATCATCCCGATTGGATGACAGGCCCGCCATCGCGACTGTCTCTAGTGCCGATCTGGAAATCCGAGAGATCCAGAGCAAAGGTTGTGTATCGAGGAGGAAATAAATTCCCTCATACAAAAAGGAGCTATTCAGCCGGCACAGAGGTGTCCGGGCTTCTATTCAACCCTGTTCCTAGTAACAAAAAACACCGGAGGGTGGAGACCAATTCTCAACCTCAAGCCATTGAACAAGTTCATAGAGATGCCCAGTTTCAAGATGGAGACTGTGCGCTCGGTGTTGGCGGGGTTAGAGAGGGGAATGTGGACAGCGTCGATAGATTTGAAGGACGCTTATTTCCACATCCCCATACACAGGAGTTTCCGTCGCTTCCTGAGATTTGCATTCCAGGGCAGACAGTGGGAATTCAGGGTGTTACCCTTCGGAATTTCCACGGCTCCTCGGGTTTTCACCCGTGTGGTTCTTGCGATCACCGCATACCTCCGCAGGAGAAGCATAGCAGTCCACACGTACATAGACGACTGGCTGTTGAAAGCGCACACCCAGGAAAGTTTATCGGCCAGTCTGGAGATTGTTTTGAAGACTCTCACAGACTTGGGCTGGATGATCAATTTCCCAAAATCAGAGCTGACTCCATCCCAGAAGTTTGTTTACCTGGGGATGTTCTTCGATCTAGAGACAGGATATGTTTTTCCTACTCAGGAGAGAGTTCAGAAACTCATCTCATTAATTCAGTCAGTGTGCGACAGTCGTCATGTCCTGGCACGGGTTTACTTGAGAATGCTGGGGTTGATGGTTTCATTGGAACCAGTCATTCCTCAGGCCGCCTTACGCAGGCGGCCGATCCAGTTATTTCTCATGACACAATGGACCCAGAGTACAGGTTCGCTGGACTCGAACGTGTCAGTGTTGGCGCCTCTGATTCATCACCTGCAATGGTGGTTGGACACAGAGAATCTCTTGGTGGGGGTTATGCTAACCCCTCCCCACCCTCAGGTGACTGTGTATACAGATGCATCGATGGAGGGCTGGGGGGCTTGCCTGGAAGAATCCACGATATCAGGGCTTTGGAATCCGGAACAGTCAAAGGAACATATAAATCTACTGGAGCTAAGAGCAGTAGTCCTGGGCCTGGAACATTTCTTACAGAAAGTTCAGGGCAAGATTGTTCTTATTCGTTCAGACAACTCAACAGTTGTGACTTACATAAACCGCCAGGGCGGAACGAAGTCGCCCAGTCTCTGTATGATGACATGGAGACTGCTTTGTTGGTGCCTGGATCACCAGATTACCTTGAAAACAGTTCATATTCCGGGAAGGTTAAATCTGCTAGCAGACTCATTGAGCCGAAGGATGAGTGTTTTACCCACGGAATGGCAACTAAATCAATGTGTGGCGGATCGTCTGTTCGACCATTGGGGGAAACCCAACATCGATTTGTTCGCAACGAAGAAGAATGCGAAGATGACGACGTACGTCTCTCCGATTCCGGATCCAAGCGCTTTCGCAACAGATGCGTTAGCTATCAGCTGGGGGAGAATGTATGCATACGCATTCCCTCCAGCAATCCTGATTCCAAAAATTCTTCAGAAAATCAGACAAGAGGAATGCTAAGTGCTTCTGATCGCCCCGGATTGGCCAAGCCGATCAT
The DNA here is from genome assembly GCA_034401795.1 of Chaetoderma sp. LZ-2023a. NCBI lineage: Eukaryota > Metazoa > Mollusca > Caudofoveata > Chaetodermatida > Chaetodermatidae > Chaetoderma > Chaetoderma sp. LZ-2023a. The sequence goes on along the minus strand of CM067369.1, from coordinate 20,879,559 downwards.
GGTATACGGATCTGCTGGACCTTCTGGTCTGCAATCCGGTTCCTCTGCCTCTGATGGACGATATTATCTTCCAGGGCAAGGCCCTTCACAACAATCCATCAATGTTCAGATTGACTGCGTGGATGTTGTCAAGGAATCTAGAATTAAGGAGGGCTTTTCTGAGCAAGCAGCCATGTTTATGGCCAAAGCCAGGAGGGGGTCAACCTCCAGAGCATATAATTATAAAATCAACAGATTTGCAGAATGGTGCTCAAAAAGATGTATTGATCCAATGGATTCATCTATTCAGGTAGTAGCTGATTTCCTCTGTCACCTGTATGATGCCTATAGCCTCAAGCCTAACTCTATTGCTGGTTATAAGTCAGCTTTAATGTCTGTTATTCCTTGCTTGGCTAAGAGGGGAAGTGATGAAGTAAATACATTGAATGTATTAATTAAAGGCATGGGCAATCTAAGACCAAGGAATCCCCCTGTGATTCCGTCTTGGAGTTTATCGCTAGTGCTTCAAGTACTAGGTGATAAGCCGTTTGAACCACTTAGTTCCATTTCTATGAAACTATTAACACTGAAGACTGTGTTTTTAATTGCTGCGGCCTCGGCTAGGCGTAGAAGTGAAATTCATGCCTTATCAGCCGAGGATGACCGTTTTGTGGTTTCAGGGGAAGGCCTTAAGCTGCTACCTAGGATTAATTTCTTGGCTAAGAATCAGTCGTTGAAATATCCAGGTCAACCTATTGTTTTGCCTGCTTTAACTAGATATGATCCTAATTCTAAAGCATGGTGTCCCGTCCGGGCGCTTCTCCGGTACAAACAACGTACATCGGAGTGGCGCATCGACCAGTCGGCGTTATGGTTGTCATATATTGAACCCCATGGCAGAGCTTCTAAGGACACCATTTCCAGGTGGATTGTAGAATGCATTAAGTTTTGTCATAAATCCGCCACCGGGAAGCAGGTTGACGTGGCCAAGGCTCACAGTGTCCGCGGCGTAGTGACATCCACTGCCCTATTTAATGGGGTCCCTGTGGATGATATTATGTCGGTGGCTCAGTGGCACTGTGAGTCAAGTTTTACAGACCATTATCTCCGTGACACCTCTAATCCTCTCGCCTTGTCGATTTTGAAAAGATAACTAGGCTTATATTTTTGATGGGGTTTCCTCATTGCTTATATATTTCCCAATTAATTGATGGAAACAACCACTTTTTTGGGACTGCATCGTTCTTCACCAATGGGAAGAGGATGTCAGCAGCCATTTCAACAAGGTCAGTCTTGTGTATGAGTTGTCCATTGTTGATTGTCTTGTCACGTTACCCGTTATTAATATGATGATGGTTTTGTGTATTTATGTGGTTCATTGTTGAGAGTATACGAAAATGGAGTTTTTTCGTCTCTGTCCTGTAGTACATGGCACTTGTACGTAGAGAGCGTATAGGACATTGAGGTCATTCGACTCTTCCTCCCAGGAAGGAGGGGGGGGAGCGCATATGACATTCGGTCATCTCTCATACATCGGTGGTGTTATCCGATGGTTAGTCAAATCCTGACTGTTTTTTCATACAGTTTCAGAAGTTTAAGTGCCTTAAACGCAGAAAAGCGTATAGGGATGAGCTGGTCTTTTGACCTCGCCTCCCTCCCGCCGAATTCACTGTCGAATTCTGGCAATATCAAAAGTATTAGGGAGGTAAGTATACTCTTGATGTGAAATAAACGAAATCTAGGATTTCTTTTTTCACGAGAGAGTTGATACTTACCTCCCTAGATACGGACCCGGCCTCTCCACCCCACAGAGGCTCGGTCTTCAGGCTCTTAATAGTTGCATGTGTATCAGCCAATAAATTAGTCAGAAGAAGTGCTAGTCTGCGCATGCGCGATGGTGGGGCTGGCATCCGCCAGACTACGCTCTGACTCCCTGCCCAGTAGGGGCACCTAACTGTTTTAATCTGAGTGTTTATTGGGTGAAAGCCGATATTTAGCAATATCAAAAGTATTAGGGAGGTAAGTATCAACTCTCTCGTGAAAAAAGAAATCCTAGATTTCGTTTATTTGGAATGTCCATCTACAGGCCAAGAGAAGACAATGTTTGAATATTTACTACTGGAATGACTGCATCGATAACTGAGCCAGTCATTCCATTGGTAAATTTTCAAAAATAGTCTTCTGGCCTGCAAATGGACATTCAATAAGCAAATATTTAGATTTTTAGATCAGATTTAGTTATTAAAGGGTTAATGACCAAGCAGGATAAAATTGGCCTCTGCAATGCTCTTAAAGAATGTCTATTTGCAGACCATGAGAAGACTATTTTTGAAATTTTACCGCTTGGATTTTCTTGACAAATCTTGATCGGTTATGGGTTAAGATTATTTATTATTACTATGAATATTATTTAAGATGATGCATATTTAAAGATATATTGTTCCATGACAGACCTAATTTGGAATCCAGAAATAATTTCTAAGATTTAATTGTATAGATCTTAAGTAACTGTATACAGATTATGGCATTTTATGTTTCAGACCAGACCATACATTGCAAGATGTTGTAGATAAAGTACTACCTGAAATAGCACTAGGTATTTATATAATTATGTATCTCATGTTTTTAACCTTGTCCCATAAGGGAAAGAGGCAGGGTTGGCAATTTCCCTGGAAGTACTAGATTTCACTGGGCTGTTGGAAATACCAGGAAATACTCAGACATCAGGCGGCAACAAGTTTAAATATTGCACTACATGGTCATTTATGAAGCTTAAGACAACACTGTCAGGCATTAATAAATATGATCTACATGCATAGAATGAAATGGTTAAGCTCTATCGACAGTGTGTTGGTAGACAAATAACACATGTCATGTGTGTGGAACACTACATTAGACAAAACTGAACATCCATAAATATCCAGACTATTGTTTACACAGGGTTTGACTACTGACAAAACAAGCAAACGTATTACTGAGGTCTTTACCCATTGCTATGTTTAAATACATGTAACTAATGATTGTGATTAAATTCACTCATTGGCATGTCATTATGATGACTGAACACTTAATTCTGAAGTCGCAGAAAGATGATTTTTATTGCTATTTAAATCTCAAATCTGCAGAATAGTTTGAAAATAATTTGGAAGTCATTGTTTCCTATCAATAATTCAGGTTCAATGTACAATAGAACATGATTGAAATGTATTGGTCATCTCAATCATTTAATCCTCAATTACACACCTTCCTGTTCTTCCATTGTAAGGGAAATATCACACCCATAATTTATATGAGCTGAGTGTGGGGAAAACAATTACACATTGTGTGTAATATATACCTTTTCAGGGATTTGTCTGTGAAAGGGCAAAATGGTTATGTAGAGGTGGATACTTCATTTTACTTTGTCGCCACAATATTATTTGAACGTATTGTTCTGGCGGAACAAACAGAAATTCTTGTATTAAAAGTCGACATGCCTGTGAGCTCTGACATTCACCAGTGAGATTTTACACAATATACCGTAAATGTGTTGACTCAGTCAGTCTGTTAGCCACTAGACCTCTAGTACTGCATAGTCATAAATTGTAATTTAAATCTAAGTCTAATGTTATTTTTTTTGTGATTTTCACTAAGTCTTGATGCGTGAATATAAACACTTTAGAATCAAATTAGATGCATCTGTCGCTGTCATGAAGATTATTATGTTAGACAGTAAACCATTACATCATGATTATTTCCAAAATGAAAACCAGGGAATGGAATTTAGAAATTTGAAATTTCAGTTTTATAGGTGCTCTATAGCATGTATGTAGAAGTGCAATAATTCACCTTTCCAGAGTACCCAGCCATCATATGACGTCATAATGAACTGCGTGGTGTGTACAATGACATCATAATGAATGACGTCATGAATGACGTCATGAATGACGTCGATAAGTACGTCACGAACGCATATTTGATGATGGTCTATGGGCTGTTGTACAAATTGTTTGCTTTTAATATTTAATAAATATTCTGTTGAATATTTTGAAACTAATTAGACTGGGCGCTGTTGCTGCCTATGGCAGCAACAGCACCCAGTCTAATTAGTTACAAAATATTCAACAGCTTCCCTGTATAGGTTTCAGGAAATTGATAGCTATGGCATTCGGGGATCGATCAATCCAAACACGGCGAGGTTTGGGTGGAGCGTAGCTAGTGATGGGCGGGACATAGCTAAAAATGGAAAGGTCCATTGTTCATTGTTAGCCCGTTAACCCTTGAAATGCCACTGTATCATGTTCAAGTCAACTATACACGATAGATGTTGACTATTTTGAAACTAATTTTACTGGCATATTTCTTTTCTCATGCAGTATTTGGTGTTTCTGGCTTAGACATCTTAGAAGTGTTTTGTTCATTGTCTAGCTGAACTATGAGAATTCAACAAAGGGACCCCCGATACTAGTAGCTTCATATATTTGTGTGTATCTATTAATATATTGAGAATAACTTCGATGTTGTGATGTTTCAGAGGAGCAGAGACGTGAAGATCAGTTTTACAAGGAATGGAAGCGACAGGGAAAGCCGCTACCAAAAGGACATAGTAAGATACCGTCATATATTATACATGCAGTCGCTCTTAGTAAGATACCATCATATAATATACACACTCACCTACCGTAACCCTTAATTGTCAATCAAAAAACAGCCTCTACGTACAGTGGCTTGGAGGAATTTCCATTTGTAGGCCAAGAGACTATTTAAAAAAATTTACTACATAAATGACTGGCTCAGTAATTGAGTCAGTCATTCCAGTGGTAAAATTAAAAAAAATAGTCTGCTTTGTCAGCAAATGGACACAGATTGTCAGTGATTTAATTGATGGTCAAGCTGGCCAAAAATGGTCTTTAGAAATTTGCAGGCGATCAGAAAGCTACCATTTTAAATTCCAGCGGTAAGTTTACAAATTAAAATAGTCCTCTTAGTCTGCAAATGGACATTCACTTAGATAAAAAAAAATTTTAACATCTGGACCTTTCAGGGTGAGCTAATAATTTGATATAACTAGCATTTTGAATTCTTAGGGTCGCTGTTGACACCACAAAGGTTAAAATAGCACACACATTGTATGGCCACAACATACAGGTTTCTGAAAACGTGGAGTCTAAATGCAACTGGTATACAAAATTACAATCCTTTAGATACAAAGTGACAATTTACTTATAGTATGATTTTATCTAGGTTATAGTTTCAAACAGAACTTTTCAAATACAGGTGCCAAATTCTGTGTTCATGTAATTTTCTTCTAGTCTAACCTATCAGAAGTGGGTCAGTGTGATTTAGTCGTCATGGTTCATTGAAATCACAGAAGATTTCACTAAATAAACATCAAACCAAAGTTTTGTTCAGGCTATTATCTAAACACTTTTCAAATTATTTGCATGTTGGTGATTTTGCAATATGGTGCGCATCCAGGCATACGTTAATAGCAGCCTATCACATCCAGGAAACTGTCACTAAAGTAAAATGCTCAACAAAGACATGAGTTTTGGTACTCGGCAAAAGTAAATCCTACTCCACCCTCACGTTCACAGGTCATCCTGAAGCTCAGAGAGGACAATATCACTCATATGGAAACACCAAGATAAATGGGAGTCAGGCTTGACTCACGGCTAACATGGAAGCCACATCTAGACACAACCAGAGCCAGAGCCATAAAGGGACTAGGCTTGGTAAAAAAAACTCTGGAACCAGTTGTTCTGCCAATTCGAGACTCCTCAAGCAAGTTTGTGCTGAATCATTTAGGCGAGTGGTTATGTGCCAACTACTTTGTTCAAGTTGACATCAACAAAAGCAAACAGTGGAAAAATGGACAGAGTTCAGAATTAGGGTCATAATTCATGGAGCTGTTAAGTCCACACCCAATGAGAACATGGAAAAGACCGCAAACATTGAGGCTCTGGAAAAGACAAGAAATGTCTTGATGGAGTAAAAAAATGAAATTCTTCGCTTGTAAACCACCCGCTTCATCGCAAACTTCAAAAAAAAATCCAAGAACAAACTGAAGCTTCATAGTCTCAGCCATCATGTAAAAAGTCTATGTAGTTCTGTTGAAGATACCACCACAGCCACACACCATTCTGCGTGTGATCCTGCTGCAAAAAAGATAGATACGGTCAAGAACCGATGCATAAATCCAAATAACCACACCAGACATTGCAAACAGAGAATTAAACCCACCTAGCACAGCATTCCCTCTAGCATATCTAGATAGAATTGACTAACAATGCCTGCCTTAAAGACAGAAAGGTCCATACATACGTTGAAGGGCCGGTGTTATACGAACTGCGGAAGTGGAGGTTATATTAGATAACCAGACCACCTCTAACCTTTCCTGAAGGACAGCTCTGCAGCGACTCTAAAGCCAAAGTAGCAATTATCACAGAATCAAGCCCATCACTGGTCTCCAGAACATGGTCCAGAGGCTCTCGCAGAACAATCGTGTGATCGATTCCATCATATTGTGTGGTTCCCAGTTGGAATATCCTTCAGAGAAGTCAAACCTTTCTGAGGTGGTAATAAACGAATAATTAACTCAGGTGTGTGTAATGGACAGGCTACAGCCATCTACAACTTCAGAACTGGCCACTGTGGTCTTGGTGTTAACCTCAAGACAAGGAACTTGTTGCCAACACAGCATTGTGTTCTTGTGCACAAGCATACGAGATTCCAGCACACATCCTTCAGGCATGTTCGCTGTGTTCAACACAAAGATAACAGATGTGATAAGTTGTAGCAGAAGTACATACATGTACAAACAAGCTAAGCATCGGCTGCAGATCTAGACATGACTACCCATTTTATGACATCAATTGGACTAAAGATATGATAGTAGAGAATTGAATGTTGAAGAAGTGCATGTTTCTGTAACATCCATATTTTTCCCAGAGTGAATTTCCCTGAAAATTTGTAAAGAAAAATAAGTTTTTGCATTGCGTCCATTAAACATATACACACCTAACTTCACACCACCGTAAATTATTGCAACTACATGTACCTAGCACATTTAATTACAATTGTAGATTATATATTTTACTACATGCTGTAGTTTTGTTCTTGCTGACAAAGCAATATATTTTCGCTCATGTTTCAGTTAAGAAGAAAAAGATTAAGCGTGAATCTTCGGAGAAGCCAAATTCTTTGGAGAAGCCAAATTCTCCTCGAGACCAAAAACGTGGTAACTCTCCAGCCCGCAAAAACAAAACTGCTGTATGCTATGTTTCCCTTGTGTTGGAGTATGTCAGGTAATTTTTGATATCATTATTGGCCTGTTTTGAGAAATAAATCCCAAGCAGGGCTTTATACTTTTGTTTCTTTCTATTCATTCATCTGTCTATGTCTCCATCTGTCTGTGTCTTCATCTGTGCATGTATTCATGTGTGCAGCTTTTTCATTTTGGTAGTATGCTAACCATTTGCCTGTCACAGACAAGAAATGTCAAATTCTTTACGGTGTGAGGAATAGTAAGTTATATGTTTTGGAAAATATGGAAATGGCATACGACAGTAACAGCTCTCAGTCCCAAGTATTTTCAAAATATTCAACAGCTTTCCTGTATTGCAGTCTTGAAAGTGATACATGAAATGATGAGGTAAAGAGTTAAAGACAATGCATTGATATTGTGATCACTGAACCTTGATAGTAAATGTTATGTGGTCTGGGTACTGTATCTAGTAGAGATGAAAGAGAATTAGTCATTGAGGTTAAAATCTGTAGACCGCTTATATAGGTATAGGTCAGGGTTTATAGGATGCTTCCACTTGTGTGCTCAGCCGACTTTCCAACATTACCCCTGGTCATTGGGGTTTATTTATTTTTTTATTCTTTCACAATGTCATCTCCCTTTGGGAGCATACAGTCAGGCTAGCATATATAGGGGCTCAATGGCTTTTACATTCCATATTGCTGGCAAAGCCCTCACAGATACCTATTTCACATCAAGAGTATACTTACCTCCCTAATACTTTTGATATTGCTAAATATCGGCTTTCACTCAATAAACACTCAGATTAAAACAGTTAGGTGCCCCTACTGGGCAGGGAGTCAGAGCGTAGTCTGGCGGATGCCAGCCCCACCACCGCGCATGCGCAGACTAGCACTTCCTCTTTGCTAATTTATTGGCAGAGAGTCTACACATGTTTTTGTGCTAGAGCTTTTCTAACTCAATTCATAGTTTTTTTGTGTGAATTTTGGAAGTGATAATCCCTGATATAGATGGCAGAAAGGAGGACTTCGCCACAGGAGGGCCCAGTACCTTTAAATCAGGTGACTTCTAGTAAAATTAGCGAGTTTTTTACCCGGTGTAATGTGTTTCCGGGACTCGCGTTTACCGTGATAAGCGCCTTGTTTAGTTGGTTTATTTCAACTAGGTGCTATATAATACTAATCTCTCTTTGTGTTTATGTCCACAGGTCTGTGTGACGATATGTAATGGACATCACATCAGCAGAGGGTTTGTTTCTCTCCACCATGGTTCCATTTCCTACTAATACTGTTAGGTTATCTAACCAAAAATTTTATGTCCAGTGAGTCGGAGGCCTAGTATAAAGGTCTTCTCACTTTGCCCTCTTGGTCCAATTCCTTCCCCTAGCGGTGGAGAGAGTTAAGAGGCGTTCAGTTGGTGGAGTGCTCCAGTTCATCACGTTGGATGGTTTGTCTATACAAAGTGTCAGGTATCTAATTATTGATATGAGGTGATGTTAATTATTTAGAGAGGAAAGGGAGATAATTAACAGTATTTGCCATTGTTATCAGTATATATCTGATGGTTGTGTAGTCGAAATGTCCATTCTGCACATGTTCTGGTTAGAGATACAATTCGTCCTTGCACTTGGATGTTTGTTGGGGATCGATTTTTTCCTGTCATAGGATTAATGACGTCATAATCAGCCTTGCTCTTTATTAACAATTAAAGTTTGTCCAAAGCTGGTTTTCTGATGAATATTGATCTTTATGATCATTTCCTTCTCTTGAGTTGGTTGAGTTTCTGAGCTTAACTAGATTGCTCATACTCCTCGTCCTTTGCCCTTTTTCAGAGACCTGGTTGTGCGTCCTGTGGACGATTTTTGAAGGACAAGTTTGTGCCTCATCTCTGTTATCAGTGTAGCCCCTGTGGTCCCTTGCTTAATTGCGAGATATGTAAGCACTGGGGGGGCGAGCTAATGTCCGAATTCTTGTGCTTGCAGGCGAAGGACAAGGTGGTGGAGGAGGAGAAGAAGAAGCAGAAAAGAGAGGGTGTGAGTATGAAGGGTAAGAGGAAGGCCTCGTCCGCGGTGGACATGGAGGCCTTCCGGACCGAGATGTTGGGAGAGATGAGGAGGACAATAAAGGATTTGGTTCCAGAGTTGCTTCGTGGCATGCTTCCGGGACCAAATCCTTTGCTGTCCTCATCATCTGCTTCGGAGCAGGTAATCCCCACCTCTGAATCACCTTTCCTTAGTACGCTTCCGTTGTTCGAAGATTCAGAGGTGGCCCCATTAGAGGGGGCGTTCCACGACCCTGGCAGCAGGCTTAGTGCCGCGCCGAGGGGCCGTGGACGGTTGTCGCTGGAACCCGCGGGCTGCTTATCAGTCCAGGGGTATCCGCACGCCGCGGGTGCCAGTACCTCCTATGGCACCTTCCCTGGCCAGTCCGGGTTAGCTCTCTTTGCTGACCCGGAGTCTAATCTGTCTGGCCAGGAGGATGAGGATTACCTGTTGGGGTCGCCGTCTGAGGACGTGGCCATGGATTATGACGTCTGTGCACCCCTCGCGGGGAATACAGGCGACTTATTCCACGGTTCTACTCACACAGGGGTAGAATCCACGGTTCAGACTGTGGCCCTGGCCGCTGATGGCCAGCGTTACCGCATACCTCGGCTTGCCGAGAGTGTCGCTGGTGCTGGCCGGGGCCGTGGTGGGGCGGTATGTGTCCCGCGCTCTACCACGGCGCCTGCTCCTGGTCAAGCCAGTGAGATTAGCATGCCGGTGTTGTCAGGCCCGCATGCTAGGGGTATCAGCGTATCCGCCGTCAAGCTCTGTTGATTGCGCTCAGGAGGAAGACGAAGGCCCCCGTCTTGTAGAGCGCTCGCAGCTAGCCACGGAGGAGGATTGGTCTGACGCTTGCCAGTGGTTGGTGAGTGTTAGGCCAGATCTGCCCGTGGAGCAGTCGGCTAGCCAGCGTGACCACAGGCTGTGGTTAGCTGGTAAGCCTACTGCTAACGCTATGCCTTCTCTGCCGCTGGCAGCGCATGTCGTTGACATGTTCGAGGCGGCGGAGACGTCCATTAAGTCGAGTGGACGTCTCGCGAAGGCCCTGCGCGAGGTGGCCAGGCGTTGCCGCATCGTGCCTCTGGATTACCAGCGGTACGGTGTGATACCTAAGCCGAGCGTGGATGACCGCGCGGCTTTGGGTGAGGATGCGCGGCCAGGCTCCCGTTCGGACACGGGAGTCTTGTGTTCGAATGCGTTGCGTTCAGCAAATACCGCGTTGCGTGATGCGGAGGAGAGTGGGAGGGCTTCGATTGCCGCTCTGTCCCACGTCTCCCAGCTGTTACAAGGGGTAGTAACAGCATCCGCGTCGCGCCAGCCAAGTCCGGTCACAGTCCAGCGAGCCATCCAGGATGGTATCAACCTGGCGCTGGACTGTATGACTCGGGCGGTGACCAGGAGTGTCCGGGCAAGGCGCACATTTGCCTTGGACAATCTGTGCCCGTCCCAGGACCTGTACAATAGGCTACTGCGTACGCCTATGACAGGTCCTGGTCTCTTTGGAGGTGAGGGATGTCGACACCTCCAGGAGACGGTTACTCTGGTAAATAACCAGAGGGCGCTGCGTGAGCAGTTTGAGGTGCTTCGTCGTGCTAACGTTCGCGCCGCACCCCCTGCGTATCGTCCCCTGCAGGCTCGAGGTGGTGGTGGCCAGGTCAGAGGCCAACCACCATCGCAGCGTCGGCCTCGGCCGCGTGCGATTCGGCCAGCAGCGAGGGGGGCGCAGGCTCCTCAGGCGCAGTCAGCCAGGCAGCCGCCCGCGCACCGAGGTGCGCGCGGTGCTGGTCGTGGCGCGCGAGGATCTGGGCGTGGTAATCGTTCCTGATGGGACGGTTACCGCGGTGAGAACCGCTCCGGTGTTTCTGGCAAAGGAGACAGTGCCGCTCTTGCACTCCTTATGTCCACCTCTATCCCTAGGTGGACCGGTGGGAGGCCGGCTAGCCGACCACATGCAAGAGTGGGAACGGTTAACTCAGGACCGTTTAGTCTTGCGATGGCTTTCAGTCGGGTATCATCCCGATTGGATGACAGGCCTGCCATCGCGACTGTCTCTAGTGCCGATCTGGACTCCAAATCCGAGAGATCCAGAGCAAAGGTTGTGTATCGCGGAGGAAATAAATTCCCTCATACAAAAAGGAGCTATTCAGCCGGCACACAGGTGTCCGGGCTTCTATTCAACCCTGTTCTTAGTAACAAAAAACACCGGAGGGTGGAGACCAATTCTCAACCTCAAGCCATTGAACAAGTTCATAGAGATGCCCAGTTTCAAGATGGAGACTGTGCGCTCGGTGTTGGCGGGGTTAGAGAGGGGAATGTGGACAGCGTCGATAGATTTGAAGGACGCTTATTTCCACATCCCCATACACAGGAGTTTCCGTCGCTTCCTGAGATTTGCATTCCAGGGCAGACAGTGGGAATTCAGGGTGTTACCCTTCGGAATTTCCATGGCTCCTCGGGTTTTCACCCGTGTGGTTCTTGCGATCACCGCATAATAATAAATAATAAAAATAATAATAAGTACATTTATAAAGCGCTGAATCCATGACAATGCGTGCTCTAAGCGCTAGTGCGTATAGCTATATCTACTGAGAATATGCTCGTTTGAAAAGGGTGGTTTTCAGTTGTGATTTGAAAATATCTAATGATGCTGAGTTTTTTAGACTAAGTGGTAGATTGTTCCACTCGGTGGGAGCTGCGTAAGCGAAAGTTTTGTGGCCATATGTAGTAGAATTTACTTTTGGGACGTTTAGCAGCATCTGGTTGACAGATCTGAGTGATCGACCTGGCGAATATGGTTGTACTAGTTCAGTTAAGTATGCAGGGGCAGTACCGGAAACACATTGGTAAGTCAAGCATAACATTTTGAAAGTGATTCTCTGCTCGATCGGGAGCCAATGCAAATTCTGTAAGACAGGGGTTATGTGATCATACTTTCGGTGGAGTGATATGATTCTAGCAGCGGTATTTTGTACAATCTGTAGCTTATGAATAAGTTGTTTTGGTGCACCAATAAGCAAGCTGTTACAATAATCAAGTCTTGACGATATTAACGCCAGTATAAGCATGATTGTAGCCTCCTTCGTAATATACCGTCTGATGCAACCAATATTACGTAGCTGGTACGAGCACACTTTGCAGAGATGATTAACATGCTTTTCCATGGTCAGTTCATTATCAAGCATTACCCCTAGATCTTTCACCACAGGTGACAGATTTATTTGGCTTGTTCCAACAGTGATGCATGTCAAGTCTGATTTAGCGCGCCTAATCACCGCGCCTGTGTATACAGATGCATACCTCCGCAGGAGAAGCATAGCAGTCCACACGTACATAGACGACTGGCTGTTGAAAGCGCACACCCAGGAAAGTTTATCGGCCAGTCTGGAGATTGTTTTGAAGACTCTCACAGACTTGGGCTGGATGATCAATTTCCCAAAATCAGAGCTGACTCCGTCCCAGAAGTTTGTTTACCTGGGGATGTTCTTCGATCTAGAGACAGGATATGTTTTTCCTACTCAGGAGGGAGTTCGGAAACTCATCTCATTGATTCAGTCAGTGTGCGACAGTCGTCATGTCCTGGCACGGGTTTACTTGAGAATGCTGGGGTTGATGGTTTCATTGGAACCAGTCATTCCTCAGGCCGCCTTACGCAGGCGGCCGATCCAGTTATTTCTCATGACACAATGGACCCAGAGTACAGGTTCGCTGGACTCGAACGTGTCAGTGTTGGCGCCTCTGATTCATCACCTGCAATGGTGGTAGGACACAGAGAATCTCTTGGTGGGGGTTATGCTAATCCCTCCCGACCCTCAGGTGACTGTGTATACAGATGCATCGATGGAGGGCTGGGGAGCTTGCCTGGAAGAATCCACGATATCAGGGCTTTGGAATCTGGAACAGTCAAAGGAACATATAAATCTACTGGAGCTAAGAGCAGTAGTCCTGGGCCTGGAACATTTCTTACAGAAAGTTCAGGGCAAGATTGTTCTTATTCGTTCAGACAACTCAACAGTTGTGACTTACATAAACCGCCAGGGCGGAACGAAGTCGCCCAGTCTCTGTATGATGACATGGAGACTGCTTTGTTGGTGCCTGGATCACCAGATTACCTTGAAAGCAGTTCATATTCCGGGAAGGTTAAATCTGCTAGCAGACTCATTGAGCCGAAGGATGAGTGTTTTACCCACGGAATGGCAACTAAATCAATGTGTGGCGGATCGTCTGTTCGACCATTGGGGGAAACCCAACATCGATTTGTTCGCAACGAAGAAGAATGCGAAGATGACGACGTACGTCTCTCCGATACCGGATCCAAGCGCTTTCGCAACAGATGCGTTAGCTATCAGCTGGGGGAGAATGTATGCATACGCATTCCCTCCAGCAATCCTGATTCCAAAAATTCTTCAGAAAATCAGACAGGAGGAATGCCAAGTGCTTCTGATCGCCCCGGATTGGCCAAGCTGATCATGGTATACGGATCTGCTGGACCTTCTGGTCTGCAATCCGGTTCCTCTGCCTCTGATGGACGACATTATCTTCCAGGGCAAGGCCCTTCACAACAATCCGTCAATGTTCAGATTGACTGCGTGGATGTTGTCAAGGAATCTAGAATTGCGGAGGGCTTTTCTGAGCAAGCAGCCATGTTTATGGCCAAAGCCAGGAGGGGGTCAACCTCCAGAGCATATAATTATAAAATCAACAGATTTGCAGAATGGTGCTCAAAAAGATGTATTGATCCAATGGATTCATCTATTCAGGTAGTAGCTGATTTCCTCTGTCACCTGTATGATGCCTATAGCCTCAAGCCTAACTCTATTGCTGGTTATAAGTCAGCTTTAATGTCTGTTATTCCTTGCTTGGCTAAGAGGGGAAGTGATGAAGTAAATACATTAAATGTATTAATTAAAGGCATGGGCAATCTAAGACCAAGGAATCCCCCTGTGATTCCGTCTTGGAGTTTATCGCTAGTGCTTCAAGTACTAGGTGATAAGCCTTTTGAACCACTTAGTTCCATTTCTATGAAACTATTAACACTGAAGACTGTGTTTTTAATTGCTGCGGCCTCGGCTAGGCGTAGAAGTGAAATTCATGCCTTATCAGCCGAGGATGACCGTTTTGTGGTTTCAGGGGAAGGCCTTAAGCTGCTACCTAGGATTAATTTCTTGGCTAAGAATCAGTCGTTGAAATATCCAGGTCAACCTATTGTTTTGCCTGCTTTAACTAGATATGATCCTAATTCTAAAGCATGGTGTCCCGTCCGGGCGCTTCTCCGGTACAAACAACGTACATCGGAGTGGTGCACCGACCAGTCGGCGTTATGGTTGTCATATATTGAACCCCATGGCAGGGCTTCTAAGGACACCATTTCCAGGTGGATTGTAGAATGCATTCAGTTTTGTCATAAATCCGCCACCGGGAAGCAGGTTGACGTGGCCAAGGCTCACAGTGTCCGTGGCGTAGTGACATCCACCGCCCTATTTAATGGGGTCCCTGTGGATGATATTATGTCGGTGGCTCAGTGGCACTGTGAGTCAAGTTTTACAGACCATTATCTCCGTGACACCTCTAATCCTCTCGCCTTGTCGATTTTGAAAAAATAACTAGGCTTATATTTTTGATGAGGTTTCCTCATTGCTTATATATTTCACAATTAATTTATGGAAACAACCACTTTTTTGGGACTGCATCGTTCTTCACCAATGGGAAGATGATGTCTGCAGCCATTTCAACAAGGTCAGTCTTGTGCATGGGTTGTCCATTGTTGATTGTCTTGTCACGTTACCCGTTATTAATATGATGATGGTTTTGTGTATTTATGTGGTTCATTGTTGAGAGTATACGAAAATGGAGCTTTTTCGTCTTTGTCCTGTAGTACATGGCACTTGTACGTAGAGAGCGTATAGGACATTGAGGTCATTCGACTCTTCCTCCCAGGAAGGAGGGGGGGGGGAGCGCAAATGACATTCGGTCATCTCTCATACATCGGTGGTGTTATCCGATGGTTAGTCAAATCCTGACTGTTTTTTCATACAGTTTCAGAAGTTTAAGTGCCTTAAACGCAGAAAAGCGTATAGGGATGAGCTGGTCTTTTGACCTCGCCTCCCTCCCGCCGAATTCACTGTCGAATTCTGGCAATATCAAAAGTATTAGGGAGGTAAGTATACTCTTGATGTGAAATAAATGAAATCAAGGATTTCTTTTTTCACGAGAGAGTTGATACTTACCTCCCTAGATACGGACCCGGCCTCTCCACCCCACAGAGGCTCGGTCTTCAGGCTCTTAATAGTTGCATGTGTATCAGCCAATAAATTAGTCAGAGGAAGTGCTAGTCTGCGCATGCGCAGTGGTGGGGCTGGCATCCGCCAGACTACGCTCTGACTCCCTACCCAGTAGGGGCACCTAACTGTTTTAATCTGAGTGTTTATTGAGTGAAAGCCGATATTTAGCAATATCAAAAGTATTAGGGAGGTAAGTATCAACTCTCTCGTGAAAAAAGAAATCCTTGATTTCGTTTATTTTACAGATAAGTGTACTCGAAGATCAGGGACACAATGAGACAACCCGGCCAGAAATTGATCCCACAACATTTGAGTCACGAGTGTGACTCCCTAACCACTCTGCCACTGTGACTTTATCATGGTGCCTTCATATGTGTTTTCATCATTCAGTAATTTTCGTCCAAGTGCCCATGTCACATGACAAAGAAATTTCTGCTTGTATTTTCGTGGCCGATCTCATTTATAAGAGAATATTAGAATGTTACCCAAATCTAATTTATTCTGAATAATTACCATCACCCCATATTGTGTTCGTGTGTGTGTGTGGGCGTGCTTGTGCCCACATGCGTGGCGTGTGTGCACATTCTGGATCTGTGGGTATCTCAGAAGCTGCTTGTCGGATTGGGTGAAAATTTTAACACTAGGAATATGTTTGACAGTACCACAACTTTGTGTGTCATCTGAAAGAATGCGGAAAATAAAAAATTTCTGGAAAATCTAAAAAGATCCAGAAAAGCCGAACACTGTTTACAATGTGACAAAAATGTGAGGGTGAGGGTCTGTAATCTCTGATTGCTCCTGTTGTGCTAGTCATTCAAATAAAATATCAGATTAAAATAACGAACCCAATTTTACTAACCTTAACAAATATGATTTTTATGGTGGAGATATAAAATTTACAAAAATGGGTCTAACTGATTTTTCACCCAATTTTGCCAAAGTCTCAAAAAGTTCTACATCAATGTCGTAATGTTGTGGTACAACATTTCATTGACAATTCTTATGATAGTGTGACGTTAAGTGGTCAGGTGTAGACTGGTCACCTGTTCGATGCAGGCATGCCTACTTGCGTTTTTACTGAATTGATCTCTCCGATTCTCAACTCTTCCCATAGTGAAGATGTGGGGATGAGCTGTCTATAGGTATATGTCTGTGAAAGCAGTATTTAAGTATTTATGAACCTGTTGAAATTGGCTTTGTTATATATTGCATATTTTTTGTTTTCTTAACAGGTCACAGAATTGCATCTATGTTCAGGTAAGGAGCTGACTTAAACATATTTCACAGGGTACAGTATGATATGTATTCCAGCTGGATTTTTGTGCCAAAATGGATTTTCTTGGCTAACTACATCAATTGATGTATGGCGAGTTAAAAAAATTTGGGTACCATTTTTTTGACCATGTATACAGCCGCCATTTCGAATTAAAAAATGGTGGCCATTTTGCATTGTTTTTCTTATTAAATAGCTTTATGAGCACCCATATACTCAATTTAAAGATTCTGTTGATCAATCTTGATATAAAAAAGCCTCAAAATGGAATGTTCATATTGTGTGGACATTGAGATACCCGATTCACAAAAGTGGCGGCCGTCTTGTGTTGTTTTTCTGATATTAATTTATGACTTTTAGGACACTGAAATACCCAGGTCTCAAAAACACCATCGAGAATGCACAGCAAACCATACTAGAAACTTACAGACAAAAAGCACATGGACAGCATATGTTTGTGGTTAATGGTTGGTAGTTACAGTCACTATCACTGTCATCTTCATGTGAAACTTCATAATCCACGGTGTTACCATAGTCACTGCATTTGCAAAGAGCTGTACATGGCAAGCTGCTTTTCTGACAGGAGCATTTACTCGTAAATTTGCCTCTGCACCAACATTTAATAAGTTCCATAACTGCCTGTGGTGCAGGTAACTCATGACATCTCTTAGGTGATATTGTTCCATCTGATGTTTTCTCGCATCCATTGACAATAAGCACGGGTATCTGAGGTCGTGGCTGTTTGTACCCTTTACTGATTGCTGAGATGAGATTTGCTCTGAATGTGTGGCCTCAGTGCTCCAAGAGTTGGTGGCAACTTTTCAGCTTCAAGGTTCTTGGATTTGAAAAGTTCCCATCTCTGTTCCTTAACTGTGGTGCATTTCATGTTCTGGGCGTACACGGTACACACGAAACCTTCAAGTTGATTTGACATCGTGTCTGTTGCAACTGCCCTCACCAAAGTGTCTGAAAGCATTAACTACATCACAGCTGGATTCAAGACTTAGATAATATTTTATCTGCGTCCTCTTGGATAGACCGGCAAATTTTTCTCCCCAATCAGCACCAGTAAAAGCATGACGACCCAGAAGCCCTTGGCTTCTCTCACTTCCAACTGCCACACATTTAGCTCGTATGTCAATTGTCCGTTTTGTTTTTCCTTTTCCAGTTATGAAATGAAGCGCATCAAGCACATGCATTGTGATCAGTGTGTTTGCTTCCTCATGTGAGTGGTCAGCAATATTCGGATCAAAGACATCTGGTTTGTCAGAATTTGTTGAAGTTCCATAAATGTGAGACAGTAGGGTCTTCAGTGGTACCAATCTGATATTAGCCAAGACCGTGATGTCAAATTTAACTTGGTCAACACTGGCACACCTACCGCGTGTTTGAGCTTTCAGAGAATTGTTAATGTACCTGTCAAAGATAACTCTTCCTTCGTCATACTCTGAAACCATGTTATAGATGATTCGAACAAAGGTGTGCGCGAAATCGGAGCAATTTACCATCAGTGGCCCCTTCATGATGGCTTGGACGACTGCCATTGCATCAATAATGCAGACACGGTATCGATCCGCCGCTCTGTTTGATGCATTTGTTGTGACTAGGTCTTCTCTGGATTCAATTGAAGATTCTATGCTGTACTTTTCAGTAACATTGACAAATGTACTCTTGTCTGTAGGAATGAGAAGGCCATCTGAGGAGAAGAGTGAGCGCGGGATAACAGAAAATTCATATTTTCCGATTGTCTCACTCAGCAACTGTATCATGCTCAGGAGGGAATGCTGAACTACAAGAAACCTTGCAAATTGTTGTCGATCTTCTCTTAACTTGATCATCTTGTTACCAACTTTGCAACTTGTCTTTTTCTGACACGTACTGAATGTCTCCAGCTTCATTTTTTTCATTGGATCCCAAATTGACGTTTTTGCTGTAGATGCAACTATTCTCTCTGAAACGAACTCTTGAAATTTCTTTGTGCCCTTGTCATCTCAGTGGAGAATGTCTTCCTTGGCAGTTTCTGGAACCACCATGTTAGATACAATATTCATAAGTTTTGTGGCCTTACATGTGAAGGGGTTCCCACCACAATGTTTAATTATGCCCTCCTTGATTATGGCAGAGTTGTTAAAAATGTGAACTGGTAATGAGCCATCTAGTTGATAATGTTCCTCCTTGGTTGAATTTTCACTGTGGGTGCCATAACCATACTGGAATTCTTGAATAATACTAATGAGCTCTGGTGCAATCAAGAAGAATCTTTTTAGTGCATCTACATTTTCTGTAATTCCTGTAATTCCTCCTGCAGCCTTGAGTTCTCTAATAAGTTGTTCCAATTTTTGATCCACGAAGAGATTTGTGAACGGAATTCGTGATTTAGTCACCATGGCATCACCACCTTTCAGGGCATCCCATGTTTCTTGATCAGTGTTCTTGGGCAACTGCATTTGAGCAGGGCTCCCAGCGGTCCTACTTTTCCTACTTTTCCTACTTTTTGGACATGCGTCCTACTTTGTCCTACTTTTCCTACTTTTTAGAGTCATGTCCTACTTTTCTGAAAGAAGATGTAAGATAAATTATTGTTTGTGTGTTTTTCTCTCCAACATGTCCAATAAATGTCTGTTTAGTATAAAACTATTCTGGTTTTCATCATAAATTGAATACTAACAGTAATATGGCTACACCTGTCATTTTGTTCTTGGTAGATGCTACCAACATTCAGATGTATTGGTATTTAGTTGATAATTTTGCAGGATTAACATTTTGACAGAAAGGGTGTTGCGTCCCTTGCCTGTGGAGCAACAGTTACTGGGCAAAATAAGTTAAAATAGATAGCCCTGTTAGTCTACATGTATTAAAATGAAAACAAGAATTAGAGGTAGTACCTTTTAAGACTAACTTAGTTTTATTTGACAAGCTTTCGCACAAAAGCACCTGATAAAGCACACTTGTGTGCAAAAGCTTGTCAAATAAAACTAAGTTAGTCTTCAAAGGTACTACATCTCATTCTTGTTTTTTTGGACAAAATAAATAGTAGTAGCTAACTACTCTCTACATTATTTTGCTCAATAACTGACCATGTAGGGCCTAGTAGTAGTCAGTAGTGGTATATTTTAAGTCATCTGATTATCATTATTAAACTAAGACCAATTTAGTTTTATTCGATGCGCTTTCACAAATAAGATGTGATTCTTCAGGTTGGTTGGAGCAATAGTCAGTGGACAAAATAATAATTAATGCCATCTCTGGTTTGACTTTACTTCCCGACTGTGACATCTCATTCGAAGAAGCACATCTTATGTGTGAAAGGTCATCAATTAAAACTAGTCTAAATTAACCCTCTGGTGTAAATCCAAACTGATTTTGCTAAACCACATGAACTTTTACTATCCTCAGGTTAGCTGGGTACTATTGAAATCAACTCTGTCACAATAATGCTGACATATCACAAAAATGCTAAGTTTCTAATTTCAAGCTTTGTCAGTTGTGAATTAGTTACAAACCATGTGTAGAGAAGAAATTGTAATCACACTTTTAACGTGTTTAAAGGCTGAGTATTATATATTTGAAATATAATAATCAGCCTTTAAACATGTTAACTGTGTTA
This sequence comes from Chaetoderma sp. LZ-2023a, assembly GCA_034401795.1. Lineage (NCBI taxonomy): Eukaryota > Metazoa > Mollusca > Caudofoveata > Chaetodermatida > Chaetodermatidae > Chaetoderma > Chaetoderma sp. LZ-2023a. The sequence goes on along the minus strand of CM067369.1, from coordinate 20,859,132 downwards.
TTACAAATATTCTTTACACATGGTTTTATTGCTCTCCATTGGTCAGACATACTGGCAATATCAGTATCTTTTTTCTTTAATTATTGAATCTTTAGAAATAAAATCAAAGGAGGTGAAGGTGTGGCTATAAGGGGTGATGGGAGGCCACATAAGAATACATAAATAAATAAATCATTGGCCAGGAGTTTAATCCTGATGAAAGAACCATTGTGTGATGGTAATTTTATTTTTTGTTCTCATTTATGATTTTGTATAATTGTCCTACTTTTTTTCCAAAAATGTCCTACTTTTTTTTAAGGGTCCGCTGGGAGCCCTGTTTGAGCAAGATAGACTGGCACAAGTCTGGTGTAGTTGTAGAGATCATGAGCAAAGTAGTACTTTACTTGCTCCTCAAGAGCACCAAGATGAAGCTCCAACTCTCCCTGCCAGCTTGCTCGATTTAAATGAAGTAAACACTCGACCTGCTTCATGTAACTTCTGAGGAATTCTGCCATTTCTCCAAGGTCTTGGTCAAGCGTGGCATGAAACTGGTCACTGAAGATTGAACCTACTTCTTCTAAGATATCTGTCATGCCATATTGTCTCTTGTGAAGCTGATTGCGGAATTCATGGCACTTCAGGACAATTGTTTCCGCGTCTTCTTGCTGTGAAAATGCTTCAAATAGTAGTTCATAGCAGGCCATGATGCTGGTGATGTGGTATTCTACACCCCGCCTAAACCACTTTCCGGTGAAAATTTGTCGAATTGGTGATGAAGAATAGAGACCAACTTCAATGCTGATGGAATCGAGACCACTGCTATCAATATACTTTCCTGTAGCATGAAGTGAAGCAAAACAAGCATGAATCTCACCCACTCTCAAGAGCCAGTTGGTATTTCCAGTTGAACATTGCAGCTTTGTTGCCCTTTCATACAGGTCATGATCAAGCATAATCACAGTCTTGCGCTGAGGTCCTACAACAAAGGCTGATATCCCTTGAGAACTGCATAGAGAGCAGTATAATTAGGCGGAGATCTCCTTAACAAAGGGGGCGACGATTCCACTATGTGTCTTTGCGTGATAGTCATGCGTCTGGGACTCCATCAATAGAGAGTTAGTAGCTGCCCATGATGGCATGATGTCTTTTTTCAAGACTTTAGTGGACAATTGCGTTGCATGTTGCAAGTTCTCTAGGATTGTGGATTGCTCTTCAAGATTAATATTCTCAGTGACTGGACACCTATCTCTGTGAGCAAAGGATACAATAAGCCAAGCCCTGTCATATCTCTCATAGTGTGTGATGATGACATCATGTGAGTGAAATTTGAACTTCTCGAATGTTATTGGTTTGGCATGAACCGAGGACGATTGATGAAGTGTGTGTTAACATCAACAGTGTCAATTTAATCTGGAGTATGGAGCGGTTCATTAACTGGGACACATGTAGCATTGCCCTCGTTCTGATTAATTACCAGCATTGTACCATGAAGAGTGTTCTGACCATCACCAGTGTTCTCCAGAAAGCCAATATTATCTGTGGCAAAGTAAACAGACTTTCATTTCATTACAAAGCATGGCAAGCAAAAGCCCCCAGTTGTCTTCATTCGTTCAGCAACTCCACAAGCAATCAGCTTTTCTATATTGACAACACTTCTGTAAGTAGCTCCCATTTGCAGCTGTGGAAGAACATTCACAAGACTCTTACTTCTAGTCTTTTTGTGAACCATCAGCGCTAATCCAACAGAAAGTGGGGTTTCTACTCGATTTCTGAATCCGGCATCTGACACAGGTTTGTAAGAAGCCTATCTGTCTGTGCTGAAGTTGAGTAGTATTTGTTGTGAAACTAGATTTACTGACTGTTTTGAAGCTTCATCGCATTTTCGTTTCACATCTTTGTTTTTTGTCCCAATGAGGAGCCATCTGAGGAAGGAGGACGGCTTTGGTGGAGAATGAAAGTCTGTCAGTGATCCGGATCCTGTGAACTTCCACTGCTCGTTTGTTGCACACTCTTCTCAGTATGGAGGCTGCCTTTGCAATACAATTTTAATGCCATTTTCATCATTTTGTTCTTCTCGAAGGTCATTAACAGTATCACCAAGTAGTTTTTTAATTACTGCTTGCTCACTTTCATATACTCGATGTGATTTAGCAAATGTAGCATCTTGTATGTTTTCACATATGATACTTTTCAGATGTTTTTTATGGTGGCTAGAACCATAAGCAAATTGTTTTCTGCTAATAAACGTACATATTCTTTGTCGATATCATTCATTGTTAGAACATATCCTTAAGTCAAAGAGCACTTGACTGCATTCGCGATGTCAACATCAGCGATATATTGACCGATATATTGGGTGTAAATCACAATTTGAAATGGCATGCTCGATTTTTTGTTCCTGGTCTCTAAGACAATCTCAAAGATACATCAAATCAAATGCTGCACGATCTGAAGGCTGGTTTACAATGGCTAAAGCTATTTCACTTCAAGAGTATACTTACCTCCCTAATACTTTTGATATTGCTAAATATTGGCTTTCACTCAATAAACACTCAGATTTAAAACAGTTAGGTGCCCCTACTGGGCAGGGAGTCAGAGCGTAGTCTGGCGGATACCAGCCCCACCACCGCGCATGCGCAGACTAGCACTACCTCTTTGCTAGATTATTGGCAAAGAGAACACACATGTCTTTTTGAGTCATAAGCTTTTCTTGCTCTTAAACTGTTATTGGGTGTATATTTTGGAGTGATAGTGTCTGATTTGTATGGCAGGAGGGAACACTTCGCCACAGGAGGACTTAGGACCTTTAAATCAGGTGACTTCTAGTAAAATTAGCGAGTTTTCTTCCCGGTGTATTGTGTTTCCGGGACTCGCGTTTACCGTGATAAGCGCCTTAGTTAGTTGGTTTATGTCAACTCGGTGCTACCTAGGACTAATTTCTCTTTCTGTTTATGTCCACAGGTCTGTATGACGCTAGGTGGTGACATCACAGTAGCAGAGAGTTAGTTTTCTCTCCACCATGGTTCCATTTCCTACTAACACTGTTAGGTTATCTAACCAAATGAAAAATATGTCCAGTGAGTTGGAGGCCTAGTATAAAGGTCTTCTCACTTTGCCCTCTTGATCCAATTCCTTTCCCATGAGGTGGAGAGAGTTAAGAGGCGTGCAGATGGTGGAGTTCTCCGGTTCGTCACGTTGGATGGTTTGTCTATACAAAGTGTCAGGTATCTAGTTATTGATAATGTGGTGAGGTTAATTATTGTAAACAAACAAAGGGAGATAATTAACATTTTTGCCAGAAAAGAGTTATCTATATGTATCTGATGGTTGTGTAGTCGACTTATCCATTCAGCATACAATTCGTCCTTGCACTTGGATGTTTTGTTGGGATCGAATTTTTCCTGTCACGGGATTAATGACGTCATAATCAGCCTGGCTATGTGTTTATCAGCAATTCAAGCGCTATGCTGGTTTCTGATGTATATTGATCTTTATGATCGTTTTCCTTCTCTTTGAGTTGGATTGAGTTTCTAAGCTTAACTAGTTGCTCATACTCCTTGTCCTTTGCCCTGTTTCAGGGACCGGGTTGCGCGTCCTGTGGTCGTTTTCTTCATGAAAAGTTCTGGCCTCATCTGTGCTATCAATGTAGCCCTTGTGGTCCCTTGGTTAATTGTGACATATGTAAGCACTGGGGGGGCGAGTTAATGTCCGAATTCTTGTGCTGCTTACAGGCGACGGACAAGGTGGTAGAGGAGGAGAAGAAGAAGAAGCGGAAACGAGAGGTAAGTAGGAAGGGTAAGGGGAAGGTCTCGTCCGCGGTGGATATGGAGGCCTTCCGGACCGAGATGTTGGGAGAGATGAAGAGGGCAATAAAGGATTTGGTTCCAGGGTTGCTTCGTGGTATGCTTCCTGGACCAAATCCTTTACTGTCCTCATCATCGGCTTCGGAGCAGGTAATCCCCGCCTCTGGATCGATTTTCCTTAGTCCGCTTCCGTTGTTCGACGATTCAGAGGTGGCCCCATTAGAGGGGGCGTTCCACGGCCCTGGCAGCAGGCTTATTGCCGCGCCGATAGGGGACCGTGGACGGTTGTCGCTGGAACCCGCGGGCTGCTTATCAGTCCAGGGGTATCCGCACGCCGCGGTGGCCAGTACCTCCTATGGCACCGTTCCTGGTCAGCCCGGGTTAGCTCTCTTTGCTGACCCGGGGTCTAATCTTTCTGACCAGGGTAATGAGGATTACCTGCTAGGGTCGCCGTCTGACGACGTGGACATGGATGAAGACGTTTGTGCACCCCTCGCGGGGAATACAGGCGCCTTATTCCACGGTTTTACTCACCCTGGAGTAAAGTCCGCGGCTCAGGTGGTGGCCCAGGGCGTTGCTGATGGCCAGCGGTACCGCATACCTCGGCTTGCCGAGGGTGTTGCTGGTGCTGGCCGGGCCCGTGGTGAGACTATATATACCCCGCGCTCTGCCACGGTGCCTGCTCCTGGTCAAACCAGTGATATTCTCATGCCGGTGCTGTCAGGCCCGCGTGTTTTCCCTGGCTTGCCAGGTGTATCAGCATACCCGCCGTCAAGCTCTACTGCTTGCGCTCAGGAGGAAGACGAAGGACCCCGTCTTGTAGAGCGCTCGCAGTTAGCCACGGAGGAGGATTGGTATGACGCTTGCCAGTGGTTGGTGAGCGTTAGGCCTGATCTGCCCGTGGAGCAGTCGGCTAGCCAGCGTGTTCACACGCCGTGGTTAGCTGGGAAACCGACTGCTAACGCTATGCCTTCTCTGCCGCTGGCGGAGCATGTCGTTGACATGTTCAAGGCGGCGGAGTCGTCCATTAAGTCGAGTGGACGTCTCGCGAAGGCCCCTCGCGAGGTGGCCAGGCGTTGTCGCATCGTGCCCCTGGATTACCAGCGGTACGGTGTGGTACCCAAGCCCAGCGTGGATGACCGCGCGGCTTTGGGTGAGGATGCGCGGCCAGGCTCCCGTTCTGACACGGGTGTCTTGTGCGCGAACGCGTTGCGTTCGGCGAATACCGCGTTGCGTGATGCGGAGGAGAGTGGGAGGGCTTCGATTGCCGCTCTGTCCCACGTCTCCCAGCTGTTACAGGGGGTAGTAACGGCATCCGCATCGCGCCAGCCAAGTCCGGTCACTGTCCAGCGAACCATCCAGGATGGTATTAACCTGGCGCTGGACTGTATGACTCGGGCGGTGACCAGGAGTGTCAGGGCAAGACGCACGTTTGCCCTGGACAATCTGTGCCCGTCTCAGGACCTGTACAATAGGCTACTGCGTACGCCTATGACGGGCCCTGGTCTTTTTGGAGGTGAGGGATGTCGCCACCTCCAAGAGACGGTCACCCTGGTGAATAACCAGAGGGCGCTGCGCGAGCAGTTTGATGTGCTGCGTCGTGCTAACGCTCGCGCCGCGGCCCCGGCGTATCGTCCCCTGCAGGCTCGAGGTGGTGCTGGCCAGGTCAGTGGCCAGCCACCGTCGCAGCGTCGGCCTCGGCCGCGTGCGATTCGGCCAGCAGCGAGGGGGGCGCAGGTTCCTCAGGCGCCGTCAGCCAGGCAGCCGCCCGCGCACCGAGGTGCGCGCGGGGCGGGGCGGGGCGCGCGAGGATCTGGGCGTGGTTATCGGTCCTGACAGGACGCTTACCGCGGTAAGAACCACTCCGGTGTGTAAGGCGACGGAGACAGTGCCGCTCTTGCATGCCTCGTGTCCACCGCGGTCCCTAGGTGGGCCGGTGGGAGGCCGGCTAGCCGGCCACATGCAAGAGTGGGAACGGTTAACTCAGGACCGTTTAGTCTTGCGATGGCTTTCCGTCGGGTATCATCCAGAGTGGGTGACAGGCCCGCCGTCGCGACTGTCTCTGGTGCCAGTCTGGACTCCCATTCCGAGAGATCCAGAGCAAAGGTTGTGTATCGAGGAGGAGATAAATTCCCTCATACAAAAGGGAGCTATTCAGCCGGCACAAAGGTGTCCGGGCTTCTATTCAACCCTGTTCTTAGTAACAAAACGCACCGGAGGGTGGAGACCGATTCTCAACCTCAAGCCATTGAACAAGTTCATCGAGACGCCCAGTTTCAAGATGGAAACGGTGCGCTCGGTGTTGGCGGGGTTGGAGAGGGGGATGTGGACGGCGTCGATAGATTTGAAGGACGCTTATTTCCACATCCCCATCCACGGGAGTTTCTGTCGCTTCCTGAGATTTGCATTCCAGGGCAGACAGTGGGAATTCAGGGTGTTGCCCTTCGGAATTTCCACGGCTCCTCGGGTTTTCACCCGTGTGGTTCTTGCAATCACAGCATACCTCCGCAGGAGAAGCATAGCAGTCCACACGTACATAGACGACTGGCTGTTGAAAGCGCACACCCGGGAAAGTTTGTCCGCCAATCTGGAGATTGTTTTGAAAATTCTCACAGACTTGGGCTGGATGATCAATTTCCCAAAATCAGAGCTGACTCCATCCCAGAAGTTTGTTTACCTGGGGATGTTCTTCGATCTAGAGACAGGATATGTTTATCCTACTCAGGAGAGAGTTCAGAAACTCATCTCATTGATTCAGTCAGTGTGCGACAGTCGTCATGTCCTGGCACGGGTTTACTTGAGAATGCTGGGGTTGATGGTTTCGTTGGAACCAGTCATTCCTCAGGCCGCCTTACGCAGGCGGCCGATCCAGTTGTTTCTCATGACACAATGGACCCAGAGTACAGGTTCGCTGGACTCGAATGTGTCAGTGTTGGCGCCTCTGATTCACCACCTGCAATGGTGGTTGAATACAGAGAATCTCTTGCCGGGGGTTTTGCTAACCCCTCCCCACCCTCAGGTGACTGTGTATACAGATGCATCGATGGAGGGCTGGGGAGCTTGCCTGGAAGAATCCACGATATCAGGGCTTTGGAATCTGGAACAGTCAAAGGAACATATAAATCTACTGGAGCTAAGAGCAGTAGTCCTGGGCCTGGAACATTTCTTACAGAAAGTTCAGGGCAAGATTGTTCTTATTCGTTCAGACAACTCAACAGTTGTGACTTACATAAACCGCCAGGGCGGAACGAAGTCGCCCAGTCTCTGTATGATGACATGGAAACTGCTTTGTTGGTGTCTGGATCACCAGATTACCTTGAAAGCAGTTCATATTCCGGGAAGGTTAAACCTGCTAGCAGACTCATTGAGCCGAAGGATGAGTGTTTTACCCACGGAATGGCAACTAAATCAATGTGTGGCGGATCGTCTGTTCGACCATTGGGGGAAACCCAACATCGATTTGTTCGCAACGAAGAAGAATGCGAAGATGACGACGTACGTCTCTCCGATTCCGGATCCAAGCGCTTTCGCAACAGATGCGTTAGCTATCAGCTGGGGGAGAATGTATGCATACGCATTCCCTCCAGCAATCCTGATTCCAAAAATTCTTCAGAAAATCAGACAAGAGGAATGCCAAGTGCTTCTGATCGCCCCGGATTGGCCAAGCCGATCATGGTATACGGATCTGCTGGACCTTCTGGTCTGCAATCCGGTTCCTCTGCCTCTGATGGACGATATTATCTTCCAGGGCAAGGCCCTTCACAACAATCCGTCAATGTTCAGATTGACTGCGTGGATGTTGTCAAGGAATCTAGAATTAAGGAGGGCTTTTCTGAGCAAGCAGCCATGTTTATGGCCAAAGCCAGGAGGGGGTCAACCTCCAGAGCATATAATTATAAAATCAACAGATTTGCAGAATGGTGCTCAAAAAGATGTATTGATCCAATGGATTCATCTATTCAAGTAGTAGCTGATTTCCTCTGTCACCTCTATGATGCCTATAGCCTCAAGCCTAACTCTATTGCTGGTTATAAGTCAGCATTAATGTCTGTTATTCCTTGCTTGGCTAAGAGGGGAAGTGATGAAGTAAATACATTAAATGTATTAATTAAAGGCATGGGCAATCTAAGACCAAGGAATCCACCTGTGATTCCGTCTTGGAGTTTATCGCTAGTGCTTCAAGTACTAGGTGATAAGCCTTTTGAACCACTTAGTTCCATTTCTATGAAACTATTAACACTGAAGACTGTGTTTTTAATTGCTGCGGCCTCGGCTAGGCGTAGGAGTGAAATTCATGCCTTATCAGCCGAGGATGACCGTTTTGTGGTTTCAGGGGAAGGCCTTAAGCTGCTACCTAGGATTAATTTCTTGGCTAAAAATCAGTCGTTGAAATATCCAGGTCAACCTATTGTTTTGCCTGCTTTAACTAGATATGATCCTAATTCTAAAGCATGGTGTCCCGTCCGGGCGCTGCGCCGGTACAAACAACGTACGGCGGCATGGCGCACCGACCAGTCAGCGTTATGGTTGTCATATATTGAACCCCATGGGAGGGCTTCTAAGGACACCATTTCCAGGTGGATTGTGGAATGCATTCAGTTTTGCCATAAATCCGCCACCGGGAAGCAGGTTGACGTGGCCAAGGCTCACAGTGTCCGCGGCGTAGTGACATCCACGGCCCTATTTAATGGGGTCCCTGTGGATGATATTATGTCGGTGGCTCAGTGGCACTGTGAGTCAAGTTTTACAGACCATTATCTCCGTGACACCTCTAATCCTCTCGCCTTGTCGGTTTTGAAAAAATAAATCGGTTTATATTTTTTGAGGAGGTTTTTCCTCATTACTTATATATTTCACAATTAATTTATGGAAACACCCACTTTTTGGGGCCTGCATCAGTCTTTACCAATGGGAAGATGATGTCAGCAGCCTTTTCAACAAGGTCAGTCTTGTTCATGTGTTGTCCGTTGTTGATTGTATTGTCACGATTACCCGTTATTAATATGGTGATGGTTTGTGTATTTGTGTGGTTCATTGTTGAGAGTTATGAAAATGGAGCTTTTTCGTCTCTGTCCTGTAGTACATGGCACTTGTACGTAGAGAGCGTATAGGACATTGAGGTCAGTCGACTCTTCCTCCCTGGAAGGAGGGGGGGGGAGCGCATATGACATTCGGTCATCTCTCATACATCGGTGGTGTTATCCGATGGTTAGTCAAATCCTGACTGTTTTTTCTTACAGTTTCAGAAGTTTAAGTGCCTTAAACGCAGAAAAGCGTATTGGGATGAGCTGGTCTTTTGACCTCGCCTCCCTCCCGCCAGATTCACTTTCGAATTCTGGCAATATCAAAAGTATTAGGGAGGTAAGTATACTCTTGAAGTGAAATAAACGAAATCTAGGATTTCTTTTTTCACGAGAGAGTTGATACTTACCTCCCTAGATACGGACCCGGCCTCTCCACCCCACAGAGGCTCGGTCTTCAGGCTCTTAATAGTTGCATGTGTGTCAGCCAATAATCTAGTCAGAGGAAGTGCTAGTCTGCGCATGCGCGGTGGTGGGGCTGGCATCCGCCAGACTACGCTCTGACTCCCTGCCCAGTAGGGGCACCTAACTGTTTTAAATCTGAGTGTTTATTGAGTGAAAGCCAATATTTAGCAATATCAAAAGTATTAGGGAGGTAAGTATCAACTCTCTCGTGAAAAAAGAAATCCTAGATTTCGTTTATTCTCACATTTTCCTCTTGGGTTTTGGCTCTTTCCCATTGCTTCGCTTTCCACATGATGGAGCTCAACACTGCTTGAGGTGGGGCACCGAAACATGCATCTCTTTTTGCGTCCAACACCAGTATCTTGTTTTAGTCGGTCACCTATCACGTCTGTACAGCATGATGGTAAATCTGAACTTGAAGGGCGTCCTTTCTTGTGACGCACTACTGGCTTTGGCGATAATGAAGATTCCAGAAATCTCTTATCAGCCCTTTTCAACTTCTCGATATTTACAATGTTTTTGTAGCATGCAGAATGATATATTGAGTCAAAATATTCTTCTTCTGTAAGATTTGCTATCCTGTCACAGAAGGTTGACAAGTTTGTTTTTCCAAATGATGCACATCTATTTGCAAAATCTCTAAACTTTTGCAGGCTGTGCCTAGAAGGATTTAGCGTAAAGTTTGTTTGTCCCCCCCCCCCACACACACACACACATGCGTTGAGTCTGTCTGAACATAGATGAAGAAGGTGTGGTGTCCATAATGACATTTCCGTGGATACTTATAGTAGTTGTTTAACACATCCAATATTGCAGATGGTTAACAGAAAATATACGATGTGAAATTGTCATATATTCAGATATCACTTAATTCAACCAAAAATACCACTTCAAGGTTTATTTAAAATGGATGCCAAGGGATGATATCCATTTTAGCTACATGTATGCTTCGCCCATCTCTAAGCTCCGCCCAAGCTTTTCCTGTATTGAGATAGAGCGAGCCCTGAATTCCCATAATCTTAATATCACGGTAACTATGCACTGGTAAGCTGTTGAGTGTTTTGAAACTAATTTGGCCTATGGCAGCAATAGTATTCAGTCAAATTAGTTTCAAAATATTCAACAGAATGGTAATTAAGCAGCAAAGACATAAAAATTCATACACATGACGGACTCTTAAAAGTTCATGACGGACTAACAGACATAGATATGTCATTAATTACGCATGTAGATTATGACGTCAGCTTACATGTGACATTACGGCCATTTTGAAATCCAAGATGGCGGCTGAAGCGGCGCATAAAAAAAATGGTCCCAAACTTTTTAATTCCGCATATACTAATTGACAAAATAAGACCAAAAAATCTATTTTGGCGGAGATATATAGCTAGCCCCAAATAGCTGACATAGCATACTGTACTATTCCCCCCTGCTCCTCCCCCACTCCTCCTCCTACTCCCCCCCTCTGGCAGCAGAGGCTTTCAGTCATATTAATTTCAAAATATTCAACAGTTTTCCTTTATGATTGCCTTGAAAATTAGATGTGGGGAATTCGTTGGGTGATGGTTTAATACGGGAAAGAAAACCCCGTCAAAAAACCAATACCCAAATTAAAATGCAGAAAATCTGAAATTGAATAGAATGTTGCAAAAGCGAGAGGGCGAGTGTTTGCAATCTCTGATTATGATTATGGGATTTGTTTCATAATTCATAATTTATGTTAACCCTTTAATGGCCAAGGTGGCCAAATCCGGCCTCTGGTGTGTTCTTGAGGAACACTCATTTGCCGGCCAAGAGAAGACTATTTTTGAAAATGTACCAGTGGAATGATAGTAATGTCAGTTTTCACATCAAGAGTATACTTACCTCCCTAATACTTTTGATATTGCTAAATATCGGCTTTCACTCAATAAAACACTCAGATTAAAAACAGTTAGGTGCCCCTACTGGGCAGGGAGTCAGAGGTAGTCCGGCGGATGCTCGCCCCACCACCGCGCATGCGCCGACTACTACTTCCTCTTTGCTCATTTATTGGCAAAGGGTTACATGCAGTTTTGTGTTCTTTATACTTTTCTGCGCGTTACCTTGTTTTTTGCTCACGTTTGACGATTATTTTTTGGTGGAAGCATGTCGGAAAGGGAGGATTCGCCTTTAGAAGGAGCGGGATCGCTTTATCAGGTGAATTCTTTGATATGCTAGCGTGTTTTGTCCCGGTTTAATGTATTTCCGGGACTCGCGCTTACCGTGATTAGCGCCTGATTATGTTGGTTTTTTACAACATGGTGCTTCATATGTCTCATTTCTCTTTGTGTTTTGTCCACAGGTATCGCATAGACGCTTTGATGGACTTCTCGGCACAAGAGGATATGTTTTCTCTCCACCACGGTTCCATTTCCTACTAATACTGTTAGGTTATCTAACCAAAAAATCTATGTTCAGTGAGTTGGAGGCCTGTTATAAAGGTCTTCTCACTTTGCCCTCTTGCTCCAATTCCTTCCCCTTAGGTGGAGAGAATGTAGAGGCGTACTATGGTGGAGTTCTCCGGTTCATCACGTTGGATGGTTTGTCTATACAAGGATCAGGTATCTAATTATTGTAAACAAAAGGGGAGATAATTTCCCTTTTTGCCAATGCTAGAATTGGAAGGAGTTATCTCTGTATATCTGATTGTTGTGTACTCGAAATGCCAATTCAACGGAAATGTTCCGTTTACTTATACAATTCGTTCTTGCACTTGGTGCTTGTTGCGGATCGATTAATTGGGTCACGTGAGTGATGACGTCATAATCGGCCTTGGCTTTTTTATTAACAATTAGCGTTTTGTCCATGGCTGGTTCTTCTTGATTTCTGATCTTGATGATCCTGTCCTCTCTTTTTAGTTGGTTTTGAGTTCGCTAACCTTAACTATCTTGCTCATTGTCCCTGTCCTTTGTCCTGTTTCAGAGACCTGGTTGCCCGTCCTGCGGGAGGTTTCTTAAAAGCCGCTTCGTCCCGCACTTGTGCTTCAGCTGCAGTCCCTGTGGACCGTTGCTGAAGTGCGACGTATGTAAGCAGTGGGGGGGCGAATTAATGTCTGATTTTCTCGCATTGCAGGCAAGGGAGAAGGTAATGGAGGAAGAGAGGAAGAAGAAGGAGAAAGTTTGTAAGAAGGGTAAGAAGAAGGCCTCATCCGCGGTGGATATGGAGGCCTTCAGGTCCGAAATGTTGCAAGAGATGCAGAGGACAATAAAGGATCTGGTCCCAGAGTTGCTTCGTGGCATGCTCCCTGGGCCAGCTCCTTTGTTGTCCTCGGCATCTGCTTACGAGCAGGTGATCCCCGCCTCTGAATCCGGTCTCTTTAGGTCCGGTCCGGTTGTGGATTCAGAGGTGGCCCCTTTGTTGGGGGCAGTCCAAGGCCCTGGCAGCAGGCATGGCGCCGCGCCGAGGGGCCGTGGACAACGGTTGTTGCTGGGACCCGCGGTCTGCTCATCAGACCCCGGGTATCCGCGCGCCGAAGGTGCCAAACCCTCCTATGGCACCTTTCCTGGCCAGTCCGGGTTAGCTCTCTTTGCTGACCCGGAGTCTAATCTTTCTGGCCAGGAAGAAGAGGATCTCCTGCTGGGGTCGCCTTCTGAGGACGTGGCCATGGAATACGACGTCTGTGCACCCCTCGCGGGGAATGCAGGCGACGTGTTCCATGGTTCTACTCACGCAGGAGTAGATTTCACGGTCCAGAGGGTGTCCCCGGGCGGTGCTGTTGACCACGGTTACCGCATACCTCGGCTTGCCGATGGTATGGCTGGTGCTGGTCAGACCCGTGGTAGAGCGGTGTTTACCCCGCGCTCTGCCACGGCGCCTGCTCCTGGTCAAGCCGCGGAATTTAGCATGCCTGCTCTCTCGGGCCCGCATGCTTTTCCAGGCTTGCCAGGGGTATCAGCTTACCCGCCGTCGACATCAACTGCGAGTGCTCTGGAGGAAGACGAAGGCCCTCGTCTAGTAGAGCGCTCGCAGTTAGCCACGGAGGAGGATTGGTCGGACGCTTGCCAGTGGCTGGTAAGTGTTCGGCCAGATCTACCCGTGGAGCTGCCGGCTAGCCAGCGTGACCATAGGCCGTGGTTAGCTGGTAGGCCGGCGGCTACCGCTATGCCATCTCTGCCGCTTGCTGAGCATGTCGTGGACATGTTCGAAGCGGCAGAGGCGTCCATTAAGGTGAATGGACGTCTCGCGAAGGCCCCTCGCGAGGTGGCGAAGCGGTGCCGCATCGTGCCCCTGGATTACCAGCGGTACGGTGTGGTGCCGAAGCCAAGCGTTGATGATCGCGCGGCTTTGGGCGAAGATGCGCGGCCGGGCTCCCGTTCTGACACGGGAGTCTTGTGCTCGAACGCGTTGCGTTCGGCAAATGCCGCGCTGCGGGATGCGGAGGAGAGTGGGAGGGCGTCGATTGCCGCTCTGTCCCACGTCTCCCAGCTGCTACAAGGGGTGGTAGCGGCTTCCGCATCACGCCAACCAAGCCCGGTGACAGTCCAGAGAGCCATTCAGGATGGTATCAACCTGGCTTTGGACTGTTTGACGCGGGCGGTAACCAGAAGTGTCCGGGCGAGGCGCACGTTTGCGCTTGACAATCTGTGCCCGTCCCAGGACCTGTATAATAGGCTGCTGCGGACGCCTATGACAGGTCCTGGTCTCTTTGGAGGTGAGGGATGCAGGCACCTCCAGGAGACGGTCACTCTGGTTAATAACCAGAGGGCGCTGCGGGAACAATTTGAGGTGCTCCGGCGGGAGCGTGTTCGCGCGGCACCCCCTGCGTATCGTCCTCTGCAGGCTCGAGGTGGTGCTGGCCAGGTCAGAGGCCAGCCACCGTCGCAACGTAGGCCTAGGCCACGGGCGATTCGGCCAGCAGTGAGGGGGGCGCAGGCTCCCCAGCCGCACCCAGCCAGACAGCCGCCCGCGCACCGTGGTGCGCGCGGCGCTGGGCGGGGCGCGCGGGGATCTGGTCGCGGTAATCGGGCCTGATGGCCTGGTTACTGCGGTGGGAACCACTCCGGTGTTTCAGGCCGAGAGAACAGTGCCACTCTGGCCCTCCTTATGTCCACCTCTATCCCTAGGTGGACCGGTGGGCGGCCGTTTGGCCGCCCGCTTGCCAGAGTGGAAGCGGTTGACTCAGGACCGTTTAGTCTTGCGATGGCTTTCGGTCGGGTATCGTCCCGACTGGGTGACAGGCCCGCCATCGCGACTGTCTCTCGCGCCGATCTGGACTCCCATTCCACGGGATCCGGATCAGAGGTTGTGTATAGAGGAGGAAATAAATTCCCTCATACTAAAAGAAGCCATTCAGCCGGCACAGAGGTGCCCGGGCTTCTATTCAACCCTGTTCTTGGTAACAAAAAACACCGGAGGGTGGAGGCCGATTCTCAACCTCAAGCCGTTGAACAAGTTCATCGAGACACCCAGTTTCAAGATGGAGACTGTGCGCTCGGTGTTGGCGGGGTTAGAGCGAGGGATGTGGACAGCGTCGATAGATTTGAAGGATGCTTATTTCCACATTCCCATAGAGAGGAGTTTCCGTCGCTTCCTGAGATTTGCATTTCAGGGCCGGCGGTGGGAATTCAGGGTGTTACCCTTCGGAATTTCCACGGCTCCTCGGGTCTTCACCCGTGTGGTTCTCGCGATCACTGCATACCTCCGCAGGAGAAGCATAGCAGTCCACACGTACATAGACGACTGGCTGTTAAAAGCACACACCCGGGAATCGTTGTCAGCCAATCTGGGGATTGTTTTGAAAACTCTCTCGGACTTGGGCTGGCTGATCAATTTCCCGAAATCAGAGCTAACTCCATCCCAGAAGTTTGTTTACCTGGGCATGTTCTTCGATCTGGAGACGGGGTATGTGTACCCCACTCAGGAGAGGGTTCAAGTACTCATCTCGGTAATTCAGTCGGTGTGCGACAGTCGTCATGTCCTGGCACGGGTTTACTTGAGAATGCTGGGCTTGATGGTTTCTTTGGAACCAGTCATTCCACAGGCCGCCTTGCGCAGGCGTCCGATCCAGTTGTTTCTCATGACACAGTGGACCCAGAGTTCAGGTTCGCTGGACTCGAACGTGTCGGTGTTGGCGCCTCTGATTCACCACCTGCAATGGTGGTTGAATACAGAGAATCTCTTGCCGGGGGTTTTGCTAACCCCTCCCCACCCTCAGGTGACTGTGTATACAGATGCATCGATGGAGGGGTGGGGAGCTTGTCTGGAAGAGTCCACAGTATCAGGGCTTTGGGATCTGGATCAGTCCAAGGAACATATCAATCTACTAGAGCTAAGAGCAGTAGTCCTGGGCCTGGAACATTTCTTACAGAAAGTTCAGGGCAAGATTGTTCTAATTCGTTCAGACAACTCAACAGTAGTGACTTACATAAACCGCCAGGGCGGAACGAAGTCGCCCAGTCTCTGTATGATGACATGGAAACTGCTTTGTTGGTGCCTGGATCATGGGATCACCTTGAAAGCAGTTCATATTCCGGGGAGGTTAAATCTGCTAGCAGACTCATTGAGCCGAAGGATGAGTGTTTTACCCACGGAATGGCAACTAAATCAATGTGTGGCGGATCGTCTGTTCGACCATTGGGGGAAACCCAACATAGATTTGTTCGCGATGAAGAAGAATGCGAAGATAACGACGTACGTCTCTCCGATTCCAGACCCAAGCGCTTTCGCAACAGATGCGTTAGCTATCAGCTTGGAGGGAATGTATGCATACGCATTCCCCCCAGCAATCCTGATTCCAAAGGTGCTTCAGAAAATCAGGCAGCAGGAGTGCCAAGTGCTTCTGATCGCCCCGGATTGGCCAAGCCGATCGTGGTATACGGATCTGCTGGACCTTCTGGTCTGCAATCCGGTTCCGCTGCCTCTGATGGACAACCTTATCTTCCAGGGCAAGGCCCTTCACGACAATCCGTCAATGTTCCGATTGACTGCGTGGATGTTGTCAAGGAATCTAGAATTAAGGAGGGCTTTTCTGAGCAAGCGGCCATGTTTATGGCCAAAGCCAGGAGGGGGTCAACCTCCAGAGCATATAATTATAAAATCAACAGATTTGCAGAATGGTGCTCAAAAAGATGTATTGATCCAATGGAATCATCTATTCAGGTAGTGGCTGATTTCCTCTGTCACCTATATGATGCCTATAGCCTCAAGCCTAACTCTATTGCTGGTTTTAAGTCAGCTTTAATGACTGTTATTCCTTGCTTGGCTAATAGGGGGAGTGATGAAGTAAGTACATTAAATGTATTAATTAAAGGCATGGGCAATCTAAGACCAAGGAATCCTCCACTGATTCCGTCTTGGAGTTTATCACTGGTGCTCCAGGTACTAGGTGATAAGCCTTTTGAACCACTTAGTTCCATTTCTATGAAAATGTTAACTCTTAAAACTGTATTTTTAATTGCTGCGGCCTCGGCAAGGCGTAGGAGTGAAATTCACGCCTTATCAGCCGAGGTTGACCGTTTTGTGGTTACAGGGGAAGGCCTTAAGCTTCTACCTAGGATTAATTTCTTGTCTAAAAATCAGTCATTGAAATATCCAGGTCAACCTATTTTTTTGCCATCTTTAACTAGATATGATCCTAATTCTAAAGTATGGTGCCCCGTACGGGCGCTGCTCCGGTACAAACAGCGTACTTCGGAGTGGCGTACCGACCAGTCAGCGTTATGGTTGTCATATATTGAACCCCATGGTAGGGCGTCTAAGGACACCATTTCTAGGTGGATTGTGGAATGTATTCAATTTTGTCACAAATCCGCCACCGGGCGACAGGTTGACGTGGCCAAGGCTCACAGTGTCCGCGGTGTCGTGACATCCACTGCCCTTTTTAATGGGGTCCCTGTGGATGATATTATGTCAGTGGCTCAGTGGCACTGTGAGTCAAGTTTTACAGACCATTACCTCCGTGACACCTCTAACCCTCTCGCCTTGTCGATTTTGAAACAATAACCGCTTTATGTTTGTGAAGAGTGCCTCCGCATTGCTTATATACTTCGCCATTCAGCGACGGTGACAACCACTTGTCGGGACTGTATCATCCTTCTCTACTGGATTCATGATGACAGCTTCCTAGTACAACAAGGTCAGTCTTGTTCACGTGTTGTTCATTGTTTTGTATTGTCACGTTACCCAGTGTTATTAATATGGTGATGGTTTTATGTGGGTTGTGGTTCTTTAGAGAGAGTATACGAAAATGGAGCCTTTTCGTCTCTGTCCTATAGTACTTAGCACTAGTACGAAGAGAGCGTGTAGGACATTGAGGTCATTTAATCTTCCTCCCAAGGGAGGGGGGGGAGCGCATATGACAATCGGTCATCTCTCAGGCATCGGTTGTGTTATCCGATGGTTTATCAAATCCTGACTGTGTTTTCACACAGTTTCAGACGTCATAAGTGCCTTAAACGCTTGAAAGCGTATAGGGAAGAGCTGGTCTTTTGACCTCGCCTCCCTCCCGCCAGATTCACTTTCGAATTCTGGCAATATCAAAAGTATTAGGGAGGTAAGTATACTCTTGATGTGAAATAAACGAAATCTAGGATTTCTTTTTTCACGAGAGAGTTGATACTTACCTCCCTAGATACTGACCCGGCCTCTCCGCCCCACAGAGGCTCGGTCTTCAGGCTCTTGGTAGTTGCATGTGTTAGCCAATAAATGAGCCAGAGGAAGTAGTAGTCGGCGCATGCGCGGTGGTGGGGCGAGCATCCGCCGGACTACCTCTGACTCCCTGCCCAGTAGGGGCACCTAACTGTTTTTAATCTGAGTGTTTTATTGAGTGAAAGCCGATATTTAGCAATATCAAAAGTATTAGGGAGGTAAGTATCAACTCTCTCGTGAAAAAAGAAATCCTAGATTTCGTTTATTTAGTTTTCAAAACTAGTCTTCTCTTTGCCTGCAAATGGACGGTCGCTAAGAAATAATTTTGATTTTCTTGACAAATCTTGACCATTAAAGGATTGATAAATTGGCCAAAAATGGTGTCTGAAGTAGTCGTAGGAAATATCCTTTTGCAGGCCAAAAGAAGTTTATGTTTGAAAATTTATCACTAGAATGACTGGCTCGGTTATCGAGCCATAGTCAGTCATTCCAGTTGTAAATTTTCAAAAATAAAATTCTTGTTCAGCAAAAGGATATTTCTCAAGACCACTGTAGAGAGCGTTTTTGGCTGGCTTGAGTATTAAAGGGCTAATAGCAGATAAGTGCGCTCGTACAGCAATAAGAAATGAATGCTCACTTGTTTTTGTGGCTATTGTCTTTACAGCCTCTACTGAAGAAGTTTATTCGCGTAACAGCGCAAGCAACAATATTCAACGTGGCCTGTTTTCTCAAGAAGCAGCTAGGACTTGCTGCTAGTATGCAGGTTAATATGATTAGTTATAATATAAGTCACTCACAGGTGTAATTATCAACAACTTAGGCAACGGGTTGAACGTGCTATTGTATATTGTTACCATCCACTCTGACCAAATGGAGATGCGATTGCATTTGTGTCGGTCTGTTTGTTTCTCCCTCATTTGGGTTGGTCTGTTTGTCTGTCCCACATTTTGGTTGGGCTGTTTGTCTGTCTGTTTGTCTTTCCTTCCACATCAGTTTCACAGAAAATTCCTTAGGGTTTTAACACTTGTAAGGGTATTCCCCCTAAACTAGTATTTGTGTATCTCTGTATACATGCTAGTAAAATCTAGAAATTAAACCCTTTAGTTGTCAAGAGGGCGAAAAAGCAGCTTCCACAGTGGTTTTGAGGAATGTCCATTTGCAGTCGCAGAGAAATAATTTAGAATATTGTGAAAATAATTCCAATGGAAGTCATTGTAGGCTTGTACGATTATTACTTTGAGTGATCACGATCGATTATTGAAGAATAATCATGATTACTCAATTAATCAGCTTGGGAACAAATTACCAAGATATTACAAAAAAGCGTATAAATGACTAAAGTTGTAATGGTGTTTAATCAAGGCCCATTTGCAGGCCAAGAGAAGACTATTTTTGAAAATGTATCACTGGAATTCCTGCCTCAATTTTTCAGCCAGTCATTCCAGTGATACATTTTCAAAAGTCTTCTCTTGGCCTGCAAATGGACATACATTCAGCAAAATGTCAATTTTAGTGACTGATCTCATTAAAAAGTAGTTAAAAGGTTGGAATTGAAATATTTGTATATTTTATATTTTAAAAATTATTCGCGATTATTCGATTATAGAGTTTTTAAACATACAAATTCACGATTTTAAAAATAATTATGATTTTAAAATTAATCATGTAATCGCGCAAGTCTAAGTTATTGCTATACAAAAATCTCAATTTTGAGCCAATTTGACTCGTTTTTTGCGACACAACTAGTATAAGTCTGTCCGTTGCTCAGTCATTCAGCCGGTCTGTCAAAATCTTTGACATTTCTAGCCTACATCACAAAAGTTTTTCTTAGTGAATATTCATTTGCAGTTGACCCTTTCACAAATGAATTCCCCATATGTCATTTCCAAAACAAACATACAGGAAAATAGTTGAACATTTTGAAATTAATTTGACTGGAAGCCATTACTACCTTGATTTCTAACTATTCAACAGAAGTTTTATATTGTAAAGAATTTACTTTTTCATGGATTTGTCAGTGAAATGGTTAAGAGAAGACTATTTTTGAAGTCCAGTGATAAATTTTGACCCGCAAATGAACAATCTTCAAGACCATTGCGGAAGCATGTTTTGGTTGGCTTAGCCATTAAAGGGTTAATTATTGGCATAGAAATATAATTCAGGGCCAAATAACCAAAGCAACAAGTTTATGAATTACCAAACAGAAGTTTGGAATGGTGTATAAACTTCTTAACACTTTTTACCATACTGTTATTCTCCTATTCTGAACATGTATGGGAAAGCATTTGGCTAGATTGTCTGTTTGTCTGTCTGCATCCAGGTTTGTTTCTCAGAAACTACTTATCAAATTTTACTCAAACTTGACCACAAAAGCACTTGTTCTTGTAATTGGTAATTCTCAAAATTTGAAAAAAATATGGAGAAAGTTTAAATGGCAAAAAGGGATGCTTTCTGCAACATCTGTTTACTCGTATGCCTATTGGTAAAACAAATTGAGAATTTGATAAAGAAACCCAACTTGTCTAGCTTATTGGCTTTGAACAGCATTTTTCTGTCTCGGGCTGTAATAAATCTATATTTCTATTGTACTTATCTTTGTAATATCTTCAATGCTTATAAGTGAGGTTATGCATGCAAATTTGTCAAATATTAATATTTAAAGGTTATCTTTAAAGTTACCACCTTTGAATACATTTTTACCGTTTCAGGTGAGAATAGGCTGCGATGAAGACTGTATGGAATATGCTTTAAAGGGGAACTTCACACTTCAAGATATTCAAGAATTGTATTTTGATCTTGAAGTATGTCCACAATAATTAAGATATATAATTCTGTGTATGACTTTTGTAATCCTTGTTTGGCTAATCATGCATCATGCATAGTGGAGGGATGTGATCTGTCACTCATGTATCTGACATTATTATAGTATGTCATTTGTGAGCTCATCACAATCAAAGTATGTAGGTCTGGCATGAAATTAGCAAAAGTTCATCAGTAACAGGATGAATTGTCTGTCTTTGAAGAATTAAGCATTTAGTAAACATTTTGATAAATACGTTGAAACTAATTTTACTCACCCAGTCAAATTAGTTTCAAAATATTCAGCAACTTACCTGTATTGTTACCTTGATGTTGTGATTCTGAGAATTTGTCATTCAAAGTGTTAAAATTGATACATATACACCTGTGCAAAAGTTAAGCACCACCCTATTTTTACGCACATGCGAGGGTATATTCATGTGCTATGAAGAAAGCAATAGCATAAACATTTATGTACCCATCTATCTTAGTGCAAGAGGTAATAATGCAACTAGAGGAATGCTGATTATGATGGTGGGGAAACACTGTATGTTTTTGTTTGAACTTGAAAACGAGGCCTGAATATGGTTACGTTGACACAACTGACAACTATTGCCCTACAGTTGACACACGTGGCTAGATTGTCATTAATGGTGTCTGAAAACGAAGTTTAACATCTGTGCACGAGTTTGAGACTGTCATTATTAATACCGGGTATATCCAACTTGTGCCTGGATGACGGCCTGGACACGACGTCTCGTGCTGGTCACCAACCGACTGATACGCCATTGTGGTATTCGTTGCCATTCAAGATGGAGTGCGTCTGTTAATTCCTGTAGGTTCTGCACAGTAGGATCCCTCCTTCTCACCATGTTTCCCAGAATGTCCCAGATATGCTCAATAGGGTTCATGTCAGGGCTCCTTGCTGGCCATGGTAGGGTTTCGATGGCATTCTGGCGGAGGTATTCATGCACAGCTCTAGCACGATGTGGTCGGGCGTTGTCATCCATGAATATAGGGTGGGTTCCAGGTGCATGATTTACAAAATGAGGGACCACAACTCTATCCAGTATGGAATCTTGATATCTTTGTCCATTTAGTGTTCCAGGTACAGTCAACAGATCCAGCTTACAATCAAATGAGATGCACCCCCATATCATAACGGAACCTCCACCAAATGGAACTTCTTCCATGATGTTACGTTGGTCGTACGCCGTGCGTCTGGACCTCCATACACGAGTTCGACCATCTGTGGCATGAAGCAGGAACTGACATTCATCGGACCAGTGTACCCGTCTCCAGGATCTCATGTTCCAGTGTCTTCTTTCGTTGCACCACCTCAGACACTCCTCTTTGTGGTGTGCAGTGAGGAGAGGATGTCTGACAGGTCTCCTAGCTTTCATGCCAGCAGCATACAGTCTCCTTTTGACGGTAGACATTGACACTCTATTGCGCGTTTCCCATTGCTGGCTGAGCACTCTGCTGTTGGTGAATGGAGATCTCCTAACAAGGCGTACTAGGGCTCGATCATCACGGGCAGTAGTCTTCTTCGGTCTTCCAGATCTAGGCCTGTCCTTCACCTCGTTAGTTTGCCCATGTTTTGCAATCAAGCGACTGATTACAGTATGGTTAATGTTCAGCTGTCTGCCAATCTCTCTGCATGACATACCAGTGGTATGCATGCCTATGATTTGCCATTTCACACGATCACTTAACCTTCGTCTTGCCATAGCGGTTCACAATCAAGAGCTAATTCTCTCTGTACAAATAAACCACGGTCATGAACACAAAATTCCTAATCTTGTCGCCTAAATCTGTATGTAATGTTCTACACCTCAAACTGGACTTTTACATAACTGAACACGTGTGCTGTTTCCCGCCACGCACGGACATCAAGCGGCGTGAAGTCATGCATGCATGTGCATTTCGTACTTGGAATTATGTCAGCTAACGCGGGGACAAAAAGTATGGCAGCCTAGTTGTACCATCATGTTTCTACGTTCTATTGTTTTTGCTGGTGCTTAACTTTTGCACAGGTGTATACATATGTACAATGTGTGTGGCACTTACTCTTTTATCCCTCAGCTTCCTAATACAGAGATATGGTGTGGGACCTTTTTCTTCCTGCGGTGTGTCTGAGCAGATTTGTACTGCTCATTTGAAAACTTAGCCTCTACTTGATGGGTGGGATGGCCGTATGGCTAGGAATGATCTTAGTATTTTAGACAGTTTATCCATCCATCCATCATCTCATACTCCATGCCAACTAAAATGTTTGTGTATGTGTGCGTTTTTCACCCGCATGCATGCATATGTGTGTGCATGTGCCACTTAGGAACCAGCTGCACAGAGATGTGTGCTACCTATCTTTATGCATAGCAATGCAAGCAACAAGCGTGCTTGTTGCTTGTGTTTATGCATAGCAATGCCTCAATGCCTGCTCCATGTGCATAGCAATGCTTGTTGCTTGTCTTTATGCATAGCAATGCTTGCTGCTTGTGTTTATGCATAGCAATGCTTGGTGCTTGTGTTTATGCATAGCGATGCTTGTGTTTGTGCATAGAAATGCTTGCTGCTTATATTTATGCATAGCAATACATGCTGCTTGTGTTTATGCATAGCAATGCCTGATGCTTGTGTTGTGCATAAGAATGTCCGCTGCTTGTGTTTATGCTTAGCAATGCCTGCTGTTTGGGTTTATGCATAGCAATGCCGGATGCTTGTTTTTATGCATAGCAATGCCCCAATGCCTGCTCAATGTGTTGTTGCATAGCAATGTTTGTTGCTTGTATTTATGCATAGCAAATGCTTGTTGCTTGTGTTTATGCATAGTAATGCTGGTTGCTTATGTTTATGCATAGCAATGCTGGTTGCTTGTGTTTATGCATAGCAATGCCTGTTGCTTGTGTTTATGTGTAGCAATTCTCACAGCTTGTGTTTATGCATGGCAATGCTGACTGCTTGTGTTTATGCATAGCAATGCCTGCTGCTTGTGTTTATGCATAGCAATGCCTTCTGTGTGTGTATTTGCATAGCAATGCCTTCTGCTTGTGTATTTGCATATCAATGCCTGATGCTTGTGTTTATGCATAGCAATGCTTGTTGCTTGTGTTTATGCATAGCAATGCTGGTTGCTTGTGTTTATGCATAGCAATGCCTGCTGCTTGTGTTTATGCATAGCAATGCTTGTTGCTTGTGTTTATGCATAGCAATGCCTTATGCTTGTGTATTATCATATCAATGCCTGATGCTTGTGTCTATGCTTAACAAAGCTAGTTCGTTGTGTGTATGCATAGCAATGCCTGCTGCTTGTGTTTATGCATAGCAATGTTCACTGCTTTTGTTTATGTATAGCAATACCTGCTGCCTGTGTTTATGCATAGCAATGCCTCAATGCTTGCTCAATGCATAGGGATGCTTGTTGCTTGTGTTTATGCAAAGCAATGCTTGTTGCTTGTGTTTATGTGTAGCAATGCTTGCTGCTTGTGTTTATGTGTAGCAATGCTTGCTGCTTGTGTTTATGCATAGCAACGCCCACTGCTTGTGTGCATGCATAGCAATGCTCACAGGTTGTGTTTATGCATAGTGATCTTTGTTGCTTGTGTTTATGTATAACAATACCTGTTGCTGGTGTTCCTGCATAGCAATGCTTGCTGGTTGTGTTTATGCATAGCAATGCCTGCTGCTGGTGTTTATGTGTAGCAATGCTTGTTGCTTGTGTTTATGCATAGCAACGCCCACTGCTTGTGTTCATGCATAGCAATCCTTGTTGGTTGTGTTTATGTATAACAATACCTGCTGCTGGTGTTTATGCATAACAATGCTTGCTGGTTGTGTTTATGCATAGCAATTCCTGCGGTTGGTCTTTATGTGTAGCAATGCTTGTTGCTTGTGTTTATGTATAACAATGCCTGCAGCTTGTGTTTATAATACTTGTTACTTGTGTTTATGCATAGCAATGCTCACTGCTTGTGCTTATGCATAGCGATGCCTGCAGCTTGTGTTTATCCGTAGTAATGCTCACTGCTTGTGTTTATGCATAGCAATGCCTGCAGCTTGTGTTTATCTGTAGCAATGCTCGCTGCTTTTGTTTATGCATAGCAATGCCTGCAGCTTGTTTTTAAAATACTTGTTGCTTGTGTTTATCCGTAGCAATGCTCACTGCTTGTGCTTATGCATAGCAATGCCTGCAGCTTGTGTTTATGCATAGCAATGCCTGCAGCTTGTGTTTATGCATAGCAATGCCTGCAGCTTGTGTTTATGCATAGCAATGCCTGCAGCTTGTGTTTATGCATAGCAATGCCTGCAGCTTGTGTTTATGCGTAGCAATGCTCGCTGCTTTTGTTTATGCATAGCTGCAGCTTGTGTTTATGCATAGCAATGCCTGCTGCTTGTGTTTATGCATAACAATGCCTGCTGCTTGTGTTTATGCGTAGCAATGCCTGCTGCTTGTGTTTATGCGTAGAAATGCCTGCTGCTTGTGTTTGTGCATAGCAATGTTTTTCCTTGTGTTTCTGCTCTGGACCTATTTGTATGATAGAACAATTTCCACACTAAGATACGCCCATCTCCATTTCATGGAAACCAATCAGTAAAACTGTTGAATATTTGTGAAAACGATTAATTCAGTCAAATGAAATTTTTTTCTGTGCATATGCTTCCTAACACGCTGTACCCAGACGCCCATGTCAGTAATTATAACTCTTGTTTCAGGCACCGCTGCTGACTCTATACTACACAGTAAGCTATTCACCACACAACCGTATCGCTCAGCTGATGGAACAGTTCGGATCTACAACCGTATGAACTCAAAAGTCAAGTGAGCTTATACCATGTCGTCTCTCCATCATCTGCTTGTCATCTGTCTGCCTGTCATCAATTTTGCCCTTACATGATTTCTTCTCAAGCAGCTCTTGACTGATTTCAATCAAATTGGTCAGGGAGCAATCTTGCATCATAAAGATTGAAGATTGGTCAATGGAAGCTGATTGGCTGATTTTTGTTTGTGGCCAATAAACTTGGATGATAGACATGAAACGTCATATAGGGCAAGAACTGAACCTAGATTGTTTATTTTATTGTTGACGATCTTGGATGACCTAGTGAACAATGACTTCTGGAACCACCAAACGAATGAGGTCAAGCTTGGGAAATATGCTGAGGGCAAGAAGCAGTGGCTAAAGAATGTCTGATTGTAGCTGCAGGGTGTTTTCAAGCTACTGCAACTGCAAAACAGCATATGTACACATACATATGTATACTAAGGCTATAAAGGCTCTCTCGGGTTTGTTCAATGGAAGTTGATATGTGAAAAAGATGGCAGTCATCGGCCAATCAAAATTAGTCTTTTATTAGTTGATAAATGAATCTATTGTTCCAGGTGAGAAATAACAATGGCTTCTCGGCCTCTTGTGAACATTATCTGTAATGTTGAAGTACATGTACATTGTAAATCATGGATGAGGTGTGAAACTAGTGATATATGAACTTGACTTTTAGTTGAACAACTATGTATGCAGAGATTGCAATTTAGTTACACAATTGTGCAGATGCGTATTAAAACTATATGGGGCCTGTGAGCATCTAGATTAAAGGGACCCTTGTACCAAACTGGGTAATTTTGAAATTTAGATTCTCTCAGATAGCACCTCTTGAATTTCTCGAGGTAAATATGGTAGTGAATATTTTGTTTTTACCTATTTTATCCTGAATAAAGCTACATGACATTATGTCTAGGAAAGCTGTGGGACCTCATCCCTATACCACTACTGCTGCTGCCACCGTTGCGACCACCAATAAGCGGCCATGCGCACACAAGCGGGTACCTGTAGGAGCTGTAATTAGGCTTAATCTTCTAATCAATCATTTGCAATGTGAGTAGGTTATATTAAAATCATAATCTAAAATCTTAGCACTTAAAATAGCCACTGCTAAAAATTATGTTTAGGCCCGTATGCCGCCAGGTCATTACCGTATTTGACAACATTAAATTATGCTATAGGTCAGAGGACGTGTCATATCATGGCGAAGTGATACAGCACTATATAAAAATACATGCAGCAGAATAATCTGACACACATAAAAAACTTGTGATTTATATATAAAATATTCTAGGTCTATAGTTTCTTTTATTTAAGAATGACACTTGACCTTGGTAGTCTAATGTATGTAAAGTCACTAAGCCTACAGAGTTCTCTCTAACATCAGCAAGAATCTGGGCCATTTACAAATCTAAGAGTGGCCTGGACATGCTGAAAATATGGCACTCTTGGAAGTGTAACTGAGATAGTGGTGGTCTGAACTCTGAGGTCATTCACCCAGAAATATGTCTAACCTAGATGCTGTTAGAGAGTATTTCATGGATTTCTGGAGGGAAATATCATGATAATGACCTTCAAATGACTGTCAACCTGTTACATTTTTATAGCTTCGCAGCTATCCCGATAGCCCACTCTATCACTCAGTCACAAACATAGGCACACTGTGTGTGTGTGTGTGTGTGTGCGTGCATGCGTGCGTGCGTGCGTGCGTGCGTGCGTGCGTGCGTGCGTGCGTGCGTGCGTGCGTGTGTGTGTGTGTGCGTGCATGCGTATGTGTGTGCGTATGGGTGTGTATGCGCCTGTGCGGGTGTGCACACAAAATGTGTGTATGCGCGCATATGTGAACCTGTGTGCGCATGTATACATTGGTCTGGGTGAGCGAACCTGCTTCACTAAACTCTAATATGGAAGCTGTAAACTGTAAAAAACCTTTCTGAAACATGAGAATGGCAGCCAGTATTGCCAACATATGTAACCACAAATACATTAGTGGACACAGTTTATCGACCTGTGACAGCCGTATCCATGTATTAATATCTGCGTATCACGGCATTTGTAGCGACGGCTACACATGCAGCTAATGGTGGCTAACTTGACCGCCGTATATGGTCAGGGAGGCTATCCGGATGCGGTTAAATGCGGCAAAGGCGGGAAGTACTGGTATACTGCATTAGCTGCACCCAGATCACATATAGTACTGTTATCCGCACAGGGAACACATAATAGTGACAGAATTGGGCCATTGCCATCCAGACTCTTCTTACACTAAGAAAGCATCAAGCACTTAGTTCCAGAGGTTTAGTTCAAAAATTAAATTTTTATAGTGGTCACAAAGATTTTGAAATCTCTTTCCTTGAAGAGTCCATTTCGTGCTTTTCTGGATGTAAATGTCATGATATAGAATTTCACATGGTTGTCGAATTATTTTATTTTACATAGGCCTTGAGTTACTGACATAAGCAGCAACGGGTCAAGTTAGTTTCAAAGTATTCAACAGAATATTTCTTACATCACAGCAAATTTTTTTTTTGGTGTATAAGGATTAAAGAGCTAAATCTGTTCAGCCTGGCAGATATCATGTAACCAGTAGCATATGCACAAGTACCTGAGCAGATGGATAGTGTCATACCATGCATTAAATACACTATGCGTTATGGTGGCCATAAGAAATACCACGACAGTATTGCTCTAGTTTAAAACACAGATCATAATACAGAATTAAGCATGAGAGTCACATCATGGTATACATGGTATACATTTCTCACGCATTTAAAAATCTTTCAATGAAATATTGGTATAGAACTTTTCGAACAATGTACGACCAATGTTTAAAACTTTGTGAAAGTAAGTTTGGTGCAAAAATCCTTGGATTCATATTGAATGCCATGTGTTTTCAGGATTAGTGAAAACAGCCCATCACAGATTTGCCTTATGAAAATGCTTGTATACACTATACAAGCTCAGCAAGGCAGCACCTGCCCATTGTTAACCCCTGGATTGTGTGACATTAAGCAGTGGAGGAGAGTATTTCTACTCCACCTGGGACAGGATGCCAGATATTGTCAGTCCATCACAGGTAGTTAGTTACCCCGGTTTTTCTAATGATACCATTTATTTTCCCTGGTAGCGAGAAATTACAAGGGAACACGATTACCTGAGCTCAAGCCTCCAATGAACGACAACCAGCTGACCAGAGGCATGAAACCTGGGTGCTCGCTTTCATAGCTCATCTCATTCCTGCATGAGCTATTGCCTCCTTTTCTTAACATATCATTTATCCATACTGCCTCTCAGAGAACTCCAGAGAGCATCAGGATTTGAGACTTTCAGAACACCACTTTCTCATTTGGCTTCCATACTTTCCCAAATCTCACTCATATCGTTGTTTTTAAATTGAGACACTAGAATTTCAGCAGTTAAAGGCTTATTGTAAGTAGTTTCTCGGGGAAAATGTCCACTTACTTCCAAACTATGTTATTGTTTTCATGAGTACAGTACATTCCCACATGCTTAGCGAGGTCTTCCAATCAAAAGTTATCAGCTTTCTCATGCTATGCTTGTTTATAGTTGCTGCTACATTAGTTAAAATTTGTGGAAGTAGTAATATAATAATAACAATTTTCAAAGGTGGTGCCTTTTAAATGGATTATAATTTCATCGTAAATGTTAGGTTATATTGATAAATTATGTTACATTGAGTTAATCTCATTCACTCGCCAGCACATTTCTGTATCTATATCACAATTATTTGCTTTTTAATGCTGGTTTGATACTGAAATGTGGGCCCTGGCACGCTGTCGCCACAAATGATAATGTGCGATGTCACGTATGTACAGTTAAAGTAATGGATAAATCCAGTTTTATCTATGCTCCGCCCATCTTTACCTAAGCTCCACCCACACTGTGCCAGTGTTCGAATTGATCGAACCCTGTACTCCCTGCATCTCAATTTTCAGAAAACTATACAGGTAATGTGTTGTGTAGATTTTGAAACTAATTTGACAGGGTGCCTATGGCAGCAACAGCGCCCAGTCAAATGAGTTTCAAAATATTCAACATAATGTTTATTAAATAGTAAAGACATACAATTCCTACAACTATTAAGCATTTATGACAGACTAAATCACGTCATTCACGACATAATTGATTATGACATCAGCATACATGTGACATTGATTATGGTGTCATATGATTGACTGAGAGACTGAATTCCTCTATAATTTATAATAATTGTCCTGTTGAATATTATGAAACTGATTTAAGTTGAAGCTGTTGCTGCTTAAGGCGTCAATAGCTTCTAGTCACATAAGTTTTGAAATATTCAACAGTTTACGTGTATGTTTGCATTTACACCACACAGCCAAACTATAGATTGCTCCTATATGATTGAGTGCATATTCAGCGGCAGACAGCCTAGGTGTTTTCTGATTAGTTGAAACATAAATCAGTCCATAGGCTTTCATAGACAAAAGAAATGTATCAACTTTTAGCTATTAACGGCTGAAGATCTTTCATTGATGGCGTGATATAAAGCTGGAGATGTCCTGCATAGTTTATGTGTAGCAGCTTGATATTAGCTGCATGGACTGTAGTAAAAGATGATGAGTTGTCCTCTAAACCTTTAAGCCTTAAATTGTTTAAGAAAATTAAAATTTTCTCATAGAGATTGTCCATTTGCAGACCAAGAGAAGATTATCTTTGAAAATGTATCGCTGGAATGACTGGCTCCCTTATCGAGGCAGTCATTTCATTGATAAATGTTCTTGAATACTATTCTCTTGATCTGCAAATGGACATTTTCCAAGAGCACTACTGAAAGCATTTTGGCCAGATTGAGTGTTAATGTGTTAAGAGTGACTATTGATTGTTGATACGCTTACACACACGCACACGCACACGCACATGCACACGCACACGCACACGCACACGCACACGCACACACATACACAGTACAGGTCTGAAATAAGTTAACAAGCTTCCAAAACAAAAACAGAAACATGTTAGTAAGAAATGTTGCTGCCGTATGTCTTCCAATCCAGTTGTGTTCAAAATGTTCAACTGTATGTTTTATTTTGCTTAGGAAATGTTTTAAGTTATTTCTGAGCTATATTGTAATTGCGCTTTGCCAGGTGATAAAGCTATAAGTCTACAAAGTTTCTGTTAAAGGCTAACATGTTTGGATTCTGCCATTATAGGATACTGCAGTGAGTCTGTATTCTACAGTGTTGATTTGTATAAAGTTGATGTTATGTAATAACAAGACTCATTTATATTAAAACCTTGTTAAATCTGATATCTGTATTTGTTGTTGTATGCTTAAATATTCAGGTAATAACAGGCCTGTTATCTAATATTCTTACAAAATGTCATCATTGCATATTGCCATCCATGCATAAATTCATTCATACTTTTGCACCACGGTTGACTGCATATGTTTTGATCCAAGCACATAGTGATCTTATGTGGTCAAATTGCATGCTTTTCAATGTTTGAGACTGTATGGGCATATGGTATCTTATTTTGGCTGAATGGGCAAGTAAGTTTATTGTATGTTGGCCATCTATCTGTCCTTTGTAAAGCAATCAGATTTCTATATAGACCCTCTCAAGACTACTTTACAGTCCTTCCAACCGGGATTGATTAGAGTCTGCCCATTGGTTATTGAAGATCTTTTAAATTATTTGCTAAAAGTCCCAGATGCCTGCTGAAAATATTTACCAATCAAATCTCTTCATAGAAATTCTTAAGAGTATGATCATTCCAGCCAAGTTTGATTAAAATCGACTAGCATTTATGTCGGTTAATGGGTAATTGGAAATTGGTTGAAAGTCTACTAATTAATGACTGGGCAGACCGACTAACCACATGGCAGTAGGTCCTAGAATTTTGCTATTATTAGTCCCCAACCGATAAAACTGGGGGGACTATAGGTTTTCACTCCATCTGTCCATCCGTCCGTCTGCCTGTCTGTCTGTCTGTCTGTCGCAGTTGGTTTGCCGCACTTTTTTTCGCGGTCAAGATATTATACTGAGAATTGCTACAATGCTTTGTTATGAGAAGTTACAGACTAAGTTCGAGTTTCAGGCATATGCGTCAATTTTTTATGGAGTTATGCTCCCTTTCGACTTAAGAAATACGAAAAATATCAACTTTCCACACTTTTTCGCACTCCTTCAAGATATTTAAGTGAAAATTGGTACATCGCTTTAGTATAAGGAGTTACAGAGCAAGTTCGAGTTTCAGACATTTTCGTCAATTTTTCATAGAGTTATGCCCCCTTTCGACTTACGAAATAGAACAAATATTAGGGTTTTTTCTTGGTCTTTCAAGATATTCTACTGAGAATGTCGCCCGTAAATCCAAACTTCAGGTCCATCGCCAAGTATATGCAAGTCAAGTTCGTCTCGTAAGTGATATGATACTATCAGCAAAACGATCGTATTACTCCACGTTAGTATCTGAACATGCATCCAACCAGGGAAAGCTGTTCAGCATCTTCAGCGACTTACTTCACAAGGACAAAAGTAAGAGCAATCTCCCACAATACACTGACCCAACTGAGCTAGCAAACAAGTTTGCGAACTTCTTTTCGGAGAAAATTGGTTTAATTCGTGACTGCATTTTAAATCACCAAAACTACTCACCGCTAATTAGTTGTCGCACCGCCCTTAACTTAAAATGTACCATGACAGAATTTAAACCGGCTTGCTCTGAAGAAGTATCGACAATAATTCGCAAATCGTCTCGAGCATCCTGTTCACTAGATCCGATACCAACAAATATTGTTAAGGGTTGTGTTGATGAATTATTGCCTACGATACTCAAAATCATTAATTTGTCCTTAACAAATGGCAATGTCCCTGACCTGTTCAAAACTGCAAACGTGATTCCGTTACTAAAAAAGACATCACTAGACCAAAATGTGCTTGGAAACTACAGACCTGTTTCAAATTTACCTTTCCTGTCAAAAGTATTAGAACGAGTTGTCGCCAAGCAGCTCAATGATCACTTAGTAAGAAATAATCTTCTGGAACCTTTTCAAAGCGCATACCGCGAACTTCACAGCACTGAGACAGCGTACAAAATGATGTCTTAACTATAGACCACGATGTCATGTTATCTAGATTAGCAGAACTGGGCATTTTAGACACTTCTCTTGCTTGGTTTTCATCATATCTCAGAAAACGCCATCAAATGATCATTGTGAATAATATCAAATCAGAGGAACATGAATTAACATCAGGTGTGCCACAATGGTCATGGGACCGATCCTTTTTACAATCTATACAGCACCCCTTGGAGTGCTATTGCAGTCTCATGGCATAAGTTACCATTTCTACGCTGACGATACACAGCTATATCTCGCATTCTATGCAAATGACCAGGTGAATGCTCGTGAGCGTGTTGAAGACTGTGTTCGTGACATTAAACTATGGATGTTAAGCAACTTATTGCAGTTGAATGATAAGAAAACTGAAATTCTGTTAATAACCTCACCGCACCTAAGACATAAGGTTGACATCACCAGTTTGCACATTGGGGAGGCTGACGTATCTTTCAGTGCAAGTGCCCGTAACATAGGCGTAACATTTGACAATTCCCTATCGATGGAAGCTCATGTTACCACTGTCTGCCGTTCCATATTCATGAACATTCGGAACATTAGCAAAATTTGCAGCTTCCTGGATGAAAACGCGGTCAAAACTCTCGTACATGCTACCATCACGTCACGCCTGGACTACTGTAACTCTCTGTTAATAGGCATACCATCTAGCCAATTAGATCGTTTACAGAGAGCGCAGAATACAGCAGCTAGACTGATTACACACACCAAAAGATTCGATCATATCACACCTGTCCTATTGGAGCTGCACTGGTTGCCTATAAGACAACGTATATGGTACAAGGTGGCTTTGTTGGTGTTCAAGTGTCTAAATGATCTGGCCCTTAAAATCCTTAATCCAGCAAAGAGCAAGGTCTCTTAGGTCTAGGACACAATTACTATGTACCATACCAAAATCAAACTTAACTACTGGTGATCGTGCATTTTCTCGAGCCGGTCCGCGATTCTGGAATTCCCTTCCACGTGAAATTAGAAACTGCTCTAAAATTGACTCATTTAAATCACTACTAAAAACATATCTTTTCCAAAGAGCATTCTAAATTTTGTAAAGCGCTTTTGAGCAATTCAGTTTGGAATTGGTGCTGTATAAATCTGACATACATACATACATACACATACATTGCTTTGTTATGAGAAGTTACAGACCAAGTTCGAGTTTCAGGGGTATGCATCAATTTTTTATGGAGTTATGCCCGCTTTCGACGAAAAATATAAGGAGTTACAGAGTAAGTTCGAGTTTCAGACATTTTCATAAGCTTTTCATGGAGTTATGTCCCCTTTCGACATGAAATACGAAAAATATTAGTCTTCCGCTCTTTTTCTCGTGGTCTCAAGATATTCAACTGAGAATTGGTACATTACTTTAGTATCAGAAATTACAGACCATGTTCGAGTTTCAGGTGTTTGCGTCATTTTTTGATGGAGTTATGTCCCCTTTTGTCTTATGAAATACAAACATCAGCCGTCAAGACTTTCCTTCTCCTTCACCATATATAACTGAAACTTGGTTTATTTCTATGAGTAGTAGTGTCGGGATTAAAATGATACCACCTCCCTCAACTGGCCGCCGTTTGGTGGTCCATGGCCCCCCACCGGCCTCTCAATCCCTGGGCATAGGGTTGTTGGGACATGTGGTTGGTGTATGCCTCTAGATGGAGGCCCCAAGGGTTGTTGAGACTGGTGGTTGGTGTATGCCTCTAGATGGAGGCCCCCAGGGATTGAGAGGACGATGGGGGCCATCACGGATCGCCGAATGGCGGCCAGTTGGGGGAGGTGGTATCATCCTAACTACTACTACCACACATAATAGGGTCTGAACGCCCATTTAGAGATAAGCCTCCACAGTGATATACACCACTGATCGCCTTGTGATCACCCACACATAATAGGGTCTGAACGCCCATTTAGAGACAAGCATCAACAGTGATATACACCACTGATCGCCTTGTGATCAACCATACATAATAGGGTCTGAACGCCCATTTAGAGACAAGCATCCACAGTGATATACACCACTGATCGCCTTGTGATCAACCACACATAATTGGGTCTGAATGTCCATTTAGAGACAAGCATCCACAGTGATATACGCCACTGATCACCTTGTGATCAACCACACATAATAGCCTCTGAACGCCCATTTAGAGACAGGCATCCACAGTGATATACACCACTGATCGCCTTGTGATCAACCACACATAATAGGGTCTGAACACCCATTTAGAGACAAGCATCCACAGTGATATGCACCACTGATCTCCTTGTGATCAACCGCACAATAGGGTCTGAACACCCATTTAGAGACAGGCATCCACAGTGATATACACCATGATTACTGTTGCACAGCTTCGCGCTATTGCACAGCAATTCGGCCTTAGAGGCTACTCTAAGGTCGAGAAAGCCGACCTGCTCCAGATGATCGAACAGGCCCATGCCGAGGAGTTGCAGAAGCGACTCTCCTGAGCAATGAAGACGGGAAGGTTTCCAGCGCTTACCAAAGATGATCCTTGGAATCCCCACAAGAAAGCGCAGTGGATACATGAGATTCGTCAGTTGGACGAGGAGGTGACTGCTAGCTTGCGAGCCAAGACTGTAGCGAGGTGGATGGCGGACCATCCACTCGAGCGCTTACCTCCCCTAAGCAGGATCACTAAGCGAGTGATGAGGGGGCCGAGGTCTGAACCCTTAGCCTGGAGCATGAGGCGAGAAGGTGAACACATTCTCGACCAGCATCTCAGCGAAAGGGAGACAGAGGATAGAGGACGCCAGTCAGTACACTGGACAGTCTTCAGAGGTTTAGAAGGAGACCTCACAGGCCAGATCATGCAAAAGATCCAGCAGACTGTCCAGAATGCCTTCTACCTCCGCTACACCCATACCTATGGCATCCGTCACATCGAAGACGGTAGGGTGATGCTCTTCCACAAGAATGCTCCAGGGAGCCCATGGCTGAACACGATAGGAGCAGCTCAGGACTGGGTGGCAGCAAGAGAGCAAGCCCACCTCGACACAGACAATATCAATCGACCCAACACCAAGTGGGCTTTCGTTCGATCAATTAACGTTGAGGTCAGGGCTGTCATCAACCGCCAACCTCTGCTTGGGACAGGCCCCCTCCCAGACTGGTTATGACAGAAGAAGAGTATGACTGCCCTCGACACCTACAGGGACAACGTGTGTCTCTGGAGATGTCTAGCAGTCCACCGAGGAGCGAGAGCTGATAGAAGTACAGCTCATGCACGAGAGCTTGCCACACAGCTCTACGGCAAGACAGTGACAGTACCTGATGTCCGCAAGACCTCGCTGGATCAGCTGGACAAGGTAGAGTTCTTCGTGAAGATCGGGATTCGCGTGTATGAACCAACCGAAGAGGGCACCTGGCCCTTGATCAGGTAAGCGGCTCACTACCGTGACACCATGACCATCGGAGTGTGGGACCACCACGCCTTCTACATCAAGAACATCTCCAAGCTGGCACATACACTAGTCTGCAGTCACTGTTGGCAGAGGCTTACACAGCCATGCCATCTTCAACACCACGCTGATCAGCGTACAGGTGGCAAAACAACAATTGTGTGTCCTGGCGCGAAGGTTGAGGTGCCACAGTCTGCATATGAGAAAGCCTTCTACCCGCCCCAACCATCCAGTTCAGCGGCTACTCGTTGGATTGAGTATGAGTCGAGAGGCGTACACATACACCATGTAGAGTGTGGGCACGGTGGCGAGCGTTGGATTGAGGGCGCTCCCGTAGATGGTTATGATCCGACCACCAGCACCGTTTACCAGTTCCATGCCCCCAACACCAGCGAGGTGAGGACGTTGAACAAAGATACTGCAAGACAGTCCTGAGAGAGAAGCTGAGAGCATCTGGATGCACGCTTGTGGTACAGTGGGAGTGCTGTATAAAATGCTGTCCAAGCGTCCCTAAACGAGTTCGGACTGTCCCATACCCACACTTCATAGTTTACGACTTCGAAGCACTCCTAGATGGTATCAAGACTCATCCTATGGAGACTCTCACGATCGAGAGTACTCACATACCTATCTCTGTGTCAGTTGGCTGCTCCTTAGATGGCGCCACGAGTGAGCCCACTCACCTCTGCAATCCCGACCCCAAAGAACTGATCAGAGAGTTCATGCTGGTGATCCAGCGGCGAGCATATCTAATCCGGACAAGGGTTAGGGCACAGTACATACCGACAGACCTGGACAAGCTCCCAAAGCAACAGCAGCGACTGATCAACGAGCGGTGTCACCAAGTGCCTGTACTGGGGTTCAACTCTGGGCGGTATGACCTGAAACTTATCAAGAAGTACTTTGTCGATGAGCTGACTGACAGTACAGGTACAGTGAAAGTTGCCAAGAAGGCTAGTCAGACCATGTTCCTCATAACACCTGAGATACGGTTTCTCGATGTGCTGAACTACCTTGGCCCAGGAGTCTCGTACGGGGTATGGGTCAAAGCTTACAGGTGTACACAGCAGAAGAGCTGGTTCCCATATGAATGGTTTGACACACATGAGAAGCTCAACTATCCAGGGCTTCCTGACTACTCAGCATGAACATCTAAGCTCAAGGGTGGCTACCTCTTGACGCGATCAAAGTGGGAACAGTGTAACCAGACATTCAGCGAGCATGGAATGCGGACATTCGCTGACTGGCTGCGATACTACAACAACCTGGACGTCAGTCCATTCATCGAAGCCCTAAAGCGGATGCGGGAGTTCTACACAGAATGAGAAATAGACATCCACAAAGATGCGGTGTCTCCCAGGTGTGTCACTGCAGTACCTCCTACGTGGAACTGCTTAGCACATGCCGGATGTTAGCCTCTATTCACCGGGCAAGGAAGCCTACGAGATGCTGAAGGGTGCTGTTGTTGGAGGTCCCAGCATCATGATCACCATAGTCTGGTGTGACTCGAATCCGCCAGAGTGAGCGTGTCTGCCAACGTCTACTCGGCTACGACGCAAATGCTCTGTACCTGTCAACGATGGCCAAAGAGATGCCATGTGGTAAGGAGGCAGTGCGCCATTGGTCCGGTGTTAGCGGTGTAGCTAGCTTTAAGGACAGCAGGTTTGGTTTGGGTTTGCTGAGGTGGATATAGAGATCCCCAAGGCTCTGTGGGCAAAGTTGGAGGAAATGCCTCCTCTCTTCTATAACCGCGAGATCCCGGTAGAGGCAATCACTTCTGAGATGCTGGCATATCTAGGGCGAACAGGGAGGAAGCGGCCCACCACCCAGAAGTTGGTTGGTGCCCTCTGGCAAGAAGCGGCTGCTGTGTAACCCATGGCCCGGAGATCACTGCTGTATACCGCACCATAGACTATGAGGACAAGCGCCCATTCGGGTGGTTCATGGAGAATGTTACGGAGGCCCGCCGCTCGGGAGATGTAGATAAGAGCAAAGCGTTCTTGGCAGATCTCTTCAATCTTCAAACTCCTCGGCAACAGTGCCTACGGGAGGCTCATCAAGGCCCTAGAACATCATAGCAACACCAGCTTCATGAAGGATGAACGTGCATGGTTCGAAGATCTCGAGATCGGTGAGTCATACGAGCTCCAGAGTCGCAAGCCGAGAATCACAATTCGAAGGCCCTTCCAGGTGGGGATAACGTTTTATGAGCTCGCGAAGCTGCGAATGCTGGAGTTCTACTACGACTTCCTCGATCGCTACATAGCTCGTGACAGCTTTGAGTACCTGTGGATGGATACTGACTCCGCATATATCACTATAGCAGGCTCCAACCTCGACGACGTCATGCGCCTTGAGAGGCGAGCAGAGTACCAGGCTCATAAGCGGGACTGGCTAGCTTGGGACAAATTGTCTGGACAGACTCCGGGACTGTTGAAGCTCGAGTTCGAAGGCTCTCGTGGTATCGCTCTCTGCTCCAAATGCTACTACATGGAGAGCGCAGCTGCAAGTAAGTGCTCGGCTAAGGGAATGTCAAAGCGGCAGAATGAGGTCTCTTGGCAGAGGTTCTACAGTGCCCTACATGGCGTGGTGGACAGAGCTAAAAACTGAGGCCTACGCATGCGCAACCAGGGTATGGTGACGTATGAGCAGGAAAAACTCGGACTCCGCTTACTATGATAAGCGGCATGTGCTGCCAGATGGTGTCCATACCGAGCCCATCGAGTATCATGTTAGCACCCTAGGGGTTGGTAGCTGTGTGTCTGCAGGGACTAGCTGAAGCTGTTATACGACAAATGGTCGCCTGGGCCTCCGTGCTGGCGTGCCAGGTAGTACAGTGTTGGCTGCCCCTCCGCCTCCACATACCTGTCACGCCTGTGAACGTCTATCGACCATTTAGGATCTGTTGCACGCCGTCGACCACCTTCCAGCTCACAAGGCTCATACAGGTACCGAACCAGAGCATCGGGTGGTAGGCACTCCTCTTCCTTGTTCGCTCCTCTAGAGCTGTGACCAGCAGAGTGTCTGATAGCCTCTACAGGCTTCTTCCCGATTAGCCTAGTAACCTCAGCATTGGATCTCTCCACCACAGCAGGCAGCCCTCTCACCCATACTCTAGAACGTTCACTTGGCACGGCCATTTCCTGGGTGTATTGGTGTGGGAACTGTCTCTCTGCCAGTGTCCGATTCCACCGCTCAACGATAGCCTGGGCATGGTGATGCCCTACCTCGCCTCGCCTACCTGCCACACCATGTTTCTGCACGAAGGCTGCCTCGTGCAGTCTCCCCTTACCCTCATCCACCTGCAACAATTCCGGCCACTGGAGGAAATTTTCCGAAGCCTCGTAGACACCCTGGCATGCCTGGGCCACCTGGCCAGCTGGCTTGTCTGTGAGCGGTACTGCCGCCTTGTACCTGCTGGCGACATCGACGATGGTGAGGTCATACTTGTAGGTCTTACGACCAACTGAGTCGTGTGGAAGGAATAGAACATCTTCCTGGTGAACTCTGTTTGGGACAGTTTCCTCGAAATGGGCATGGCTGATGTGCCGTGGTTGAGGTCTGTATATCTGCCACATCGCCTGGCGGCTGAGCCTCTGGCTAACTGTCTCCAATGTGAAGTTGTGGCCCTTACAACATGTAGCCTCGAGTAGTTGAGGGGGCTCACAGTAATAACCACCAGGCTGATAGTAGGGTTCCTCAAGAAAGACGGAACTCCCAGATTTCATCACTGACGTCCACTCCCATCCGTACACGCATGGCCTGGGTGAACTCTAAACAGATGAACAGACGGCCGTCATTCATTTGACCATCACTGAAGACCTCCTCAAACACCTCCGTACACTGGAGTCTAACCTCTGCTGGATCCTCACTGAACAGTAGTTTATCAACCAACCATCGGAAAGTTAAGGGACTTGACCAGGTCGTACGGAGATGCCATCCTTATATAGTAAGGCTTAAATGTCCGGCGGACCAGATGGCCGCGAGCGCTATGGCAACGTACAGTAGCCAAGGGCCTGTGACTCCGAAGAATGTACCTACTCCTGAGGCGATGGCTGGTATGGCTTCAGAAATCTTCTCCACCCCATGGAGAGCATTGTTGGCGATCTTGCGGACCGTCTCGCCAGCCTTCGTTGTGAACAGAGCGATCAGAGCCCCAACTGCTGCCACCTTTTATGTAAGTGTGATAGATTTCTTTCGCTCTGTGTACTGGTTTGCGGCATTCAGGCTCTACATCATCATACTCATCACCGACATCGTACTTGTCTGCATCATAATCCTCATCATCATAGTCCTCCTCATAGTCCTCGTCATCTATATCCTCGACTGGATCAGCCTCTGGTTCATACATCGCTCTGGGGATCCGTCGCTGTGGCAGCTATATAGTAGCTTTAAACTGTAGTCTATAGCATGGCATCCGCAATCTTGAATGCAGGCGTGTTTGCCTTAGCGAACTGGGGACTCAGCTTCGCCGACAAGAAGGCGGCAGGGGTCGAGCATGAGCATCATAACCAGGCGAAGGAGAAGCTGTCTAAGGAGAAGTTTGAGTACAGCAAAGCGCTCGAACATATGCGCCAGAGGGAGGCACGCCGATAACAACTCCAAGCTCAGGCCAACCAGAGCATCAAAGAGGCAGATGAGAGTCTCGATGAGTACTACAAGGCTGTAAAGATATCTGAGCCAACGCTTGACTATGAAGTATCAACAGGTCAGAAGACAGCAGAGCTTATAGTAGTGATGGCAGCTGCAGCTGTCGCGACAGGAGTCGTGCTCTACGCACGCTCAAGCTGAATACATGTTCGACATGCATACCTTAGCATAACCAAAGTAAAGTACCGTCACACCTAATGAGCTATGAGGTTTCCGATGTTGAAGCTGAGCCGGTTGCCCTGATTAGGTGGGATGTCCCTGCCCCCGAGGTGGTGACGGCCCTCGAGTGCCGACTCGAGGTCGTCGCTTCCACTGGTTAGTCGCAGAAGTGGATATGACTTAGCTTTCTGTCCGTAGAGTTGGCAATCAGCCAGCTCGCGTACCTCACCAAGAACATTGGTCCCAGCAACCACAAGCTTGAAGTCGTCTAGTTTATCAACCTGCTGGATGGCTCCTCCCTTCTGAACCAGGACCGCAACAGTGACACAGTCCGATGCACCATGATGCAATGTCAGCTCTACCCATTGGTTAGCTGTGGCTTGGACCTGCTGGTGTTTTCGCTCCACATGCACGATCCGCTGTTTGGAACCCATTTGCTTCAACTCCCGGTCATTCTCGTCATGCCAGACATGAAGTCTTGGAGCATTCATCGTTGCATCTGCGAACTGCTCAGTGTATACCCGGAGGAACAGCCTATCCTGCATGGCAGCCGGATTCACGTGTGTTCTCGAGGAGGGTTAAGAGTGGAACTGTCACAGGCTTCTCGACACCTGCTCGTAGTTCGAATTGTGTGAACCCCTCATTGCACCCCACAGCGTAGTACCCCTTTCCCTTCGCATAGAAGGTTGGTACATGAGCCAGCGGACCTAGGACTCGGTACTCATCGTTCACATAGGTGGTGTCCACGGTGCTGTTGCTCTGCATGATCTCCCACCTGTTCAGAACCTGCGGGAGCTCTACCATCTGTTCTATTGTGCTCTTAAGCTTGAACTCGAGTGTCATGCTCTTGATCTCATGGATTTGTCAATGTACTTCCCATCAGCGGACAACGGGTTCTCATCATGTGTGCTGGGTCAAATGACCATCAGGCAGTCTTTCCGAGGATCAGTGCGGTGCGATGTCGCGGGTTCAATGGCCCCATCTGGATGTTGCACATACTGCCGCATTTTTAAGGTCTGTGTATATAGAGTGGTTAAACGGCTGCCATGTTTGGTAAAGTTCTCCAGCAGATTGTCTATAGGCAGCAGGACAAGTCGGCATGACAGTCACAGCCACGGCGTGCACTGTCCCACGAGGACTGCTTCGTGACATCAACATTATCCACGTGCGAGCCAAGGTCACACCTCCGTCTTATGCGGAGATACTGGCCACCATAGAGGAAGGAGCGCCAGTACAAAGGAATACTCTACCGGAAGTTTGACAGCATCCAGGGACCCAACTTACCTGTGGCTCCAACCAACAGTCCTGTTATTCTAGCTCTCCAAAGGGCGAGGTTCGAACCCAAAGATCTACTAATGGTCGGGAATTGGGCTGCCATAGCCAGGAAGAGCGAGAGATGCTGGATAGAATCCAGTCTGGAGCAAATAACGCCCTCAGGAAGGAGTTCAGTGCCGCTGTAGTGAAGAGCCATGGCACCAGTCATGCAGAAGGTACTCAGGAGGCTGTTGAGCACATCTTCAACACAAGGGTGCGCAGGTGCTTGGCCAGTAATCTG
This sequence comes from Chaetoderma sp. LZ-2023a, assembly GCA_034401795.1. NCBI lineage: Eukaryota > Metazoa > Mollusca > Caudofoveata > Chaetodermatida > Chaetodermatidae > Chaetoderma > Chaetoderma sp. LZ-2023a. The sequence continues at coordinate 20,816,737 of CM067369.1, read as the reverse complement.
GCAGCATTTACGAAATTCCCAGATAACTACCAGGACTACCTCATCAAATCCCCTCGCAAGTCAGATGCTAAGCTCGCATGGCTACGGTAGATCTACTGTGAGACGCAACAGATGAAGAGAATCCCAAAAGTTTGAGTGAAGTAGCATCTGTCGAAGTAGCTTCTGATGAAGGTTCTCAAGCATCTGACAACGTAGCTTTTTACGAAGGTTCTCAAGCATCTGGCGAAGAAGCGGAGACCACGCACGAAGTTCCTCAGCCTTCTGATGGATAAAAAACAAGTTGCGGCAGCTGCGACAGGCTGTCAGCGATGACACATAGAGCAGGCTAGTTTACTGGCTGGATTCAGCTTGTAGGTGAAGGTCTGCACCTTTTCCAGAGATGGCTTGAAGTGTGACAGCTCACCTGTCTCCTTGTTGCTGAAGATGAAGCGGTGCAGATCAGCTACCCTCTGTACACCTGCGATAAAGTCCCCTTTGGTCTCTTTAAGAGTTAGGCTGTCGTATATGGTCTCGAGCAGGGCACATCCACACTTAGAGCTGAAGTATAGCTACCAGGCTTTGCGGCGGATGTCCGGTGAGATCTCGCGGGTGTACTCCAGAAAGAGGATGAAGACAGTTATCTTTGTGTGCCGGATGCGTCTGGTGATGTTGCTGAGGTAGGTGACTGTCATCTGGTCCATTGCAGGGTCATCGATAACTAGAACAAGTGGTTCTGTCAGTCAGCCTGCTAGCAGCTTCTCCATCAGTGCTTGCGGGTTCTGCGTCTTGGTGATTGCGCCATTGTACCATTGATCATTACTGTGAACTGCCTCAGCGGCGGAGTCAGACACCAGAAATATGTATTGAGAGTGTAGATGCTCGGCCAGGAGAGCCTGCAGCAAAATGTTTTTCCCATGTCCTGACGGGGCAATGATCAGCACCACCTGGCCAGCATCAGCCGGCCTACTGTCGAATGGTACAGACATGCGTGGGGAGGATGGTTAGCACTTGGTCGGCGGTAGCCTCGTCTATATCTGGGGGACTAAACGGCAGTACTTCCTGCACCAGCTCTTTCGCCTGCAGAGTGGAGAATCCTGCCCCGCCAGCGGATATGAAGGATGCAATGGAGGCGTCAAGCATGGAATCCCAGCAGCAGCTGAGAAGATAGCGTAGAAGGCCTGTGTCAGCACCCACAGTCTCTAGTACATCCAGTATCTGTATGATACATACACGGGAAGCCATGATGACTATATTGTGGTCTTAAACGGCAAACCAAAGAACCCTGCCTCTTCACCTCTGGTAGCAGGGGGCTGGCAGTAGCAACTTTTTTGCGGTCAGCAATGTTATGGCTCAGGCCGAGGGTGCCTATCTTGAGATTCTCTCCATCCTGTCGGAATGAGCTCCGTGGTTTCAGTAGATCCTTAACCAGGTCCTGTGCAAAGTACTCAACCATATCCTTCCATTCAGCATATCATCAGTTTTCTTCATACATACGTTGATGATAGACGTGTTTTAGATTAGTGTAAATTGCGTCCATTATTGCGTTTGCGACAAAATTAGATTGCTTAAGTGAGACTAGAGTTTAAAGAACAGTGTTATTCGATAGTTCCTTTCTTTAAACTATTTTAAACATTTTCCGTTTGAGGTTCGTTCGCGTGCATCAAGCACTAGCTTTTCCGCCAGTAAAATCGTTGTTCTTGTCGGCCATTAGTGTTGTCTTGTTCGTTTCTATTTGGCGCCAATTTTCGAAAACAAAGCTTTTTATTTTTACGTTTATTTGCTGTGCTCCCCGAGTCGTAACTACAAGGTATTGTTATTAAATTATTTTAATAACTTTCGTAATTTTAAAACCTGTTTAAACCTTTTTGATCAATTTTCTTTTGGATGTTCGTCTGCGTGCTTTAAAACACTAGATTTTTCGCCATTCAAACAGCCGCATTTGTCGGCCATTAGTGCTAGACTTGATCGGTTTCGACACCAATTTTCGAAAAAAAAAAAAATTTCTTTTTTTTTAAATCTTCCTTTCAGTGCTTAGTTGGAATTTTCGCGAATTTTACCGAAGGGGATGACACAGCACTGGTATACTGGTAACATTTACTAGGCATATTCTACCTCTTCTCTCTACACTTCCGCCTTTCACAGCCTACTCTACTCATCTCCTTAACACATTAATCCTACTGCATTCTATCCTATCTCTCATACTATACCTACTAAATTTTCCTACTACACACTACCTTCTAAATAATCCACACCGTTGGGTAAGCAACATGGAGGAAGCTGAGTTCCTCAAACAGCTTCCTGTAGTGGCGCATGATACTGGTGGTGGTCAACTGGACACAGCCAACTCGGCGCCAAATGGTGGCAAAGACAATGACGAAGTGGCAATGGATGAGTTCACCCACGAACAGGTGGCCCAGCAAGTGGTGATCCTGGAGAGCAATCTCCAGAACACACCACAAAGCACCCCTAAGAAGGGTGGTGATACACCAGGCCCCAAAAGGAAGAGGATGGTCGGGGATGTTAGAGGAGGGGGAGGAAGTGGGAGGAAGGGAAGGCACTCCCAGCAAGAGGTCTCGGGACAAGGGGGCCTCCCCAGCGGGAGGGAGAGACCAAACCACCACGCAGAGCGGGGGTTCCCCGGGTGGTGCGTCCAGTAGGGAAGGGAGGGAGGTGGGACATAAGGGGGGGGGGCAGAGAGATGGTACCCAGGGAAGGAGGGTCAGGGTCAAGGGACTTGCGGGGGATGATTTTGCGGGGTTAACCCGCATGGTAATATATAGGTTGTTGTATGCCATGGTGGGCATGTTGGCAGGCCTAGACAAAAGGGACGGGGAGGTTTTGGTAACCTCCACCAGTGAAGGGCAGTTCCAGAAGCTGCTGAAAATCACAACAATAGGCAGCCACGTGGTGTCTATTGAAGAATACACCACCAAAAACACCAGACTAAGTAAAGCGGTAGGTGTCATATCGGGAGTCCCAAGGGACTTCACGAATGACGACATAAAAGAAGAACTGAATGCCCAGGGGGAACGCAAAGTGGAATGGGTGGGCCGGATTGGCAGAACAGCCAGACGGACTTATGCAGTGAAACTGGTTTTCAACTCAGACGCACTGCCAAGTAAGGTTAAACTGGGATGGATGACTTTCAAAGTCAAACCATACATCCCAGAGCCCGTCAGATGCTTCAAATGCCACCTGCTGGGTCACGTGGCAAAGCACTGCAGGACCAAAGCCAGCGCATGCGTCAACTGTGGAGGGAACCACAAACGCGAGGACTGCCAGCAGACCCCCCACTGTAGAAATTGCAAGGGTAACCACAGTGCTGCATATCGTGGATGCCCGGCTTTGCAAAAAGCCAAGGACATCCTCAAGGTCAAAACAACAGAGCAGATCTCATACGGGGAGGCCAAGAAGAGGGTTACCCAGCAAACAAGCAGGGGAACTGAACAGCCAGCCGGAATACCAGGACCTGGACCAGCCACACCTCTGGAAAGAACAGCATGGCAGAAAAGGGCTGAATCCGTAAGGAGGAAGCTGGCCACCCCCAAGAGGGACTGCTCAGTGATGAGACACCAGGGAAAAGGGGAGGAGGCTCCTACTGAGCCACCCACAATAGAGACGGCCACGCCCACCCTCCCGCTTGGGAGTCCGGCCAGCAAAGCCTGTAAACAGGCCAAAAGGCAAATAAAAACGCCTAAAAAACTCGCCTGCAAAGGGCTGAAAGTCATAAGCAGGAGCAGGGCCCGAAACCAAAGGGCTGAACCAATCGGCCCATTGGAGGTAACTCTGGTGGAAAAACAGGTTATCAAACCTGTGAACCCCACTAGCAGTTCTAGCAGCTGCAGTGACCTGCCGGCCGAGATCACCAGAGGGACACCAACGAGCGAGGTAAGACCCACCCCGATTGTTGGAGAGCATAAAATTGTTCTAAATGTCCAAACTTTCCGACTGATCATAGAGACGATCATATCATCAGTTTGTGTTGGTAACGAGGCAGCAAGGAACAAGGTCGATGTCGACGGTCTCGTTGCGAAATTCGTAGAACTTTTCTCCTCATCAAACTAATCATGGGGGTCAAAATTCCTCAATGGAACGTTCGAGGCACCCGGTCTAATACCAACCTTGACGAACTGTGGAACACATTCCACAACGAAAATGACCACCCAGACATTATATGTCTACAGGAAACTCGTCTGAAACCCAACCAGGATTTCAAAAGGTACAACTACAATGTCGACAGACAAGACCATACCACAGAATCTGCAACCACCTCTAGGGGTGAAGGCGGCGGCGGCGGCATAGCGACCCTCATAAAAAGTAATCTTTCCTACAAAAGATTGCCACAATGTGAGAGTAGCGTAGAGCACCTTACTATAGAAATAGAAATCAATCACGAAACTATTAATATTGTAAACGTCTATAGTCCCAGGTTGCACTCTTCCTCGGACTACGACAAGCTCCTTGAAGGCCTAGAAGGTGAAACAATACTTCTGGGCGACTTCAACTCCCACCATGCCTATGGGGGAGCAAAACCACGAACCCCAAAGGCCGAATATTAGAACAGGTTATTGATAACTACAACCTGTGCCTACTAAATGACCAGAGACCCACCAGATATAACTCTAGTGATGGGGAATGGTCGGTCTTGGACCTTTGCCACATAACACCTGGCTTTCGACCAACCCCCAGCTGGGACATCCAAGACCAGCTCCTCGGCAGCGACCACCTCCCTATCAAAATACAGATAGGAAGCCTACAGAGCAAGAACGAGGCGCCACTGCACAGGAACAATTGGAATCTGAAAAAGGCCAACTGGACCGAATACAAGCACATAATGGCCATGGAGCTGGAGACACCAATCACTAGTACCAGCACCGAGGAATATTATGAGCAATGTATTGGGATTCTCTACAAGGCTGTCAACTCAGCCATCCCCCAATCAAGGCCAGACAGTAACCCCAAACACAAACGCGTGCCTTGGTGGAACAGCGAATGCCAAGAAGCAGTAAAGCTCAAGAAAACAGCCTGGAATAGACTAAAGAGAAACTTCAGCATTGAACGCCTAGTTGAACACAAGAGACTCCAGGCCAAGGTAACAAGAACCATCAAAAAGGCAAAACGCGATCACTGGCGACAATACTGCTCTGAAATCACTCGGTTCACACCCTCAAGCCAAATATGGCGCAAAGCGAAAGCTATAGCCAGCGAAAAAACCAAGTCCAAAAACCCCTTACCCACCCTCATAGCAAATGGGGTAAAGCACGCCAATGACAAGGAAAAAGCTGAAGTGCTTGCCACAGTCTTCATTGCAACCAGTAGCAATGATAACCATGACCATGACTTTGAAGCAACCAAAACAAAGGTCAATGAGCATATCAATCACCTGTTCAGCTCAGGGAAATGCGAAGATCTTAACAACCGAGACATCAACAAACCGTTCAACAGAATGGAGCTTGAGCAAGCCCTTGGCAGAGGCAAACGCTCCTCACCAGGTGAGGACGGCCTGAAATACGACATGCTTCGTAATATGCCAGAGGAGGGTAAACAAATGCTACTCAATCTCTACAACCTCGTATGGAGCTCTGGAAAAATGCCCTCAGTTTGGAAAACTGGGATCGTGGTTCCTATCCCAAAACAAGGGAAGGACAAAACTGACCCAAGATCATACCGGCCAATCTCCCTGACGAGCTGTCTATGCACAGTCATGGAGAGGATGATCAAAAACCGTCTAGAACATGAGTTCGAACAAAACGGTCTACTCCACCCTTGGCAGAGCGGCTTCAGAAAGGGCAGACGCACTACGGACCACCTAGTCAGATTGACTGAGGCAGCCAAGAAAGCCCTAGATGCGGGAAGAGGAAACACAACAATAGGAGTTTTCTTAGACGTCGAGAAAGCCTTCGATATGATGTGGCGAAACGGAGTCCTAAAAAAGCTCTATGACTGGTTACCGTGGCCGCATCCTATTCTGGATACAAGATTTTCTCGATAACAGAAGGATTAGCGTCCGCGTTAATGGGCAAATGTCTAGGGAACAAACACTGGAAAACGGCACCCCGCAGGGTGGGGTAATAAGTCCCCTACTGTTCAATATCATGATGAGTGATCTACCCAAAGACATTGAAAAAGACCATGCACTGGGTCCCAACGCAATAGGCGGGTCTATTTTTGCTGATGACACAGCACTGTGGAACAAATATGCGAAGATAGACCGTGCACGTAAGACCATGCAGAAAGTTCTGGACATAGTCTCACGGTGGTGCAAAAAAAATGGTTTCAAACTGTCTGCGGAAAAAACAGTTCAAATCAACTTTACCAATGTTAAATACACAGGCCATGATGCAAATCTGTACCTCAATGGACAGAAAGTCAAGACATGTGCTGAAGCCAAATTCCTGGGACTAACATTTGACGGAAAGCTCACATGGAACCCCCACATCAAGAGTCTGAGGGAGAGATGCTTCAAGCAATTAAATCTCCTTCGCTCATTAACAAAGCACACCTGGGGTGCAGACATGCCGAGCATGCTTATGCTATACCGCAGCCTAATCCTGTCAAGGATAGACTATGGATGCGAAGCATACGCCACGGCGAGAAAGTCACTGTTAGAAACCATTGACACCCTCCAAACAAAATGCCTGCACATTTGCTGTGGTGCCTCACAGAGTAGCCCTCGAGACGCAATCAACGTAGAGTGTGGAGAAATCCCATTAGATCTGCGAAGAGAGGAACGGCTTCTCAAATTCTGGACATACCTACAAAGCTCTGCACCCACACACCCTACCAGGGAGGTATGTCTACCATGCAAGGAGCACCTAAGACACAAGGTACTGCCCAAAATGACCAAAAAGACCAAACCACCAGGCCTGTTAATGACAGAGCTCGCCAGTGCCACTGAACTGGTAAACGTCGAAATAGAAAGCTCAAGGCCGGCTCCTGACCCGCCATGGCTACTTCCGCAGATCAAGGCGCATGACAGCCTATCCTCACAGATAAGCAAGAAAGATCCACCAGCGCTAATCAAGAGCTATGCTCTGGAAAACATTGACAACAGATGGAAGGAGCACAGAAAAATCTATACCGACGCCTCCAAAATGCCCAACTCCGGCGAATGCGGAGCAGGAGTAGTCATAGGCGACCAGGAAGAAGTCCTCAAGTACAAGCTCCCGAATCACCTGTCAATATTCACAGCCGAACTGGTGGCAATTAAAAAGGCTCTAGAATGGATTAAAACAGCTAATCCAGGCAAATACGTTATACTCACAGACTCACTAAGCTCGGTGAAGAGCTTCAAATCTAGCAGCAGCAAGAGCAGGGACAACCTAATCAAGGAAATCCGGCAGCTGTATGCAACTGTGGTGACTGACAACAAAACAGTGGACATCGACTGGGTCCCAAGCCATGTTGACATTAAAGGCAATGAACAGGCGGACGAGGCAGCCAAGCAAGCGCTCAAAGATGGAACTATGACCAGCATAGGACTCTCAAAGTCCTAAGCAAACGCCCTGGTCAAAAGGCACATCAACAGCAAATGGCAAAGACAATGGGACGAAAGCACAACCGGCAGATCCCTGTACAGAGTCGTCCCAGGAGTCAAACGCAAATACCAAAACCACATCCCAGGACGCCAAGGCGACGTTGTATTACGCCACATCAGAATGGGTCAGATCAGCGTTAACCAGATACGAAAAAACTCAACCTGTCAGACACAGACCAATGTGAGGCCTGCAAGACCCTAGACCACTTCTTCCTACGGTGCACTGAATATACAGACATTAGAAAGGAACTCATCAATACGCTGAGAAAGGGAAACCTCAATCTTGACCCTGTAGAAGACATTATAGCGATGCGTGACCGACAGATCAACCACGAATTAATCAAGTTCGTGCTTGCATCGGACAAACACATCACATAATCAGAACACATTCTGATTAGCCCAGGACACCGACCGAAACAACAACTGAGACAACCCTCATGAGGTGTCAGGTCCGAAACGCAAATCACTTCCCCTAGGCGCATGAGGTGTCAGGTCCGAGGGGAATCGCATCACACTGTTTCCCCTAGGCGCATGAGGTGTCAGGTCCGAGGGGAAATACGTGTAGGCGAATGATTTGCTGTGTGCATGGCCTATACAGTATGTTATCTGTGATGTCAAAAAAAGCAAACACGTGAGATGGCGCAAGAAGCACTCTTCTGCAGCCTCTACGACCCCGGCCTGTCCCGCGGCATTTACTGCCTTCCAATCCCCGGCCTCTCCTGCGGCATTTAGTGCCTTCCCACCATCGACCGCCACGGCCATTGCAGCATCTACTGCCACCCCCACCACCGACACCTATGGTCACTGCAGCAGTTACTGCCTCACCACCCTCGTGAGGTGTCAGGTCCGAGGAGTAACGCAAATCACTTCCCCTAGGCGCATGAGGTGTCAGGTCCGAGGGGAATCGCATCACACTTTTTCCCCTAGGCGCATGAGGTGTCAGGTCCGAGGGGAAATACGTGTAAACGAATGATTTGCTGTATGCATGGCCTATATAGTATGTTACTTGTGATGACATTCTATGAATTGTTATTAAATTCTTGAAAACTTTTTACCTGGCTTGACTTTTCCACCTAAGGATCGTGAGATTGTCATGAATGATGACCCAGAGTATGTGAGTACATGCCCCAAAACACCTGTCCACAATGTCTGTCTTCTCCTTCTTTTTCTTTCAGCATTGTTCCCCTCCTTTTCTTTCAGATCCAGAGCTGGAGCTGGTGCTAAAATGCAGCAACGAACACAACAATGACAGACGGTCAGAAAGACAGATGGAAGACTGGAATGGACAACAGAACAACAGATGGGCCTGCCTGCTGGCGGACCGCGAGGAAAATGGACGTGTGTCCATCTCATTCGCGGCCCATAGGCAGGTATGCTGGTCTGTCGAATGGACTGACAAACCAAACAACAAATGGACAGACTGACGGACAACTCTGGGCACAGCAAGCTGCTGGAGTACGCTTAAGCAATGTACTTGGCCCCACTTGCTCAGTCTTCTCGGATGGGACTTTAAATTGAGGTCCCGTCATACAGTGCCCATCACTGTGCGAACGTGAGCTAGGGTTAGGTAGGGAAAAAAAAATCTCGGCATAATCAAAGTAAACCGGATGCTGAATGGATTCGTCCTCGGATGGAACCACACAACATACGGATTACAAAAGCAAAACAAAATTGTTAGAATTAGAATCTTTCGGACCTTTCGATGGGACTATGGAGGGATGTAACCCGGATGACCGATCGAGTTCGTCCTCGGACGGACACAGTCACCATACGGGCTACCTAACCAATCAAAATCAAACAAGTGCGCGCTGGTGCCTGCTCGGATGATGGCCAGAAGAGCAAATGGGTCCCAGGACCCGGAAGACCCCACAACCCAACCTCCCCACTCCCCCCAAAGGGGCCGGTGAGGTCTCTGACCTAAAGCCCCGCCCCCCGGGTGCATCAGGTCATAAGACCGTACGCACCTACTCCCCCTCCCCCGACCCAGCACCTACCCCATCCCTTCCCCACCCCAGTTAGGTCCAGGTTAGGCCATCGCCATCACCCACGCCCAAGCACGAGGAGCAACAGAAAAGCCATGGACAAGAACAACAACATGAGACAAAATCGAGAGACAATGATCAACACACACACACACGGAGAGACACAAGCTAATGCACAAACCGATGTCACAAGAATTCACAAGAATTCAACAGAAACCATAAAGGCCAGGTGTGAGTCTAGACCCTAGCATTGGGAACTAGCATATAAACGCCTTAAATATTACAACACACACAACCATATCCTTGATGGCTCCAGCCGCATCGACTCCGAGTATGCCTCGCATCGTCGCCCTCTCCTTGATGCCCATCCCCTTGTATACAGTCTTGGCCTTGTTAATGGCCGATTGTCCTACCATATCAGTGTTCCCGATGAGATCTCGGGCTGGGATGGTACCTCGGATCTCCCGCGGGTCTCCCTTCTCATCGATGTCTAGGAAGGAGATAGGGGCAACAGTGTCCTCTGAACCGAGGCGTGCCTCGCCCAAGTGAGCAAGATCGCCTAGCTCTTTGCTTTCTAGGTCTGTGAGTGACAGAGTGTTTGCCAAAGTGCTATATACAGATGGCTTAAACCTATTAGTCATACCCCCAGTGAAATAGTTGGGCATAGCAGGACCACACAGTCGGCCAAGGGAATAGCAGTGCTCAGGGTACTGGCCCTCTCTGCAGGGGCACACCTTGTGGGTGGTCCACCATTCCTGGGCATTGGCAATCCTCAGTCTGTGTGCTCGACTATGGGCTACACACCGCCCTCCGGCACGCCATGCCTCATATGCTGCAGGCGTCTAGTGATCCATCTCTCACTATTCAGAGGTTTTAAACGTAGGCGACGATCATCTCAGCCATTGCACTCATTGCTAGCCCTTGAACCACGGCCTCCATTAGTGTAACACATTCACCCATGATCTTGGCGGCAACAGTGTAGGAGGCACCACTGAGGGCGATCTTTGGGATGGGGTGAGTTATTCCGAGACAGTGCCCAGCCACCCCACTCACCACTGTAGCGAGGACAGCCGCAGTGGCGGCAGAAAGAACCTCATTTCCCCCTGTCATCTTCACCACAGCCACATTCTCCGCCACGTTACTGGCGACATGGACTGCCAGAGGTTTTTCTTTGGTCAGTAACTTCTGTGTCTTGGTTCGCAGCAGGTTCTCCACCTGAAGACTCGCCTGGTTCTCGGGCAGTTGCTTCACGATCTGTACCGTTGACGTCATTGTTTAAGCACTGAGTATACAAGGCGGTTAAATGTCTGTGTCCCCTGTCGAGAGAGCTAATAAGATCTTCCCAGTTTGCGTCGGCCAGGTGGCCGTGTTGGTACTCAGGAATATTCATCTCTCTATTGAGATATCTTAAACATGTCCAGGCTCACACTATGCGAGAAGTACTATGATGTCTTCTGGAGGGAGTTGAAGGACTACAAGAAGAAGACACCAGATGAGCTCGCTCAGCTCTCTGGTGCTGAGCTGACAGAGGGAGGAGCTGACAGCTGTGAAGCTCTATCTAGGATTTTGCAATGGACAGATCTGCTTCCTCGAATACCTTATCATGGGCGGGAGTATTGTCGAGCAGCTCCTGTGAGCTAAAGGTTTCTATAAGGATCGGGATTATGTGTCAGATGTGTTCCAGCAGTTGTAGATTGCCATGGCCTCACCGGACTCAGAGCTGAACAAGGCTATGCGATACTGCAAGCTGGAAAAAGGATGCGCCACAGAACCCTCCGGCTCTTGGATGTTGGAAGCGGGTATAGTGGCTGTAGGGCATGCCAAGCTGGTTCAGTGTCTCACCGTGGTCCCCACTGCTACTGTAGAGAGTCAGGATAGTCTTATAGCTGATTTGCTAGTGGCAGAGTAGGCTGATCCCGAGCGCCATGATAGCTAGGCCTGACAACACTCGTAGAGCTACCATGGGAAGCGGTGTCATGTCGACTGGCAGCAGTGTCCGGGTCGGAATGCCTGGAGCTGCCGTGTCGACTGGCTGCAGTGTCAGGGTCGGAATGATTGTATGGCCCGTACTACGCATAGGTGCATTAATGTCAGTGTTGAAGCCGAAGTGGACACCGGGGGAACTCCCCTCAACTATCATGTTGTTATAGCCCCTGACTTGGAGGTCCTCAATCATGATCATGTTGCTCAGAATCAACCGTAGGTGTGGTGAAATAGGAAAGTCAAGTTTGCGACGGGCCTTCTGCATCCCCTGCTGGAACTTAGCAATAAGACTACTGGGGTCTGCCACGATGATCATATCCTCAACGAGACTGATGAACATGGCCTGGACCTCTGCTCTGCTGACACCATCTATGGAATGCCGCAGCTGGGTCTGTGCTGTAAGGGACTGATTGATCCGAACGATCCCTGCTGGTGTGAGGTCTGAGGTTGTGTGTGGGACAAAGTACTTCCACACATCTGGATAGACCTGCTGCAAGCCAGTGATGTGCATATTTTGCACCAGCGCCCCAGGGTCGGAGTCAGGATCGAACGACAATGTCGCTGTCTTCCGATGGCCTACTCGTCGGGGTGTTCGATAGGTGAATCCTGAGTAGTCATATCTCGGGTCACCGTACATAACCCCTAGACCGCTGTTGTCACCACCATGCCACCAATAGTCTGTGTGAGCACTGAACTCTCTCTGTAGTCTGCTGGCCGCTGAGACGCTATGACTGTTGAGCTGTGGGTTGATGGTGTTTGTATCAGGGAGGCTTGCACCCAGCTCATGGAGAATTCGTCACACTGTGAGGTACACGTGGAATCTGAGACAGCTGGCGATGAGCACAGCTTCAGGACTACCAGAATAGGAGTGAAGCAGGGTGGAACTTACTCCACATCCTGCCGTGGCACACCACTTGGCAAAGTTCAGCTGCTGATTCCAGTATGAGAGGCATGGAGCAGCCATCCAAGTATGAGCTTGCTTCGCATCCTTGATGGTGATGGGGCGGTTGGTCAGCAGTCATGGGTTGACGGAGAAGCTGGTTCGTGACCGTCCATCCACTGTGATGGAGAACGGTGTTAGCTCTGGTATATCATCCAGTAGCCCGCTCAGGCCAGTCAAGGGTGTACCGAGGAGGGGCGGTTGGCTCCGGATGACTGTCGTGAGGTTCAGTGGGAAGGCCATCTATACTGGTGTTCTTAAAGCTACCGTACAGGCCGCACACTATTTGTAGTCGTCTTGACTCCAGAGACCAGCGAGGCGACCTCGCCGTAACATCTCCATATCAACCCGCCTGCTGGAGCCTTTTAGGTATTGCTGTCGCACTTTATGTTTCTCCGTGCGGTACAGGGCTTGGACCTTCAATATATGGTGGTACTCTTCATCGGTGACCTGGCCATCCTCGAGAGCTTTGCTGACAGACTCGTCGATAGTCCGTAGCATACTTTGTGCCAGTGTCACATACTTAGCATGCTTCTCCAGCCTCTTTGTGATCTGCCGCTGCCCCACCCCCAAGCCTGTGGCCAAGACAGTGGCGGCTAGTGTCACGCCACCCAGCGGGATGGCGACGATGGCACCCACACCTGTAGCGAGAGTGGCCACAGCTGCCACCCCAGTACTGGCTCCAATCACACCCGCAGCAGTAGTTGTATGCGTGACGACGCTTTAGGCTGTCTTATATCGCCTGTGCGTTCTGCTGTACTTTTCTGCCTCATATACAAGATTCTGCCTGATGGTATCTATCTGCTGGAGTCATCAGCTGTGGATGGTACCGCCCTCGTCAGCCGTCAAGGAGGGGTATAGTTCTGGTTGCTTCCGCCACTCTGATTTTGCCATAGTTACCTGGAGATTAAACCTACATCAACTGCAGAATCTGCTCATGAGTCATAGAAGGGTTGATTTTGGAGAGCCTGGTGAACCATGGCAGCTTGCTGGTGTCGAGACAGACGTTTCTTAGACAGGGGTCATCCAGCACTATGTCTGGTGCCAGTAGCTTTCTGAGACGTGACATCTGGAACTTCACCTTATGACCAAGATAGTAGGTCCGCCGCTGGATGGCTTTTTTGGGCTTACACTTCTGTGCCATCTCCTCTTCCCACTGTATGACAATTGGCTCATCCTCGCCTGCGACATCGTCGTAGACATCCAGCTCATCGTCGTCTGCCAAGACTCCTGTGTCCCGCTTACTCTCCTCCGGGAGGGCCTGCCAGTATCGGGAATCTTCACTGTTCCTTCGCCTCCTTGCAATTCTCGCGTTCTGTTGATACCAGCTCCTGCTGTAGTCGCTCTCCTTGTTGCACTGTGAGCATCTGTTCGTTTAAGGCCTTTATCTGTGCAGGGGTCATGAAGGGGCAACCCTGTAGCTGGCTCTTCATCATCTCGGCAAAGGTCAGATATTCCTGGTGTGATATCATGTCAGGTCAATGAATAATAAGAGTGTAAACTCTAAATGGGGGTCCAATATCCCATCAATGCTGGCATATATGTTAATGGAGGGGCTGTCAAGCAGGTGATTTACAGGTGTGAACAGGTAAGGACTGATAGCTTAGCATAGGTTGCTGTTGGCACCTTGGAGAAACTCTATCACGTCCTGGCCGAGTTCTACCAGTGAGCTGCTGTGTGCACTGCCCGGAGGTTGATGTAGCACATCGGCGTGTATGTATGTTGTGCCCCGCTGGGGCACCTGGAAGAGGACCCATTCTACATGGTACTGTACAACCCGTCTCCTCTCTAGAGAGGGTAAGATTATGTTCTCACCACCGGAGAGCAGCAGTCGGACAATCAGCATGGTTATATCTCCTGTTTAAACCCCTCCTATAGAGTGCTATGGAACCCATATTTGCTCACTCGACTGGTCTTGCTGACCTGGCAGATGTGTACGCAGTTGATGCTGCCAAGGTAGAAGAGAGCGATGGCAGGTCATTCACCCTACAGTACGAAGCAAACTCAAAGGCATTTTCCCTCCACCCCATTGGTGGTGATGGTGTGGAGCTGCTCACAGACCTCAAGGATGTGTCGAAGGAGCGCTTGGGTCCCAACATAGATGGCCACAAGATCGTGTTTCGGTACGATTTCCCGAAGAGGAAGTACATCCTTGAGCCGTTGATTGAGCTCTCGGATACAGAGGTGGCAGACATCAACACCCTAAATAACGACCTTAGCTTTCATCTGGTCAAACCCTATTCGAGCGGTGCCCCGCCGATGACCCATGATGGTCTGCTATTGACCCTGACAAAAAACCTGCAGTTTCATATTTGAGAAGAATGAAGTGTGGTACCGCGCTCGACCTGTGGGTGACTGGCACACATTGTTGCCCCTATATAGGCCTCCCGCAGTCATTGACATAGAGGTTACTCCCCTCTCCACTGTTGTGAAAAAGGATGGGACAGTTCGAAAGCTCTACAATCGGGGATCATCCTTCCTCACCTACATAGGTGAAGGTGTCTCCCTGATGAGGGTGGGTCACTGGATCAGGGTTACAGGTGGAAAGCTCCTGCTGCGTCGTCCATTCGATGGACCAGAAGAAGCTGTTAACCTCCAGGAGGGCATCCTACGGGTAGATGGTGTGTCGCATGTCTCCAAAGCCAAGGGTGGTGTTAAACTGCTTCAGCGAGTCGGCCTCACTAGCCCGCAAATGACTCATATACTCCTAGAGCTACATTTCTTAGTCGGCGGCAGAGTGAAGCAGGTAGCCGCTGCCCCTGAGAGAGAGAGAGAGAGAGAGAGAGAGAGGGAGGGAGGGAGGGAGGGAGGGAGGGAGGGAGGGAGGGAGGGAGGGAGGGAGGGAGAGAGAGAGAGAGAGAGAGAGAGAGAGAGAGAGAGAGAGAGAGACTTGTCTCTAAATGGGTGTTCAGCCCCTGGTAGTGGTAGTGTCGGGATGATACTATCTTCCTCAACTGGCAGCCATTCGGTGATCCGTAGTGGCCCCCGTCTCAACGACCTATGCCCCAGGGATTGAGAGCGTGGTGGGGGACACGGATCGCCGAACGGCGGCCAGTTGAGGGAGGTGGTATCATTTTAATCCCGACACTACTACTCTATGTTATGAGAAGTTACAAATCAAGTTCGAGTTTCAGCTGCTTCTGTCAATTTTTAATGGATTTTTTGTCTGTCAGTCTCTAAAGATTTATATCACCAGGTAGGGGACATGTATTGCAAAGCAATACTTACAGAATGCTTGTTTCTTTGAGTGATCGCGATTGATTATTAGCTCACCTGGCCAGAATGGCCAAGTGAGCTTATGCCATGCCGACTGTCCGCCCGCCATCCATCAGCTTTTGCTTTAAAATGTTACTTCTCATTAACCGCTTGGCCGATTTCAAATTAATTTGGTATGAATGATCCCGTGTGGGTATGCTTTAGAACATGTTTACAGAATTTTGATTGGTCAATTATTTCGATGGCCATCTTGAAATTTCCGAAAAAAATTGAAAATTGGTTAAAACGCTACTCATTAACTGCTTGGACAATTTCTACCAGTCTTAGCTTGGAGTATCGCACGCTGCTAGGGTTCAGAACTTGTATACAGAATTTTGATTGGTCAATTTTTCTGGCGGCCATCTTGGATTTTCTGAAAATTTATGGAAATCACTTAAAACCTACTCGATAACCACTGGACCGATTTCAATCAAACTCAGGTAGAAGAACCTTAGCATAATATGCTTCAGAATGTGTATACATACATAATTTTGATTGGTCCATTTTTTCGGTGGCCATCTTGAAATTTCCAAAAAATGGCGGAAAATTGTTTAAAGCGCTACACCTCATTAACTGCTAGGCAATTTCAACCAGACTTAGCTGGAAGTATAGTACGCTGGTATGGTTCAGAACTTGTATACAGATTTTGATTGGTCAATTTTTCTGGCGGCCATCTTAGATTTTCTGAAAATTTCAGGAAATCACTTAAAAGCCTACTCGATAACCACTTGGCCGAATTCAATCAAACTCAAATGGAAGAACCCTAACATAGTATGCTTCAGAACATGTATACAGAATTTTGATTGGTCTAATTTTTCGGTGTCCATCTTGAATTTTCCGAAAAATCGTTTAAACACTACTCATTAACCGCTTGAGAAATTTCAAGCAGGCTTGGCTGGAACGATCCTAGGGCGGTAGGCTTCAGAACTTATCTACAGAATTTTGATTGGTCAATTTTTCTGGCGGTCATCTTGTATTTTAAAAAGTTAAACGGCTACTAAGGATTAACTGCTTGGCCGATTTCAACCAAACTCAGCTGAAAGAACCCTAGGCCGATATGCTGCAGAACATTATACAGAATTTTGACGGCTTGATTTTGATGGTGGCCATCTGGGATTTTCCGAAAAATGAGAATTCATATAAAATGCTACTCCTCATTAACCACTTTGGCAATTTCAGCCACATTTGACTGGAAAGATCCTATTGCCGTAGCCTCTAGAAATTCTATTCAGAATTTTGATAGGTCAATGTTTTGGCATTTTCTTAAAGTTTTCCGGAACCATTTAAAAACTTTGCTCCTTCGATCAATAGCTCGATTTCAACAAAACTTGGGTGAAACGATTCTATGACAGTAGGCTTCAACATATTAAGCGAGAATCTTGATTGGTCAATTTTTTCGTGCCCATTTTGGATTTTCCGAAAATCATCCATCATGTCTATTTAAATGCAAATGGTTTAGATGCCAATGGTCCAGGTGAGCGCCACAGGCCCTTGGGCCTTTTGTTTTAGTGTAGTCGTGATTTCCTGATTAATCGACCTGGGTACAAATTACCCAGACAACAACACATGCATATCAATGTTGCTCGCTGCAATGGTGTTTAGAAATGTCCATTTAGAGGTCAAGAGAAGACTATTTTTGAAAACGCATCTCTGAATTGACTGGAAGCCAGTCATTCCAGTGGTAAATTTTTGCAAATAATCTCTTGGCTTGCAAATGAACATTCAATAAGCAAATATTTAGATTTTCTTGACCAAATCCGACCATTAAAGGCCTAAAGAGTAATTAAACGGTGGGATTTGAAATATTCTATGCAGTAGAAATTATTCACGATTACTCAATTAGTTAATTTTTTATCATAGAAATTCCCTATTAAAAAAATAATCGCGATTTTCAATATAATCACGTAATTGCGCACGCCTAGTAGGACCCTAAGGTATCAGAACTTCTATACAGAAATATGATAAATTAATATGAAACTGTTTAAAAACATACAACATATATCTCAAGATTCTAACGTTAGCGGTCGCTAGATCCGTATTCGAGAGTGCTCTAGGTAACACGCATTTACTCCTCTGTACCATGGCATTACTGCGATTGGTCTCATCATGACTATCACAGGTATGTCAGTCAAACTAGTCATATCTAAATTCTCACTGACAGAATTTTCAAAACAGAAACTTAATACGTTTTCACAAAGCCTATACAATTTTCATCACGTTCAGCCGGTGTGACAATCAACATATGCTTAATGATCTTTGGCTCTCCAAAAGAAAAGCCATCCACAAGCCCATCAGTCGTGTTGCTTCTTCTTCTTTTCGATCGCTGGTATCACACTTGGAGAGCCGAGTCGTGTTGCCATGTAGGGATTTTTTACAGAACCAGTTTCTCAGATCATCCTAAAATATTTATGCTATTTTCATAACTAGCATATGTTGGTCATAATAAATCAGCCCCGTGCCACTGGCAACTGGGGTGGGTGGGGGGATCTTTTAAAGATTTTCTAAAAAATGAACTTATCAGTCAATTTTTCGGACCCATCAAAATATACAGAATAATTAAGCACCAAATATGCAAATGGCGCCTTAAAATATGCCCATATTTAAGCCATCATGTCAAGAGAACTTGGGGTGTATGTATGTCCACATCCATTTGCCTACTAACAAACTCTGCAATCTTGTCGAATTCGTACATAATTGAGTGAATCACTTGAAGGATCCTAAATGTCACTCAAGTATCTGACGTCATAATCAATTATGTCACTTGTAAGCTGACGTCATGATCAATGGACCTTTCTAGTTATCCCTCCATCATATGACATCATAATCAAGTACGTGACGTAAGATGACGTCATAATCAATTACAGAATGAATAATTGGATTCAGTCCGTCTTAAACGTTTAATAATCCAACACATTGTACGCATTGCATGGCTTTGCTATTTAATAAACATGCTGTTAAATATTTTGAAACAAATTTGACTTGGTCACCCAGTCATATTAGTTTCAAAATATTCAACAGCTTCCCTATATAGTTTTCTGGAAATTGATAGTCAGGGAGAACACGAGCGAGGTGTCGGTGGAGCTTATTTAGAGATTGGCAGGGCATAGCTAAAACGGGAAATGTCCATTACGGTATATTACTAGTTAGTTGACGTCATAGTCAATGGAAGAAACCAGCTTTAGCTATGCTGCACCCATCTCCACCATGCTTTGACCGTTTTGGGATCGATCGATCCCTGCACTCTAAATTACAATATCCCGAAAACTATACAGGTAAGCTCTTGAATATTTTGAAACTAATTTGACTGAGTGCTGTTGCTGCCTATATTCAACAGCATGTTTATTAAATAGTAAAGACATACAATTCGTACAACAACGCTTAGTCCATAATCAATTTATCGTTCGTGATGAACTTGTCTAAGTCATTTATGACATAGTTGATTATGGCGCCAGCCTACATGCATCGTAGTTGGTTATGACGTTATATGATTGATGGATAAAATGGATTCCTCCAGTATGTCACTATTTTGCTGACGTCATAATCACTTTAACTAATTTGACAGAGAGTTGTAGCTCCAAACATTGAAAAGCTAATCTGTATTATTAATGCACGGTACCTTGAATTTGCTATTCTGGAAATTCAGGGTCCAAAAATTAATTATGGTTAGAACTGCATCCCGCCTTTGATTTCCATATGTAGAGTAGATAACTGATATCAGGTTATGTTACATCACGTATCCCACATCTGACTCACAAACCACAACTCATGCAGTATACCTCAGAAATAACGTAGCACGTTTCCAAAATAAAACCAGAAACATGCTAGTACAATTTTGAACACGATGCAAGAAATGTTTCGTTGAATATTTTAGACTTAATTTGATTGGAAGACAGCAGCAATGAATCTCTGGCCAACTCCTTAGGGTTCTCCGGTTGCTGGGAATGAACCCACGTATTTGGTGATATTATAAAGTCTGACAACTTAAACTAGTAATAGTAGAAATAAACGATGTCTACTATGTAGACATAAACAGGTGCTGAGTATCGTAATACAGTTTATATGTTCTACTTATAGGCGAGTGATGGTCTTTCTAATTCAAATGCCTGTGTTCAAAGTGAGCAATACAGGCCATACACGCCCCTTGTTCTTGTTTTTTTAAATGGAAATCAGAGTCTACCTAGTCTAGTGTAAACACACTACAAAACAAAGCCGAGTTATCCATTTGATTTCCCCACACAAAAAGCTTATAAAGAAAACCTCTCACCATTACCTTGTAATATATATATATATCCAAACACACACCGATTCAATTCAATTCAAAAAGCTACCCAGGCACCCAGCTACACGCACCTTCACATCCCCCCACCCCTCCCTCTACCCCCACCCCGCACGCACGCGCACAGGCACATGCACAAACAAGTACGCCACTCCGGACACGCGGTTACAGCCAGCCTACCTCCTACACACACACATGCATCAATTAAACCACAGCAAGAAACCACAACAACAAAATTAACGTGACTAGTATAAATTCAGGTCGCAGTGATCTATAATACACCAGAATTTCCACCTGAAGCTAATGCATGTTAATTTAGAACAAGTATCTTGTTCTTGTTGCAGTGAACATTTTGGTTCTTTTTACTACTCGTTGAGTTCTGGGTTCTCAACCAATACCGGGGAAATTCACACACATTCTAGGGATGAGTACTAACATCAGTATGGAGCCAGATTCTCGATTCACTACCCTCCTGGGTTTTAGTAGGGTGCCCCACCCTTACATTTAAAAATCACTACTCCATTAATGATAAATGTAACTTAATAAAACTGGTGAGGGGGGAATTGAGGGGATATTCTACAGGTAACTATCGATATATTATATAGCCCAATTTTCGATTTCGATTCATCACTCTGGTGGGTTTTATAAGAGCACTGACACCCTTAAATTTCTAAATCACTCATCCGTTAATAAGGAATGTAACTTAATGAAGGTTGAGAGCCATTATTTGGGTAACTTTTAGCATGTGTAAGGAGCCAGAATTCACTGCCTTTGTGTGTTTTAATAGGGTCCTATGAACTGGCCCACTGTAGTTGCAAGAATGGAATGAACATCAGTAAATTTTGGTCATCAAGTCTACAATGGCCAAAACTGTATCAGTGTAAGGGGGTGGGTGGGTTGGGGTGTGGTGTGTGTGTGGGAAGGGGGCGTGAGTGGGGGCGGCGGCGATGGGGTGGGTGGGGGTGGGGTGTGGGGGTTATGGTGGAAGGAGGGGTATGTACTGACACATGTATTGTTTTGACAGCGCGATGCATCACGTGTATGCGATATCTATGACCAACGTGTGATCTATAATGTGTGTACGATATTTCGCCATTTAAATATATCATGGTGGTATAATCAGTTATGATAAATGGCCAAAGGTGTGTCATATTTTCTCTGTGTTGAAATTTCAATGTACGCACATATGGTAAATATGGAGATTTATGCGTGACAAATATCATGATCAGCGCGATTGTTGCTTTGGTTATATGGACGTCATAATAATGGCTATAAATGGGGATGGGGTGGGGGGGGGGTGGACACACGCACACACGCACGGTAATTCTACTAGACTACTACCTTGTTGAACAAATAGAAAAGTAGATTTAAACTGAACTGATAGAAAAATCTACTATCAAGCATTTTGTAACATTATTTGATAAGACGACAAATTCTCACGAAAATATCGTAAAAATGGACCCCGCCCCCATTAGCGCATCAAGTCATGGATGAGAAAAAGCACACACGCACTGCATATATCATGTATTGAAAACTGATACTTGTACACACCGTACACTGTGTACACCAGGGTTTAATGTACACCGTGTACACCATGGATCAACATACAGTGTGTACACCATAGCACAACATACACCGTATACACCAGGGCTCAACATTCACTGTGCACATCATGGACGCAATGCACACATGTACACCAGCACTCAACATGCACCATGCGCACAAGGGCACAATGCACACGATGGCTCAACATACACTGTGTACACCAGGTCTCAACATACACCGTATAACCAGGGCTCAACATACACTGTGTACACCATGGCTAGCACACACCTTATAACCAGGGCTCAACATACACTGTGTACACCATGGCTAGCACCCACATTATAAACATACACTGTGCACACCAGGGCTCAACATACACTGTGTACCTCATGGACGCAATACACACATTTGCACCAGCACTCATCATGCACCATGTGCACCGGGGCCCAATGTACACCGTGTATATCATGGCTCCACATACACTGTGTACATGAGGGTTCGACGTACAGCGCATACACCCGTTCCCAATGCACCATGTATACCATGGATCCACATACACCGTGTACACCATAGCCCAACATACACTGTGTACATCAGGGCTCCACATACACTATACACAATATGGCTCGACATACTTCATGTACACTAGGCCTCAATCTGCACCATGTACACCAGGGCTTCACCTACACCATGTACACCAGGGCTCAATGTACACCGTGTGCACCAGGGCTCAACGCACGCCGTGGATAACATGGTACTTTATACCATCTCTAGCAGTGCCCCTAGAGCCTTGCCCTGGCCGAGTATACTTTCAGACCTTTTGTCCGAGGTTTGAATCAGTAGCAGTATCAAGAGGCTGAATTTTTGGAGCAGTCGCTCGGGTCATAACTGTATCCAAGCTGCTATTGAGAGATTAATAAAGGCTGTTTACATATAAGTCTGTCGATAAAGAGCTCGCGCGCGCAAGAGAGACAGCTCAATTCTGGACACGTAGGTTTATTCCGTGACCTTATAGACATCAATGAAATTGAATGTATGTTATCCCCTATTTCCCGATGGCAACCTATTTACACATCTCAATCTCCCACGAAAGGCCACACTTTTGCACGAAATGTTTACCATTGACTGTACCAATCACATCAAGCAAAAGCTAAATAAGGTATTTGTCATTAAAGATGCGCATTCACACCAGAATGCTGGAAAGTAAAATTGTTAAAATAAATATGACTACACTTTTAGAGGCTTAACTTATGTACCTCAATGCAATGGAACAAAATAAATCTTAACATATGATGAGTTCATTTCCGTGTAAATTAATACAATGCTTAAAGTGTGAAATTATCATAGCGACACGTATCCCTAATTCAGCTTCACAACTAAGGAATTATGTTAATTTATACAGAATGAAATTATGATATGTTCAGATTTATTTCTTTTCATTACATTGAGGTATACACTAAGCCTCTAAATGTATAAAATTATAACAGGTTTATTTTCAAACATTTTGGTGTGAATGAGTGCCTTTACCTCACAGATGGCGACGTGACTACAGTGAATTTGGTGCAAACACGTTTGGCCTCGCTATCCCACTTCAGACACGTACGCTCCAGTGGAAAAAATATCACATGCTTATTAGTTGAGACTCAACTGCTGACAATTTCCCCAGATGATTTTAGAAACATTTGCCAGAACAACTTTAGTGCACAGGGCCCGGAGATGTTTGTAACATTACCAAGCTTATGTCCTTGTGGAAGGCAATGGTGGCATCCCGCCCTTTCTGTTGAGATTCAAGCTGATTCCATTAACTCGTCTTTAAGTAGGGCGTATGCTTGAATTGATATCTGGCAATACTACTCCTAAGTGTACAATACTTGTATCGCTTGAGCCGCTCTGTATGCTTGAATTGATATCTGGCAATACTACTCCTAAGTGTGCAATACTTGTATCGCTTGAGCCGCTTTGTATGCTTGAATTGATATCTGGCAATACTACTCCTAAGTGTGCAATACTTGTATCGCTTGAGCCGCTCTGTATGCTTGAATTGATATCTGGCAATACTACTCCTAAGTGTACAATACTTGTATCGCTTGAGCCGCTCTGTATGCTTGAATTGATATCTGGCAATACTACTCCTAAGTGTGCAATACTTGTATCGCTTGAGCCGCTCTGTATGCTTGAATTGATATCTGGCAATACTACTCCTAAGTGTACAATACTTATATCGCTTGAGCCGCTCTGTATGCTTGAATTGATATCTGGCAATACTACTCCTAAGTGTACAATACTTGTATCGCTTGAGCTGCTCTGGCAATACTACTCCTAAGTGTACACTACTTGTATCGCTTGCGCCGCTCTGTATACTTGAATTGATATCTGGCAATACTACGCCTAAGTGTACAATACTTGTATCGCTTGAGCCGCTCTGTATGCTTGATACGGCAGTTGTGGTACCTTAAATCGCGAGAAGCGCAGGAAATGCCAAAGGATAGATCTCACTGGTAGACCAGATTTGAGCGCTCAGCATGATTTTCAAGTGTCCTCTTTCTCTGTTACAGCATCTCGCCATGCAAACTATGTGGTAGTTTAACTGTTGCGTCATTACATCGCCAACACTGACTCATGCCATGTGTTTTCCACCACTGCATGCTCGGGCACAACACGTCTAAAGCGCACATGCTGAGGCCTCATTCTCACGGAAAAGGAAGAATGATGGTCGTGGACTAGTTCTTTGTATTTTGTGGTGGCTCTCTTCTGTCTTACTTTCAGGAGGAGACAACATTCCTTTTACTATCCTTTGTAACTTTGTGCTCGATGTTTCTTGGATACCATATGCTACATTTAATTTGCTTGGATACGGAATTGTCGGTATATCATTAATGGGGTTAAACAGAGGGACATTAGTTGAAATATTGGCAACATATTACTTGTAACTTGAACTCTTTCTTTTCCTATTGACACAGACAACATTTGTTCCAATTAGTTTTCTACTTAGTCCTTGATTTATCAGAATAAAACATTTTGTTAAGTGGGATAAATGGTTGAGCGTCGCAGTCTTGCCATTTTTCGATAATAAAAATAATAATAATAATAATAATAATAATAATAATAATAATAATAATAATAATAATAATAATAATAATAATCTTTATTTAAGGAGGGTATACATCGTCAGTAAACTGATCTTCCCAAGGCCCTCACACACCCACACACACACACACACACACACACACACACACACACCCACCCACCCACACACACACACACACACACGCGCGCGGGCGCAAGGTCGTACACGGTCATTCACGCACGCACTATTTACAAATATACAAAATATACAATATTATTATAACACAAGTGAAATGACTGTTAAATTAGATAATTAACATATTTGTTAATTTTCTATAGATATTACTAAAACATCGCGTACAATATGTGCTCTCGTGTATGGTATACAACTATGGTCAAGTTAGACTGTCTAACCATAGTCAGTTTGCTGCATGTTTACTGAACATGCGCAATTGCTATGCCCAATCGAACGATGGATAGTTAACTATAGAAAATTGGGAGCCGGGTACCAGTCTCGATTAACCCTTTCTATCGTCTGTTTTGATGGTCTAAGAAAATGGGTTACTTTTGTCCGCTAAGATGTCAATAAGATGTCAAAAAGTGTCCAAATAATATAAAGTGGGAAGGAAATGGACCTTGGGAATATTGGTTTACCGCAGGGCACCATAATTTCATCAAACTTACGTAGGTTAGGAAATATTAACATGTTTATATGCATTTAACCGGGGCAAGCGAAACCTATCCGCCATTTTAAATATTACGGCAATTTCGTACTAACCATTTGTAATCGAGCTCGGGTGTTCGGTCGACTATAGTTGACCAGCTAGTTAACTATTTCAAGTTCGACTGGGATCTAGTTAGCCATAGCTAACTATGATTAGCCAGTCGAACTTGACCTTTGTATATGCATGTGCCGTATAATTATTACATCTGTGCACCCAGTCATGGGCGTCCGCAGGAAATTCTCCAAAGGGGCCAATATATGGGAAGACTCCGGGGTGAGGGTCCCCCTTCCAAAATGGGATGTATGGGGGTCCTCCTCGGAAAATCTATACACGCTCTGAGGCCATCTTCTGCATTATTGGAGTTAAATATCTGAAAATATGGATCCTCGCTTAGCTGTGAAATTGGATACGAAAAGTGAATGTAAAAATGTTATTTTTGTGGTCTAGGTCCAGAGGGGGTTATGCGTCCCCCCCCCCCCCTTGCGGACGCCCATGTATCCAGTGTCGTATAAGTTCTGTGTCGTCTGTATACGATAGACATGACTATAATGTTCCGCAGCCGCGCTAGTCTCTGCGCTGACATAGCCACTCAATTCAGACGCGTCTATTTAGCGTCTATTGGACTGGTTAAATAGAATTTGGGGCACGAAATTACTAAATAATTTCTTTTATTTTGATACTTTTTACTTTTCTGAATAACCTTTATTTACTTATTCCCGACATTTTCTAGACATACTTTCAAAAGTTTAAAAGGTAGAGCGTCTAGTTAGTTTAGCAGATAAGTATGCCTCGTGTGCCATTACGCAGTGAGCCCTGACTCAGAGGGGGTGTAGGAACGTACTTTGACATTGGTGGAGGTGGGTGGGGTTGTTGCTAAACTATGGTGGGGCCAACACCTATGGGCGCTATTGGAATCTCACCCACCCATGTTCCTACGCCTATGGTGAGCGAATATGAATCGACACTATCATTCATTCCTGGACATGGAAAACTTTACTGGACTGCAAGGGGATGTCAAAGACCAGTCGACCCACGACCAGTGCCCTCTTTTAAGCACACCTCTGGTTTGGCTCCTTGAACCTACTTCCCGTATCAATAGGATTGACCTGGCCAGCGGCATTCAACCACTACGCCTATAAGAATCGAGGATGTCTTTCAATTTTGACGGACAAATGGACAGACTTGCACAAATTGCGAGTCGCAACTAAAAACACGCCAGTGTGAATTTGTGCCATTCCCACATTTTAGAGCAGTATTCTCCTAGCCACATCAGACGTGTGTCAAGAATTTAGATACGTTTTTCTTGTTGGTGGTGGTGTTTTATGTTTAACTTGGGCACAATGGAACCTTAGTGCACGGACCCAGGTCTTACACGGACCCAGGTCTTACACGGACCCAGGTCTTGCACGGACCCAGGTCTTACACGGACCCAGGTCTTACACGGACCCAGGTCTTACACGGACCCAGGTCTTACACGGACCCAGGTCTTGCACGGACCCAGGTCTTACACGGACTCAGGTCTTACACGGACCCAGGTCTTACACGGACCCAGGTCTTGCACGGACCCAGGTCTTACACGGACCCAGGTCTTACACGGACCCAGGTCTTACACGGACCCATGTCTTGCACGGACCCAGGTCTTACACGGACCCAGGTCTTACACGGACCCAGGTCTTACACGGACCCAGGTCTTACACGGACCCAGGTCTTACACGGACCCATGTCTTGCACGGACCCAGGTCTTACACGGACCCAGGTCTTACACGGACCCAGGTCTTACACGGACCCAGGTCTTACACGGACCCAGGTCTTACACGGACCCATGTCTTGCACGGACCCAGGTCTTACACGGACCCAGGTCTTGCACGGACCCAGGTCTTACACGGACCCAGGTCTTACACGGACCCAGGTCTTACACGGACGCAGGTCTTACACGGACCCAGGTCTTACACGGACCCAGGTCTTACACGGACCCAGGTCTTACACGGACCCAGGTCTTACACGGACCCAGGTCTTACACGGACCCAGGTCTTACACGGACCCAGGTCTTACACGGACCCAGGTCTTACACGGACCCAGGTCTTGCACGGACCCAGGTCTTACACGGACCCAGGTCTTGCACGGACCCAGGTCTTACACGGACCCAGGTCTTACACGGACCCAGGTCTTACACGGACCCAGGTCTTACACTGTGTAGTTCCAGAAGGAACTAGTTTAAAACAAAAGAAAACTGAAAATCAGAATAAAACGATGTTGTTTTGGGGGCATCTCAAGCGTACGCGCGAGCGTTTGATAACAGAATATGCATGCACGCATGTACGCACACACGTGGCGGAGAGGATGATGAGAGCTAGAGGGAGCACACTTCAGGAGAAAATGAGTACAGATAGTTGAAGGTCACGGTAGGTGTATCTACGTGTTTACCTCTGGCACGTGACTTATGAGAATATCCATGTTTACTGTATACAAAAAGAATTTCATTGCACCCAACTCATATTCATAGTTGTACGTTTTCCTTTACCCCATTGACCCTGAATTCCTCGAGTCCACATTTCACAGCAACCATACATGAAAACGGTTGAGTATTTTGAAACTAATTTGAGAGGAAACTGTTGGTGCCATAGCGAAAAACAGCTCTCAGTAAAATTGGTTTCAAAATACTTGACAGAATAATAATTAAATTGTAAAATATATTGTTTGCTTTTTTCTTATTTCGCGCTGGTGGTTAAATTCGCAAAGGCTTAAATGCCCTACTTCTTATTGTAATAGCTGCACATTCATAGCATATGTCTTTCAAAAGTATTTGATGCAATTTTACAAATTTTAATCCATAATCTATTTAAAGGTGCATGGTCACACCAGAATGCTTGAAAATATACTTATTAACATTCTATACTTGTATAGGCTAAGGCCGTGTTCTCACTCGATAGTTAATCGGGAAATAACGCCATACAGTGTTTCGTTACTTCCGATTAAGTCTCGAGTGAGAACACGGCCTTAGATTGTGTGCCTCGATGTAATGAAAGGGATAATTCATATAATGATTTCACTGCGCATAAACTAATGATTATCCCCCCCCCCCCGCTTTTGTAAAAGCTGGGAAGGATTATGTTTTCGCTTCCATCCGTCCGTCCGTCCGTCCGTGCGTGCGTACGCACGTACGAGCGTGCGTGCGTGTATGAGTCCGTCACACAGGGGGTTCGTTCGATAACTGCTTTTGTTTGGACAATCGCGACGAAACTTCATGGGAAGGTTGGCCATGGCAGTAGGTAACCGCACGCTATTTTGCGGATCAAGCAATCCATCCATTTGTTTGTCCGCCCATCCGTCTTTCTAAATTTGTTTCCGTCTGTCCGTGCAAATTTTGGGTTTTCGTTTGATAGCCTTACTTCTGCTTGTAGTATCGTTACGACACCTTGTTATGGGAAGGTTGGCTATGGTAGTAGGAACTGTACGCTATTTTGTGGCTCAGTCAGTCTAGTCATATGTCCGTCGGTCCATCCGTCTTCCTGAATTTGTGTTCGTCCGTCCGTGCAAACAATACAGTATTTTGCGGGAAGCTGCATCATAAAAGGGTACGGCTATCTAGCAATCAACCAATACTTTATATGATGCATGGCACCAATTGAAGCCAATTATGTAGTGTAGCAAAGCATATTTGACACGCTTTAAAATTTCTGTTATTTATCCATATCTATCATAATGTTATGATGACTTAAACCCGAATTATTATCTCGAAAGTTAAAAATGTCAATGGTGTATACAATACTGTATGGTTTGAAAATATGAAGCGATAATTTACATAATTATGCTCCCCGAAAAATTTCGGGTGGTGGTGGAGTGTGTGTGAGCTTTTTCCGTCCATCTGTTCGTTCGCTGGTTCGTCCGTCTGTTCGCCCTCTACAAGCTCGTCCGGGACATAGCTGCAAGACTTTTATATGTACGATCATGAAACATGGTATGTGGATGCATCTTATGGACAAGATGTGCAGTGTACGAAAAGTAGGTCAGCGGGACCTATATATAGCCGTATTTAAAATACAGTTTTATATTCTGGCTTTAAATACAGCTGTGTATTCTGGCTGTAAATACACATATCGTCACACTCTTAATCCCTCATTAATCGCTGAAACATCACTCATTAGACTTCATACTAAGTACCAATCATGCCCATAACATGCTACACTGTCTGACACAGTCTTCATCTCCATCATCATCCATTCATTACACGTATGTCAGTGTACTGTCTGACACAGTCTTCATCTCCATCAGCATCCATTCATTACACGTATGTCAGTGTACTGTCTGACATAGTCTTCATCTCCAACACCATCCATTCATCACACGTATGTCAGTGTACTGTCTGACACAGTCCTCATCTCCAACACCATCCATTCATCACACGTATGTCAGTGTACTGTCTGACACAGTCTTCATCTCCAACACCATCCATTCATTACACGTGTGTCAGTGTACTGTCTGACACAGTCCTCATCTCCAACACCATCCATTCATCACACGGAAGTCAGTGTACTGTCTGACACAGTCTTCATCTCCAACACCATCCATTCATTACACGTATGTCAGTGTACTGTCTGACACAGCCTTCATCTCCAACACCATCCATTCATCACACGTATGTCAGAGTACTGTCTGACACAGTTCTCATCTCCATCACCATCCACTCATTACACGTATGTCAGTGTACTGTCTGACACATTCCTCATCTCCAACACCATCCATTCATCACACGTATGTCAGTGTACTGTCTGACACAGCCTTCATCTCCAACACCATCCATTCATCACACGTATGTCAGAGTACTGTCTGACACAGTCCTCATCTCCATCACCATCCATTCATTACATGTATGTCAGTATACTGTCTGACACAGCCTTCATCTCCAACACCATCCATTCATTGCACGTATGTCAGAGTACTGTCTGATACAGTCCTCATCTCGAACACTATCCATTCATTACATGTATGTCAGTGTACTGTCAGACACAGCCTTCATCTCCATCACCATCCATTCATTACACGTATGTCCGTGTACTGTCAGACACAGCCTTCATCTCCATCACCATCCATTCATTACACGTATGTCAGTGTACTGTCTGACACAGCCTTCATCTCCAACACCATCCATTCATTGCACGTATGTCAGAGTACTGTCTGACACAGTCCTCATCTCGAACACCATCCATTCATTACATGTATGTCAGTGTACTGTCAGACACAGCCTTCATCTCCATCACCATCCATTCATTACACGTATGTCCGTGTACTGTCAGACACAGCCTTCATCTCCATCACCATCCATTCATTACACGTATGTCAGTGTACTGTCTGACACAGTCCTCATCTCCATCACCATCCATTCATTACACGTATGTCAGTGTACTGTCTGACACAGTCCTCATCTCAAACGCCATCCATTCATCACACGTATGTCAGTGTACTGTCTGACAAAGCATTCATCTCCATCACCATCCATTCATTACACGTATGTCAGTGTACTGTCTGACACAGTCCTCATCTCGAACACCATCCATTCATTACACGTATGTCAGTGTACTGTCTGACACAGTCCTCATCTCAAACACCATCCATTCATTACACGTATGTCAGTGTACTGTCAGACACAGCCTTCATCTCCATCACCATCCATTCATTACACGTATGTCAGTGTACTGTCAGACACAGCCTTCATCTCCATCACCATCCATTCATTACACGTATGTCAGTGTACTGTCTGACACAGTCTTCATCTCCATCACCATCCATTCATTACACGTATGTCAGTGTACTGTCTGACACAGTCCTCATCTCGAACACCATCCATTCATTACACGTATGTCAGATCTATGAGCATCGCTACAGTTGAATGAGTTACAACAGGGCGACATCCACAGAGCTGCCAATACTAGGTATATCATAGCCAACCAGCAGATTAATAAATGCTATCATAAAATGACCTGCCATTTCAGGTTTGAGATGGTTAAACAAGGTTGTGCCCATTTATCTTCGGTTATCATTCAATGACTGAAATTTTAATTGAATCTGGTCATGTGAAGGTTAGTCATCTGATGTGGCTAGGTGGCTAGGTATACTTATAGCTTCTCTTCATAATCAGTATCTGCTGGTCATTAGCTTTATATCATCTAGTTTTTTAAGTTGTGAAATTGAATTGGAGACACGACTCACACGAGTCACTAAATTCAAATACACATCTGAAGCAATACACATTTATATGTAATGAAATCATAGGATAAAAATATAACCTTTTCAAGTTTAGAGAGAGAGCGATGAGGGCGGGATGGAGAGAGGGATGGTGGGGGAGGGGAGGGAGGGGAGGGGGAGAAAGAGAGAAAGCGAGAGAGAAAGAGAGAGAGAGAGAGGAGAGGAGACGAGAGGAGGGAGGGAGGGAGGAAGGGAGGGAGAGCGAGAGCGAGAGAGAGAGAGAGAGAGAGAGAGAGAGAGAGAGAGAGAGAGAGAGAGAGAGAGAGAGAGAGAGAGGCAGGCAGGCATACAAGGAGCAAGAGAGACAGGGGGTGGAAGGGGGTGGGGGGTGTTGTTGTATGGTACTGTAATTGACAACATTTCCTAACCACGTAGGTGTTTTCCATACTTTTTTTTATTTCGTGTCATTACATTGCGGTACGCGATCTAAGCTTCTAAAAGAAAACAATTACAATTTTTTTCATTTTCACACATTTTGGTGTGAATGTGCATCCGTAATATAATCTATGGACACACGCATAGAATACTGTAGAACTGGTTGACACAGTATAACTGGTTTGATGGTATTCAAGTTTCAATTCAGGAAACCTTTTCGTACTCAATACATTGCCTGATCTACGCAAACACGCGGCGTCTCTTTTCATTGATTATGCTATTTCGTGTTTTAATAACACATTGATATTCAAATATCGTAGGAGGAATGCGCAAATATGCGTAACGTATGCGATTCATTCGATTGTCTTACGGAGTCAGATACATATATCTGATTTTCGAGTGATTTACAGTATAACTGCGATCTCCAATTAATTAATTTTGACTTAGGGACATGGCGGTTTATTGAGCTGCTATAGCCGCAGTTAAAACGGTGGAAAACGGAACAAAAATCCCGGACTAAAACATAATTCCAGACGGAGAAAATTCCCGCTGTACCTAATTTCAGGACAAGATCACGCTTTGAGCCGCCACGATTCCCTGCCTACTCCAGACACCCGGAATCATTACTTGACAACTCTAATGTTGGTAGAGGAAGCCACATATCCGGGTATCACATTTCGAATGATGACTATCGATCTCAGGGTCAATCCATTCGCAGGCCTCGCCTCGATCATGGACATCGCGAGCAGAGTATCTGAAGTATCGTAAACCCGCGCCCATATACACGCTCGGACATGACCTGATGGCAAACGGTTGCTGTCGATTATATTTTAGTAAGTTATTTTCAAATTAATCAACAGTTTACACGTTTCACTATATGTAGTTATTGTCTCGCCTGCGAAGCAGAAAGCGAGACATAGGGATTTCTAATTCCGGCGGCGGCGTCCGTCATTTGTGCACTTTTGGTTAAGATTTTTAAATCAACTTATTTTTCAACAATGGCTCATCCGATCTCAATGAAACTTTACAAAAGTGATCTATATTATACAGGGAAGTGATCTGCATAACAAAAGAATTAATTTTGGGTCATTTTAACTATTTTTTCCACGGTTTTGGACTTGGACATTTTTCATGTATTTTTCCAGTGCACTTTTGGTTAAGGTTTTTAAATCAACTTATTTTTCAGCAATGGCGCATCCAATTTCAATGAAACATCTATACAATACAGGGAACTGACCTGCGTAACAATACATTTCATTTTGGGTCATTTTAACTATTTTTCTCACGGTTTTGAACTTTGAACTTTTTCATATTTTCCTGGTTAATTTTTTCTTCAATAATGGCTTACCGGATATCAACAGAATTTTCCAGCACCATTATATGCTAATGCAATGGTACTATGCGCATCATTAACAATTTCATTTTGGAAACATTCTCCTGCTTTTTCATGGCTTTGGACTTTGGATTTTTTCCATGGTTTTGGGTTAAGGTTGTTTATGAATCATGTAGCTCAACTATGCTCATTCCGATTTCAATGAAAATTTACAGAAGTGTTTTATGCAATATAGGGATATGATCTGCATCATTACTGATATGATCTTGGGCCATTTGTACTACTTTTTTCACAGTTTTGGACCTTGAACTTTTTTCATGTTTCTTTGGATTGTTTTTCATGGACCACTGATTTTCAACAATGGCTCACCAGATATCAACACAATTTTACAGCAGAGTTATATACTACGCAGGGGTACTATCTGCATCATTACTAGTTTCAAGATCAGACTATCAACGGCTTGGTAAAATTGTTCATGTTTGATTCGTTACACTGGTTTGTTGGTGCCTTGCCGAATATGCGTACTCCGAACCAATCCAAGTTTGCTTTGGCAATCCACACTATCCATGCCTTTACAGGCGAGTCGTTGTACGCTTCAGCGTTCTTGTTTTAGATAAGTAGTCAAATATTGTGGGATTAAGATTAGAATCACCAACCCATTGTTGATTCTTATATTGTGGGTACAAGTGACATATATACGGCAAAGCTGTTGAATATTTTAATATTAATTTGCCAGAATGCTGTTGCTTCCTTCCAGGCAAAATAACTTCTCTATTATGCAACAAATCCGCCCGCCTATCACAAAGCAGATCAATATCGTAGCACTGCGTTTGCCTTTGTCCGATGTTATCCGTGTGAGAATTTGCCCGCGCGTGATTTTGCCCGTGTGAGATTTTGCCCATGTGAGATTTTACCCGTAGGAGATTTTGTCCATGTACCAGGCCCACACGTGCTCTATGTTACAGCATAGTTCTTGGATAACATGCTTCCAAAAACAAAACCAGAAACGTGTTAGTACAATTCACCTTTCCATTTTTAGCTATGCCCCGCCCATCACTAGCTAAGCTCCACCCACACGTCGACGTGTTTGGATTGATCGATCCCCGAATTCCCTAGCTATCAATTTCCTGAAAACTATACAGGGAAGCTGTTGAATATTTTGTAATTATGGCAGCAACAGCGCTTAGTCAAATTAGTTTCAAAATATTCACCAGAATATTTATTAAATAGTAAAAGCAAACAATTTGTACAACAAGACCGTCTTCAAATATGCGTTCGTGACGTACTTATCGACGTCATTCATGACGTCATCCATTATGATGTCATTCTACACATCGCGTAGATGATTATGACGTCATATGATGGGTACATACTCTGGAAAGGTGAATTCACCTTTCCAGAGTATCCATCTATAAATCTGGCGTCATATGACGTCATAAACAGCTAAGCGGCGTGCAGGATGACGTCACGATCATCACGTGATAAATGATTCTATTTGGCCAGTCTTTAACTCTTAATAGTCCGGCACGTTGTACGAATTGTATGTCTCTACTATTTAATAAACATGCAGCTGAATATTTTGAAACTAATTTGACTGGACGCTGTTGCTGCCATAGACAGCAACTGCGCCCAGTCAAATTAGTTCCAAAATATTCAATAGCTTACCTGTATAGTTTTCTGGAAATTGATAGCTGGGGAGTTAAGAGATCGATCGATCCCAACACGAGCGATGTATGGGTGGAGTTTAGCTAGGGATGGGCTGGCCATAGCTCAAAATGGAAAGGCCCATTTTGAACACGATGTAAGACATGTTCAGTTAAGCATTGTAGACTTAATAAAGCTTGGAAGCCATTGTTGCTGAATTTGGTTTTGGACCCATGTTAAGGTATTTCTGAGCTGTATGCCTACTGCTGATATGATTATTTGATCGCACCGACTCACTCAACTGTTTACATAAGTTAAATTGAAAGCATACTATTATTTACAATTCATGTAACCGATCTATGATTCGATCTACATTTTGTCTATTGAAATATAACTTATATTTGCGCCAATACATGTAGTACGTGCGCGGCGACAAAGAACACCCAGGATAGCGAGGTAAATACCATTCAAACTAACCGAAGGAGCCAGGAGATTATTATTCTCTAGCTCATGGGTGCATCAAAAATGCAATTCATTTGGAAATAGGACATGCAGCCCTATTTTGCCACCGTGTTCGGAATGTGTACGCGAGTGCGAGCTTGTCTGGGGTGGGTTGTGGTGCGGGGATGTGGAGGGTGAGTGGTGGGGTGGGTAGCGTGCAAGTGCGGTAGGGTGGGCTTGTGGTTAAATTTCTAACGAGCAATTGAGAAAATCGGACACTTTATTCGACTACGTAATAGGTTTGGCAACACAAACATATTATTGATAGAGCTGAAATAGAGGAGCTAGTATGACACTTTATTTCTTGCCAGATCCTGAAAGAACCGGAGTGTGTACCATTAGTCTCTAACACGTGGGCTCCAGACAGTGGTGCTGGCAGACCGTTCCTTCAAAACAGCCAACTGACTTCCTGCTTTCCTGAAGGTACAAAGTTTGTCCCGAGGTTATAAATGACTGGTACCCAGTCCCCATTTCTCACTGGTCTAATGTGACAAACCGATAGCCATACACAAACCTAAATTGTTGTGATTCACGATCCAGTAATGACTCCACAAGACCGGCATACAGGAACGCTCACGCAGCTGACCTTCGATACAGGGTTGCGTCCGGTTCTTGATGACGAACGAACACTCGTGACTAAAGTTTTTAAATTTACGATTTCTACTCGATTTATATGTGCCAGTGCAAACACCTAAATATGGGAAACTAGTGTTTATCAGCAGGGCGACCAGCTTGTCATGATTTTCTCTCTTGAAAATAATTTTTGACAGGTGCAAGAGCGCGGTGTTTGCCCTTTTCGGACACAAACGCGGGATTTGTTTCTTCCAACGTTTGCATATGTCCGCATGCAGAAATGCACACACACACCATTAATTACAACTATAACTTGCCAGACTACAAATTGAAAAGCTATAAATTTAATTCAACATATTTATTTATTAACACCTATTAACAGCTATTTTGAAAAAAATCCGCATATTTCACAGGATGTCCGGAAATCTGATGGCCTGTTAAAATCCCCATTTTCCGGATAAACCCGGAGAGATGCTCGCCCTGGCTTATCAGTGTGGATTTCGCCATAGTGGCCGTCATATAGGTCCTTGCGTCATTTATCACAGGATTCACAATGATTGGATCAGTTATATAAGTTCAGTATTTTGAACCATTCGCTTCACGCATTTTCCCTTTCCAGATCTCATGTTCTGCATATTGGGCAGGCTATGTTGTGCACATGATCGTACTATTTCTCTGGTATACGTTATGCTTAATGTTTGCAAATATACGCATACCCCTGTCTTTTTTCCATTTTACCCAGCGCGACTCTCCCCAACCCACGTGGAGTGTGCTATTTGTGATAACCTATTTACTCCACAATGGATTCATAAGTCATAAGACGTTATGGATTGTGACCGAAAATTGCTCAGTTGTGCATGCTCAGAACAGCAGGATCGTGCCCAGTTGTACGCGTTCAGCATAGCATAATAATGCATATTTGCGCTCCTGTAGACAACATAATCCGTTTATCTGAGTGGTATGTGGTTGGTTTGTTTATATTGAGTCGCTAAATTTTAGGTCCCATTCAGCCCATATTTTAGTTGGTATTATTGTCAGTCTATTACGCCATTATGTTTAACTTCACCAGTTTTTACACCGGTACCCATTTATGCTCCTCTGTGTTTGTGTGTGCGTGCGTGCGTGCGTACGTGCGTCCATGCGTGCGGTAAAGACAGAATTTTTCATGTACAAAGTTAATGTCTCATATTTGGAAAAATACCAACACATACCTGTAGAAATTATGGTGGTAAACCTGTCCCAGAATAGGAAATAGCCACATATCTGAGGATCAAATACTGCAAGAAGCAACATAGAGAAACACAGAAACAAGTTTGCAACAAAAGCCAGGCAACAAAGTCTAGGTGTTAGCGTGGCAGACTGGTAATCATCCGGGCGGGTTTCAAACCCCGCTCGATTGTCAGGCAATCAGGTGGCTGACGCTCAATCGGTGGAAACATAGACATTCTCATTCACTCCTCGTTCCCTCTCTCCACCGAGGAGTATACAACCAGCCTAGATATGGCGTGAATGGGACGCGCTCCTCCGCCACGAAAATCCAAATGTAATAATGAGGGACGTCAATCAAACCAATTCTTTACACGTGCAAAGTTCGCCTTGTTCCGCTATATGGCGCCTCGGCCTGGTCAACTGTAGCCAAGTCCGATCTCAGCGAGTTCACTATCAGGCTGCGTTAGTATTCCTTTCCTGCATTGTCTGAGGAGCAAACTGATGTTTAATGCAACAGCGGGATCCGATCTGCTACTCACTTGTCTGACGTCATAATCAAATACGTCGCATGCGTTCCCAATCAAAATGACGTTCCTACGCCACAAAAATCAGGAAAGTGTACGAATTGTAGGCCTATGTATATTGTAAGACCAATTTTACTGGGATAGGCAGCAACAACCCCCATTCAAATTAGTTTCAAAATAGTCAACAGCTTACATGTATATTTACCTG
The DNA here is from genome assembly GCA_034401795.1 of Chaetoderma sp. LZ-2023a. Lineage (NCBI taxonomy): Eukaryota > Metazoa > Mollusca > Caudofoveata > Chaetodermatida > Chaetodermatidae > Chaetoderma > Chaetoderma sp. LZ-2023a. Next base: position 20,778,839 of record CM067369.1, on the reverse strand, counting down.
GAATTGAGATTCTGGGACTACAGGGTTCAAAGTGCTGACATCCAGTCCACCACGAGTAGAAAATGGCGAAGTAGTTTACTTAGCTATTATTATTATTATTATTATTATTATTATTATTATTATTATTTCTCTGCAGCGGAAGATACGGAAGCCCTATAGTAATCACCGCGTCTGCATGTCTGCCCGTCCGTCTGTCAGTCCGTCCGTCCGTCCGTCCGTCAATATCTCATAAACAGCACATCATGCGGAATCGCTTAAGATATTTGAATGAAATTTGGTCCCCTATTTAAGTTTCAGTATTTAACACGGTATGATTTTCCTGTGACAGGCTCTTTTTGGATGATCTCTGTGAATCTATCAGTGTTTCTGTGTTGGAGTGGAGATTTTGGAAAGCTGTAAAAGTTCATATTTCATCCAATTTTGGAAATTGACTGATGGATATGTGGGTGAGATCATTTGTTGTGAATTCATCTGTTAGTTCCAATAGCTGTGTGGGTGTGTGCGATTATTGTCTGGATGACAATAAAATTTGCGGGGACGATTGTGACCGGGTGATTTGACATGTGTCTTGTATGTTGTTTTTGTAAAATAATCACTATTAGTTGTTAGGTCAGTATAACTTTAAATTGTTGATGCAGTGAGATGGAATGTATTTCGAGCGGTTGTGGCTTGTTCCATAATTATTTTAGCCAAACAGCTTTTGGACGAAATTTTGTTTGTTTTGTCATGTGTGATTGGCTGCGCGGCAGGCGTCTTCGTCAGTGATTGGTTGATCAGCTCGGAAGTTTTGGGTTGTTGACTGAATGTTGACTGACGGTAGTGATTCGTACAAAACAATCTGACTAGACAACAATGAAGATACTCTGTTTGTAGATTTGACTGTATAACTACTGGTCATTTGACGGCAGAAGATGGTGCAGTATAATACAGGAAGGTGAAGTTCAGGAGGAACAGTTCTGGGGTGTTTTTCAAGAGTGTTTATCCAGGGTGTTCCTCCATCATGTTATAGTGTGTTTTCTCGGGTGCTTGCCCATGATGATGTCTAAGGAATTGTGGAAATTGGGACGTAATCCTAGGATTAATTTAGTGTGGTACTGATCCTTTATTGGATACAACTGTATTTGAAAATTATGACGATTGGACTTATTTCTGGGTCATATTTAATTTCAGGACTTTAAACCAAACCGTGTATTGAAACCAAATTTAATTTAGATTGAGACGTGACCAGCCATATGGAATGTATTTATTTATCAATCAATTTTGAGATTTGTCTCATATTATAGGGCTACATCCCTCTGATTTATGTAAGACGTGAATAGTCTTAAACCTTATGGAATGTATTTATTTGTTAATGTTTCGACCAATCAATTTTGAGATTTTTCTCATATTTGGGGCTACATCCCTCTGATTTAGGTAAAGGTTAGAAATATTGTTGTGACGTTGTCATCAGTCATATTCTGTTTCAACTAGAATGCCATGGAATCCTGATTTTGATTCTACTTGCCAACTCTGAAATAGTAATATGATTATGAACGTGTCGCACTTATGATTTATATACCACTAACCGTATTCAGATTGGACACAATCAAGTGTTTAAGATGGTTCAGCACATGGGTAGTCAGTATAGATGTATATTGTGAACAGTATGGCTAAGTTGTGAGAGATTCCCCCATTAAAACTTCTAACTTAGTTTAATTCTTATATTATTACTTCCATCCCTGTCACTCATCCTAACCAAGTGTGGATACTACTGGGTGTTAAGAAGACACATTGGATTCAATCTAAAAGAACTGGTGACCATTAGTAACTGAACATTGTTTTGGCCTTCTAATCTTTTTCTTGACCGTAGCTTAAAAATCCCCTTTCTCTAAAAATTTAACATTTTCGACTATATAGTTAAAGTTTTTCATTGTTAAAGTTACCACGTCACACTATTATATGAGATACTCTGTGAATGATAATAACATCAACAGAATTGTTGACATACACTGCTGGGCAATGATTTATCATATTTTTTATGATTACTCTTTCATGTTAATAAATACAGATGAAATAAATGACAATTTAACATAATATCGTATGCATTGTCTGTGTACAGGGTACCTTTTAGTATGGGGTAGCTTTTCCCTTGTTTTTCTTCAGAAATCTCAGCCGTTTGAGCAAGCTGTCTGAAAGCCTTTTACAGTGTGCTGCATCAATGCTGTTCCATTCATGTCTGATTGCTTCCCACAACTGGTCAGTGCTCCCAAATTTTCTGCCAACCGGTTTGGCCTTGATATGCGCCCATATATTCCCTATGGGGTAAGATCTGGTGACTGTCCAAGCCAAAACATCACCGACAGAGAATGCCGCTCAAACCATGACTTTGTTGTTTTTGCTGTGTGTGCCTGGGCATTATCTTGTTGAAAAACAGCTTTTTGTCTTTTTTTCCACTACACAAATTGTTCAGTCTTGGAAGCAACCACTTTTCTAATATGTTTTGATACTCCTTTGCATTAATGGACTTTTCACATTGCACAAGCTCGCCAACACCAGATGCAGAAAACACACCCCATACCATAATTCCACCTCCATGTTTCACAGTGGTGGAGAGACATTCTGGGTTATAATTTTCACCTGACCTACGAAGACAGCGCTTTGGAGCATCTGCACACAGCTCAAAACGTGACTCATCACTCCCAAGAACACGCTCAAACCACTGAGAATCATGGTCACGATAAAGTGCCAAAAATATGAGTCTGTCTTCAACGTTCTTTGTGGACAGCAATGGTTTCTTAGCCCACAGCTTTGATGAAAAACCAGCTTCCTTGAGCCACCTTGCTATTGTTCTTCTTCTTATTTTGTGAATTTCTGAATTCTTCTGCTAATTTGGTGAGAGTCTTCTTACGATTCTTCAGAACAGTAATTTTCAGCCTTCTTTCATCTCGCCATGTTGTCACTTTAGCTTGTCCAGAACCTGCTTTCCGGGCAACAGAACCTGTCACTTGAAATGTGTGACCAATTCTCTGTATTGTAGGCAGTGGAATCTGAATATCCTTAGACTTTAGAATTTTCTTAATCGCAGGATACGACTTTCCAGCTTGACAAAGACCTGCGATCCGGCTTTTGACTTCAACATGTACATGGAATTTAGCCTTTTTTGAAGACATTTTGAACTAAAAATAACAACTTTACTCTTCAGGCACAGTGTGGTAATACACAGAGATTACAGAAATGGCTAATGTCTTGTCGCCGCGGTCAGCGTAACCTAACTAGCTTGCTAGTTTGGTTAGTTAATTCACTTTAAATCCTGAACATGGAGACGCACTATTTGTCTTTTGTGGTTGCATGTAGGTCTAATATAGAACAAGAATCCATTCAGTAGATAGCGTTTGATATGCAAATTAGCTCACTCAGCAGTGGAAAGCAGTCAGATATGAATGGAACAGCATTGACGCAGCACAATGCAAAAAGCTTTCAGACAGCTTGCCCAAATGGGTGAGATTTGAGACAAAAAAACAAGGGAAAGGCTATCCCATAATAAAAGGTACCCTGAACATAGACAATGCATACAATATTGTGTAAAATTGTCACTTATTTCACCTGTATTTATTAACATGAAAGAGTAATCATAAAAAATATGATAAATCATGTTTGCCTCATCTTTTTGCCCAACAGTGTAGATCTTTCGCTATTAAAGATCAGATAACTTTGTGGTTGGATGTGGTCTTGACCTAACTTAAGCTTTCATAAAAAATAACTTAGAATCTGCATATCATAATAACACTTCTATGGTACAGAGGACTGGAGACACACAGGACATACACACATACTCACACAAGAACACACGACGGACTGCATGCTTCATGATCAGACATATACCACATGCGCACCAGGGCAGGTGGGTATGCAGCATACTCCAGGACAGAAATGGACACACGCCTATAGAGCAGGACACAGAGGAGCCCAGGCACGCACGCACATCACATGCATGAAGGAATGAACAAGCAACGCCCAAAGATAAACGCACGGTTGAACTTACAAATAGTAACAGTGAGACACACAGACATTGACTTACGCACACTACATGAATTATATAAACGATGAAATACGTTTGTAAATTTGCTCGATAGCCACAACAATTTTAAAAATTGGATTAAAAGTAATTTCAAGTTAGAAATAACGATGTTTTGTTTGTCATTATTTCTTTGTGGCGCATTGATACAGCACAAAATGATGCGTTCAAACGGGATTCAGAAGCCGACTCTTTTGGAAAATTTGTCAAAATATCAGTTCATGTGATAAATAGAATCTCAAACTCGGTCCCATTTAATATCGCTATTATAAACCTCGTCGAAAAATATCATATTGCACTCAGTAAAACTCGTAAAGGTTGATAATAGTAATCATATGAAATCTGACCTCGTTTCAGAACCTCTATGCATACACCCCCACACCAACACTTGTATAACTAATAATGCAGAGACGAGGGATAGGCCGGAACAGAGGATGATCAGCACTATATTCAGAAGGTCTTAGTGCGTGTTATCCCAACCTCCACACACCCGAGGGGGTGGGGGGAGGGGGAGCGGACGTAGCCGTCAATATGGGAGTACCTAACGAGTCACCGTCGTCCTCATCCAATTTTGACCTTGATCATAAACCTTGAGAACTCACTTATTTCAGACTATCATTTGTAGTTTTTTAATAAAGGCGATTTTATGTCTGATTGATGATGGCTCTTACGTTTGCAAAGACCTTTATGTGCTATAAATATACATGTCAACACTCAAAAGCTGGCTCTCATAACATGTCTGCTTTAACACATTGAACACAGAATACAAATTTCACAGCAATCATAGGCCTACATGTAAGCTGCTGGGTATTGTGACACTAAGCTTGCAGGAACCTGTTGCTCCCTGTCAAATTAGGTTAAAATGCTCAACAGAATAATTATTAAACATTAAAGGGTTTTGATGTTTCGGTATTTAGGATTCAAAGGGGGAAAGGATAAGATTTGTCCGTTCTCATGAATAGGCCACAATGGTGAGTGACGGTGCAAGGATATTGCATATGGTTGATAAATGTGATCGAATTTCTAAAGTATCTGTTTCAATATAAGTAGTTTTACGAATTGAAGTATAATGTTAAATATTTCATGTATTGTAGGTTATACCTCAAGAGCATAAAGAATATTCTCGTGACGCACGCACGCACGGACTCACACCGCACGCACGCACGCACGCACACACGCACGCACGTACGCACGCACGCACACACGCACGCACACACACGCACGCACGTGCACACGTACTCACGCATGTAAATATAAATTGAATGATAGAATTGCTTTATGAAAATTACAAATCTTTCTGATTATTTTGTATTAATTGAGATCGATTTAAGATTTGATAAGCCATTAACTTTTGAAATGCCAATGTCTCCATTTCACGACACGTGACAGGAATGCTGTTTAATATTTTGAAACTTATTTGACTGAAACCAGTTGTTGTCATTGACAGCAACATTTCCATTTCAAAATAGTTTCAAAATATTCAACAGAATATTGGGTAGACCATACGGCATAAAGAATGTATTGTTTCTCCACTGTAAGGGTTAACATTGTTGGGAAGCTAAGTCATCAAGAAATGCGGGCTGACATCCGCATACAGAGGCAACTCTGATTATGTCTAACCTTCTCCAAACAATAAACTGTGCTCCACATCCTCGGATGACGCAATCGTCCCAGGAGCTTACCATAGCTACGTGGAATGAACGTGGTCTGACTGCAACATCAAAGAGACAAACCTTATGTGCAGACTGTGAACACTATAACATCGATATTACATGCATTCAAGAGACTAAAGTAGCTAAATACTCAGAACAGCAACTTCAGACAGCCATAAGCTAGGCAAGAGGGTAGAGTCCTACCCAAGCCCATCAGCGACACTGACATTCAAATGCCATACAAAAAGGTCGCCGGGGAGCAGCTAGATAACATCGTCGTCAGCTCCGATCCAAACGAAGCCCTAACCAAAATATTGAAATCTATGGAACCATCAGCTACCAGCATCATAGGTGTTCTAAAACAAAAACCGAACTGGGTATACTTCTTCTTCTTTTCGATCGCTGGTATCACACTTGGAGAGCCGTTCTCACGATGAAATCTGTGGTTTTCTGCAGTTCTTCCACAGACCCATACAGCTTTTCAAGAAAAGAGGTTGACAAAGGCCAGATCCCTTCTCTCAGCAGCTGATACGTACTGCAACATTGAAGTATGTGCTCTGTGGTCTGTTCTGCTACTCCACAAGGACAAATGGGCGATGTCGTAAGGTGGAACCGCCTGTACATGATGTGTTGGTCTAGTCTGAAAAATGGTCACTTGCTCTGGCCTCGAGAGATGATGGTAGGCATCTTCTGATTGAGGTGTTCTATAGGGTGACTTGATGATAGTCTTCATCTCTGTATGGGTAACCATGTTTTCTGTCTGATTCTCTTCTGCACCCACCTTTGCCATCTTGTCTGTTTCCTCATTTCCTTGGACTCCACAGTGTGAGGGGATCCACTGCAGTGCTATCCGAAAGCATTTGATGGTTTGTAGTGCTTCTTCAAGTTGTGGCAGCTTACCTTTGGTGATAGCCTCAAGGACGGAGCGGGCATCAGATAAAAAGACAATCTGTGCAATAGGGTCTGCTGTTCTGCTGATGGTATTGGCTGCATGAACCAGTGCTTCGACTTCAGCTCTGTAGTTTGTGCAGTGTGTGCCTGTCGGTATTGCAGCTGACTCATGTTGTCCGTTTGGATACTGTATGTGCAGTCCGGCACCTCCGCTCCTAATTGCATCTTTGGCTGATCAATCTGTGTAGATCCTTATCCATGTCTCCTGAGGGTACATTTCTTCCAGCATGGCTAGGGGCAGGGCCTTCTTGCTCACATCACTGTGTTCATCTTTGGTTGTGAGATGAGGTACTGTGTTGCGAATAGCTGTGCTCTCTAGTTTGTTTTCCCAGGGTGGAGGATCAAGGGTGTGGTTTGGGTCTTCTATTTGTGCTGGCAACATTTCTTGGTGTTTCCTTTGAAGTGCTTTTGTCTCTTTCACAAAACTTGATCTTTTAAGTCTTCCGGTATACTGGGTATACTGACGACCTTCTCGTAGTAAAACTGTCAGCAAAGCATAAAGTATTATGGCTGCACATCTATCAAAGTGGCCAAAGTGCAGACGACACCAAACTACACCGGGAGCGCAATAGCATTCTGCGCCATATTAGCAAACAGTTAAAAGATCTTGCTATTCAACAAGCAGACTCCCTAGCAGATGAAATCACTGCCACGAATGACTGTCACAAAATGTTTCAGGCAGCCCGAGCCCTGAGAGTTACTGACTATACACCACCACTCACTGTACACAACTCTGAAGGACACTTTATCGGGATTGACCAGGACAAAGCCGAGGTGATTCGAGAAGGGTTCAAGGAACAGTTTACTGACCACGATGATGATCCATTGTACGCGTTTTCATGAGACCTCAGGTCATTACTAACACCAATTAAAACAGCAGAAGTTGAGAAGACACTTAAGGCCCTGGAAAATGGACGTGCATCTGGACCTGATGGCATGAGCCATGAACTATTCAAATATGCCAGTGACATTATCTAAATAAAAATCACGCACCTAGTCAATTCAGCTTTTATGCACTACTTCCCGATCGGCGCTGTAGGCCAAGGCGCCATTATTGCGCTATCCAAGCCCAAAAAGCCACCTGCCCAGCACCCCCCCCCCCCTACCCCTACGCCCTATTCAGCCAATCTGCGGCCAATCGTGCTTCTCAACAGCGAACGGAAAATCCTGTCCAATGTCACTCTATGCCGCATCCAAGACAAGATCGATGACTTCACCGGATCATGTCATAGTGGCTTTAAACGTGGACGAAGATGCGCAAATATTGTATGGGCTCAACACATGCTTGTGTCGGTAGTCATGGCCAAACACTGGGATTTCCACAAAATGGACATTGACATATCACAGGCTTTCGACACAATTAAATGCTCATAGATTCTAGATGTATCACGTCAGGCCAATTGCAATGAAGATGATCTATAACCAATGAGACTACTGCTTGCTGACACCAAGCTGAGAGTATGAGTCAAGTCAGCGAAGTCTGTAGAGTTTGAGACATCAATCGGCTCCTCACAGGGAGATGGTATATGCCCTGTGGGTTTCACATACTATCTTGCTGCTGCATTGCAATCCGTGCAGGAAAATTTCACAAGACCGAACCCCCAGTGTCAATATTGTGTATGCCGCTAGAGAAGGAATGTGTCAACGATGTGGACTTCATAGACGAGGAAAAGCACTCCTTGACGAACTTCTCCCAATAGCTGCAATCAACTAAAAATTGAGAATCGATTTATGAATGAATCCAAAACAGAGTTCGCCCACATATGCCTATCTACAAAGCATGAAACTACAGAAAATGACGATTCAAATCGTGGCGGCGAACCATGGAGGAAAGTAAAATGCTGGGCTCACTGCTTTGCAGTACTGCTGACATTGCTGCACGTTGCGTCATAGGGAACATAGCTTTCCAGTCCTTCTGGAAGTATCCTTGATGCTGTGTAACTGTAACAGCTGGGCAGTTACAAAGGCAGCTCTAGACAAACTCGATGCCTGCCACCGCAAACACCTATGCACCATCACTGGACCCTGGTGGCCAGACAGCATAATTTCCAATGATGCACCATACACGATGTGGAATACATTGTCGCTGACTGCCAAAGTCACCCTACAAAGATGGTCCATGTTTGGCCATAGCCAGAAGACACGCTATCACAGGGAGCCTTGGAATTTTCCCTATTCGGAGCCAACAAATACAAAGCCAAGAGAGGACATCATTGCATAAATCTGTTAAACGTACTACGAGGGGATCTCAAGAAAGCACGAGTTGGTACACTTATGTCAAGAATGGACCTCAGGAAGCTAGAGATTGCGGCTGAGCACAAGACACAGTGGGCAAAAGCAAAGAAAGACTGATTGCCGCTGTAGGATGTTTATGCTACTACAGCTGCAGAATACAATAATCACACATACATACAAGGGTTAACTGGATAAGACGGGTAATATATCTTATATTCTCAGCCATTAGGAATCATCAGCTACCAGTACCATAGAACTTCTCAAAAACAACAACCGAACTAGGTATACTGATGACCCTAAAGAAAGTAGTAAAACTATCAGCAGAGCAGAAATCATTATGGCTGGGCATTTATCAAAGTGGCTAAAAGTGAAGACTGCACCAAACTACGCAGGGGACGCAATAAAATTCTGCGCCGCATAAGCGAATGCTTAAAAGATCTTTCTATTCAACAAGCTGACTCCCTAGCAAATGAAATCCCTGCCGTAGATGACTGTCACAAAATGTTTCGGCTGCTCACACATTATCTGGAGTGACCAGGACGAAGCGGACGCAATTCGAGAACAGATTACTGACCACTATGATGAGACCGTGGACCCATTTACAGGTGACCCCATGCCATTATTAACACCAATTAAAACATCGGAAGTCAGAAGACACTCAAATCCCTGAAACACGGAGGTGCATCCGGACCTGATGGCATGAGTAATGGACTATTCAAATACACAAGTGGCCTTATCTTAAAACCAATCACGCACCTAATCAACCCAGCCTTTATGCAGTATCTTCCCATTGATGCTGTAGGCCAAGCTACCCCTATGGCTCTATCATCACGCTACCCAAACCCAAGAAGCCACTCCACCAACAGCCGGTCTGCGGCCCATTGTGCTCCTCGACAACAAACATAAAATCCTATCGAATGTTACTCTATGCCGCATCCGAGACAAGATCGCTGACTTCACCAGATCATATCAAGGTGGCTTTAAACGTGGACATACCTGCGCAGACATTCCATGGGCTCAATGCGTATTTGTGTCAGTTGTCATCTCCAAGCACTTGGATTTTCAAAAAAATAGGCACTGACATATTACGAGTCTTCGACACACTTAAGCATGGACAGATCCTAGATGTACTACACCAGGCCAGTTGCACTGCCGATAAGCTGCGACTAGTGAGATTACCACTTGCAGACACCAAGCTCAGAGTACGAGTGAACTCTGCAGAGTTTGAGACATCAATTGGCTCTCCACGTGGAGATGGACTATCCCCTGGGCTTTACAACAGTTACCTTGCTGCTGCATTTCAATCTGCGAGGATAAAATCACACAACATTGAAAACCTCAATGTCCATACTGGGTATGCCGCTGCAGATGGGAAATGCCGACGGTCTGAACTTCACAGACGTGGAAAGAAAAGTAATAGCAGTAGCGGCAGAGGCGGGGGTAGCAGCAGTGGAAGTAGTAGTAGTGGTAGGGGTGGTGGTGGTGGTGGTGGTGGTGGTGGTGGTGGTGGTGGTGGTAGTGGTAGTGGTAGTGGTAGTGGTAGTAGTAGTAGTAGTAGTAGTAGTAGTAGTAGTAGTAGTAGTAGTAGTAGCAGCAGCAGCAGCAGCAGCAGCAGCAGCAGTAGCAGTAGCAGCGGCAGTGGTAGTAGTAGTAGTAGTAGTAGTAGTAGTAGTAGTAGTAGTAGTAGTTTTTGTCATTGTCAAGCATTAATTCTAGGAACCCTATCATTGACGACGCACTTGCAGTAGGATATAGCACAGTCATCATTGGAATGTAATATTTACATTTTTAAATTTTCGACCTGAGGGAGATTCGAACCCAGTACGTTCTACAGCACCTATTCGCCTAGCATTTGGGAGCCGAGTAGTCTACCGACTGGCCCACCATCCAGAAGACAACAAGAATCTTCTTTCAACAGAACAGCTGTCAACTACTGGACTCACAACCACATGAATTGACTCGAACTGATAGTGTGCATTCCAGACTTGCCATATTCGAGGCACTCACATGTATGTAGTTTTTGTTATTGTCAAGCATTAGTTCTAGGAACCCTGCCATTGACGACGCACTGGCACTAGGATATAACACAGTCATCATTGAAATGTAATTTTTGCATTTTTCGACCTGAGCAAGGTTTGAACCCAGCCTGTTCTACGGCACCTATTCGCCTAGCGTTTGGGAGCCGAGTAGTCTACCGACTGGCCCACCATCCAGAAGACAAGAATCTTTTTTCACCAGACCAGCTTTCAACTACCCGACTCACAACCACACGAGTTGACTGGAACTGATAATGTACATTCCAGACTTGCCATATCTCTAGGCACTAACATGTATGTAGTTTTTGTTATTGTCAACCATTATTTCTAGGAACCCTGCCATTAACGACGCACTGGCACTAGGATATAGCACAGTCATCATTGGAAAGTAATTTATACATTTTACAATTTTTGACCTGAGAGAGGTTCGAACCAAACCCGTTCTATGGCACCTATTCGCCTAGCGTTTGGGAGCCGAGTAGTCTACCGACTGGCCCACCATCCAGAAGAAATGTATCTTACTTCGCCGGACCAGCTTTCAACTACCTGACTCACAACCACACGAATTGACTGGAACTGATAGTGTGCATTCCAGACTCTTTGTGCAATATCTTCCCATCGATGCTGTAGGCCAAGCTACCCCTGTGGCCCTATCATCACGTGACCCAACCCAAGAAGCCACGCCACCCACAGCCAATCTGTGGCCCATTGTGCTCCTCGACAACATACGTAAAATCCTATCCAATATTACTCTGTGCCACATCTAAGACAAGATCGCTGACTTCCCGGGATCAAGCCAAGGTGGCTTTAAACGTGGACACACCTGCGCAGACATTCCATGGGCTCAATGCGTATTTGTGTCAGTTGTCATCTCCAAGCACTGGGATTTTCAAAAAATATGGGCACTGACATATTACGAGTCTTCGACACAATTAAGCATGAAAAGATCCTAGATGTACTACACCAGGCCAGTTGCACTGACGATAAGCTGGGACTAGTGAGATTACCACTTGCAGACACCAAGCTCAGAGTACGAGTGAACTCTGCAGAGTTTGAGACATCAATTGGCTCTCCACGTGGGGATGGACTATCCCCTGTGCTTTACAACAGTTACCTTGCTGCTGCATTTCAATCTCCGAGGATAAAATCACACAGCATTGAAAACCTCAATGTCCATACTGGGTATGCCGCTGCAGATGGGAAGTGCCGACGATCTGAACTTCACAGACGTGGAAAGAAAAGTAGTAGCAGTAGCGGCAGAGGCGGGGGTAGCAGCAGTGGAAGTAGTAGTAGTGGTAGTGGTGGTGGTGGTGGTGGTGGTGGTGGTGGTGGTGGTGATAGTAGTAGTAGTAGTAGTAGTAGTAGTAGTAGTAGTAGTAGTAGTAGTAGTAGTAGTAGTAGTAGTAGTAGTAGTAGTAGTAGTAGTAGTAGTAGCAGCAGCAGAAGCAGCAGCAGGAGTAGCAGCAGCAGCAGTAGTAGTAGTAGTAGTAGTAGTAGTAGTAGTAGTAGTAGTAGTAGTAGTTTTTGTCATTGTCAAGCATTAATGCTAGGAACCCTATCATTGACGACGCACTTGCACTAGGATATAGCACAGTCATCATTGGAATGTAATATTTACATTTTTAAATTTTCGACCTGAGCGAGGTTCGAACCCAGTACGTTCTACAGCACCTATTCGCCTAGCATTTGGGAGCCGAGTAGTCTACCGACTGGCCCACAATCCAGAAGACAACAAGAATCTTCTTTCAACAGAACAGCTGTCAACTACTGGACTCACAACCACATGAATTGACTCGAACTGATAGTGTGCATTCCAGACTTGCCATATTCGAGGCACTCACATGTATGTAGTTTTTGTTATTGTCAAGCATTAGTTCTAGGAACCCTGCCATTGACGACGCACTGGCACTAGGATATAACACAGTCATCATTGAAATGTAATTTTTGCATTTTTCGACCTGAGCAAGGTTTGAACCCAGCCTGTTCTACGGCACCTATTCGCCTAGCGTTTGGGAGCCGAGTAGTCTACCGACTGGCCCACCATCCAGAAGACAAGAATCTTTTTTCACCAGACCAGCTTTCAACTACCCGACTCACAACCACACGAGTTGACTGGAACTGATAATGTACATTCCAGACTTGCCATATCTCTAGGCACTAAGATGTATGTAGTTTTTGTTATTGTCAACCATTATTTCTAGGAACCCTGCCATTAACGACGCACTGGCACTAGGATATAGCACAGTCATCATTGGAAAGTAATTTATACATTTTACAATTTTTGACCTGAGAGAGGTTCGAACCAAACCCGTTCTATGGCACCTATTCGCCTAGCGTTTGGGAGCCGAGTAGTCTACCGACTGGCTCACCATCCAGAAGAAATGTATCTTCTTTCGCGGGACCAGCTTTCAACTACCTGACTCACAACCACACGAATTGACTGGAACTGATAGTGTGCATTCCAGACTCTTTGTGCAATATCTTCCCATCGATGCTGTAGGCCAAGCTACCCCTGTGGCCCTATCATCACACGACCCAACCCAAGAAGCCACGCCACCCACAGCCAATCTGTGGCCCATTGTGCTCCTCGACAACATACGTAAAATCCCATCCAATGTTACTCTGTGCCACATCCAAGACAAGATCGCTGACTTCCCGGGATCATGTCAAGGTGGCTTTAAACGTGGACACACCTGCGCAGACATTCGATGGGCTCAACGCGTATTTGTGTCAGTTGTCATGTCCAAACACTGGCATTTCCAAAAAAATGGGCACTGACATATTAATTAAGTGCAGAAAGATCCTAGATGTACTACACCCGGCCAGTTGCACTGACGAAACGCTGCGACTAGTGAGATTACCACTTGCAGACACCAAGCTCAAAGTACAAGTGAAGTCTGCAGAGTTTGAGACATCAATTGACACTACACGTGGAGATGGACTATCCCCTGTGCTTTTCAACAGTTAGCTTGCTGCTGCATTTCAATCTGCGAGGATAAAATCACACAACACTGAAAATCTCAATGTCCAGACTGGGTATACCGCTACAGATGGGAAATGCCATCGATTTGAACTTCACAGACGTGGAAAGAAAAGTAGTGGCAGTAGCGGCCGAGGCGGTAGTAGTAGTAGTAGTAGTAGTAGTAGTAGTAGTAGTAGTAGTAGTAGTAGTAGTAGTAGTAGTGGTAGTAGTGGTAGTAGTAGTAGTAGTGGTAGTAATAGTAGTAGTAGTAGTAGTAGTAGTAGTAGTAGCAGTAGTAGTAGTAGTAGTAGTAGTAGTAGTAGTAGTAGTAGTAGTAGTAGTAGTAGTAGTAGTGGTGGTAGTAGTAGTAGTAGTAGTAGTAGTAGTAGTAGTAGTAGTAGTAGTAGTAGTAGTAGTAGTAGTAGTAGTAGTAGTAGTAGTAGTACAATTTAATTTTTGTGGGAGATTTTAATTGCGTATTAGATGATGTCAACGACAGATCATCCAAGTCGAAATATACGGACACGTTACACACTATTTTGAAAAATATATGCGGAAATAAAGGCTTACTAGACATATATCGAATTATTAATCTAAACGGCAATGACTTGACATGGCTGTCGTCTGATGGTAAAATGTCATCAAGGTTAGATAGAATATATATTGGCTGCTCATTGAAAGGCTACATAATTTCAATGAATACTAAACCTGTAGCTTTTTCTGATCATAGTATGGTATGCGCCACATTACACAATGCTAAGTGGATTAATAGAGGGGATGGGTTTTGGGAGCTCAACACTGCTTTGCTGCGCGATATTTGCTATCGTAAATGTGTAGAGAGCTGTTGGCGATATTGGGTTGAACGGAAACAAATTTATGATGACATAATGCAATGGTGGGAAGATGTAAAAATAGATCTAAAGTCTAAGAGAATATTCGACCAGAAAGGCCAGAGAATTGCGAAAACGCAAAAAAGCATTGAGTAGATCGTTGACTAAAGTTAATGAGAAAGTCAATAAAGTTGAACATAATTATTATGATTTATTGATCAAACTAAAAGGCAAAATAAATGAAAAAGAGGAATATAAATTCAATGGAGCAAAAATTAGATCAAAGGCACAAATGCAACCTGAGGGTGAGAAACCTACAAAATATTTTGTGGACTAGAAAAAGCACGTGGTATTGAGAAATTAATACGCTCAATAGAGGCGGTTGATGGTACAACTGTTTCATCCAGCAGAGAGATGGGGAAAGCTGTGCATGACTATTATCAACAGTTGTACACATCTGCTACTGAACATATTTTAGCTAATATGACAGAGACACTATCTGACTCATCTTATAGAATCTGTGAACAACCTTTAACACTGAGATGTGCAGCCGCCGAACATTTAAGCCATACTATATAAGGATGGCATCTCTGTATGACCTAGTCAAGGCCCTTAACTTCCGAGGGTTGGTCGATAAACTACTGTTCAGTGAGGATCCAGCAGAGATTAGACGCCAGTGTATGGAGGTGTTTGAGGAGGTCTTCAGTGATGGTCGAATGAATGACGGCCGTCTGTTCGTCTGTTTAGAGTTCACCCAGGCCATGCGTGACAGGACGGGAGTGGACGTCAGTGATGAAATCCGGGAGTTTATCAACCATCTTTCTTGAGGAACTCTACTATCAGCCTGGTGGATATTACCGTGAGCCCCCTCAACTACTCGAGGCTGCACGTCGCAAGGGCCACAACTTCACATTGGAGACAGATAGCCAGTGGCTCAGCCGCCAGGCGATGTGGCAGATATACAGACCTCGTCCACGGCACATCAGGTATGCCCATTTCTAGGAAACTGTCTTGCACAGAATTAACCAGGCGGATGTTCTATTCCTTCCACACGACTCGGTTGGTCGTAAGACCTACAAGTATGCCCTCACCATCGTCGATGTCGCCAGCAGGTACAAGGCGGCAGTACCGCTCACAGACAAGTCAGCTGGCCAGGTGGCCCAGACTTTGGAAAATCCCCTCCAGTGGCCGGAATTGTTGCAAGGGGATGAGGGTAAGGAGTTCAGAGGGTAGACTGCAGCCCTCATGTGGAAACACGGTGTGGCAGTTAGGCGAGGCGAGGTATGGCATGACCATGACCAGGCTATCATTGAGTGGTGGAATCGGTCACTGGCAGAGAGACTGTTCCCACACCAATACGCCAGGAAATGGCCACGCTGAGTGAACGTTCTAGAGTATTGGTGAGAGGGCTGCCTGCTGTGGTGGAGAGATCCAATGCCGAGGTTCTCAGGCAAATCGGGAAGAAGCCGGTAGAGGCTATCAGACACTCTGCTGATCACAGCTCTAGAGGAGCGAACAAGGGAGAGGAGTGCCTACCACCTGATGCTCTGGTTCGGTACCTGTATGAGCCTGGTGAGCTGGAAGATGGTCGACGACGTGCAACAGATCTTAACTGGTCGATAGATGTTCACAGGCTTGACAGGTGTGTTGAGGCGGAGGGGCGGCCTACACTGTACTACCTGGCACGCCTGCACGGAGTGCCTAGGCGACCATTTGTCATAGAAGAGCTTCAGCTAGTCCCTGAAGACACACAGCTACCACCCCCTAGGGTGCTAACATGATATTCGATGGGCTCGGTATGGACACCATCTGGCAGCACATGGCGCTTATCATGGTAAGCGGAGAGTCCGAGTTTATCCTGCGCATACGTCACCATACCCTGGTTGCGCATGCGTAGGCCTCAGTTTTTAGCTCTGTCAACCCCGCCATGTAGGGCACTGTAGAACCTCTGCCAAGAGACCTCATTCTGCCGCTTTGATATTCCCTTGGCCGAGCACTTACTTGCAGCTGCGCTCTCCACGTAGTAGCATTTGGAGCAGAGAGCAATGCCACGAGAGCCTTCGAACTCGAGCTTGAACAGTCCATCCAGACCATTTGTCCCAAGCTAGCTAGTCCCGCTTATGAGCCTGGTACTCTGCTCGCATCTCAGGGCGAATGACTTCGTCGAGGTTGGAGCCTGCTATACGTGGAGTCAGGGTCCATCTGCGGGTACTCAAAGCTGCCATGAGCTACGTAGCGATCGAGGAAGTCATCGTGGAACTCCAGCATTCGCAGCTTTGCGAGCTCATAAATGGCTATCCCCACCTGGAAGGGCCTTCGAATAGTGATTCTCAGCTTGCGACTCTGGATCTCGTATGACTCACCGATCTCCTTGAGATCTTCGAACCATGCACTATGCAGGGCCTTGTCTATCACTCGCTCATCCTTCGTGAAGCTGGTGTTGCTATAATGTTCTAGGGCTTCGATGAGCTTCCTGTGGGCACTGTTGCTGAGGAGTTTGAAGAGATATGCCAAGAGCGCTTTACTCTTATCTCCATCTCCCGAGCGGCGGGCCTCCGTAACATTCTCCACGAACCACTCGAATGGGCGCTTGGCCTCAAAGTCTATGGTGCGGTATATAGCCATGATCTCCAGGCCATGGGTTGTATACATCTTGAGTGTCGGTGCGTACAGCAGCCGCTTCTTGCCAGAGAGGGTGCCGCCCAGCTTCTGGGTGGTGGGTCGCTTCCACCCTGTATGCTCTAGATATGCCTGCATCTCAGAAGAGACGGCCTCCACCTGGATCTCGCGGTTATAGAAGAGCGGGGGAATTTCCTCGAACTTTGGCCACAGAGCCTTATGGACCTCTATATCCACCTCAGCAAATCCAAACCAGCGGTCTGCTAGGAGATCTTCCTTAAAGCTGGCTACACCACTGGTACCGGACCAACGGCACACTGTCTCCTTACCACAGGGCATCTCTTTAGCCATCGTTGACAGGTACAGAGCATTTGCATCATAGCCGAGTAGAAGTTGGCAGACCCGCTCACTCTGGCAGATGCGTGTCACACCTTCCTCGTTGTATCTTGTGAACACGATGCTGGGCCTTCCAACAACTGCGTCCTTCAGCATCTCGTAGGCCTCCTTTCCCAGAGAGTAGAGGCTAACATCCGGCATGTGCTGAGCGGTTCCACGTAGGAGGTACTGCAGTGACACACCTGGGAGAGACAATGCGTCATTGAGGATGTCTATTTGTCATTCTGTGTAGAACTCCTGCATCCATTCTAGGGCTTCTATGAATGGACTGACGTCGTAGTACCTGCGTAGTATCGCAGCCAGTCGGCGAATCTCCGCATTCCGTGCTCGCTGAATGTCTGGTTACATTGTTCCCACTCTGATCGCGTCAAGAGGTAGCCACCCGTGAGCTTAGATTTCCATGCTGAGTAGTCAGGAAGCCCTGGATAGTTTAGCTTCCCATATGTGTCAAACTATTCATACGGGAACCAGCTCTTCTGCTGTGTACACCTGTAAGCTTTGACCCATACCTCGTACGAGACTCTTGGGCCGAGGTAGTTCAGCACATCGAGAAACCGTAGCTCAGCTGTTATGAGGAACATGGTCTGACTAGCCTTCTTGGCTACTTTCACTGTACATATACTGTCAGTGAGCTCATCGACAAAGTACTTCTTGATGAGGTTCAGGTCATACCACCCAGAGTTGAACCCCAGTACAGGCACTTGGTCACACCACTCGTTGATCAGTCGCTGCTGTCGCTTTGGGAGCTTGTCCAGATCTGTCTGTATGTACTGTGCCCTACCCCTTGTCCGGATTAGATATGCTCGCCATTGGATCCCGAGCATGAACTCTCTGATCAGTTATTTGGGGTCAGGCTTACAGAGGTGAGTGGGATCACTCGTGGCGCCCTGTAAGGAGAAGCCAACTGACACAGAGCTAGGTATTTCCGTAGGATGAGTCTTGATACCATCTAGGAGTGCTTCGAAGTCGTAAACTATGAAGTGTGGGTATGGGACAATCCGAACTCGTTTAGGGACGCTTGGACAGCGTTTTATACAGCACTCCCACTGTACCACAAGCGTGCATCCAGACGCTCTCAGCTTCTCCTCTCTCAGGACTGTCTTGCGGTATCTTTGTTTGGCATCCTCACCTAGCTGGTGTTGTGGACACCCGTGCCAATGACAGCCATGGAACTGGTAAACGGTGTTGGTGGTCGGATCATAACCATCTACGGGAGCGCACTCGATCCAAAGCTCGCTACCGTGCCCACACTCTACATGGTGTATCTGTACGCCTCTGTTTCTCGACTCATACTCGATCCTACGAGTAGCCGTTGAACTGGATGGTTGGGGCGGATAGAAGGCTTTCTCATACGCAGACTGTGGCGCCCCAACCTTCTCGCCAGGACACACGATTTTTGTTTTGCCGCCTGTACAGTGATCAGTGTGGCGTTGAAGATGGCATGCCTTTGTAAGCCTCTGCTGACAGTGACTGCAGACTAATGTATGTGCCAGCTTGGAGATGTTCTTGATGTAGAGGCGTGGTGGTCCCACACTCCGATGGTCATGGTGTCACGGCAGTGAGACGCTTGCCTGATCAAGTGCCAGGTGCCATCTTCGGTGGGTTCATACACGCGAATCTCGATCTTGGCGAGGAACTCTACCTTGTCCAGCTGATCCAGCGAGGTCTTGCAGATATCAGGTACTGTCTTGCTGTAGAACTGTGTGGCAAGCTCTCGTGCAGGAGCTGTACTTCTATCAGGTCTCGCTCCTCGGTGGACTGCTAGACATCTCCAGAGACACACGTTGTCCCTGTAGGTGTCGAGGGCAGTCATACTCTTCTTCTGTCGTAGCCAGTCTGTTAGGTGGGGGCGGTGGGGGGGGGATGCCTGTCCCAAGCAGAGCTTGGTGGTCGATGACAGCCCTGACCTCAACGTTGATTGATCGATCGAAAGCCCACTTGGTGTTGGGTCGATCGATATTGGCTGTGTCGAGGTGGGCTTGCTCTCTTGCGGCCACCCAGTCCTGAGCTGCTCATATCGTGTTCAGCCACGGCCCCCCTGGAGCATCGTTGTGGAAGAGCATCACCCTACCGTCTTCGATATGACGGA
This sequence comes from Chaetoderma sp. LZ-2023a, assembly GCA_034401795.1. Classification (NCBI taxonomy): domain Eukaryota; kingdom Metazoa; phylum Mollusca; class Caudofoveata; order Chaetodermatida; family Chaetodermatidae; genus Chaetoderma; species Chaetoderma sp. LZ-2023a. The sequence goes on along the minus strand of CM067369.1, from coordinate 20,759,015 downwards.
TGCGATAGGTATGGGTGTAGCGGAGGTAGAAGTCATTCTGGACTGTCTGGTGGATCTTTTGCATGATCTGGCCTGTGGGGGTCTCCTTCTAGACCTTTGAAGAATGTCCAGCGTACTGACCGACGTCCTCTATCCTCTGTCTCCCTTTCGCCGAGACGGTGGTCGAGAATGTGTTCGGCTTCTCGCCTCATGCTCCAGGTTAAGGGTTCAGCCCTCGCCCCCCTCACCATTCGCTTAGCGATCCTGCGTAGGGGAGGTAAGCGCTCCAGTGGATGGTCTGCCATCCGCCTCGCTACATTCTTGGCTCGCAAGCTAGCAGTCACATCCTTGTCCACCTGACACAGCTCACGGAGCTGCTGCGCTTTCTTGTGTGGATTCAAAGGATCATCTTTGGTAGGCGCTGGAAACCTTCCCATCTTCATTGCTCGGGAGAGACGCTTCTGCGACTCCGTGGCACAGGCCAGTCCGATCATCTGGAGCAGGTCGGCTTTGCAACCTCGCGAAGCTGTGCAACAGTAATCATGATGTATATCACTGTGGATGCCTGTCTCTAAATGGGCGTTCAGACCCTATTATGTGTGGTTGATCACAAGGCGATGTAGGTGGGCCGTCGATGTGATAGTGGATGCTTGTCTCTAAATGGGCGTCAGATGTGTGACAGGTACGGGCCGTCCCAGCTAGGCCGGGTATGGGATGACTGTGTGTTCCAAGCATGTCCCCTGGATAGGATAGTACGCATGTATAAAGCCCTATGAGAGAGGGTATGGCTAAGCTGTAAGAACGCGTAGCACGCATGCGCATGCATCCCTGGCAACACGTGTCAGTATTGTGGGAGTGTATGCTTGTATTTTACCGACTTGGTACTGGGGATTAAATCACTTCATTCTCGTGGTACCGATCAGGACCGGAATGAAGCGAGAATTTCAAAACTGTTTACCATTTTAAAGTCGGACCAGAAATGACCAAGTTATCCCCAAATTCTAATATTGAGATTTGAACCTGCGATTTTAAGTTTGCTAATAGCACAAAAGAAGGATTTGAACCGACGCATTAACTGCCTCGACCATGTATGCATTAGTAAATATAGCTGATAAGTTATGTGTTCTCATTGCTGCGCTTATCAGTCCCAGATCTTTGCTATTATTGCCCAGAACCAGAAAGACTAAATATGAAAATTTATTTACAATTTGATAAATAGACTGTTGAATATTTTGACGGCTATAGCGGTAACATATTCCAGTCAAATACATTTCAAAATAGTGAACATCGTATTTGTCATGGTTGTATGACTGTGTTAAAATTGAGATTCTGGAAGCTCCGAGCAAGCTCGGGGTTGAAGGGTTAGAATTTCGGACAAATCAGGCGATAGTTTTGCGAGATATAGCCATGAACAGACTGACGGATTAACTCACAAACAATATGCAAGACCCTCTCCTCTAGCGTCGATGGGTATAGGGCAATGAGATAGTGGGCATAGTTAAAATATGCTCCTTTTGAGCTGCTTAAAAAAAGTTGGAATCAAATTTGCAAAAGTCATAAATTGAGCAATTTTAATCAAGCATTTTAATCAAGCGCTGCAGCAACACCACTTATAATGATTTGGAACAATTAACGAGTATTAATGTTTAGGTTCTTGAAAAATGGCAACGCAACGATAATTGCTGATTACCGTTACAGCTGATATGGTTTCATAAGCTGTTCCGCAGCAGAGTGTCAGTACAGCAACAGATCCCGCAACTACCACGAGTGTCAGTACAATGACAGATCCCACAACTAGCCCGAGTGTCAGTACAGCGACGGATCCCACAACTACCCAGAGTGTCAGTATAGCGACGGATCATGCAACTACCCCAACTGTCAGTACAGCAACGGATCCTGCAACTACCCCCCCCCCCCCCAGTGTCAGTTCAGCGACGGATCACGCAACTACCCCGGTTGTCAGTACAGCGACAGATCCCACAATTACCCAGAGTGTCAGTACAGCGATGGATCCTGCAACTACCCCGAGTGTCTGTACAGATACGGATCACGTAACTACCCCGAGTGACAACAGCTCTACGAACACTAACTCTGTTACTGTTTCCATCATGGCGCATATTCTACGTTCAAACAACATTACCTATCTTGGGCCTAGTCAACATACCATTATTGCTGCCAACCCTGTAGACCTATTCAGTGCGCAAGCAAGCACACTTCCAATGTTGTCTTGCAATCCTGACTCCAACATTTCTGAGACTACACTCAATCCAGTTACGAGCACTGTTACCTCAGCCGTGTGTAATCCCTCAAGAATAATGTTTAAACGAGTATCAGTTATAGACATTTCGCCTATTTCCCGCAAGGTACTAAAGATAGCAACACGGTCAACGCGCAAGAGCGAAGCACAGATTTTAACTTCGGTAACAGTCGGTCTAAAAAAACAATTAATTTCACTGAAACATTGGAAACTAACGCAGCAACTACAAATGCAACACTTACAAAGACCACGGATACAAATGCGAGAACAACGGCGTCTACGTCCACATCAGCTAAAAATGAGGGGAAAGGTGGCAAATGTAGAAAAGGTGGCAAAAACAAAAGTACAAAAGGAGCTAAGACAGTATCTGACGCAAATGACGCAGATGACTGGTTCTATTTTATGTGTACAGAATCGACTAAAGAAGATATGATCCAATGTCAAAACTGCGAAAAATGGGTGCACACTGCATGTGCCGACATAGGTTTTGGCTCCCAGTATGTATGCGAATTATGCGAGGATTAGCCAGATTAAAGCGCTATATGAAAAAAGCATCTGCCATGCATGGCACCAAATGGTCGGTATGTCAGTATTGCTAGGCCAAAAATCGTGCATTCTTGGCATTGGATGATATGCAAATTAGTCGTGGATGTCTCTCAATGCATGTCATATACAGTCAACCATGTCCATAGCGACTATATGGTCCTACAAATATGCTCACTAAAGACGGACAGTCGCTTACTATGATTCAGTTGCTATGGTAAATAGCTTTTGGGAACAAAATATGGCGTTTCTTCAAAACAGGTGGTATTGCAACCAACCATCTTAAAGAACCACCATATCCTGGCTCCGAAATCAAGTGGTTGTTATAGAAAAGTGTGACTGCTTATGTCAAATGAACATAGCAACAAATAATCACATACTTGTTAATATATACAATCTGGATTAGGCCGTATGGAAAGAAAACAGTTATAATTTCAGTGGTCCAATTTTGGATTTCATAGTGGTCCAAATTTGCCTCCATTGCGTCTTAATTGGACCACCACAGAATATTTTTGAAATTATCCTAATACTCTTCGTTCTTATCGTAATTACTTAAGGCATTGCCATAAGTTTACTATTGGAGATGTGTTACAAATAGAGTAATTAAATATAGATTGTTCCTTGAAATTCACGATTTATTGCAATTTTATCTTAGGGGGGTCCAATTTTGCCACCTTTCCCCTATGTTGGTGTGTAACAGCGATTGCGCAACTCACGCTCAGAGATAGGATTACTACGAGGCGAGATTTTAGTGGTGTTGTGGTAGGTCAATCGATACAGTTGTGGAATTGCATAGCTTCCCAGGCTGCAGGCGTGGTTCAAATCTCGCTCGAAAGGCCTCGCTAGAACTTACCTGAAATTTCGAAACTAGGTAAGACACTAGGGCCAGGGTAATATGACCAGGTTAGATAAAGACCCACCGTGACACTCCCCGGTGCAGGGTTAAAGCACCACAGACACACACGCACCAGCCAGCTGGAATATCAACAGGGTGGGGTAGAAGATAGGTGGGGTAGAAGATAGGTAGGATAGGTACAAAAATGTCCCACAGATAGAAAAACCTCCTCAGGATACCAGTCAGGAGAGAGAGAGAGAGAGAGAGAGAGAGAGAGGCCGGCCACTGGCCGGTATCCTGAGGAGGTTCTCCCGGACATGTGGGGTCCGCACTGGAGTTTTATACACATGTCTCAAATTCCTATGTCCCAGGGATTAAGAGGGCGGTGGGGGCCACAGATCGCCAAATGGCGGCCAGTTGAGGGAGGGTATCATTTTGACCACGCCCCTGATTTCCATTTAGACAAATGAGCCCCCCCCCCCACCTGATTTCCATTTAGACAAAGGAGGTGGTATCATTTTGACCCCCTATTACTACTGGAGGTTTGGTTTTTTTATTGGCTACACACGCACGCACGCACGCACGCACGCACGCACGCACGCACGCACGCACGCACGCACGCACGCACGCACGCACGCACGCACGCACGCACGCACGCACACACACACACACACACACCAATCACTATGCCACGTTTGGTACCTTTGTCCGCCGTGTAATGATTTGCTGAGTTTATTGCGCTAAGCCACCCCATTATAATAGCCGCTACCATCTGAGAAACCAACTGACAAACTGGTTATCACTTTCCGTTCACCATTGGTTCCTAAGATGGAGAGTAGTCTGGTGTTTTGCATGGTAAATTATTACCAACTCTTCATCTGACGTGTAGTTCAATGTTTTATCTAGAGTCTTATCTGGTACGCTTGCACGTGTACAAATGTGAACATTATATAAACTAATAATAAGAGCAAAGAGGTACTGCAGCAGCCATGCCCTTCATCTGCCACAAGCTAGCCACAAAGTATAACAATTAATAAATGGTGAGCATACTAAAGTATATATACCAACCGGAAGGGACTTGGCTAATTACCATAACCTATTATTTAAGGTGTAGCGTAAGTCACTTGTCCCATTTGAAATGTATATTGTAGCTTCACGAATCTGTATAGTAAGCGGCGTCTAGTGATAAAGGAACCAGTCTCTATAAATAAAGCTGCTAAGGAAACCGTTGCGTGTCACTCATGCCCGATACATGTCCCGAGAGGCAGTGTGTTTCAGCCTGCACACTTGCCAAACGCATGCCAACCATTGCATTCTGACAACTGATGAGCGAGAGCGCAATGGATGAATACATTCCTTAGTTATGCCCCGCCCATCTCTAACTAAGCTCTGCCCAAACTTTTTCCATTTTGGGATCTGTCGAACCCGGAATTCCCAGAATCCCAAAATCGAGGTAACTATATAGTTAAGCTGTAGTCGTCGTAACCATCGCCATCATCTTGCTGTTCACACAATATTACACTTATTCATTTGGTTTGATGGCAAAGCTTAAATATTTATATAACTTTCTACGTACAAGGTTATTGCCACCCAAACCGCCTAGTTTTGGGAACTTAAACACCAGACCACATGACACTACCAGCTTTACCGTCCTTCCAGGGGTTTCACCTCACTGGGTTATCATTCTTATTAACGTACTATGTCGCTACTCGAGTCTGGTAGGCATATCGGCGGTTTCAGCAATGAATGTTTCCCGATAGACCCAGTGGCCCACTACACGATATATTGTACACGCCCGCCTCGTGATAGTGGGCACTATGATCCAGAGTTGACTTTGTCGAACCAGTATGCTTGTATCAAGCCACCACACCTGGTCCTTCCAATGTGATGGTTTAACCCAACCCACGTGTACCTTTTAACGTGTCCATCGTTAGGACTGATCTAAAACCTGGCACACATCTTCTTTGATATCCTCTTTCACAAACGGTCTAACTTGTTAATGGGGTTAAACTATACTAGGGGATTAAAACATGATTACATCAACCACGATTCAGAACATCAATTAAGTGGTTACCATAGAAACAGGAGGATGGGATGGGACTTCACGGGAGACCAGAAAATGTACTTTATTAAAACAAAGGTGATGAATATCATTATATCATCAGGATAAATTTGATGAATATCATTATATCATCAGGATAAATTTGATGAATATCATTATATCATCAGGATAAATTTGATGAATATCATTATATCAGCAGGATAGGTTTGATGAATATCATTATATCAGCAGGATAAATTTGATGAGCATCATTATATTAGCAGAATAAATTTTCAAAACGTTTCATATTGAAAAACTACAAAGGATTACAATTTTTTTAATTAGTTATCTTAAAACAGTTCCCTAGCTACACAAATAATGACAACAACAATGACAACAACAGCGGCAACGCCGCCGACAGGGACGCCACCGACTAGGAGGAGGAGGAGGAGGATGATGAGGATCACGCCGACTACGACGGCGATGGCGGCGTCAGCGTCGGCGTCGGTGGTAGCTGCAGCTGGAGAGACAACACAAACGACAACAGAACAACAGCAGCAGCGGCAGCAGCAGCAGCAGCAGCAGCAGCAGCAGCAGCAGCAGCAGCAGCAGCAGCAGCAGCAGCAGCAGCAACAGCAGCAACAACAACAACAACAATGGCAATGGTGGGACTAATAAGGATGCCCATGAAGTAGTGGTGTCGGGGTCAAAATGATACCACCTCCCTCAACTGGCCGCCGTTCGGCGATCCGTGTGAACACATAACTTATCAGCTTTATTTACTAACACATACATGGTCGAGAGAGTAAGTGCGTTGTATCATTCCCATTTAAAATTGTAAAATCACAGCTTCAAATCTCGTTATTAGCAAAAGGTAAACATGTCTACAATTATTCTTTACCCGTAAGCCATCACGTCAAGACCAACTCGCACAGTCATTGAAAGTCAAGAATAGTAGCTGCTACACGTTAACACCTAATTAGATGCAGCATCCATTGGTATACCGGCGATCATACACGCACAAAACTACGTGTAAACACTCAACTACGTGTAAACGCTCATCTACAAACAATATTACACACAATGGGCTGGCCTGAAGAGCTATGGTCATGCATGCATGATGTAGGCTATGCGGCGCAAAGAGAAAAAGTACCTGGGCCATTGCGTGATATGGGCAACTATGCAGATCAAAATCTTGAGAAATGGAGGAGAAGCTCAGGGATCCTAACATTCCGCTCGTCATTTCCACTAACATGCCTTATGCGTTATCCGATGACTGTGATAGTGATGGACAAACTCTTCAAGTATATGAATTATTTAGAAACGGTTTGCCGTTTTGATGTGGATGCTGCTATCGAGTTGGAACAAGAGTGGAAACAAGAAATAATGCAGTGATTCTCAATGCGCGCACTACTCCCACGTATCAGCTCCTGAACATCGACCACATCTCACACATGTAGCGCAGTAATGATAGTAATACATGGCGGAGGTAGTTAACGCGTTAGATCCCCGTTTATGTGTTTATTGGCAAACTTAAAATCACAGGTTCAAATCTCACTATTAGCACTTGTGGATAGCTCGGCCATTTCTGGTCCGATTTTAAAATGGTAAACAGTTCTGAAATTCTATCTTCATTCCGGTCCTGATTGGTACCAAGAACGACGAGAATAAAGTGATTTCTCGGTACAATATAAGCATACACTCTCTCACACATAGTCTCCGTCGGTATCACATGGCACGACGGGCCACCCACAGGTACTGATCGCCTTGTGATCACCACACATAATAGGGTCTGAACGCGCATTTAGAGACAAGCCTCCACATCACATCGACACGACGGTCCACCCCACAGGTACTGATCGCCTTGTGATCGCCACACATAATAGGCCTGAACGTCCATTTAGAGACAGACATCCACAGGGACATACACCATGATTACTGTTGCACAGCTTCGCGCTGTTGCAAATCAATTTGGCCTTAGAGGCTACTCTAAGGCCAAGAAAGCTGACCTGCTGCAGATGATCGAGCAGGTCCGTGCGGAGGAGTGGCAGAAGCGACTCTCCTGAGCAATGAAAATGGGAAGGTTTCCAGCGCATACCAAAGATGATCCTTGGAATCCCCACAAGAAAGTTGGACGAGGAGGTGACTGCTAGCTTGCGAGCCAAGACTGTAGCGAGGTGGATGGCTGACCATCCACTGGAGCGCTTACCTCTCCTATGCCGGATCACAAACCGAGTGATAAGGGGGCCGAGGTCTGAACCCTCATCCCGGAGCATGAGGCGAGAAAGCGAACACATTCTCGACCGGCGTCTCAGCGAAAGGGAGACAGAAGATATAAGGAGACCTCACAGGCCAGATCATGTAAAAGATTCAGCAGACTGTCCAGAACGCCTTCTACCTCCGCTACACCCATACCTATCGCATCCGTCACATCGAAGATGGTAGGGTCATGCTCTTCCACAAGAATGCTCCAGGGAGCCAGTGGCTGAACACGATAGGAGCAGCTCAGGACTAGGTGGCAGCAAGAGAGCAAGCCCGCCTCGACACAGACAATATCGATCGACCCAACACCAAGTGGGCTTTCGTTCGATCAATCAATGTTGAGGTCAGGGCTGTCATCGACCGCCAACCTCTGCTTGAAACAGGCCCCATCCCAGACTGGCTACGACAGAAGAAGAGTATGACTGCCCTCGACACCTACAGGGACAATATGTGTCTCTGGAGATGTCTAGCAGTCCACCGAGTAGCGAGAGCTGATAGAAGTACAGCTCCTGCACGAGAGCTTGCCACACAGTTCTACGGCAAGACAGTACCTGATGTCCACAAGACCTCGCTGGATCAGCTGGACAAGGTAAAATTCTTCGCCAAGATCGGGATTCGTGTGTATGAACCAACCGAAGACGGCACCTGGCACATGATCAGGCAAGCGGCTCACTACCGTGACACCATGACCATCGGAGTGTGGGCCCACCATGCCTTCTACATCAAGAACTTCTCCAAGCTGGCACATACATTAGTCTGCAGTCACTGTCAGCAGAGGTTTACAAAGGCATGCCAACTTCAATGCCACGCTGATCACTGTACAGGCGGCAAAACAAAAATCGTGTGTCCTGGCGAGAAGATTGAGTCACCAGAGTCTGCATATGAGAAAGCCTTCTATCCGCCCCAACCATCCAGTTCAGCGGCTACTCATTGGATCGAGTATGGGTTGAGAAAAAGAGGCATACACATACACCATGTAGAGTGTGGGCACGGTGGCGAGCGTTGAATCGAGGGTGCTCCCGTAGATGGTTATGATCCGACCACCAACACCGTTTCCATGGCTGTGTCTGGCACGGGTGTCCACAACACCAGCGAGGTGAGGATGCTGAACAAAGATACCGCAAGACAGTCCTGAGAGAGGAGAAGCTGAGAGTGTTTGAATGCATGCTTGTGGTACAGTAGGAGTGCTGTATAAAACGCTGTCCAAGCATCCCTAAAAGAGTTCGGACTGTCCCATACCCACACTTCATAGTTTACTCCTAGATGGTATCAAGACTCATCCTGCAGAGACTCTCACGATCGAGAGTACTCACATACCTATCTGTGTATCTGTTGGCTGCTCCTTAGAGGGCGCCACGAGTGAGCCCACTCGCCTCTGCAATCCTGACTCCAAAGAACTGATCAGAGAGTTCATGCTGGCGATCCAACAGCGAGCATCTCTAATCCGGACAAGGGTTAGGGCACAGTACATACCGACAGACCTGGACAAGCTCCCAAAGCGACAGCAGTGACTGATCAACGAGTGGTGTGACCAAGTGCCTGTAGTGGGGTTCAACTCTGGGCAGTATTACCTGAACCTCATCAAGAAGTACTTTGTCGATGAGCTGACTGACAGTACAGGTACAGTGAAAGTCGCCAGGAAGGCTAGTCAGACCATGTTCCTCATAACACCTGAGCTACGGTTTCTCGATGTGCTGAACTACCTCGGCCCAAGAGTCTCATGCGAGGTATCGGTCAAATCTTACAGGTGTACACAGCAGAAGAGCTGGCTCCCATATGAATGGTTTGACACAGATGAGAAGCTCAACTATCCAGGGCTTCCTGACTACTCAGCATGGACATCTAAGCTCAAGGGTGGCTACCTCTGGACGCGATCAGAGTGGGAACAATGTAACCAGACATTCAGCGAGCACGGAATGCGGACATTCGCCGACTGGCTGTGATACTACAACAACCTGGACGTCAGTCCATTCATTGAAGCCCTAGAGCAGATGCGGGAGTTCGACACAGAACGAGAAATAGACATCCTCAAAGATGCGGTGTCTCTCCCAGGTGTGTCACTGCAGTACCTCGTACGTGGAACCGCTCAGCACATGCCGGATGTTAGCCTCTACTCTCCGGGTAAGGAGGCCTACGGGATGCTGAAGGACACGGTTGTTGGAGGGCCCAGCATCGTGTTCACCAGATACTACGAGGCAGGTGTGAGATGCATCCGCCAGAGTGAGCGTGTCTGCCAACATCTACTCGGCTATGACGCAAATGTTCTGTACCTGTCAACGATGGCCAAAGAGATGCCCTGTGGTAAGGAGACAGTGCGCCGTTGGTCCAGTGACAGTGGTGTAGCCCGCTTTAAGGAGGAGCTCCTAGCAGACCGCTGGTTTGGATTTGCTGAGATGGATATAGAGGTCCCTAAGGCTCTGTGGGCAAAGTTCGAGGAAATGCCCACGCTCTTCTATAACCGCGAGATCCCGGTAGAGGCTGTCTCTTCTGGCATATCTAGAGCGTACAGGGTGGAAGCGACCTACCACCCAGAAGCTGGTCGGCACCCACTCTGGCAAGAAGCGGCTGCTCTATGCACCGACACTCAAGTGATATATAATCCATGGCCTGGAGATCACTGCTGTATACCGCACCATAGACTTTGAGGCCAAGCGGCCATTCGAGTGGATCATGGAGCATGTTACGGAGGGCCACCGCTTGGGAGTTGGAGATAAGAGCAAAGCGCTCTTGGCAGATCTCTTCAAACTCCTCAGCAACAGTGCCTACGGGAAGCTCATCGCGGCCCTAGAACATCATAGCAACACCAGCTTCATGAAGGATGAACGCCTGGTAGACAAGGCCCTGTGTAGTGCATGGTTCGAAGATCTCGAGGAGATCGGTGAGTCATACGAGCTCCAGAGTCGCAAGCCGAGAATCACTATTCGAAGGCCCTTCCAGGTGGGGATAACAATTCTACTACAATTTCCTCGATCACTACGTAGCTCGTGACAGCTTTGAGTACCTGCAGATGGACACTGACTCCGCGTATATCGCTGTAGTATGCTCCAACCTCGATGACGTCATTCACCCTGAGATGCGAGCAGAGTATCACGCTCATAAGCGGGACTAGCTAGATTAGGACAAATGATCAGGACGGACTCCAGGACTTTTCAAGCTCGAGTTCGAAGGCTCTCGTGGCATCGCTCTCTGCTCCAAATGCTGCTACATGGAGAGCGCAGCTGCAAGTATGTGCTCGGCTAAGGGAATGTCAAAGCAGCAGAATGAGGTCTCTTGGCAGAGGTTGTACAGCGCCCTACATGGCATGGTGGACAGAGCTAAAAACCGAGGCCTACGCATGTGCAACCAGGGTATGGTGACGTATGCGAGGGAAAAATTTGGACTCTCTGCTTACTAAGATAAGTGCCATGTGCTGCCAGATGGTGTCCATACCGCGCCCATCGAGTATCAGGTTAGCACCCTAGGTGGTGGTAGCTGTGTATCTGCAGGGACTAGCTGAATCTCACCTATGACAAATGGTTACCTGGGCACTTCATGCTGGCGTGCCAGGTAGTACAGTGCAGCCGCCCTCTGCCTCCACATACCTGTCAAGCCTGTGAACATCTATAAACCAGTTAGGATATGTTGCACGCCATCAAGCTCACCAGGCTCATACAGGTACCGAACCGGAGCATCAAGTGGTAGGCACTCCTCTCCCTTGTTCGCTCCTCTAGAGCTGTGATCAGCAGAGTGTCTGATAGCCTCTATCGGCTTCTTCCCGATTAGCCTGGTAACCTTGGCATTGGATCTCTCCACCACAGCAGGCAGCCCTCTTACCCATACTCTAGAACGTTCACTCAGTGCGGCCATTTTCAGGGCATATTGGTGTGGGAACAGTCTCTCTACCAGTGTCCGATTCCACCGCTCAATGATAGCCTGGGCATGGTGATGCCCTACCTCACCTACCCTAATTGCGACACCGTGTCAGGGCTGCAGTTTCCCCTCTGAACTCCTTACCCTCATCCCCCTGCAACAATTCCTGCCACTGGAGGGGATTTTTCCGAAGCCTCGTAGACACTCTGAAATGCCTGGGCCACCTGGCCAGCTGACTTGTCTGTGAGCAGTACCGCCGCCTTGTACCTGCTGGCGACATCGACGATGGTGAGGGCATATTTGTAGGTCTTATGATCAACCGAGTCGTGTGGAAGGAATAGAATATCTGCCTGGTGGCCTCTGTTCAGGACAGTTTCCTCGAAATGGGCATGCCTGATGTGCCTTGGACGAGGCCTGTATATCTGCCACATCGCCTGGCGGCTGAGCCACTGGCTAACTGTCTCCATTGTGAAGTTGTGGCCCTTGCAACGTGCAGCCTCGAGTAGTTAAGTGGGCTCACGGTAATATCCACCAGGCTGATAGTAGAGTTCCTCAAGAAAGACGGTTGATAAACTCCCGGATTTCATCACTGACGTCCACTCCCGTCCTATCACGCATGGCCTGGGTGAACTCTACATTGATGAACGGACGGCCGTCATTCATTCGACCGTCACTGAAGACCTCCTCAAACTCCTCCATACATTGGTGTCTAACCTCTGCTGGATCCTCACTGAACAGTAGTTTATCGACCAACCCTCGGAAGTTGAGTGCCTTGACCAGGTCGTACAGAGATGCCATACTTATATAGTATGGCTTAAATGTTCGGCGGCCCAGATGGCCGCGAGCGCTATGGCAACATACGGTAGCCAAGGGCCTGTGACTCCGAAGAACGTACCTACTCCTGAGGCGATGGCTGGTATGGCTTCAGAAATCTTCTCCAACCCCGTGGAGAGCATTGTTGGCGATCTTGCGGACCGTCTCGCAAGCATTCATTGTGAACAGAGCGATCAAAGCCCCAACTACTGCCAGCGGACTGATAGAACCTTTTACGTAAGTGCGATAGATTCCTTTCGCTCTGTGTACTAGCTTGCAGGATTCAGGTGCGGTCTCTGCTACATCATCATACTCACCTGCGGTCTCCACTACATCATAGTCGTCTGCATCATAATCCTCCTCATCATAGTCCTCCTCATAGTCCTCGTCATCTATATCCTCGACTGGCTCTTTATAAGCCTCTGGTTCATACATATCCGTCGCTGGGGGCAGCTATAGAGTAGCTTTAAACTGTAGTCTATAGCATGGTATCTGCAATCTTGAATGCGGGCGTGTTTGCCTTAGCGAACTGGGGACTCAGCTTCGCCGACAAGATGAGGTCGAGCGTGAGCATCATAACCAGGCGATGGAGAAGCTGTCTAAGGAGAAGTTTGAGTACAGCAAAGCCCTCGAGCATATGTGCCAGCGGGAGGCACGCCGACGCCAACTCCGAGCTCAGGCCAACCAGAGCCTCAAAGAGTACTACGAGGTTGTATCTGAGCCAACGCTCGACTATGAAGCATCGATAGTTCAGAAGACAGCAGAGCTTATAGTAGTGGTGGCAGCTGCAGTGGTGACGACAGGAGTCGTGCTCTACACACGCTCAAGCTGAATACCTGATGTGTTCGACACGCATATCTTAGCATAGCCAAAGTAAAGTACCGTCACACCTAATGGGCGAGTCCCAGCTATGAGGTTTCTGATGTTGAAGCTGAGCCGGTTGCCCTGATTAGGTGGGATGTTCCTGCCCCAGATATGGTGATGGCCCTCGAGTGCCGACTCGAGGTCATCGCTTCCACTGGTTAGTCGCAGAAGTGCATATGACTTAGTTTTCTGTCTGTAGAGTTGGCAATCAGCCAGCTCACGTACCTCACCAAGAACATTGGTCCCAGCAACCACAAGCTCTACCCATTGGTGTTCTTGCTCCACATGCACGATGTGCTGTTTGGAACCCGTTTGCTTCATTTCCTGGTCATTCTCGTCATGCCAGACATGAAGTCTTGGAGCATTCATCGTCACATCTGCGAGCTGCTCAGTGTACACCCGGAGGAACAGCCTATCCTGCATGGCAGCCAGATTCATGTGTGTGTTCTCGAGGAGGGTTAAGAGTGGAACTGCCACAGGCTTCTCGACACCTGATCATAGTTCGAATTCTGTGAACCCCTCATTGCACCCCACAGCACAGTACCCCTTTCCCTTCGCATAGAAGGTTGGTCCACGAGCCAGCGGACCTAGGACTTGGTACTCATCGTTCACATAGGTGGTGTCCACGGTGCCGGTGTGCCGGTGTGCTGCATGATCTCCCACCTGTTCAGAACCTGCGGGAGCTCTACCGTCTATTCTATTGTGCTCTGAAGCTTGAACTCGAGTGTCATGCTCTTGATCTCGTGGATCTGTGCCGAGATTGCAAAGTCAATGTACTTCCCAGCAGCGGACAATGGGTTCTCATCATGTATACTGGGTCGAATGACCATCAGGCAGTCCTTCCGAGGATCAGTGCGGTGCGATGTCGCGGGTTCAATGGCCCCATCTGGATGTTGCACATACTGTAGCATGTTTAAGGTCTGGGTATATAAAGGGGTTAAATGGCTGCCATGTTTGGTAAAGTTCTCCAGCAGATTGTCTATAAACAGCAGGACAAGTCGGCACGACAGCCACGGCGTGCACTGTCCCACTGTGACAGGGTCCGAGCACTGCTTCGTGACATCAACATTATCCACGAGCGAGCCAAGATCACACCTCCGTCTGATGCGGAGATACTGGCCACCATAGATGAATGAGTGCCAGCTCATGGTACAAAAGAACATCTCGGATTCTCTACCGGAAGTTTGACAGCATCCAGGGCAGGACACTCGACCTACCTGTGGCCCAAACCAACAGTCCTGTTATTCTAGCTTTCCAAAAGGCGAGGGTCGACCCCAAAGATCTACTAACGGTTGTGAAGTGGGCTGCTGTATTTAGCCTCCATAGCCAGGAAGAGTGAGAGATGCTGGATAGCCTCCAGTCTGGAGCAAATAACTACTTCAGGGAGGAGGTCAGTGATGCTGTAGCAGAGAGAGCGATGACACTGGTCATGCAGCAGGTACTCAGGAGGGGTTCACTGTTGGCCGCAAGGAGACTGTTGAGCACATCTTCAATGAAGAGCCCACAGGAGATTGACCAGTGCTCTGGCAGCATTTCTGAAATTCCCAGATAACTACCAGGACTACCTCATCAAATCCGCTCACAAGTCAGATGCTCATCGTGCATGGACAAAGTGGATCGTTCGTGAGAAATTCCAGAAGAAGAGAGCCCTAGACTCTGACCCTCAGTGGGTAGAGTTTAAGCGACAGGCTTCTGACGAAGTTCCGTCTGTCTGTGATAACGCATAGAGCAGGCTAGTTTCCAGAGATGGCTTGAAGTGTGACAGCTCACCTGTCTCCTTGTTGCTGAAGATGAAGTGGTACAGCTCAGCTGTCCTCTGTACACCTGCGATAAAGTCCCCATTTGGTATCATTGAGGGTTAGGCTGTCGTATATGGTCTCGAGCAGGGCACAGCCACACTTGGAGCTGAAGTATAGCAACTGGGCATTGTAGCGGATGTCTGGTGAAATCTCGCAGGTGTACTTCTGAAAGAGGATGAAGACAGTTATCTTTGTGTGCCGGATGTGCCTGGTGATGTTGCTGAAGTAGGTGGCTGTCTTCTGGTCCATTGCAGGGTCATCGATAGCTAGAACAAGTGGTTCCGTCATTGCTTGCAGG
The DNA here is from genome assembly GCA_034401795.1 of Chaetoderma sp. LZ-2023a. Lineage (NCBI taxonomy): Eukaryota > Metazoa > Mollusca > Caudofoveata > Chaetodermatida > Chaetodermatidae > Chaetoderma > Chaetoderma sp. LZ-2023a. The sequence continues at coordinate 20,743,475 of CM067369.1, read as the reverse complement.
TTCTGCGTCTTGGTGATTGGGCCATTGTACCATTGATCATCATTGTCAACCACCTCAGCGGCAGAGTCAGACACCAGAAGGATGTATTGAGAGGGTAGATGTTCAGCCAGGAGAGCCTGCAGTAAAATGTTTTTCCCATGTCCTGATGGGGCAATGATCAGCACCACCTAGCCAGCATCGGCTGGCCTACTGTCGAATGGTACAGACATGCGTGCAGAGGATGGTTAGCACTTGGTCGGCGGTAGCCTCGTCTTTATCTGGGAGACTAAACGGCAGTACTTCCTGCACCAGCTCTTTCGCCTGCAGAGTGGGGAATCCTGCCCCTCCGGCGGATACGAAGAATGCGATGGAGGCGTCAAGCATGAAATCCCAGCAGCAGCTGAGAAGATAGCATAGAGGGCCTGTGTCAGCACCCATAGTGTCTAGTACATCCAGTATCTGTATGATACATGCACGGGACGCCATGACTATCCTGTGGTTTTAAATGACAAACCAAAGAACCCTGACTTCTTCACCTCTGGTAGCTGGAGGCAGGCGGTAGCACCTGTTTTGCCATCGACAGTGATATGGCTCAGGCCGAGGGTGCCTACCATGAGATTCTCTCCATCCTGTTGGAATGAGCTCCGTGGTTTCATGAGATCCTTAACCAGGTCATGTGCATAGGACTCAGACATAACCTTGATGGCACCACCCTAATCGACTCCGAGCATACCTCGCATCGTTGCCCTGTCTTTGATGCCCATCCCCTTGTATACAGTCTTGGCTGTGTTAATGGCCGATTGTCCTACCTTATCAGTGTTCCCGATGAGATCTCGGGCTGAGATGGTACCTCGGATCTCCCGCAGGTCTCCCTTCTCATCGAAGTCTAGGAAGGAGATAGGGGCAACAGTGTCCTCTGAACCGAGGCGTGCCTCGCCCAAGTGAGCAAGATCGCCTAGCTCTTTGCTTTCTAGGTCTGTGAGTGACAGAGTCATAGTGCTATATACACGGCTTAAACCTACTAGTCATACCCCCAGTGAAATAGTTGGGCATAGGAGGACCACGCAGTCGGCCAAGGGAATAGGTACTGGCCCTCTTTGCAGCAGCATGCCTTGTGGGCGGTCCACCATTCCGGGGAATTGGCGATCCTCAGTCCGCGTGCTCGACTATGGGCTACACACTTCCCTCCGGCATGCCATGCCTTATATGCTGCAGGGATCTCATGATCCATCTCTCACTATTCAGAGGGGTTAGACATAGGCGACGATGATCTGAGCCATTGCACTCGTGGCTAGCCCTAGAACCACGGCCTCCATTAGTGTAACACATTCACCCATGATCTTGGCGGCAACAATGTAGGAGGCACCACTAAGGGCGGTCTTTGGGATGGGGTGAGTTATTCCGAGACAATGCCCGGCCACCCCGCCAATAAGATCTTCCCAGTCTGCATCTGCCAGGTGGCTGCGTTGGTACTCAGGAATATTCATCTCACTATTGAGACATCTTAAACATGTCCGGGCTTGCGCTATGTGAGAAATACTATGAGGTCTTCCGGAGGGAGTTGAAGGACTACAAAAAGAAGACACCAGATGATCCCGCTCAGCTCTCAGGTGCTGAGCTGACAGCGGAACTGACAGCTGTGAAGCTCTATCTAGGATTTGGTACGGGGCAGACATGCTTTCTCGAATACCTTATCATGGGTGGGAGTATCGTCGAGCAGCTCCTGCGAGCTAAAGGCTTCTACAAGGATCGGGAGTATCTGTCAGATATGTTCCAGCACTTGCTGACCTCCATGGCCTCACCTGACTCAGAGCTGAACAGGGCTCTGCGATACTACAAGCTGGAAAAAGGATGCGCTGTGGAACACTCCAGCCCTTGGATGTGCATGTTGGCAGCGTGTATAGGGGATGTAGGGCAGGCCAAGCTGGCTCAGTGTCTCACCGTGGTCCCCACCCTACTGGCGACAGTGGAGTAGGCTGATCCCGAGCGCCATGATAGCTAGTCCTGACAACACTCGTAGAGCTACCATGGGAAGCAGTGTCATGTCAACTGGCTGCAGTGTCGGGGTCAGAGCTGCCATGGGAAGCGTCGTGTCGACTGGCTGCAGTGTCAGGGTCGGAACGACTGTATGGTCAGTACTATGCGTAGGTGCGTTGATAGCAGTATTGAAGCCGAAGTGGACACTGGTGGAACTTCTCTCGACTATCATGTTGTTATAGCCCCTGACTTGGAGGTCCTCGATGTTCACGATCATGTTGCTCGGAATCAACCGTAGGTGTGGTGAAATAGCAAAGTCAAGTTTGCGACGGGCCTTCTACAACTCCTGCTGGAACTTAGCAATAAGACTACTGGGGTCTGCCACGATGATCATATCCTCAATGAGACTGATGAACATGGCCTGAACCTCTGCTCCGCTGACACCATCTATGGAATGATGCAGCTTGGTCTGTGCTTCCAGGGACTAGTTGATCTGAACGATCCATGCTGCTGTGAGGCCTGAGGTGCTGTGTGGGACAAAGTACTTCCACACATCTGGATAGTCCTGCCGCAAGCCAGTAATGTGCATATTTTGCACCCGTGCTCCAGGGTCAGAGTCTAGATTGAACGAGAATGTCGCCTTCTTCCAGTGGCCGATAGGGGAATCCTGAGTATTCACGTCTTGGGTCACCGTACATAACCCCTAGGCCGCTGTTATCACCACCATCCCACTGATAGTCTGGGTGAGTGCTGAACTCTCTCTGTAGTCTGCTGGCCGCTGAGACGTTATGACTGTTGAGCTGTGGGTCGAAGTCGTTTGTATCAGGGAGGCTTGCACCCAGCTCATGGAGGATTCGTCACACCGTGAAGTACACGTGGAATCTGAGACAGCTGTCGATGAGCACAGCTTCAGGAGTACCAGAATAGGAGTGAAGCACGGTGGAACTTACTCCACATCCTGCCGTGGCACACCACACGGCACAGTTCAGCTGCTGATTCCAGTATGAGAGGCTTGGAGCAGCCATCCAAGTATGAGCTTGCTTCACATCCTTGATGGTGATGGTCAGCGGCCGTAGGTTGATGGAGAAGCTGGTTTGGGACCGCCCGTCCACTGTGATGGAGAACGGTGTTAGCTCTGGTATATCATCCAGTAGACCTCTCAGGCCAGTCAAGGGTGTACCCAGGGGGGGGGGCAGTTGGCTCCGGATGACTGTCGTGAGGTTCAGTGGGAAGGCCATCGATACTGGTGTTCTTTAAAGCTACCATACAAGCAGCACATTATTTGTAGTCATCTCGACTCCATAGACCAGCGGGGTGACCTCGCCGTAACAGCTTGGTTTTTTGCTCCTCCATATCAACCCGCCTGCTGGAGCCTTTGAGGTATTGCTGTCGCACTTTAGGTTTCTCCATGCGGTACAGGGCTTGGACCTTCAATATATGATGGTACTCTTCATTGGTGACCTGGCCATCCTCGAGAGCTTTGCTGACAGACTCGTCGATAGTCCGTAGCATGCTCTGTGCCAGTGTCACGTGCTTAGCATGCTTCTCCAACCTCCTTGTGATCTGCTGCTGCCCCACACCCAAGCCCGTGGCCAAGACAGTGGCGGCTAGTGTCACGCCACCCAGTGAGATGGCACCGAGGGCACTCACCCCTGTAGCGAGAGTGGCCACAGCTGCCACATAAGCATTGGCTCCAATCACACCCGCAGCAGTGGTTGCACGCTCGAGGACGTTGTATGCTGTCCTATATCACATGACCGTTCTGCCTGATGGTATCTATCTGCTGGAGTCGCCAGCCGTGGATGGTACCGCCCACGTCAGCAGTCAGGGAGGGGTATAGTTCTGGTTGCTTCAGCCACTCTGATTTTGCCATAGTATATCTGGAGGCTTAAAACGGCATCACCTGCAGAATCTGCTCATGAGTCATAGAAGGGTTCATTTTGTTGAGCCCGGCGAACCATACCAGCTTGCGGGTATTGACACAGACGTCTCTTAGACAGTGGTCATCCAGCACTATGTCAGGTGCCTGTAGTTTTCTGAGACGTGACATCTGGAACATCACCTTATCACCAAGATAGTAGGTCCGCCGCTGGATGGCTTTCTTGGTCTTACACTTCTGCGCCATCTCCTCTTCCCACTGTATGACCTCTGGCTCATCCTCGTCTGAGAAGACACCTGGCCGATCCTCGTCTGTGAAGACATCCGGCTCATCGTCGTATGTGAAGACATCTGGCTCATCGCCATCTGTCAAGACTCCTGCATCCCGCTTACTCTTCTTCAGGAGGTTCTGCTAGTATTTGGAAGCTTCACTGTTCCTTCACCTCATTGCAATTCTCGCGTTCTGTTGATACTGGCTCTCCCGCTCTAGGCGCTCTCCTTCTTGTTGCAGTGCGAGCATCTGTTCGTTTTGTGCAGGGGTCATGAAGGGGCAAACCTCTTTCATCATCTCGGCAAAGGTAAGATATTCCTGGTATGATATCATGTTGTCGTCAGGTCAAGGAGTAATAAGAGTGTAAACTCTAAATGGGCATCCGATATCCCATCCATGCTGGCATATATGTTAATGGAGAGGCTGTCAAACAGGTGAGTTACAGGTATGAACAGGCTAGGACTGATAGCTTTCCATAGGTTGCTGTTGGCACCTGGGAGATACTCTATCACATCCCGGCCGACTTCTACCAGTGAGCTGCTGTGTGCACTCCCCGGAGGTTGATGTAGCATTTCGGCGTGTATGTATATTGTGCCCCACTGGCACCTCGAAGAGGACCCATTCTACACGGTACTGTACCACCCGTCTCCCCTCTAGAGAGGGTGAGATTATGTTCTCACTACCGGAGAGCAGCAGTCAGACCATCGGCATGGTTATATGTCTTGTTTAAACCCCTCCTATAGCATGCTATGGAACCCATATTTGCTCACTCGACTGGTCTTGCTGACCTGGCAGATGTGTACGCAGTTGATGCTGCCAAGGTAGAAGAGAGCGATGGCAAGTCATTCGCCCTACAGTACGAAGCAAGCTCAAAGGCATTCTCCCTCCACCCCATTGGTGGTGATGGGGTGGAGCTGCTCACAGACCTCAAGGATGTGACGAAGGAGCGCCTGGGTCGCAACATAGATGGCCACAAGATCGTGTTTCGGTACGATTTCCTGAAGAGGAAGTACATCCTTGAGCCGTTGATTGAGCTCTTGGCTACAGGGGTGTCAGACATCAACACCCTAAATAACGACATCAGCTTTCATTTGGTCAAACCCTATTCGAGTGGTGCCCACCGATGGCCCATGATGGCCTGCTATTGACCCTGGCAAAAAACCTGCAGTTCATATTTGAAAGGAATGAAGTGTGGTACCGCGCTGGACCTGGTGGTGACTGGCAAACATGGTTGGCACTATATAGACCTCCCGCAGTCATTGACATAGAGGTTACTCCCCTCTCCACTGTTGTGAAAAAGGATGGGATAGTTCGAAAGTTCTACAATCGGGGATCATCCTTCCTCACCTACATGGGTGAAGGTGTCTCCCTGACGAGGGTGGATCATCGGATCGGGATTACAGGTCGAAAGCTCCTGCTGCATAGTCCATTCGATGGACCAGAAGAAGCTGTTAACGTCCAGGAGGGCATCCTATGGGTAGATGGTGTGTCACATGTCTCCAAAGTCAAGGGTGCTGGTAAACTGCTTCAGCGAGTCAGACTCACTAGGCCGCAAACGACTCATATAGTCCTAGAGCTACGTTTCTTAGCCGGCGGCAGAGTGAAGCAGCTTGCCCCTGCCCCTGAGAGGATGAAGATCGCTATCGATCCGGATGAAACAGGGCTCGATCTGGCACAGATATCTCTCGAGGCTTCACTCTGTTCAGTTTAACTCTTCATATATAGCCATGATTCTCATCATACTGCTCGTGCTGGCGTCTACAGCAGTGGCATAGCGCGTTGAGACTGCCATGATATTGGATGCCAAGTGGGCCCACTTCCGGGATGACCCCCAGTACAATCCTTGGGTCGACCCCTTGCGGAGAAACATTTACGACCACTTTCACCCACGTAAAGAGATCGAGTCTGTCTGCCACTTCTATGGGGTGGAGAGGGTAGGCCGTGGTTGTCTGCTGGAGACTCCTGCTCAGCACCAGATTCTCTGCGTAACATGTGAACATGCCAGAGTCTGCCGTGGTTCTCATGCTAATCACTTTAGCCTCCTCCCAGGTGAGAGTTTTCAAGTTAGATGGAAGTCCATATGGGTGGTCCCATCATGCCGATGCGACTCTGGCAGAGCCTACGTGTTTGTCTGAGCCGACACAGAATATAGAGACGCCGGCCACTGGCCGGTATCCTGAGGAGGGTCTCCCGGACAGTGGGGTCCGCACGGGAGTTTTATTTTCGCAACGACCTTCCATGTCAGCAGCTCCCATCTCCACCACGAACATCACATGTCTCAAATTCCTATGCCCCAGGGATTGAGAGGGCGGCGGGGCCACGGATCGCCGAACGGCGGCCAGTTGAGGGAGGTGGTATCATTTTGACCCCGACACTACTACTCCATGAGGAGGATGATTTTTACATAATAATAATAATAATAATAATAATAATAATAATAATAATAATAATAATAATAATAATAATATTAATAATAATAATAATAATAATAATAATAATAATAATAATAATAATAATAATAATAATAATAATAATAATAATTAACTAAATTGTTTACTGGAGACGCTGATTTAAAATTATATCATCTACAATTTTTATGTTTTAGTTTCTGACATGGCATTTTTGATGAGGGGGTAACATTATTCACAAATGATTCACGCGATCTAATTACACACATGCGCACGCATGCACCACGCACGCACGTATGCATGTACGCACGCACGCACGCACGCACGCACGCACGCATATATAATTGCCACTAATGGAAATAGCTTAATGATAAACAAATTCGTACTTACAACACAAATATTCACTAACAATGAGCTCTGACACGATGTGGTACGTTTTCGTGAAATTGACCCATATATAAAAAAGGTGTTGGTAGATATCATTTTGTAGACATAATGTCAAGTAGACATTTTCACAATAATGTGGATACAATTAGATAATGTATTATTATGTTGGTGGGGGTTGTGGATGGGGTTGGGGTGAGTAGTGAGGACACAATTTCCAGCAAATGGATTAAGATTAAGCATGGCGAGTCATCAAATCATCCTCTCCAACCATGCAAGACAAATAAATATTTAAAAAATCACATATCAATACATATAAAAACGGTTTGAAGTTTGACATTTCTGAGCCACCCGTTTGCTACGTTTTCCTGAAATTTACCCATATGCTCACGCACGTGTACACTGAGACCGCTCCTCTCGAATCGATCATTTGTAATGGGAGCAGGATATATTATACTTATAGTGATCCAAATTATTTCTAAAATCTGGACACTTAGAGTAACTGTTACATAAAAACGCTTAAATATGATTTTGCTATGATATGATGTTTAAATCAGAACGTCGTCATGTCATTGACGTATTTGACAACTAGAAATTATAAGTCAAAATAAACCCCATTTTATGGCGAACACATATACAACATAAATTAAGCAATATCTAAAATGCATAGCGCACAATGATATAGCACATGGATAATGTCTATTATTTATATATAAAGTATTCTAGGTGTAGAGAATATTCTACCTAAGAATGGTACGTAGAAAGGTTTTGGGCGAGTTGAAAGGTTGGGCGCACCGCGATGCAAATGCTGCTGAGAGTGGTGGGTGGGTGGATGGATGGATGGATGGATGGTGTGCTTGGGGTCTTACCCAGAAAGTGTTTAAGGTTAGATGCTCTTAAGAATGCACTCCCTGTATTTCTAAAGGAACATATAATGAAAATGACCTTTAAATGGCTCGCAAATTATTGAATATCCTATTTGTACAGCGACCACAAATATTGTATAGGGAAATATCCTGATATGAACTTTCAAATATCTGTCAAATTATTTTAATTTTACACGCGCGCCTGACATGGCTCCCATTATTGGCACACTGGTCGACCGCCCCTCTCCGCTACCCTCTCATTACGTCACTGGTAAGAATCCTGGCTTTGATATGTTCAAGCTTTTGACCCTGGGTAGAATGGTGTGCCGTACTAATGATGATAGATCTTATCCACAGCGTGGCCATATATCAATAAACTGGAGCGTGCGATGTTTCATATATCATACGTGTATGGGCGCGCATCCTCAACATACAATATCACGCGCATTAAATATTGATTTATTGACAAATGTCACGACGTCTCAGGACAAATGATGTGCCCTCAGCAAAGATCAAGCTGTCCAATAATGAGCAGTGACATCTAGTACAATAACATAATCAGAGGCTATAGTATAAATCTTCCGGGATGACTAATATTTGTGAATCTGGCAAGTTTGTGGTAATACTGATTTCTATCCTAAGCGTCAAATCTGTGCCATAAACTAACCATTACTGAACAAAGAAGGCATACTCTACCAGAGCTTGTAGATGGTAGAAAGTGATACAAATTTGAATGCAGGATTGCTGAAGATATTGCTTCATACAGCGACAAAGTTAGCTAACAAAGTTAGCTGCTGATGATTTCTATCGATATTTTCATATATTGTGACTTTTTACAACCATAAATTGAAAGAAGTTGAAAAACCGTGAAATGTATACGGCCTGTTGAAAATTAAAAAAATACTTTGACTGGGAGATGTTGCTGCCAAGGATGCAACAGCTTCCAGTCCAATTAATTTCAAAATATTCAAAATTGATGCTATTATTAATTTTTAATTATTAACAGCTCCGCCCCATTCCTCAAGATTTTGTCCAACATTGGGTCGTGAAAGTATCTATATATCGGGATATATCGGGATATCGCCTGGTGACGCCACCACTGGCTAGAGCAATAATCTACGCTCCAAGCTACACAGGTTATACTTCCAATGGACGAATCCACTTTTAGCTATGCCCCGCCCATTACTAGGTACGCTCCACCCATGCTTTGCCCGTGTTGGGGTCGATCAGACTCTCAATTTCCAGTATCCTAATATTAAGGTAACTATGCAGGCAAGCTGTTGGATATTTTGAAACTAATTTGACTTGGTGCTGTTGTTACCTATGGCAGCAACAGGGCCCAATCAAATTAATTTCAAAATATTCAACATAATTTTTATTATATAGTAAAAATATACAATTCGTACAACTTACGGACTATACAACTCATTAAGTATGACGTCAGCTTACATATGACGTGACTGATTATGACGTTATACACTTGACTGACAGATTAGATTCATCAATGGATCAGAATATGGCCTGATAATGAACACGGCAGTAACAGGGCCGAGGTTATCTGGGGAATTTGTCGTAAAAGGGATAGTAGATAATCACTAGGCTATCATGACCTGGTGATCACCACCAACACCCCCCCCCCCCCCCCCGCCCACCCTCACCCCCGAATGTATCGGCCCGGTGGCGTCCCATTAAGCTGCGTTATCTGGACCGATGACTATATAGTGATGCATCCAGGTTAATGACTAATGTCAGCATTACGGGCTAAATATGATACAAGTGCATATCAATATGTGGGTTATTATAAGTAGACCATACATGGCATATGGTGAAACCTGCCTATTGTCAGACAAAAGTGGGTGATAAGACCAGATAGGATAGAAATGATAGCAATTGCCTCGACCCTTTTGAGACCGGAGGGCCAAGAATAACATTACAAAACAATCACTGGTCTCTAAATATCCACGCAAATAGCTGTTAAATATAAATGAATAACGAGATAACTTACCAATTAAAACTATTTTATGCAATGATTGTCCCGGTACTCACATACGGTTCTGAAATATGGGAGCTATGAAAATAGCGATATAATAGAAAAGGTACATCTAAATTTCCTACGAAGAACTCTGAAGGTAAACAAAAGCACACCTAAATTCATTATTTATGGAGAGTTAGGCAAACACCACATCTCACCGCTGGATAACCTTAATCCGGGGGAAACAAACTAAACTTTCATATCTGCTATATAAATACAGCACTGCCAATATAAACAAGACGGCACACAGTTTAAATGGCTAAACAATTGAGAAATAATTATGAACAACACGGGAATGGGACAACCAAATATTAGTCAATGAATCCGTACCGGCAATAATAAAGCAAACACTTATAGATCAATTTATTCAACATTGGCATGGTTCAATAAACAATTCATCAACAGGCGGAATATATAGCACATTCAAGTCAGACCTTGAACTCGAAACTTACCTGGTAAAACTGAATGCCATCAACAGAAAAGGATTTACAAAATGTCGATCAAGTAATCATAAGCTACCAGTGGAGATGGGAAGCTGGGAGGGTGCACTTAGAGAAAACAGAATATGTCCGTTATGTGATGGACTAGACATTGGCGACGAATGTGATTTTTTCAAAGAGGATCGAAACCGGCTGCCAAGAAACTAGTGCTGTCGTCACAACTTCTACAAGTTCTATAACCTATTATCAAGTTCTAATATTACCCTTCTGGCCAAACGCCACACATTCTTAAGAAAAATCCAAAAACATTCCAGTAAAGATAACAACTACTACTACTACTACTACTACTACTACTACTACTACTACTACTACTACTACTACTACTACTACTACTACTACTACTACTACTACTACTACTACTACTACTACTACTACTACTACTACTACTACCACCACCACTACTACTACTACTACTACTACTACTACTACTACTACTACTACTACTACTACTGGCCCTTGGGCGTTTTGTTATGGTGGTCATCATGAAAATATTACTGTTGGGCAAAATTATTTGCCTCACTATCCTCTCTTGATTTCTCTTCACTATACTTCATTCTCTCTCTCTCTCTCTCTCTCTCTCTCTCCCTCTCTCTCTCTCGCGCGCTCTCTCTCTCTCTCTCGCTCTCTCTCTCTCTCTCTCTCGCTCTCTCTCTCTCTCTCTCTCTCTCTCTCTCTCTCTCTCTCTCTCTCTCTCTCTCTCTCTCTCTCTCTCTCTCCCTCCCTCTCTCTCTATTATAAAAATACTCAATATGATGTACATGTATTATAATATTTAATCTGTTTATACGTTTACTTTGTTATTTTGTGTATGTGTTTATGTTTGCCGCCTATACATTTTTTCTGTAGGGAGAGAGCTTTTCTATGTTTCGAACAACTTGTACCCAATCCCATTGTAATATATGCAATAAAATATGTTTAAAAAAAGAGTAGTAGTAGTAGTAGTAGTAGTAGTAGTAGTAGTAGTAGTAGTAGTAGTAGTAGTAGTAGTAGTAGTAGTAGTAGTAGTAGTAGTACACTGAGCAGTAGCAGTCGTCGTCGTCGTTGTCGTCGTCGCCGCCGCCGTGGTTGTCGTCGTCGTGGTTCAGTACTAGACAAGAAATAGGTACAGATTTTAGAGTATCATAACCATTGCGACTGGTGTCTCTGATCTCATTGTACCGCGCACCTCGGGAAGCAAAATGCGAGAAACTATTCTATTGCTGCCCGAAGTGCCCTCTTACGTTTGCAGCAAATTGTCATAGTTTTCTTTGCAATGACAATTTGGGAGTCGACAATAGCTTTTCAAATTTATAGTAGTTTGGTCGTCTATAGTAATAAGTAGGTATGAATAATTTATGGGATTCTTCAAAGAATAAAGTAATGGTATTCGTCACCAATATCATTATTATTGCATAATGGACAATTTCTGTTGACTATTCCTGTCCAGCGGTCTGTTTCAATTGGTAAGCGGTGTTTGACAGTCCTACGTTTAGTAGCAGTTCTTCTACTAGCTTCTGTTAATTTTCAATAAATATGGCTCTAAACAGATTTCTAATTAAAATGTTCTATATGTTTCGGCCCTAGATAAGCTACTTGATGATTCTTGCCATGTTTGTTTGAACTTGTAGCTCGCCGGGTAGTGTCGGCCCGTTCCGGTGTATCATGTTGACTCGCCGCGCCGCAAGTGCGCGACGAGTGATGACGCTGGTTAGCATCCGGTCTCGGGGTGACGGACCTTGTACGAGACTGCCCTGCGGGAAACAAAAACCGGCTCCTAAGGCCAGTGGAACCCAATCGTTCCGGTGGGGCCGTGCGACCATCGTCGCGAACATTAAATACAACGGTCTCATCCCAAGAATTTGTGTCACCAGTATGCCTGTCCATAGCAATTTCGTGATCTATGGACTTACAAGATTTGATTTGGTGATCTAAAAATATAAGTCTATACAATGAGTTTACCTAAACAATTATAAATATGCTAGATAATACTACAGTAAGAGCATACGAAAATACGAGACATAGAGACAGGTAGATGAGGCACTGTAAGCCTAATAGGATGTCTAACGAGCAGTCAGCAAAAGATACGATAGTACTACTGTGGTGAAGAAAGTTCCCGTACACCGATGGCATGGATGGAAGTGTAAACAACCCGATCATAAGCGGGGGTTGTTAGAGGCAAACGAAGACACACAACAAAGCTTCACGGTGCTGGGTACGTCAGCCAGCTCTGAAGACGCACCGGGCAGAGTTTACTTGCTGCGGTCGAAAGTCAGAAGAACCTACACGATATTAGTGCAGTGATGGTTGGAATACCACTTTTAGGCGTGGCCGGAAGATCCGGCGAGTCATCTATCAAAGAACATCCTGCCTCTGCATCTGTAGACTCACATATTCAGGCCGTAAAGGCATCACCCGCAAATTTGTGTTCCGAAGTAGATATTGATATTCGTGAACAATAACCAGAAGTTCCAAATTACTCCCGTAAGTAGGGAGTTACAAAATTGTTCTTACTGCGGTGGGTTGGCTACTGCTAGCTACGGAAGAAGAACAGAAAACTGAAGTCATATGCGTAATATCTGTTGATCGCAGCTAGTACAGGTCCAACCTGCTCGGCCCCTGGCCGAGGATGCTCTCGATCTCTGGATCGCATCTCCTTTTATACTCCTCGTGACGTCACAGGCGCAGGCTCCAACCAATCATCGTTCGAGCAACAGCCAATCAGCGCGTAGCTAATAATAGCGCAGCCGAATATTTTAGAACATTCTAGAAGTTTTGCGTCCACGTGGTTATGACGTCACGGCAATATTTTGAAGATAATCAAGAAGGGTTTTCCGTGGATAACTCAGCCATTTCTCAACCGATTTTGAAATTGTTTGCAGATTTAAAAAGCCCGTTAAATTCTGGTCTTGATCAATGTCAGACTTAACGGGAACATGCAATCTATAAGGATTACAGGGTACCATCTCAGTACACTAAATTGCGCCATCCTATCTTGATCGTAACTACGCGCTATATCAAAAACAGCATCCTGGCGCGCGCATGCGCATCATACGTTTTAACGAACTTTTTTCGCAACGCTATCTCTCCCATAGGCCCATATACGCTTATGGCTCTACCGGGGGGGGGGGGGGGTGGTAGAGGGCGTGTTCAGGAAACGAATCCAGGACGGGCGGCGCGTACCCAGATTAGCTGGTACGGCCGGTATCCGATCGGTCGATCCGAGCTACACTCTGATCGATGAGTCTTTGCTTTATATTATGTATCGTACTTCTTTTATCCACGATATGTTGTGCTGATGAAGGAATCTTGATACTAATATCTTGAAATGTGAGTGTTATACTCAATCTGACAAAACTAAACGGACAATGTTCATTTATTTTATGAAATGTTGTTACTATGACAACTGACAGAATGCCTATTTTTGAAAAAAAGGTAAAAAGAAAGTATGAGGTAGTGGAAAATGAAATGACCATAGCCTCACATTTACATAATCTAGAGTGATGACTGACCGCTTAAAATAGTCCTTATAGTGTTCTCCATATCTTCCTGTATGCTATAAGTGAGTCAGCTGAATAATTAGGTCAGCAGAGGTCAAAGGGTAACCAATTTAACCCGCTGCTTAAACAGGGTAAATGTTTATTATTGTGACTGGCAAAGTTATAATACACGAATATCTTCATGTTAACATCCTGTGATAGAATTTATTTGGCGAATCCAAAGGAACAATGTTCACTTCTTTCTTGAAATGTTGTTACTATGACACCTGTTAGAATGTCCATTTTTGAAAATAACAAAAACTCAATTATGGGTTACTGAAAAATTAAATTAACATAACATCATATCCTCATAAGCTGTCCTGATAAGAGTTATGAATGACCACTCAAAGTGAACAGTGTCGTAGCTTCTAAAATTTCCTGTATGCCATGTGTAATCTGTTGAGTAATGGACCTTTCCATTTTTAGCTATGCCTCCCATATCTAGTTACGCTCCGCCCACACTTCGATCGTGTTGGGATCGATTGATCTCTGAACTCCCTGACTATCATTTTCCAGAAATTTATACCGGGAATCTGTTGAATATTTTGAAACTAATATGACTGGGTGCTGTTGCTGCCTATGGCAGCAACAGCGCCCAGTCAAATTAGTTTCAAAACATTAAACAGCATGTTTATTAAATAGTAGAGGCAAACAATTTATACAACGTGTCAGACTATTAAGAGTTAAATACGAGCCGTATAGAATCATTTATGACGTAATGGTTATGACGTCATACTACACGCCGCTTAGCTGATTATGACGTCATATGACGTCATTACTCTGGAAAGGTCCATTAGGTCATCAGAGGTAAAAAGCTCACCAATCTAGTAAAAAGTATTAACTAGTACAACAAGTTGGTTTGTCGGTCGGTTAAATGTTTGACATTTTTGGCAAAGCCACCTATGTAGCAAGTATTAGTCCAGCCATTTTATGACAGAAAGCGGCCCAATCAAACACGAATTCCAACAGGATTCATTTTTATCAACGATCACCGGTAAGCGCACAGTACATCCGATACAATTTATCAAAAATCTAAGTGTAGTGGAAAAGAGCCTGATTTGCATAAATTTCAGATGGCCGCCGCACTATTTTTCAGTACAAGATTTGGCCTCAATTTTTACTTCTTGTCAATAAATTTTCAATATTTAAAGATGACAAACCATGCTCTTTAGTGCAAGTAATAGATATATTTGTAAAAAATATGAACGGTCCTTTACAATGACAACTATTGTGGCAGCCATTTTGGATTTATGCAAATTAGGCACCGTAAAATTGTGTAACTTCGCCACCATGAGGTGACTTTGCGATTAAATGGACCGAGTCTCAAACTAGCTTTCAAAGGAACGTGTTTGGTGCCATTTGACATCGTGGCTGTCCTGAAACGTCTCCCATGCCAGGTAGTCTGTCAGCTTGTGTACCTTATATGCATTTTTGGGTATAGTAGCTGAAACTTTCAGGAAGTATTTTCATGATATCAAGATACATGAAACCACTTGATACCAATTTTTCCTATCTATCGATAAGCCGCCATCTTGGATTTCAAAATGGCCGCCATATTCAAGTTAGTTTTCTACTTATATCGCTGGCTGTTTATTGGCATACATGATATCAACGTACATGCCATACTCTATAGCATGTGTTTGCATTAGGGATTCATGTAAAATGATAGAAAATAAGATAACAAACAACAGTGTCCCCTAGAACGGCCATATTGGATTTCAAAATGGCCGCCGATATGGAAAAAACCCTATTAAATTACACAAAAATTATCCAACTGGTCCTTGCCTTAAAATGAGTAAGACTTTACATTAATTGGTATATGTTTAGAGAAAAAAAAGAACATATATACATATATACATTGTATACACCAGTGGTGTAGCAATAGCAGGTTCAAGGAACATAGGCCCCTGACCATTAGGGGCCCCACCAGCCTTCAATATTATTTTATGTAGAAGTTTTGAACCTTCTTTCTTTAATAATAATAATGCGACCAGAAATACCCCCTCCATCTCCTGCATTCTGATAAAACCTTTTTATCAGAATGCAGCCTTGCAGTAGATGACTTCTCAGATCATCTACTTTCCCAACTTTAATGGTGAGTAGCACTCAGAACCACTCCATACTGCAATGGCGTAGACAAATGTGGCTTGTGTAGGGGCTTAAGCCCTAAAGATTTTGGCAAATATTTTTCAATTCTGGACAATCAACCAAATGAGAGTCTATATATATATATATACCTCTGAGAGCATCTAAATTAAAAAAAACCTCTGGGGAGGACATCAAGAATTGGGGCTCACACACGTTCTGACCAGGGGCCCCCCAAACGACATCGCTACGCCACTGGAATACACATTACTCACTTGTAATATATCCAAAATAGATACCTTTTTTTTTTTTTTACCATTTTTAACATTTAAAAAATAATCTTTTGATCTTTTGGTTACGACGGCCGTTTGCCACCTCGTCCCAAACTGCAAATTTGCTACTATTTCATTGACCAAAACTGATGATTAAACGACAATTCAAATTCGCTTGTTGTACATATAATACACTGAAGTCCTAATTTTGAGATCAGTTTGCATCATCTGGGTCAACATAACTACTTAAGTTCTGGCAATGGTCTTCCTCTCCTTCACACCGGCACAGTTCTGTAAACACTAGACCTTTTAATCGACATGAGCATCTACCTGAAGTGCACTTATTTGTTGCGCTTGGGTTAGTGGTACCACACGTACACCTCACTAACTCAACCACCGCTGCAGGGGCGGGTGCAACCTTGGATAACAGAGGTACATGCCTGTGCTCTTCCTTCACCCAGCCATGCTGTAAGGGATCTGGTGATAGTGGACCGACATCAAGGTCTTGTTCCCACACCGAAACTTGGCAGTGAGCACGCTGGATATGCTCAACTCATGTTCCACGTGTCGGTGGTAGCATGTCGACACCTTTGTTCATGCCTTGTTGTTTGAATAGGTGCCATCTGAGGTGATGAGGCTCAGTAATGTGAACATTCTTCTTACAGAATAAACTACATAAAAAGGAAATGCACCCATTTAATGTATCATTAGAAGGCTGGGTGTCACAGCCGAGGCCGGATATTAAAGTTACAATCTTGGTATCTGCTTTTAGGGAGGCTTCTAAGCACACTTTCTTAGACTTTCCTCTTATGTAGCCTGTGGTATCACAACCAGTGAGAGCATGCCATTTGCAGAGAGCATTGCTCTCTCCGGTCCAAGAGCATCAAAAATAGGTTGAAGTAGAACTAGTCGTCGTCGATCACCCGTGCCCATCACCTGGGCAGATTTCTTACCAAGAAGAGCTGTACGTCTCAGCGCAAGAATCAAAACATCTGCATCCTGACTGTAAATGTGAACAGTATATCCAGCTTTATTTGCTTCCACTGCATGCAAGATCATTAAGGTATCGGCTTCTTCTTGTGTACTGACAGCAGGAGTGGCATTATTGGTGTAGTTGGACATCACCTCTTTGCGTGTGGCTGTTATCATACACATTTTAGAATGGTCTATTAATCTCTGTGCAAGATAAAGTGTCAACGAATCTTTTGTAGCTACACTTCCCAGGAATACTTTTAATTCAGGAATTTTGGTATTGTCTTCTACATTATAATCTTTTGGCTGTGCCTTTCCACCCCTGCGTCGTTCACGTGTTGATTCCTTTAATGAGCCAACGACAGCGTAATTGTAAAAAATTACCCTTACAGAATTGTAATTACGTGATTTGATATCAATGAGCTCAACATAAGCTTTGCCAAGGGCTTTACCATTTTCAAATGACTTCACAGCCATGAGTTCTTGTACTACAGCCATACCGTCTACACTTAGACAGAGCTGTGCATCTGTGGAACCGTATGCACCATCTGAAATGAGATTGTCTTGGCAATCCTCCATCGGTGACACTGGAAGATTCTCTAAGACAGTTATCAATGAGCCTTTATTTAATGTTGGGTGCACAGAACCATCTGGTCTCATTAATGTCCGATTAACAGTTGTAAATTCATAATTACCAATCACCTCTTCCCTATCTATTTCACGAGATGAGCGCGCTACAACAAGTAGTCGAGACATTAGACCAGACGTTGCCTGGAGGGTTAAAACATCAGACTTTGCCTGTACTTTAACATCCTTGGTTGTAGAAGTCCATATAAATGACTTACATTTTGTCATCTTGTCCCAAAGATTTGTATTTCCACATATTCTTTCATCAACAAATTTCTGCATTGCAGATTTTCCCACGAGCTCACAGGACAGGATGCTTTCCTCAACAGCTTTAGGAACTCATTAGTGAGCTACTAGGACCTGATGTTCCTGATCGATCAAGCTTAACCATTGCTGTATTGCCACTCTTGAATATTCCACAAGGTGCTAGGACATCAAATAGCTTTTTAATAGCTTGTTCTTGCCTGAGTGTTGTTGACTTATTGAGTTCATGGTGATCCATTTTACTCTGTTTCTTTAAGTCAGCCATGGCCTCTGTTTCATTGGCAATTCGTGCTAATTCTGGTGCGCACATACAAAACTTCAGAAGAGTAGCAGGAGACTGAGTGATGCCACCAATAGCACCCTGACCTTTGAGATTTTTGTTTGCATGTTCTTGAGCATGATCAATACCGATGCGGGTGAATGGTATCTGGTTGGAAGTGTTCACAGTGAATTCATGTGCCATAAAGTCCTGCCAGATTTCTGGATCAGTAGTTTGAAGCCGACACATTCGTGCAATATATTCTGGAATATTCTGTGCATAATCATGCCTCCCATAAGCAAAGATATACACACGTAGTTTTTCAAGTGACGACAGGTGAAGGAACCAGTCACCTAGCCAGGTAGCATGCTGGAATTGCAGTACGGTCAAGACCTGTTTCATGTAAATTCGTGCCCATTTGAAAGTGGGCTCTGTGTTGTGCTCAGCATCAAAGTTGGCAAGCTGTTTCTCTATATTAAGTGACTCAAGTGTGATTAATAATCCCTTATATGACTCACGAATGCTCTGTTTCGATGTGCATGCATCAGACAGTATTTTAATACTCTCTTAAAGTGCTACGCGGACAGCAGGCCTTTCAGCAAAAAACTCTCCTATCCAAAGATCGAACAATACCTGCAAGGTGACTTCGTGAGCTTCCATAGCTCTGTTGTAATGATTCCCATTTATAATTTGATTAACAGTCACAGAACTGTACAAACCTGCTTCGACCCAAGCCTCGTCAATCCCGCTTCCTTCTATGGCCTTTCCCAAACATCTGAGAGCACATAATGAAGTGTGGAATGCACCTGGA
The DNA here is from genome assembly GCA_034401795.1 of Chaetoderma sp. LZ-2023a. NCBI lineage: Eukaryota > Metazoa > Mollusca > Caudofoveata > Chaetodermatida > Chaetodermatidae > Chaetoderma > Chaetoderma sp. LZ-2023a. Next base: position 20,724,375 of record CM067369.1, on the reverse strand, counting down.
CACACAACAAACTGATCCTTGAACCATGTATCCAAATATTCCAACTTCAACACTCGTTTGCATAGATCCATGTCAAATGTGACAACAAGCTTCCGCCCATTACCAGACACCAGTCTGTTCAATCTACAAAGTTGGTCTAAAGTGGTAACCAGGGTTGACCATTCGTGTGCTGGGGCATTTATGATAGGTAGGGTAAATGCCTTCTCAACAATCAAAGAGGAATGATTCGTGGATTCAGGTGTGTTTGAAAGACTGTTGTATGTAGCCCACACTGGTATATTTGATATGTCAGTTACTGAAAGCATACCTTGTACATCATCTGACAAAATATCTGTAACATCAAAAGCAGGAATCGTAACTTCATCAGAGGCAACTGTTTTAGGTTCTACATCAGACGAATTTAAATCAACTGTTTGAGATCTGTTGAAATATCTTGCCATCATCCAACACATATCATGCTTTATCGCTCTATCAAATTGTTCATCGTAGGAACCCACTTTATACGATGCATAACGGGGACTGAATTGAGGTTTGGGACTGCCTTCTAAGTCACATTTAAGAATCGTGATGCATGTGCTCGGAACACCTAAAAGGCCACCAGCAGAAACTTCATATAGATCAAGTGGTTCTACCAAGGTCTCTCCAGCACATATTGGCTGATATACACAAGCTGCCATTGCATGGAAACTTGACTTTCCATCAAGAGTATCAACTTTCTTGTCAACATTATCAGCAGAAGCCCGAATAGCTCTACCTTTCACAATACCAACTGGGACAAAAATACCATTTTTATTGATGTTTTCTTGCACAGCATTGGCTATCTGACTACAAAACCTGGTCACCCGACTATATGATATTCCACAACATAAATGGCTGAGCAGATTTATAGCGGTCTGGCTGCGTAAATTGTGATATATCCACAAAGATAATCCGACTGCATATGGACTTTCACATTGGCGACGAAAAGTAGACAATTCAGACTGGGATTTTGTTGTGTATGCTACTTGCTTTGAAGTTTTAAATTCCTGCATCATCATTTGAGAAATTGTGACACATGATTTTCTTAGAGACTGATCTAACGACTCAGTAGTCGCAGCCTTAGAACCTTGCATGATCCATCTGTTTAACATTAATACATCTACTGGCAAGCCAGATTCGCGAACACCATCTAGAGAGCCTGTAAATACCCAAGGTTTCTCTTTTCTGGCTTTGTTATCTCTTTTCTGATGATTTTGGCACATTTAAATATTATATTAAGGTCGCCGTTTATGTCTTGTTCAGAAATAGCAATATCGACTGCTTTACGTCCAGATTCTTCGAATGGAAGACGCCAGATAATTTACCTCTATGTTGGGATAGTTCAATGTCTGGTAAATTGTGTGTGATGTTTGTTATTAGTGTTCGTCTGGATATTGCATGACCAGTGACTCCGTGGTCACTTCAGCCTGAACAGTCGTTATATAGTCTCCAGATTCTATTCTTTCATGCAACTCGTCGTAAAATTCCATCTCTGCTGCTATAAAGAAAATCGTCTCCTCACTATTCTGATTAGTTTCAGTGCGTCTTTCAGGGCCTTGAACATAAATTCTTCAGTATGTGGTTTTGCAGGATTTGTGATAGACAATGCCCCTAGCCAGAAAGTCCCCTTCTGATATTATGTCGGCCAATTGTAGTTTCCAGGATGCATTGTCACTTTTATCTACTATCTCTTTGACAGATATCCTGCTATTCTCACTACGACAGGCATATAAAATTTCATTATCTTTTTCAGTATTTTGACCTTGACAGAAAAAGCACCTTTCACGATCAAAACGCTCTGTGGCAGATCTCAGTAGTACGCTACTAGATTCTACAGATAAGGTTTGTCTGTTTGTTAGCAGACGACAGCGCTTTTTATAAATACAATTTGAGGATAAGCGCAAGATCGTCTTTTCAATTTACTTTGATCCAGAGATTCTAAAATTATCCCGGCCCATGTATTGTTATAAAAATACGTTTTTAACCTTTTACACAAGAAAGTTTGGAATATAACACTCATTTACGATTTAATAATTATCATGATCAATATTTTGAGGTTAATTTGACTAGGTTATGTTGCTGTCTATGGCAGCAACATGTTCCAGTTAAATTAATTATGAAATATTCAATAACATACCCTTTATAGTAGCCTTGAAATTAAGATTCTTGGTATTCAGGGTTCAAAGGGTTAAACATACTACTATGATATTGCCTATCAGCCATCATACATGATCTGACATGCATTAAAACATATAAGAGACACTAAAATCAAGACACTAGGCGATTAATGAGTCAAAATGTTGAAAAACTGTTTTTCAGATAGCGGCCATTTTGAAATCCAATATGGCCACCATAACGACAAATGAAAATTTGGTATCAAGTGATTTTGGATTCCCAGATGATTGAAGAATATTCCCTGAAAGTTACATGCATTAAAATATATACCTAGATACTAAAATCAAGACACTAAGCGATTAATGAGTCAAAATGATGAAAAACTGTTTTTCAGATAGCGCCCATTTTGAAATCCAATATGCCCACCATAACGACAAATGAAAATTTGGTATCAAGTGATTTGGATTCCCAGATGATTGAAGAATATTCCCTGAAAGTTACAGCTACTATACCCGAAAATGCATATAAGTCTCAATTTTCTTGCTCAAGGCGACAGACTAAGGAAGCTTAGGTTGCGACTACAGCCCTCAATGCAAACATTATTGATATACTCAGAGATGAGAGAATGGCCAACCTCAACATCACCAACCACACCAAAGCAGGGGTGGAGTGGGGTGGGCGAGTGTTTGGGTAACTAAATGATAACTTAGCAGGACAGACCACCGAGATCCTTTCCTCAAACGAGGTTGAAGATCGATCAGGAACATCAGGTCCTAGTAGCTCTTCCAATAGTGCCGGTATTGGCGTGTCTGGTAACGTGGACGAGGATGTGGATGAGGATGACATGTGTGTACAATGTGATATGTCATGTTCCATTTACACTGGAAACGATTGCTTACAATGTCGCCAATACCACAACTACTACAGTTGTTGTTGTCACAAATAAGACCTATTCTTTGTAAATAAAGGTTGTCATGGCGGAACTGAGGATATGCGATGATTAATCTGTGAACTTGTAATAACTAAGCGGTTAATGGACCTTTCCATTTTTAGCTATGCCCCGCCCATCACTAGCTAAGCTCCACCCACACCTCGCCGTGTTGGGCTTGATCGATCCCCAAATGCCCTAGCTATCAATTTCCTGAAAACTATAGAGGGAAGCTGTTGAATATTTTGTAACTAATTTGACTGGGTGCTGTTGCTGCCTATGGCAGCAACAGCGCCCAGTCAAATTAGTTTCAAAATAGTCAACAGAAAATTGATTAAATAGTAAAAGCAAACAATTTGTACAACAACGCATAGACCCGTCTTCAAATATGCGTTCGTGACGTACTTATCGACGTCATTCATGATGTCATTCATTATGATGTCTTTCTACACATCCCGCAGTTCATTATGACGTCATATGATGGGTGGGCACTCTGGAAATGTGGATTTTGTGCGTGCAGCAGTTCATGGCACGTTAGATGTCATCGAAATGAAGCTATAATCAAAGGACATTTTCAGTTGCTTTCAGTGGCAAAATGAATGAATACTTTTTTGTACTTTTGAATTCAGTGGTGTTGTTTGTCTAAACTAAAAAAAGTGGCGATGATTCAATATCGCGTAGTTAATTTGATCATTACACTCTGACTTGCTTGAGTACCGAAATAATCCCATATTAGGGTTATCTCGCCACCCAAAGAAAATGACTCCTATACAAGTACATAGACAACTTGTGGATATCGGATTGTCGTACGGGGAGTCATGACCCCGGGGACATCTTATATTTGCAGGATAAGACCCCAGTGACCCAGTGAAATTATTGTATTTGTGAATACCAGATGAGTTAATGAACGGATAACTGGATGCATCAACAGGGGCATCAGTCGATGCGAAACTGACGCGAAACTATAGCCGAAATATTGAGTGAAATTGGATAGAATGGAGAAGGACCTAGGGTTGTGAGTTGATGGTATCTGGCGGTAATTAAAAGATGAAAGTTGTTGCTGTAGCAGCGGCACAACCTTTTATAGTATTCAGCAGAAGTTATGACCAATAGTTTCCAAATATTCAAGCAGGAGCGTCGGTAGGGTACTACGGACAGAGTACGGGTAGCATAAGCTGGATGACTCATAGAAATGACGTAGTGACCGACTTACCGTGGGACCGTGATAACGGTAACCGAGTTTCTGTAAAAGCGACCAACAGCACCAGATGCTGGTGAGTCAGGCGGGCCATATCATCACTACGTCACCGCTACGTCACAGCACCCTTGTAAAATGCAGGCGCAAGCCTAATGAGCAAGGGGCCGGACAAGGACGTGGTAACGTCCGGCGCCAGGTAGAGTAGAAAACGAGACGAAAAACTGACAGAGGACGTCCGTCAAGTAAGCCATTAAGCTTGAGATTAGGAATGGTTGCCAAAGCAAAATCCATTATTGAGACCGAAATCCGACAGATCCCATCACTCAAGTACTACTTTGCCAATGTTCAGGTCTATCTTCGGAGTACGCAAATGGCCGGAATGGATTGGTCAAAAGTTTTATAAGAGTAGTAAGCAAAACGAGGCAAAGCGGGGGCTCCAAGGGTGGGGTGTAACAACCCGAACATGACCGTGACAGGGCGAAGCAGTACATAAGGGGAACTTTCAAATTTGATGGAGAGTCCGAAAATTATTGCGCTTAGGTAAACCTAGCCTCGAATTCGTATAGTTCTGTGGAACTGAATTTGTCGAAATTCACACAAGTTCTTGGTGAATGGCTGTAAGTAGCCAAGAACAGTATTTGATAAAATTGATTTAGCAAATCGTGAAAAGCAACTTTTAGAGGGTAGAGTAACCAGTATTCGTATTGTACAAAAGTCAGTACTTCTTTGCTCAAAGTATTTTGGTGGTAGTATAAGCCACTCATAGTTGATAGGGAGATATATCGGTGGTAGTATAAGCCACCCATAATTGATAGTGAAGTATATATAGTAAGGTTAGTAAAATAAAATCATCACTTCGATATCCTCGAAGCAAGAGTTTGAGTTGTTGCATAATTCTGGAAGCGATGGAAGACCACCGTCACGAACCACCGACTTCTATACCAGTCAGATCAGGCCCAGATACGAACATAAATATCGTGATTCTCATCTACACACGAGGCGAGCTCGTATCGACCACTTTCCTCGTCGGTAAGACCGGTTGTCGCAGCAACCACACATACAGGCCTTACCGCCGTGGGAAGCGAAGCGTTAATAAGTAAGAAGATAGATAATAGAAAACTTCAGTGGCTCCGTCTGCCAGGATTTATGTTTCCAGGATTGGACAAACTGTGAAAACCGTGAGTAAAAAGTTGTATGGCCCAAGCACTGAGAGAGCGACCCGCCAACGTAGTATTAAGAGACCTCGCGGACCGGGTGAAGGTTTTTATAGAGAGGGCCCAGTCAACAGAGACAACGAGGGTCATCCAACATAGAGAGAATAGCGACAGCACCATAATTAAAATAATGACTGAAATAGACTGTCCTGAGCAACCAAGACTAGCAAAGGTTACTATTACATTAGAATATCGCTAGCGAAATGGCAAACCCGCAAGAACCCCCTAGCGTGACCCTGCCTGGCATCGATCGACGTGTCGAGCTACGTCCTGAGACGGTGGCAGCCATGCAGGCCATGGGGACGGCGATGGCCGGGGCGATCATCGAAAGCAGCGACCGCCGCGAAAATGAGCAGGTGTACCGGAAGGAGATCCGGGACATGATCTACTGCATACAACCCTGCAACGGAGTAGTGCCGGAGGAGGTGAGAACCTTCCTCGACGAAACCAGGCGAGCATGGGTCGCTAATGAAGGACGGCTAGAGGGCGTACCAGCCTACATCGTCACACGAGCGGCACGAGGGCAATTGTCCAGAGCCATAGATGGGTTTCTCGTGGGAAAAGTTAGGGAGAATATCACTTTCGAAGAATTCCACGAGTATATAACACTGAACTTCATCTCAGCAAACGAAGGAGAACGGATCAAGTATGATCTGGAGGGTGTACGACAAAGGCAGAAGAAACCATCATAATGTTTAACAGACGTTATAGGGAACTGAGCGCCCGGGCTTACCCTGTCGAGAACATCGACAACAGGAGGACCATCTTGGGGATTTACCTCAAGGGACTATCTGATCATCGTCTCAGCAAGAGGATTGTCCGCAAGAAGGCCACCACCCTGGCCCATGCTATTGTGATTGCAGAGGAAGAGGCCACCTGTGACGACCTGCTCCAGGCCATGAAAATCAACGAACGACAGGAACAGGGCATGGAGGTAAACGTAGTGGGTCCCGGAGAGGAAAAGGAGATCTGGAGCATGGCTAGCACGCTAAAGAAACAGATTGCTCAACAGAACAGAATGGTTGAGCAATTGTGTGGGCTGGTGAGCGACTTACAGCTAGAGCGGCAGACAGCGACTAGGGCCGCCAAGCCAGAGAAGAGAACCCCACCGCTAGCAAAACCACGTACACCACCGTCGCCCCGACCAGTTAGGGCGGGAAAAGACTTACGAAACATCACCTGCTATAACTGTGGCCGGGTAGGCCACTACAAAGGCGACTGCCGTCAGGCGATGCAGCCGCGAGAGGAGATCGCCCAGAAGCCCGCCCCGCGTCCCAGGCAGCTGCCACGAGCACCGCCCGTGACATGCTTTAGTTGCGGGAGAGAAGGACACATGGCCCAGAATTGTTTCGGGGCATACCTGAGTCGGCAGACAACTCCTGCCGCAGTGGTGAAGTGTTTCGGGTGTGGAAAAGACGGCCACTACGTGCGGGACTGCCCATCAAGAGGCCCGCCGCAGGATGGTCCCGCATGGGGCCGGTGACAGAGTCCGCCCATACGAAGGGCCATCAAGCAACCGCACTCCGAGGACATGGATATCGGCGTCGTCGATCGAAGGCAGCAGGAGAAAAGGATAACACCCCATGACTGTTCGCGTAACCTCCGAAAGGACATGAACAATCGGTTTCGTAATCGGGACGAATATGAAGACCGTGATGGATTCGTATTGACCGGAGGAGGGACGGATGCACAGGGCCGTTATTCATACGGTGCCGCACAGGACGCATCCTCCCGGGAAAATAGCTACGCCGAAGTTGTTAGTGGCCGAAGGAGCCCGGGAAACGACGACGGAGAGAGCCGTTGGTGAAAGCACCGACTGAGCGGTTCTTAATCTGTCTGAAAATGAATGAAAACGGTCCAACGGATCAAGGTGAGTACCTGCATGCCTTAGTGGATACTGGTGCTAGCACATCCTTGATTTGTAAGGATATATGGCGTAGCATGTTGAATGCTAGGCCATTGAAAAGAGCAAGAACGCTCTTAGCTGTAAATGGTTCCCCGGTCAAGTTGTTGGGGGAAACAAAAGTAAAATTCGAAAACGCCCGACCCATCCCTAGTACGATTGTGGCCGGAATGAGGCATGAATGTTTACTTGGAGCGGATGCTTTGCACCTGGGAAATGCAAAGATTGACTATCAGGCCAAAATTGTAGTATGGGTTGACCAGATATATCCCTTTAGGTATCCCTATAGGGAGCAGACAAATTATGTTTATGCAAGTTGCACAGAAACGACCGGATATAAAGATATCGACAAAGTTATGACGGACTTTGCGGATATCTTTGATACGGCTCGTCCAAATACTTTAGGATTGGTTCCCAAAGTCAGATGTACAGTACCAACAGGAGATGCGTATCCTATAAGGCAGAAAGCCTACCGTCTACCGCTAGCCAAGCGATATATAGTCAAGAATCAGGTGGCTGAGATGCTGGCAGTGGGCGTCATAAGACCGTCATCGTCACCTTGGGCATCGCCCATTACATTAGTGCCCAAGAAGGATGGGGGGACTAGATTTTGTGTCGACTACAGAAAGTTGAATTCTGTGTGCAAGAAGGACAGTTATCCACTGCCAAACATAGCCGATATTTTTGATTCGATGCGCGGCGCAACGATGTTTTCGTCTATGGACTTGAAGTCTGGCTATTGGCAGATACCAATGGACAGCCGAGACATAGAGAAAACAGCGTTCGTTTGTAGTGAAGGTTTGTTCGACTTTGTTCGGATGCCATTTGGTTTTTGCAACTCAGGTGCCGTATTTCAGAGGGCAATGAACGATATTTTCCGAGAATTCGTGGGAAAATATTTGCATGTTTTCGTTGATGATGTAGTCGTATATTCAAAAAACCCGGCTGAACATGCACGGCATTTACGTACAGTTATGCGTAGGATTCAAGAGTATAATTTGCAAGTTAAGAAGTCGAAATGCGATTTTGCCCAACCATCAGTTGATTTGTTAGGATATCGTATTTCAGCACAGGGAGTGACCCCTCAGGTTCAGAAGGTCAAGGTCATAAGGGAAATGTCACCGCCCCGCGATGTGGGTGAGGTGAGAAGTTTCCTTGGAGCTACGGGTTATTACCGCTCTTGTGTGCAAGGCCATGCCGAAATTGCTAAGCCTTTGATAGAATTGACTAAGAAATATAAACGTTTTGAATGGGGTAAGGAGGAACAGCAAGCGTTTAAGAAATTGCAAAACTTGCTGTGTAGTGAGACGGCTCTCACATACCCGAATTTGAATGCTCCATATAGATTGTATACTGATGCGTCTAGCTATGCGATAGGTGCGATACTGGTACAAGTAGATAACAAGGGTATTGAGCGGGTGATTCAGTATGTTAGCTCTACTCTTAAAGACAGTCAGTTGAATTGGCCTGTGATAGAAAAGGAAGCTTATGCGGTAATATATGCGCTAAAGAAGCTTAGGCCTTATCTATTTGGCACGCAGTTCACCGTGTATACCGACCACAAACCCCTAAAGAGTTTGTTTGTGGGCGAAGTTAAAAACACGAAGGTGCAGCGCTGGGCAGTACTGATTGCCGAGTACGGATGTAAGATTGAATACATCCAAGGCTCGAAGAATATTCGAGCGGACATGTTGTCCAGGTTACGTTGTCCGGTGGAAGTCGCGACGTTAGATACGGGCGACTTTGTAATACCCGATGTCGACGAGGGAGTGTTACCTCACGTCCCTCTAGAAGCTTTCGACGTACCATATGACGGATTGTGTGCCGAGCAGACCAAAGAATACCCGGAGTTGTTCAAGAACACACCGGAGGAGTATATGGTCAAGAATGGCATTTTGTATTCTTTAGTTACGCTTTCAGCGTTGGACGCTGAGTACCCCAGAATTGTCTTACCTACCCTGTTCCGTGAGAAGGTACTCCGGATGGCTCATGAACGAGCCGGTCACCAAGGTCTTCAGAAGACCATCGGTATAGTAAGAGATTCTTTTGTGTGGACGTCTTTGAGAAAAGACGTGGTTCGTATGATTGAGACATGTACGAAGTGCCAGGTCAACCGACCTGTCACCACCCGACCCAGGTATAGTGAGATGCCCATGGCCAATTATCCGAGTCAGATAATTGGGATGGATTTGATTGGTCCACTGTTAGAATCGAATAAGGGTAACGTGTATATCATGACGGTGATCGATCACTGTTCTGCTTGGGCAGAAGCATATCCAATTGCAGCGAAGACATCTCAAAATGTCGAAGAGAAGTTCTTCAACGAGTATGTCGTGCGTCATGGCGTCCCTGAGATTGTAATAACGGATCAAGGTAAAGAATTTTGTTCCAATTCTCTGGAGGAGCGGTTTAAAGAACACGGTATCGACCATAGACGGTCTAGCCCATACCATCCGCAAACCAATGGGCGTACCGAGAGATTCAACCGCACTCTTAAGGAGTTGATACAGAAAGGGGTGAACAATGCCTCGCGGGCATGGGAAGATGAGTTGGGTGCGGCTTTAACAGCGTACCGCAGTACTCGTCATTCGACGACCGGGTATACGCCATTTTATTTGACGTATGGGCGATGGGCGAGATTGCCAAAGGCCGTCCCAATCGATGCGTCGCAGGACCTTGGTGAGAGGCTAACGTGTCTCAACAACGCCTTGCTACGTGCTCGTGAAGGAACAGCTCGATCTCGAGAGGTTAACCGGGAACAGGTTAATAAGCATGCAAACGCTGGTGAATTTAAGGTTGGAGATTCGGTGGTCGTAAAAGCTGAGGAGAGGATGAAGCCGACCTCTCGCAGTGACCCCGAGTATGAGATCTTTAAAATCAATGGACCTGTGGCTCATGTCCGCCACCAAAGGTCTGGTAAAATGCGTGTGCTTAACGTCTGTAAGCTGCGCGTGGTTGACTCGGAAATGTGCTGGGACGAGGTAAGACCACGCCCCGTTCATAACCCTGCCAAAGGGACGAAAGCCAGCCATCACACAAGGGTGATGTTACCCGAGTCCGAACCAATGGTTACCGACGCTGATACGACACCCAAAGCTCGTAGGAAGCGGCCAGCTTCTGATATGGAGCCAGAGGTGCGTACAGGGAGTAAGAGGGTTGACCGGAAAGAGGTTCAACCTGGTACGAGTCGTGATCGAAACCATGAGTCACGGAGTGACAACATCGAAACTCCTAGGCCTATGGTGATCGACACCCCGGAGGCGGCACCAGAGCCTGCCTCTGAACCAATGGAGACGCTTCCATCACATCCTTATATGCTGCGCAAGCGCAGGCATATGCCGGATGACGATTTTGACATCAAGCAACTCCGGATGGATATGAAGCGAAAGCGCGGGCATAGGCTGGATGGCGAAGCTAGTGATAAGCGACTCCGCATTGGTGTAATAGACCCCGCCCTATGCGATGACGTGCTATACGCTGATTTCATCAGTCGTATAAATGCTGTTATTCGGCGGCACAACCGCCAGTAGTGTGTATTGTATCGCTATACTATAACATCGCGAATAGCTAGTGCATAAGGTATAATAACGATTGAAGCTAAATTCGTTCGCACGATACAAAAATGTATTCATTTCAATTGTGTATAATGGCGTTGTGGTTTAGCGTGGTATTGGGTATGTGTAAAGACTCGAGTATACACCGCCTACCGAACGGCGTCATGATAACCAAGCCAGAGGTTGTGTCGGTGATACGGGCCGAATGGACAGTGATAGTATCCATCGACCATCCTTACCTACCCGCGGAGTTCCTGGGACGGTTGGCCCAAATGGCCAGTCTCGCCGCTAGCATGGGTACCAAAACATCGTTTTTGAGTGGGAATGATATATACGGATTACAACATCGAATACGGGGGGGGAGGAAGATTGCAAGCCAAACACAGCAAACCATGAGTAGTCGAAATGGCGCTAGGCAGAAGCGAGGGTTATTTAACTTTGTGGGCGACATCGCATCATCGCTGTTCGGTACCGCTACGTCTGGGGATATAAACGCCATACGAGATGTGGTAAAGAGGGCGATGACGAAGATGAACAAAGTGGTGCATTTTACCAACCAGTTGACGTCGCACGTCAAATTAGCTTTCCGAGATATTGGTATGAACACGGACCGTATTACCGAGTTAGGCGACAACTTGGCCACTGCTACGGGCCACATGAGCCGAGCGCTCAGGCAGCAGGGGATTCGATTGTTGGAACTATATGCGCTGGTACGGTTAGGACATGTTATAGACTCGGCTGAACATGTGGTCTATGACTACCAGAAGGCAGCCGAACGGTTCCATAGGCAAACGGCATCCTTGGAGTTGGGTCGTCTAACGGAAGAACTTTTTGGTCCCGATGATCTGACGTCCGTGGCAAAACAGGTTAGTGCGGAATACAGGCTGGTGAAACCGTATCAGTGGTATTACAGAAATGTAGTGGTATATCCATTGTGGCGGGACGAGTTGAAGCTCCATTATGTGGCGACACTACCGTTAATTGACGGAGGACAATATATCGAATATGGACTACACTCATGGCCTGAACCACTGGCCAAGACAGGGTACTACATGCAAGTGATGCTGGCCCGTACCAGCATTGGTCTAGATACCAAGACTGGGTGGTACTTTACCGCGTCGGAGTGTCGTGGCGCTGACCCTAGGGTGTGCCAGGGACAACTACGGGTCGACAAGACCCACGTGCCCTGTATTGTGAGTGTATTGACAAATGCGACTGATAGCAACTGTAATATTCAGCTAACGAAGTCGAACGTAACCACTAGTAAATTATTTGCCAATGGGAAAATCGGAGTAGTGTTGCAAACGTTCGGCGAGACGGTGGAAATCCATTGCGACGGACGACTGACGGACCGGTGTAGGGTGAGTAATGGTGTGTATGCATTGATGTCTGGAGAATGCGGGTATAGTGGGAGGGGCTGGCGATTCGAGCCTGTAGCGTCTTATAGTCGGACGTACATTCGAATAGGCCTAGCCATTGAAATGCCCCACTTGGATGTGTCCGGCGTTCTGAATCAGTCCATGATAGTTGACCATTTAAAGCTACAACCGTGGAGCCATTTACAAAAGTCTAAGTACGTGCCGCTAGCACCGTTATCCATGATCGACCCAGTGATGGTCGATGGCATTGGGGTACATTCTTTCGTATCATATTCAACGGGTTCCTTCGTAGTTGTAATAGTGATTGTGCTTATATTATATAAATGTGGCGTGTTGTCACGCATGTGGAATGCGCTTAAATGCAAGCCACGTGCGGCCCATAGTAGTGAACCGCATACTGCAATTCACGTCAGCGCACCGACTAGTCAGGCCCAGCAGCCCCGGAGACCTGCAGCTCTACCGGAGCCGCTGCGGATGGTAGCCGGGTCGTCGCCTAATGCTACTGCACGGACTGAGATCGACCCGACGGCTACCGACTGGATTGAAATGGCAGAATACGTCAACATTGACAATCCTAACACAAACAGGGACTATATAGAGATATCGTCAACGTGACGTTGGTGTGAACTTTATATGCTGTTAATGGAACACTATTTGGTGATTGTTTTATTACTTGATATAGGACCTATTGTATGACCAGTAATGATTATTTGCACTGTAGGATTAAGATTATGTTTATCGTTTAATGTCTATTGTTTGCGTCGCCTTTATTGTTAAGTTACGCGTGAGACGGGTTACGTCCACGGTTTAATGATGCTATTAATGTGTTTCCGGGGGCGGTCAATTGCGCACCACTACCCGGACATGTATGTTTGTATAATTATTGGCTATATACTAATGACTGCTACTAACGTATTTCCGAGTATTCCGCTACTCGGACAAGTATGTGTGTATAGCATATCGAGCTGTAACGTGGGCTAGGGGAGTGTTGGTAGTTTCGGCGATTTCAGGTGGTATCCGTTCGGAGCTACTGGTATAGGTTTGGGTTGTTGATAGGGCACAACGAGTTAGTTGACACTTTCTTAGGGCCTTAAGAGAGATGGTCAATTAACTTTGGTTGCGGGGCGTATGCGGATATCGGATTGTCGTACGGGGAGTCATGACCCCGGGGACATCTTATATTTGCAGAATAAGACCCCAGTGACCCAGTGAAATTATTGTATTTGTGAATACCAGATGAGTTAATGAACGGATAACTGGATGCATCAACAGGGGCATCAGTCGATGCGAAACTGACGCGAAACTATAGCCGAAATATTGAGTGAAATTGGATAGAATGGAGAAGGACCTAGGGTTGTGAGTTGATGGTATCTGGCGGTAATTAAAAGATGAAAGTTGTTGCTGTAGCAGCGGCACAACCTTTTATAGTATTCAGCAGAAGTTATGACCAATAGTTTCCAAATATTCAAGCAGGGCGTCGGTAGGGTACTACGGACAGAGTACGGGTAGCATAAGCTGGATGACTCATAGAAATGACGTAGTGACCGACTTACCGTGGGACCGTGATAACGGTAACCGAGTTTCTGTAAAAGCGACCAACAGCACCAGATGCTGGTGAGTCAGGCGGGCCATATGGTCACTACGTCACCGCTACATCACAGCACCCTTGTAAAATGCAGGCGCAAGCCTAATGAGCAAGGGGCCGGACAAGGACGTGGTAACGTCCGGCGCCAGGTAGAGTAGAAAACGAGACGAAAAACTGACAGAGGACGTCCGTCAAGTAAGCCATTAAGCTTGAGATTAGGAATGGTTGCCAAAGCAAAATCCATTATTGAGACCGAAATCCGACAGATCCCATCACTCAAGTACTACTTTGCCAATGTTCAGGTCTATCTTCGGAGTACGCAAATGGCCGGAATGGATTGGTCAAAAGTTTTATAAGAGTAGTAAGCAAAACGAGGCAAAGCGGGGGCTCCAAGGGTGGGGTGTAACAACCCGAACATGACCGTGACAGGGCGAAGCAGTACATAAGGGGAACTTTCAAATTTGATGGAGAGTCCGAAAATTATTGCGCTTAGGTAAACCTAGCCTCGAATTCGTATAGTTCTGTGGAACTGAATTTGTAGAAATTCACACAAGTTCTTGGTGAATGGCTGTAAGTAGCCAAGAACAGTAATTGATAAAAGTGATTTAGCGAGTCGTGAAAAGCAACTTTTAGAGGGTAGAGTAACCAGTATTCGTATTGTACAAAAGTCAGTACTTCTTTGCTCAAAGTATTTTGGTGGTAGTATAAGCCACTCATAGTTGATAGGGAGATATATCGGTGGTAGTATAAGCCACCTATAATTGATAGTGAAGTATATATAGTAAGGTTAGTAAAATAAAATCATCACTTCGATATCCTCGAAGCAAGAGTTTGAGTTGTTGCATAATTCTGGAAGCGACGGAAGACCACCGTCACGAACCACCGACTTCTATACCAGTCAGATCAGGCCCAGATACGAACATAAATATCGTGATTCTCATCTACACACGAGGCGAGCTCGTATCGACCACTTTCCTCGTCGGTAAGACCGGTTGTCGCAGCAACAACACATACAGGCCTTACCGTGTGGGAAGCGAAGCGTTAATAAGTAAGAAGATAGAAGATAATAGAAAACTTCAAACTGATTAATTTCAAACTATCGTTTTCTTATTCGCTGGACCCTAAGTGCTCTAAACCAGCATTCCAGTTAGAAAAAAGAAGGTATAACTAGTGCGCGCATAAAAATATGCTGAAATCTGGCGACATAACACTGTTTTACTGCTCCTTCTCACTGTTTTGGAGGACTTTCTATATGTTCTTTAGTGGGCTTCCATGAAATGAATTGTGGTAACGTAAATTCGGTTGCAATTTGTGGTTCGTCATTTCAGAATTTGATTGGATAGCACGCTCGTGCTTGCTTAGGTAAATCTAGACCTTCAGTTAATTATTTGGCATTATGAATTGTCCATTCCATCTCTAATTTTCAAAACTAGGAGCTTGGGACGCGGGGCTTGTGTGGCGCCACATCTGTTGCGTGCGCGCTCACGTGTGCGCACGGCATGTAGGTGGTGTGTGTGGGTGGGGTTTGGCGGGGGACTAGAGTAGTTAGGTGGCTGCACGCGAATTCTGTATGTCATAGATAATACTTGCTTTGTGCATGGGCATGTTATTGTTAATCTCTCGTTATTAGACCTATATAATAATTAGTTTTGCTGAAATGTTTGGTAGCATAAGGCACACACACCAGTTAGTAAGCCGGTAAAGAGTTTTCAAGGTATGTAACACGCTTTTCTTTGCCGCATTTTCAACACAGTTCTTTAAGGGCTTATCCGTCCACGGATACCAGAAAGGTCATTAGCCAACCGATAATTTCAAACTACATATATTGTTCAATCAGGCCGAACAAGCCATAAAAAACTAGATGCAATCATCTCGTTAAATCTCGCGATTCTAAAAGGTGTCTGTAATAGTATATCGTTATGCGCTTAACTGTCACACGTATAACCGTATTATGTTCAAGAAACTTAGAAAAAAAAAATCGATAGTTTGTCTAGCGAATGTCCATTTGCTGGTGAAGAGAAGACTATTCTTTTTGCAATTTTACTGATAGAATGACTGGCACATTTATCGAGCCAGACATTCCATTGGTAAATTGTAAAAAAAATTACATTCTGTTGGCCTGCCAATGGATATTCATTAAGACCACTGCAGAGGGACGTTTGTCCGGCTTGACCATTAAAGAGCTTACGCTCTAATATTGTAATTACGGTGTTTATATATCCGTCTCTAACGCCCACAGTCTAGTTTGCTTCAGAATACTGTCACACTGTTAATAATTTGCGTAGACATAAAGAATGACTATTTTGTAACTATAAAAGGTGCGTGCTATATGCGACAGAACAGCTCATAAATAAGTTATAATGTTTCCAAACAAAACCAGATGCATGTTAGTTAGTACAGTTTTAAACGCGATGTAAGAAATATTATGTTGAATAGCCAGCAACTCACCTTTCCAGAGTATCCATCTATCAATCTGACGTCATATGACGTCATAATCAGCTAAGCGGCGTGCAGGATGACGTCATAATAATTACGTCATAAATGATTATATATGGCCCGTCTTTAATCCTTAACAGTCCGACCCTTTGTACGAATTGTATGTCTCTTCTATTTAATATATATGTTGTTGAATATTTTGAAACTAATTTGACTGGACGATGTTGCTAGGCAGCAACAGCACCCAGTCAAATTAGTTACAAAATATTCAATAGGTTACCTGTATAGTTTTCTGGAAATTGCTAGTTAGGGAGTTCAGAGATCGATCGATCCCAACACGAGCGAGGTGTGGGTGGAGCTTAGCTAAGGATGGGCGGGGCATAGCTAAACTGGATAGGTCCACTGCTTCCAATAAAATTAAGTACAAAATAATCAACAGTGTGTTTTATTTTGTATTGGAAACATGTTTAAGTTATTTCTGACAGTACTGTAGCTGACACTGGCACGTTATAGTAACATATTTTGAGCTGCTTATAAGGTAAACCTAAGCGTCAAATTAATTTCCTTAAAAACGTGAATTTAGCCGATTGCCGCTACGTCTTATATTGCATTCCCTATTACATCAAAACACGCCTTTCTTAAGCAAACGTAAGAAAAACTCTGTGTATATTTAAACAAGCATACATACATAGCCGTGGCGATATTTAACTTGACCGCGCTTAAACTGTATGGTCCAGAACTGATGAGAGTCACCGCCACATAGCCGTATAGGGGCCTAATATAGCTATCTGCCTTATTGTCTTAAGTGAACAACTATGCATCGTTTTGGAAATGGTGTAGGTGTCTGGCTGTGTATCCTCCTGATTTATTTATTGTCTCGGTTTGCGCAATGCAGAGATCGCGTGTATTACGTAGCGGCTGTCGACGAGGAGTGGGACTACGCCCCTTCAGGAAGAGACCTTGTCAATCCTGACAGCAAGTAAGTCAATAAAAGGATGGATGGCTGGATGGCTGGATGGCTGGATGAATGAATGAATGAATGAATGAATGTTAGAAAATAAAGGACTAAAATAACGGGTTGGTGGTTGTGTTCAGGCCCGTAGAGTTGACATTAGAAACCATTTTGTTTGATAAATAAAAAAAAGTCTTTAGCAAGGCTAGGGTAACTTCACAAAATCCTGAAATTCGTGTTGGTTACTGGCTCGATGAACTCCCAACCTCTCACCCTAGTGAATAAATAATAATCCAGTGTATCGATCACTCATATGACCAACTACGTCACATGTAGCCTGACGTTGTAATCAATTACGTTATGAATGACGCGCTTTAGTTCGTTATAAACGCTTAATAATCCGTCAAGTTGTACGAATTGTATGTCTTTAGGGGTGGGGGGGGTGGGGGTGTCTACTATTTAATAAACATTCTATGTAATATTTAGAAACAAATTTGACTGGGCGCTGTTTTTGCCAAAGGCTGCCATCGCAACGTCACGAAAAATTAGTTTCAAAATATTCAACAGCTTACCTGTCTAGTTTTCTGGAAATTGAGATTCATAGAGAGCAGGGATAGATTGATCCAAACATGGGAAAAGCGTGGGTGGAGCTTAGCTGGAGATGGGCGGGACATAGCTAACGCTGGAGTCCCCCATTGGCATGCCGTTAGTTTGTGACTGGGTCATTGTTTTATTGAGGAACTTACACGTAGAGGGATCAATTTCTAGCTAAGGTCCGCCCACTTTGATCGGGCGTTTGAAGCAATTAATACTGTGTCCCAATAATCACAATTTCAAGGTAACTAAACTAACTATACAGGTAAGCTGTTGACTATTTAGAAACTAATCTGATTTGGAGTTGTTGTTGTAAAGTTGTCAACAACAGCTGCCAGTAAAATTAGTTTACACATATTCAACATGTAAGCCAGCGATTTGAACGATGAAACCTTTATTTGATATTGGTCTGAATTGATCGGAAATTTCTTTTTTCTTAATCGATATTAGAACAAGAACATAAACAAATTTAAGAAAGGAGATTTGGATAGGTCAACTTAAGAACCGAAATTTAATTATTGAAAGTTAAACAGTCAGCTTCATGGGATCTTTAATGTGTTGAATATTAGATGTCAAACCGCGAGTACCTCCTCAGAGTGTGCGAAATCACAACAGATTCAGATTCAGATACTTTATTCACACTCACGTGGTTTTACACATCATATGTGTAACATAAAATATAACATTTATGGCGGTAGTGGATATTTATCGTAGTGGATATTTATCGTGGTGGATATTTATCGTAGTGGGTATTTATCGTAGTGGATATCTATAAAATAGTAATAACCTAGTAGTAGTGGTAGTGGTAGTAGTAGTAGTAGTAGTAGTAGTAGTAGTAGTAGTAGTAGTAGTAGTAGTAGTAGTAGTAGTAGTAGTCGTAGTCGTAGTCGCAGCCGCAGCAGCAGCAGCAGCAGCAGCAGCAGTAGCAGCAGTAGCAGTAGCAGTAGTAGTAGTAGTAGTAGTAGTAGTGGCAGCAGCAGCAGAAGCAGAAGCAGCAGCATTTATTATTGTCAAGCTCTAGAAACTCTGTCATTGACGACGCACTGGCACTAGGATATAGCATAGTCATCATTGGAACGTAATCTTTTTTTACATTTTTAAATTTTCGACCTGAGCGAGGTTCGAACCCGGGCAATTCTACGGCACCTGTCGCCTAGCGTTTGGCAGCCGAGTAGTCTATCCACTAGCCCACCATCCAGAAGACAATAATCCTCTTTCACCGGACCAGCTTTCAACACATTATATGTTTACAGTTTTTGTCATTTTACAAGATACAGTGTACATCTATGCCATAGATCCTGATAATAATTATTATCATTATCATTGTCGTCGTCGTCGTTTTCGTCGTCGTCGTCGTTGTTGTTGTTGTTGTTGTTGTTGTTGTTGTTGTTGTTGTTGTTGTTGTTGTTGTTGTTGTTGGGGGTGGTGGTGGTGGTGGTGGTGGTGGTGGTGGTGGTGGTGGTGTGTGTTTCCTTGTTGTTGTTGTTGTTGTTGTTGTTGTTGTTGTTTTGTTGTTGGTCTTGTTGTTGGTGTTCTTGTTGTTGGTGTTCTTGTTGTTGGTGTTAGTGTTCTTTTCGCCATCGTTGTTGTTGCATTTGTATTGTTGATGTTGTCATTATCTGTTAGCGTCACCATCTTTGTCTTAGTCGTCATCATTGTCCTTATCGTCATCATCGTCGTTGTCCTCCTCCTCATCATATTGCAGAGGTTGCAAACACGTTAGATCTGTTGGTGCCATCCCACCGTCCCTTTTCTATTGGTAGACAATGGTTGCTTGTTCTATATCTTGTAAACAGTACTTTGTTTCTATCGCCAAGCTTTAAGAGATACCGTTTCCTTCCCCAATTTATTTTAAAACTGTTATACATCTTACTTTTCCATGATTCATCCATTTGTGCGTGTCATGACTGTATAAATTGATCCTCAAGATTTTTGCTTATTGTTGTTTGTTTGTTTACGGTTATGTACTACTTAGTTTCTCCAGAGGTGGCTGTGTCTGTGTTGTCTAGTAGCCTATCGTTTTAAGATCGTGATGGCAGTTAGATTAATTTTTAAATATAAAACCTTTCAAGTGACTGGTATAACGATGAATAAAATTTCAAAAACTACATACACTACCTTCGCAAGAGGTAGTTCATATAAAACTCATAACGATGAAACACTACAATGAGTGAAAAGTTACTAAGACAACGAGTAACCGTCTATTACCTCGCACAATTAGATATTTAACCAAACACCAGAACCATTTTAAACACTCCCATAGTATTTTCGAGATCACTTATCAATTTTAAAATTTAATATAATCTTAATAGTTTTTAAAGGTTCCACAAATCTGACATTATGATTGTTTTTCCTGGTATAACACTAAATTTCCGATTTTATTGTTCATAAATGCCACTTTCTGAAAGGTCGAGAATAGAATTCAACTGTACATTTCCCGGAGACGAAACTATACTTCGTCAGTTGAAACTAAGGCTGGTCTCGCCGAAACACACACAGAGAACTCTTCTCCCAAGGAAATCTATGACATAACTTTCAAGTCACCAGGATGACAGTTAACAGCTACCGACGCATTCTGGTTGGTTTAATGCCAATGGTAGTGTAAAGTGTAACCCCATGCAGCTAGCTGCGTTAATGTAAAGGTTCAGACATGGCCAATTTCACATGTAAAAAATGTAGATGTAGCCCGACGGCCCTCGCGAAACTCTACCAATGCATGTGATGTCCATGTGATGACGTCACAACAACTTCAAAATCGATAATGATATGTACTTATTTGTGCTACATAGCTTAGAGCTATCCCAGACTACTTGCGCGAACTATTTTCGGTAACCATACACACAGGGCAAAATAGTGCCTACAATTTATCCAATCACGCAAATTTCGTCCTTGTTTTGTAGTTGCGTACCAATACCTATCCCGAACCCAGCCTAGACAACCATTGCCGTACAATTCTTAACCCCGTGTAGATATACGACAACGATTACCTCACGAATTTAAGATTAATACGCCTACTTATTAATGAAAACCAATGCACTGACAAGATTGACGTCATAATAGCTTAAAGCTGACATAGCGTCATAAAATATATACACTTAAAATACACTACCATTATAATAACAACAACAACAACAACAACAACAACAACAACAACAACAACAACAACAACAACAACAACAACAACAACAACAACAACAACAACTGTAACACAGTGATTTCCACCCATGGTGCAATCACCCGGTCACATAACGGAATGTTTATTAAATTGTAAATTCAGCAATGACATGCGATGTAGATAGTTACTGTCCGAACCTCTATCACTTTCATGTCGGATTTTGATCATAATTTATTTGTAACGTATTTGTAACGTATTTTGATCATGACGTCATATACCTGATTGGCAGATCGGAATCCCCTGCAGGCATATATCTTTGTAGCAATAGACTGTACATATTTATGGGGCGAGTAGGATTGGGGTGGGTGAGCACGCATCAAAACTAATTTGGGTGTTATTCATTAATAAAGTGGGTGTAGCTTAATTAATTGATGGGTGGCGATTGATTGGTTTGATGTTGTCTATTGTTATTGTTGTTTTGAGTGATTCATTGATTGGCTTATCGATTAATGAATGAGGTTATGGTGCGTTCCTCTTCAGCTTTCAATTCTCGAAGCTTTCATCCTGAATATCTACATGCGATAAATATTATTATTTATGATTATTTTGAAACTAGTTAGACGGGAATGTGAAGATGGCATCAATCAATCAATCAATCAATCGATCGATCGATCGACCGACCGACCGACCGACCGACCGACCGACCGACCGACCGACCGACCGACCGACCGACCGACCGACCGACCGACCGACCGACCGACCGACCGACCGACCGACCGACCGACCGACCGACCGACAGCCAGCCAGCCAGCCAGCCAGCCAGCCAGCCAGCCAGCCAGCCAATCATCCAGCCAGCGAGCCATCCAGCAATCGAGCAAACAAATACATAAATATGCCTACGTGTATTCTGTTGAAAAGCGTTTAAACGGGCAAATTGAATGTTCGATACAGTTACAATGTTAACAAAGGATGAATGTAATGTATAAGCCAAGGGATTGCGTGTATACTAATATGAACACCATATCTTACAAAGCCATCTACAAACACATCCACCCTCAACAGAAAATATTTACTATATTTCAGAAAATGACACATTGTCAATTTATTCTCAGCTTTGTTAACGGCTAACGCGGAGCATCAGTTACCAGACGGCAGGTGCAGATTGTGGAGCACATACTGATCAAATACGTGTAGGGAGGATGTGGCATACGTTGATTAATGGAGGAATCAAATTCTAGCTATGTCCCGCCCATCTCTAGCTAAGCTCAACCCACACTTCGCCGTTTTGGGATCGATCGATCCCTGAACTGCCTGACTATCAATTTCCAGAAAACTATCCAGGTAAGTTGTTGACTATTTTGAACCTAATTTGACGATGGCAGCAACAGCACCCAGTCAAATTAGTTTCAAAATATTCAACAGCATGTTTATTAAATAGTAAAGACATACAATTCGTACAACAACGCTTAGTCTGTCAACAATTAAGCGTTTGGGACGTACTTATCTACGTCATTCATGACGTCAATAATTATGACGTCGTCCTACACGTCACGTAGTTGATTATTGCGTCATGATTTATGGATAAATTAGAAAAGTTCTTTATCTTTAGCACGAATAGGATCCTATGTTCGCTATGCTGAATAAACCATTTGTTGGCTAAATTTGGTCTAGAAAATCAAATTATTCGCTGACTGAATGCCCATTTGCAGGCCACAAGAAAACTATCTTTGAAAAAGTACTACTGGAATGACCGGGTCGGTTATTGAACCAGTCATTCCAGTGGTAATTTAAAAATAAAATCTCTTGGCCTGCAAACGGACATTCCTCAAGGCCACCACAGAGGAGGGGTTTTGGTGGGCTTCCCATGGAATGATTAAGTAGTTATAGTTGGCTGTGGAAATAATTGACATCTTTTTTAAAATATCCGGATCTTTTCCGGTCAGTGGTCGAATATGGTAGTCATCTATATATGGCTATCGGTAATTCTTCACAACACAGTTTGCCATGCTTCATATCAAAACAAAGCTGGACAAAATACATACCATATAGTATTTCCCAGTAAGAAACTATACTTGATTCTCCTTTTCTTTTTTTGCAAAACTTGTGTAATGCTTCTAGCAGTGACGATAACTTTGTAGTAATGTGATGGACAGCTTCGTGCATCTCATCTTTACTTACATTTACCAACACCTGGACACAGGTGTCTGTCAGTTCAGCAATCCGATCAGCATCACAATCCCTGCTTAAAATGTCTATCTCAGTCCCTAGCAACTCACGAAGTTCCTGCCATCTCAACCCCATGAATGTTTCTATTACCAGTTTGTGTGCTCTAACCCCCGTGTTTGAGAAGTTACCCTTCAACAGTTGATCTGCTTTTGTACTGCCATAGGTGTCAGTAGCGTAGCAAATTCACCTTTCCAGAGTACCCACCCGTCATATGACGTCATAATGAACAGCGTGATATGTAGAATGACATCATAATGAATGACGTCATGAATGATGTCGATAAGTACATCACGAACGCATATTTGAAGACGGTCTATGCGTTGTTGTACACATTGTTTGCTTTTACTATTTAATAAATATTCTGTTGAATATTTTGAAACTAATTTGACTTGGCGCTGTTGCTGCCATGGCTAGGGAATTCGGGGATCGATCAATACCAACACGGCGAGGTGTGGGTGGAGCTTAGCTAGTGATGGGCGGGGCATAGCTAAAAATGGAAAGGTCCATTACCCCTGTATTAGCTGTTGATCAGACTTTGTTTGATACAGCACAATAGTTGTGGTTTGTCTCTTTGCAATCCATTTTTTTCTTCTAGAAGATCATTGGTGTATGTGACTGCTTGAATGACACTGTCAGATATGATGTTTGATGGTAACACACGTCCAAGTCCATTATTCATATCTCCCTTCTTAACGCTTATGATTATGTCGATAGTCACTTACAGGACTGGCGGTATGGTCAGCGAACGAAAAAAGAAGAAGATATCTCCCTTCTCAATGTGAACATTGACGATTTATGTGTCCATTCGTCATCATAACTGCTACACTGGCCAAAGCTGCTAAACATTTATAGCATCTGGGATCAATGCTCTTGGTATGTGGTATAGATAACAGCCCACGTGTCTGGGATCAGTGCTCTTGGTATGTGGTATAGACAACAGCTCACGTATCTGGGATCAATGCTCTTGGTATGTGGTATAGATAACAACTCACGTATCTGGGATCAGTGCTCTTGGTATGTGGTATAGACAACAGCTCGCGTGTCTGGGATCAATGCTCTTGGTATGTGGTATAGATAACAGCTCACGTGTCTGGGATCAGTGCTCTTGGTATGTGGTACATATAACAGCTCACGTGTCTGGGATCACTGTTCTTGGTATGTGGTATAGACAACAGCTCACATATCTGGGATCAATGCTCTTGGTATGTGGTATAGATAACAGCTCACGTGTCTGGGATCAGTGCTCTTGGTATGCCGTACATATAACAGCTCACGTGTCTGGGTTCAGTGCTCTTGGTATGTGGTATAGATAACAGCTCACGTATCTGGGATCAAGGCTCTTGGTATGTGGTATAGATAATAGCTCGCGTGTCTCGGATCACTGTTCTTGGTATGTGGTATAGTTAACAGCTCACGTGTCTGGGATCACTGTTCTTGGTATGTGGTATAGACAACAGCTTACGTGTCTGGGGTCACTGTTCTTGTGTGTGTTATAGATAGCCACCCATGCGTCTGGGATCACTGTTCATAAGTTGGGTACATACAACAGCTCACGTGTCGGGGATCATTGCTCTTGATATGTGAGATAATAATATCCGTCAATATTACAGAAAAACACCGGGCGATTTCCCGTAACCCCTTAAATACGGAAGACCGACCTTGAAAGCACATTTACAATTTGCAGACCGACATACATTTAGAGGTTTTAATACTGTACGTCAATTTAATGAAACGAAATAGTTTCATTCAGTAAAGATTAATACAATTTCGTTTTAGTTGGGAACTTGAATTATGGATACGTGTCTCTAATTTAATTTCACAACTAAAAATATTATGTTCATTTATACCGAATGAAATCATTATATGTTAAGATTTATTTAATCATTACATTGAAATGCATAAGTTAAGCCTTCTGGGGTTGTTACGGAGTAAAACTAGCGTAAAAGTAAGATTGGGTGGGAAATTGCATTTGTCTAACCGTTTAAAAAATATAAAATAATGAGTGCCGGAGGGAGTTGCTATTTATATACATTTCACGGAATTATTATTTAGATAGATGATCTTCCACAAAGGTAGACTTATCATAGGGGTGGAGTGCCACAGCCATGGACGGTCAGGGAGGGGAGGTAGCCTCCCTCCAAAAGTGTGGTCCGTGTGTCCTCCAACAGGAAATTTAGAAATCTAGATACTCTCAGAAGACATCATCCGCATTCGTAGGTCTAATTTGAACCTTAAGTTGGCTGACAAATTATTCTACTTTTACCAAAATTGTTCTTGAAATATTTTAAAATGATATTAATGTTATACCACTACCACGGTTGCTACCGCAACCCCCGCCGCCGCCACCATCGCCACCGTTACGACCGCCCACCACCACCACCGCCACCCCCACCACCATCGCCGCCGCCGCCGCCGCGCCGCCACAACCACCACCACCACCACCACCACCACCACCACCACCACCACCACCACCACCACCACCACCACAGTAGTAATGGGTGGGGCTGAGCGTTATTGTTCTTCCCAGCAAGGAGTCTTCGAGAACAATGGGTTTTTCACGAGAATAAAAGAAAAGCTTGCGGAATGGAATGTTGAGAACAATGGCGACTATAACGACACGCATTCTAGAGAACAATGACGACTATAACGCCACGTTTTTCTTGATAATAATGACGCACACCCGCACAGGTTTTTTTGGATTTGCAACACTCTGTAATGTTCTATTATTTTGAATTAGTTAACCCTTAAAAGTTTAAAAGCTATGTATTTTACGTTTAAACGTAGTGGCGGTGCGCCCCCTCCGTGGTTATCTACCGTTGTAAAAATAATAAGAGAGTAATGTAGAAGAATAGAGTTTAAGAGGTGGTCTGATAATGGAGGTCGTATGAGGTTGAGGATGTATGAGGAATTACGGTATTGATGTTTGAAAATAATTTGACTGTTTCGTCGCTAACGTTATTAGTAAACTGTAGAATATTTAGAGACTGCCTGTAAGCGGTTACTGTCTTAGCAACAGCTACCAGACAGATTAGCAACAAAATATTAAAAATAATCTTGTATTAATGGTATGTTCGGTTGGAATGGTAACCAAGACTTGGTGGTGATGGATTGGATTCTATCATGGGTTAAACAGAAGTTAACCCTTTCACCGATGAATTCCCCATATCTCATTTTCATCGATACCATACAGGAAAACTGTTGAATATTTTGAAATTAATTTGACTGTTTCGTGGCTAACGTTATTAGTAAACTGTAGAATATTGAGAGACTGCCTGTAAGCTGTTACTGTCTTAGCAACAGCTACCAGACAGATTAGCAACAAAATATTTAAAATAATCATGTATTAATGGTATGTTCGGTTGGAATGGTAACCAAGACTTGGTGGTGATGGATTGGATTCTATCATGGGTTAAACAGAAGTTAACCCTTTCACCGATGAATTCCCCATATCTCATTTTCATCGATACCATACAGGAAAACTGTTGAATATTTTGAAATTAATTTGCCGTCGCTAACGTTATTAGTAAAACTATTTTTTTGTTGAATATTTTGATTGACTTTTAACCGTCATTACGCACAAATTGCTTTTTAAATACTATGCAATAACGTCAATCGTTTTAGATACGATGGTTAAAATGTGGTCATTATATCTCTGAGGGTTCCGTTTATAAAATTGTATGTAGAGTGTACTTATGCTAAAAAGATTATTTGTTGCGTATGATTTAACCATACGTTTTGAATAGCCGTGAGATCAAGCTTGAATCGAGATACAAACATACAATGTGTTAATAACGAAAGAATGTTAAAGCACCAAGATCAATCTTTAATAAAGATACTAACATGTCAGTGTTAAGGAATACTATAAGAATGTACCACCCGTCTAGTTCTAAGCACGCGATATTACAATGTCCTCGCCGTGAGTTTGTAAAAAATCGATAATAACGCCTGCACCCGCTCACCGGCTATTGCTGTTTACCGACGCTTAAAGATACGACAATTAAGAGCAACATTTTGAGCGTAGTAGCATAATCATAGATGACCGTTTACTACAAATATAAATATATCCTTTTGGCTACAGGGCAGTGATACTTTATAACCATGTTTTTAACTATATAATTCAGTCCTGCCCTAAACGACCACCTCGTGTTACGTCATTACATGGACTCTATTAACCCTTTTAACCCTCGAATTTCTTCATATTCATATTTGTGGTACAAGAGAAGACTATTTTTGAAAATTTATCATCGGAATGACTGGCACTGCAGGCTATCCATTTGTCTAGTCATTGCGCCGGCAAACACCCCCCCCCCCCCACCAACCACCATTATCATCGCCAACACCCACCATCACCACCACCACTACGACCTATACCCAACACCATGCATTAACCCCACCACCACCACCCACGCACCCGCCAACCCATAGCAAATTTCTATTTTCTTCATATTCATACTTGTATCCTTAGAGAAGGCTATTTTTGAAAATTAATCATCGGAATGACTGGCACTGTAGGCTATCCATTTGTCTAGTCATTGCCCCAGTAAACACCCCCCACCAACCACCATCATCATCGCCAACACCCACCACCACCACCACCACCACCACCACCACCACCACCACCACCACCACCACCACCACCACCACCACCACCACTACGACCTACACCCAACACCATGCATTAACCCCACCACCACCACCCACGCACCCGCCAACCCGTAGCAAATTTCTATTTTCTTCATATTCATACTTGTATCCTTAGAGAAGGCTATTTTTGAAAATTAATCATCGGAATGACTGGCACTGTAGGCTATCCATTTGTCTAGTCATTGCGCCAGTAAACACCCCCACCAACCACCATCATCATCACCAACACCCACCACCAACAACACCACCACCTCCACCACTACGACCTACACCCAACACCATGCATTAACCCCACCACCCACGCACCTGCCAACCCATAGCAAATTTCTTCATATTCATACTTGCATCTTTAGAGAAGGCTATTTTTGAAAATTTATCACTGGAATGACTGACTCTGACAGCTATCCATTTGTCTAGACATTGTGGTCACAATGTGTGAGAGCTCTGTGTTTGAAAAAATGACATATAGGTTGGAGAGGGTATGTCAATGAGGATTTAATAAAGGTCTTGCTTGTCTGCACATGTGCTAATACACGATACTGCTAGTTATACATTGTACCCTTATGCGTGTGTGCATGCCCCGGTGTGCGCCCTTGTGTGCATGCATGCGCCAGAAGACTATTTTTGAAAAGTTATCATTGGAATGACTGGCTCTGCTGGCTATCCATTTGTCTGGACATTGCGACAGCAAACACCACCCACCACCCACCTATATCCTCCACCCCATCATCATCACCAACACCCACCACCATCACGACGAGCATCAACACCACCACCGTCAACACCACTGCCACTAGCACCACCAACACCAGTACCGACATCCACCACCAACCACTAGGCACCACCACCACCACCGCATGTTGTGGATTGCGACCTCTTGTTGTGGATTGCGGATTGCGGTTGCATGTTGAGGATTTGTGGGCGTATGTTGCGGATTGCAGGCGCATGATGCGGATTTGCGGGCATATGTTGTGGATTGTGGGTGCATGATGTGGATTTGCGGGCGTATGTTGTGGATTGCGGGTGCATGATGCAGATTTGCGGGCGTATGTTGCAGATTTGCGGGCGCATGATGCGGATTTGCGGGTGCGTGTTGCGGATGACACCAAGTGTATGTACATGCCTGAACACGCATACATGCCAAAATGCATGCATACATGTGCGGCCGCATCCGGGCCGCATTTGCGGATTTTTGGGCGTATGTTGCAGATTGCGGGCACATGATGCAGATTGCGGGTGCATGTTGCGGATTTGCGGGCGCATGTTGCGGATTTGCGGGTGCATATTGCGGATTTGCGGCCGCAGTACATATAATCCTATAAATGGTACAAATTCAATCCCTTTTCTCATTCCAGTTTAAACATCGCAAAGTGGTTGGACGTGTAACTGCAGAGTAGTTAGGCAGTCAGATTTCTTTGACGAACCTTGTAACTTGAATACTTGCTAGATTTATCCTATAGTCAATATGCCGAGACATAAATGTTTTGAATGTGCTTCAACTTTTAATAGGTCAAATGACCTGAAGTGGCATAAGATCCGATTCCATAATGATGAAGATAGCAAAAATCTAGACAGTGAAGATGAAGAAATGACAGAGATGAATAGTGACGATGATGAGCCAGCAGAGTCAGAGAGTGAAGCCGGTAATGACTCAGTGGAGACTGAGAGTGAAGATGAAGGTGAAGATGAAAAAGATGCCATAGGCAATGAGGAACTATTTACCATATTCCAAAATATTAAGCAGGTCTTAGACGCTGAACAATCAGGTTTAGAAGAAGAGGATGGTGAAGTGAACACAGACCCAAATGGTGTAGGCAATGTGCTATTTCCGTATATGCTGATGCTTTAGTTACAAAGTGCATGGACATAATGCTCCAGTCGAGAAGATTACAGAACTCTACGCTCATTAAAACAATTTGTCAGGAAATTAAAGATTTTATCAACGAGGGGTATGCATACGATGAAGCAGTCTTCTCAGCTTTTCGAAAACGAGAGTTTCTGATCAAGAAGAACATAAGGAACCATCTAGATGCTGAGGATAATGATGATGATTCTGATGGTGATGGATCTGATCCATAAGGAATCAGTCATCGATAAAATGGATCTCCAGAACATTGACTATTTGTTTATGCTACAGTAACTATACGTTTTATCATATGTAATATTTACTTCAATGTAAAAATATGGATACAAATAAAACATTGGTTCTTTATGCGCATGTTGATTTGATGATTGTAGCTACCCAGCCAGGTCCCCCCCCCCCACATCCTTCAATATACAAATCGGAGTGCTGTTGTACTTAGTGGTGGTGGCGGTGGGGTTGGCGGTTGATGAAAATAGGTGTTGTGGTGGATGATGGGGTGGGGTTAATGCTTGGTGGTTGGTGTTGGTGCTTAGTGGGTGGTGGTGCTGGTGGTGATAGAGGGATGGTGATGGTGATGGTGGTGGTGATGGTGATGATGGTCGGTATTGGTAGTAGGTGGTTGCGGCGGCAATGTCCAGACAATGGTTAGCCAACTATATTATTTTTGTTGTCGGGGTCTCATTGACTAAGTACTCATAACGCATCATACTGCGTGTATCCGGACATGGTAATTTTTCCTAGTTTTATTACCTTTAACTGGCTGACTGGCGAGGTGTTTCAGACATTCCAGGGATCTACTTCCTAGCAAAATATTTTGGAAACGATTTGAGCAAAAGTTGATGCAGACAGTCAAATTATTTTCAAAATATTCACTAAATATCATGGAAATGATTTGATAGAAAGTTGTTGCTAACACCGCAGTCAAATTATTTTCAAAATATTCGTACAACACACATTGCCGACCTTGTAAACAAGTATGCTAGATTACCTCATCCCTCATGCCAGGCAGCACCGCGCTAGCATACCTCATCCCTCCTCCTCCTCACTCGTTCAACCTCAGTTATGCGACCACCCCTACACTCATTCCAGGGATGTTATTTTCTGATTTTTCAAACCTATATCATGGCGCATTGGTAGTTTAAGCGAATAGTTTTGATACTAATTTGACATAGGAAGCTACAATTCGCACTAGCGCCTTCGTGCGCACAAAAGTGCTTTTCAATGCGACAATTTGACATAGGAAGCCACAATTCCGCTTAGTTTCAAAATACTTTTTTACTACAACTACGAGGGACCGCATCAACCACCTAATACGTTAAATGATACAAGGGTGCTCGTCATTATTCGTCAACGATGACGACGGGGGACATTGTTCCCACCATTTTTATAACAATTTTTAAAATTTAATAAGTAAATGACTGACGCTTTAAAGACCACTCCTTAAATACGAGATGCATGATTATTATCTATGTAATATTATGCATACAACATCGCTTGGCTTAGCTATATATTACCCACATAGAGATGTACTTTGCTCTCTTTTAAAAAATTAAATGACTGGTAGGAAGCCGCTTAGTTTCATGTTTAAGGGTTTTAGATGAAGGTTAACACGTTTGCATACAAATTGAAGGATTAAAAGCGAATCATAGATGCTTTATTCACAATAACGAGGTGGTCAGAGAAAACATATTTCCCTGGATACTTTTTTAATGCGCACAGATTTTTATGCGCGTAAACCATTTAACAAACTGATCCATCACATCTAGTCCGTGAACATATCCAAGATTTTCGCCTGCATGTATGTGTCATTATATGGAGGCCAGTACGCTACAGTTTTTTATAGGATGCTAGTCATCTCACGCGATATTCCTTACATTTTTTGTAGTAGAGCGATGTAGTATAAATGTAAATGTTAATGTACGTTCGGCTAAAATGTGTTGCGGATTTGCGGGCGCGTGTTGCGGATGGCAACAAGTATATGCACATGCCTGAACACGCATACACGCCAAAATGCATGCGTACATGTGCGGCCGCAGTTTGTAGTAGAGCGATGTGGTATAAATGTAAATGTTAATGTACATTTGCTAAAATGGCCAGCAGTACAAACTTTGACGGATCAGACACTGGGTATGTGCGATGTCGTTGGTGTTCCATCGACATCCGCAACACCATATGCCGACGGTCGAAACACGAGAGGGTCTGTAGGCGTATGATCAAGAAAACAGAACCTAAAGAGATGGTGTACACCTGCAAGGAGTGCTATTGTCTATTACCAATCAAACAGTATCCGCATGGGTGTCCTGTAATCGGTGATACTCCGACTGATATACAAAAAGCAAACATGACGCATTTTGTTACCAAACTGACAACCGCGCCTGTGCAGATCTGCGAAGACTGAGACCTATTTCAAAACACGCCCCTTTTCAGGGCCCACAAATCATTTGAAAGAGAACTCTTTATCTGTTCAAAAAATAAAATAATGTAATAAAGTTTTCACACGCAACAACCCGCTTCACACATGCATACGCAAGCACACATTCTGATCCGTCAAAAGTGGTCGATGGATGCTACTGTTCTAAATGGCCATCTGTACGCTATTGTTCATGGACGATTAATGCATTGCCATTGACTAGGAACGCATTTTGTTCATATTTTTGAAAAATTTATAATTAAATGACTGCCATTTTAAAGACATAAATACGATAGATAACACTATATATATAATAGCATAGGAAAACTTACTGTGTACGTGTCTGATTTAAAAAAATTAAATGACTGGGGAACACATTTTGCTCATATTTTTGAAATTTTAATAATTAAATGACTTCCACTTTAAAGAATCGCCTTAAATACGTAAGATAAAATTATATATATATATATATATATATATATATATATATATATATATATATATATATATATATATATATATATATATATATATATATATATATATATATATATATATATATATACCTGTGCAAAAGTTAAGCACCACCCTATTTTTACGCACATGCGAGGGTATATTCATGTGCTATGAAGAAAGCAATAGAATAAACATTTATGTACCCATCCATCTTAGTGCAAGAGGTAATAATGCAACTAGAGGAATGCTGATTATGATGGTGGGGAAACACTGTATGTTTTTGTTTGAACTTGAAAACGAGGCCTGAATATGGTTACGTTGACACAACTGACAACTATTGCCCTACAGTTGACACACGTGGCTAGATTGTCATTAATGGTGTCTGAAAACGAAGTTTAACATCTGTGCACGAGTTTGAGACTGTCATTATTAATACCGGGTATATCCACCTTGTGCCTGGATGACGGCCTGGACACGACGTCTCATGCTGGTCACCAACCGACTGATACGCCATTGTGGTATTCGTTGCCATTCAAGATGGAGTGCGTCTGTTAATTCCTGTAGGTTCTGCACAGGAGGATCCCTCCTTCTCACCATGTTTCCGAGAATGTCCCAGATATGCTCAATAGGGTTCATGTCAGGGCTCCTTGCTGGCCATGGTAGGGTTTCGATGGCATTCTGGCGGAGGTATTCATGCACAGCTCTAGCACGATGTGGTCGGGCGTTGTCATCCATGAATATAGAGTGGGTTCCAGGTGCATGATTTACAAAATGAGGGACCACAACTCTATCCAGTATGGAATCTTGATATCTTTGTCCATTTAGTGTTCCAGGTACAGTCAACAGATCCAGCTTACAATCAAATGAGATGCACCCCCATATCATAACGGAACCTCCACCAAATAGAACTTCTTCCATGATGTTGACTAAACCGCCAGCGGCTTACAATCAATTATTTTCAAAATATTCGTACACAGATATTGCGCAAGACGTTGCCTCGGCGAATACGCTAGCATATACATCAGCCATCCTCCTCATCCCTCGCGACACCTCTACGAGCGACCACCTGTATTTTCTTAAAGGACCACCAGCCGAATAAAGGCACGCTCATGCGCGGAGAACAATGCCGAGTGGAGGGTGGCCGAGATAGCATTCCTCACTCCTCCTTCGACCTTCGTTATCAGACCACCTCTCCCTTACCTAACATCGTCTAATAAGAAATTAAAATTTACACAGTCAAATCGTTTTCAAAATATTCATCAACCAATCAATTTATTCAGCAACCAATCAAAATATTCAGCAACTGATTATCATAATATTCAGCAAACAATTATCAAAATATTCAGCTACCACTCAAATTATCAAAATATTCAGCAACAAATTATCAAAATATTCGTACATCGTGCATACCTTGTAAACAAGTACGCTAGCATCGCCCTCATACTCACCCAGCAATATCAACTGGGGAGGAATGCTATATCATTCTGCCTCAACTGACACAGACAGTCAAATTATTTACAAAATATTCAACAGTTTTCCTGTATGGTATCGATGAAAATGAGATATGGGGAATTCATCGGTGAAAGGGTTAACTTCTTTTTAACCCATGATACAGTCCATCACCACCAAGTCTTGGTTACCATTCCAACCGAACATACCATTAATACAAGATTATTTTTAATATTTTGTTGCTAATCTGTCTGGTAGCTGTTGCGAAGATAGTAACAGCTTACAGGCAGTCTCAAAATATTCTACAGTTTACTAATAACGTTAGCGACGAAACAGTCAAATTATTTTCAAAATATTCAACAGTTTTCCTGTATGGTATCGATGAAAATGAGATATGGGGAATTCATCGGTGAAAGGGTTAACTTTTTTAACCCATGATGCAATCCAATCCATCACCACCAAGTCTTGGTTACCATTCCAACCGAACATACCATTAATACAAGATTTAAAAAAATATTTTGTAGCTAATCTGTCTGGTAGCTGTTGCTAAGACAGTAACAGCTTACAGACAGTCTCTAAATATTCTACAGTTTACTAATAACGTTAGCGACGAAACAGTCAAATTATTTTCGAAATATACAGCAATACCGTAATTCCTCATACATCCTCAACCTCCTCCTCATACAACCTCCATTATCAGACCACCTCTTAAAATCTATTTTGTTACTAATCTATCTGGTAGCTGTTGCTATGACAGTAACAGCTTACACGCAGTCTCTAAATATCCTACAGTTTACTATCAGACCACCTCTTAAAATCTAATTTGTTACTAATCTGTCTGGTAGCTGTTACTAAGACAGTAACATCTTACAGGCAGTCTCTAAATATTCTACAGTTTACTAATAACGTTTTCGACGAAACAGTCAAATTATTTTCAAACATCAATACCGTAATTCCTCATACATCCTCAACCTCATATGACCTCCATTATCAGACCACCTCTTAAACTCTATTCTTTTACATTACTCTCTTATTATTTTTACAACGGTAGATAACCACGGAGGGGGGCTCACCACCACTACGTTTAAACGTAAAATACACAACTTTCAAACTTTTAAGGGTTAACTAATTCAAAATAATAGAACATTCCAGAGTGTTGCAAATCCCAAAAAACGTGTGCGGGTGTACGTCATTGTTATCGAGAAAACGTGGCGTTCTGTACGTCATTGTTCTCTAGAATGCGTGTCGTTATAGTCGCCATTGTTCTCAACATTCCATTCAGCGAGCTTTTCTTTTGTTCTCGTGAAAAACCCATTGTTCTCGAGGACCCCCTGCTGGGAAGAACAATAACGCTCAGCCCCACCCTTTACTACTCACCACCACCACTACCACCACCACCACCACCACCACCACCACCACCACAACCACCGAAAGCAGTGGGAACACCACCTCTGGCTACGCGACGGCTATCTCTTGGATAGAAATCCCCTGATACACAGACCCAGGCAAGATCGATGAAGTCCCGATTTGCCTCCTCTGCGCATGCGCCGGTCCACTGGGAGTACCCCGTAATAGCCAAGTTTTCTCATAAGGAAGGACACGGCCACGTACGCGTGGTACCATTGGCTGTGTGGACACTTTTTAGGATGTACGTGTTATCTTTGCACGACATCTTTTTCGGAAATATGGCCTCAGATCACCAATAGCCCTTTGAGTTTTCGGTATTTCTGAGAACCTTGAGAATTCAGGATTCTGAAAACATACAGTAAGAAGTTATTCAACCAAGTAAACGCTCATGGATTCGGCACAAAATATAGTCAGACTATGACAAGAAAACCAGCAATTAGCCACGCCATCGATCACCTGCCTCCGGCTTGGATTCAGGTAAGATCTCCTATCCGACATATGCGCCTCCTGATTGGTCCACAGTAAAGAAAAAACAGCAACTATTCGTCAAAAGAAAAAAAATGAAAAAATGCCATGCCTTCCCCTCGATACAGAGGATGGACTGAATGTCCCATTACCGCAGCCCAACCCGCCCGGCATCTCCTCTCCCATTCGACCATGACCGCCAAACAAGAAACCGCCCCCCCCCCCCCTCACATGGAAGAAGTAGTGAAACTCATTTCGGTACTCGTCACTGACCGATACCCACTTTGTGCCACCCCAATCCCACTGCACGAAAAGGACGTTTCCAGACCTGGTTTTTTCGCTGCCATGAATGTTCGTTACATCGTCAGTGAGGTGCCCACCTTCTTGTCAAAAAATGTCTCCCGGACTGTCCTCTGCTCCCTGAAGTGCTCCCCTTCTGGCTTTGTGATCCCTGCCTTCCGATGACTAAGTAACTGCGTGAAGTTGCACCTTTGGAACGTATCTACCAGGACTAGTTAGAAGTCAAAAACGTCCGCATTATCAAAACATAGACCCTGCTTTTGGAGCATTTGTACCACTTTGACGAGAATCGCGACTGTGTCTGTTAAATCTTAAATGTATCTACTAATCTAGTTTTTTTTCTATTCGCTACAGATTCCTAGATATAAGGATTAAGTCATTGATTTTCTTTCACTCTTATAGCGGCCCTTTTTTTTTTTTATCTAAAAGAGATTAGCCGTCTTATACATCATCTTTGGATGACAATCTTACGCCCGCTCTATATGAAGATACAAACTAACGTCGTTAGCGGTGTCACCTTGCTGACTTACTACCAAAAAGGTCCTCACTTCTTAAGGACAACCGCCATAGCCGCCAGATGTGTAGGTGGCGTCCTGAAAGTGGTTTGTGCAGCGTTAGATTTAGAGTAGTACTGCGATTGAAGACGCTGACTCCTCTGCCAAAAAGGCGTCCCTTATTCATTCTTAAGCCCGCCGCACGACACCTGGAAAGTCCCCTAAAACGCAAGTCGCCAGCAGACATTATTTTAGCCACCCCCTGCTTAGCCCCTTTCGAAGCTTCCGCAATCATCGCATGTACCTTGGCATCGTGATCCGTGCTGCTTCGGCATCTAAGAGTAGACTATTTTTCGCTAGGAAACAGGAAAGCTGATTCTCCTGGTTCGCCAAGTTTCTCAGCTCAACTGGTGATGCCAGAACTACCATCGCCGCCTCCCCCAGCGCCATTGCACACGATCTTAAACGCTCCGACCATATTCACGATATGTAAGAATGCTCACTATGGACGCACTCATTTCAAGTCTTCAAATTCCTCTACCATCCTTTTGATCCACTCCTTCGGGTCTATTGACCCGTACACCACCTCTTTTAGGGGTCTTGCCGCATAAAAGTACCACACTACATGAACTAAGCTCGCTTTACGTGCATCTTCTAGAAGAAGAACGTAAAACCATGGCAGTTCGATCTTCTCAGTCGAGTAGCGACCTCTTTTCTTTTGGACTGCTTGGATAAAAAGATAAAAAGATATAGTTACACAATCCGACAGAGATTCCTTAAATTCTTTCCTCATGAGTCGGTCTGTGCATCTGCAACTCGGAAAGCTCGTTCCTCAGAGTGCATCAAAACCTTTCTGACATCACCCAGGCTGATCTTCTTCTCTGAGCGAAAGATTTGCCTGACTTTGCGAGGGTGGCGGTTCTCACATAACTTAATCGATTGCATCATTCTGTGACTGCCTGTGGCCTTAAACCACAAAAACACCTAGGGTAGATAAACTACTGCCTCAATCGAGATCGCCAAATAAACTGCTAAAATTTAGGCACACTCAAAAGGACCACCTCTGGATATCTCCCGAGAACATCGGATCAACCTGGTAGCATCGACTAAAATTATCTTCAGCCCCCATTCGTCTAACTAAAGACACCAAAGTAGAAATTCGTCCTGTTCCACCGTAAGCGGTCTTTCAGGAACTAGGTATTAGCACTAAATGACTTTCATGACAGTATAGCTATAAACTGCCCTGATCGAACAAGTATCGACCGTTAGCGACGTATTGACAACTGGGAATACCCTACCATGTCTCTCACTCCTCTCCCGAACACCTGTTGGTAGACACCCCAAACACCCCCCCCCCACCACAAAATAACACCCCCCCCACCATCCATAGGGACTCCAGCTCCCGAGAGGCAGCATCCCCGCCGCCAGATAGGCGCTCCCACCTCTTAAGCGACAACCTTAAGAGTTAGGGGGCGTTTCTCAAAACATGGACGAGGACGCAAATCGATCCTCTCGCTGCTCCATCGCACACCTTTTTGGCTGACGATAAATACATCTTGACCTTTCACACCTTAAATCAAGGAGATTGTTTAAGACCACAAGTGCAAAAGTCTGCCGAATTTGGTCCTGTCGAACTTGGATTATCACGTCACACGTGTTTCACTGACCTTACCATTTGCCTTCTTGTGCTTTGACGTTTGGGCACCAAAATCAAGACGCTTCTTAAAGGGCGTCACAAAGGAGAATCAGATAAAAAAATTCTTTTTTACAATATTTGATAAATTAAAAAGAAATTGCCAGATTTTCATCAGTACAGTCATTGTTAAAATGTGGCTTAAATTAATGAATTTTGACATGCCAAAAAATTCAAGGTATGATGTCATTGCGTTATTCGTAAGCCACGTGGATTCAGATAACACCACACATGTTTTTCTATTAGAAAAACTGGCGTCTTTTACAGCTACGAAGCGGGACATTAGCTCCGATTCAATTTCTAGTTTAACAAACACTAGAAGTTCTCCTGTATGATTACTGTATTCTGCGGCTGTAGTAGTAGACACATCATACAGCTGCAATCAGTCATTCTTCGCTTTTGCCCACCGTGTCTTGTCCTCAGTCGAAATCCTTAGCTGTAATTTACGTCCATTCTTGACTTGAGTGTACCGAGTCCTGCTTTCTTGAGGTCACTTCGTTGCACGCCTAGCAGATTTAATGCAATGCCGTCCTCTCCTGACTTTGTATTTGCTGGCTCCGAGTACGGCGAATTCCACGGTTCTCTGTGCTGGTGGCTGGTGTGTCTTCTGACATCCTTAGCACATGGCCCAACATGGACCATCTTTGCTGGGAGACTTTTACAGACAGCGGCGACGTATTACACATCTTGTTTAGTGTGCATTATTGGAAATTATCTTGTCTGGCCATCAGTGTCCAGTGATGACGCATAGGTGTTTGTGGTGGCAGGCATCGAGTTTCTCTAGAGATGCCTTTGGAGCTGCCCAGTTGTTACAGTTATACAGCAACAAGGATACGCAGGTTGCATAGTATAAACATATTCTTTTTATCAATGGCATCTTTGATCTAGGAATCCATAGCTTCCAGAAGGACTGGAAAACTATGTTCCCCATGACGCGGCGTGCAGCAATGTCAGCGGTACTGCAAAGTAGAGAGCCCAGGACGTTACTCTACCCCATGGTTCGCCGCCATTAAGTTAGTTTCATGCTTTGTAGGTTTATGTGGGTGAACTCTGTCTTTGATTCATTAATAAAGAGTTTCTCAATTTTAGTTTGCTTACATCTATTGGGAGAAGTTCGTCAAGGGGTTTACTTTCGTCGGCA
The DNA here is from genome assembly GCA_034401795.1 of Chaetoderma sp. LZ-2023a. Lineage (NCBI taxonomy): Eukaryota > Metazoa > Mollusca > Caudofoveata > Chaetodermatida > Chaetodermatidae > Chaetoderma > Chaetoderma sp. LZ-2023a. The sequence goes on along the minus strand of CM067369.1, from coordinate 20,684,835 downwards.
TATTCCATCTCTAGCGGCATACCCAGTATTGACACTGGCCGGTTTAGTCTTGTGGAGCTTTCCCGCGCGGACTTCAATGCAGCAGCAAGGTAACATGTGAAAAGCACATGTGATAGACCATCTCCCTGTGGGGAGCCGATTGAAGTCTCAAACTCTACATACTTCACTGACTTGACTCATACTCTCAGTGTTTCTCCTGCATCTCATTAATATGGTGGTGCATGATAGAGCTGTTGTGAGCTATCAATCATCAACTATAAAGTTCCATTCATGCGATGACGTCATACCACAACAATCATACCCGTAGAAATTGAACAAAATGGCGTTCCGTAGCGAAATAAGAAATTAAAGAAACTGTTAAAACTTAAATTACACGAAGCCTACTATTATACAATTACCATTCTATTCGATTATGTTATTATCGCTATTGTCAACTCAATAGATTTTTTTTGTAAATCTGTTATTTTTATTTTCACGTTGAAACTCAATACAAATGAATCTTGCTACTACATTATTGTTCTTCTATATGATAATGTTACTATAGCCATTACTAGCTTAACCATCTACGAACAAAACTACTTCCCTCTATCTTTAATGACCTATCCTCTACCACTTCCCCCACAAACTCATGCCTGTCCCTACATTAATGCCGCACATGTGTCTGATCCTGATTTCTAGTGACCTCCCCATTGTTCACCTCAAAGTATGTAGCCTTAATAACAAAATCCCCCTTATCAATGTAAATCTATCCCATTACAGCATCATTGTCATTACAGAGAGCCACCTAACACCTAACACCAACAGCAATACAATAACTTTACCCGGCTTCCAGGTAACCTTTTGCAGGGATCGTTATCAGGCATGGGGTGGAGGTCTGTATTTATATATCTAATATCATTGCTGCATCCCGACGCCCCGAGTATGAATGTACTGATGTAGAGATGATTTGAATCGAGATAAACGACGATCCCAAGTTATTAATGTGTGGGATTTACCGCTCGCCTAAGAGCACTGTCGATAAATGGGAAAGCATATCCGAAAACATTGATAACGTCCGCGATCTAAATCCACACAAAAATCTCATCATTCTTAGCGATCTCAACGATGATTTGTTAAACCCGTCGAAACACTACCTACAAGATATTATCACCACCTTTGGCCGCCATCATCTTATTACAGAACCTACTCGACCTTCCACTAATTCCTTACTATATCCATTTATTATCAACAGCACTCGGGTAGTGAAAGGAAGTGGTGTACTAGCACCATTTTGGTGGACCTGGTATTAACTTCTTGCATACCCAAACACCATACATGCAGGAGTCACATCTGGGACTATGCAAAGGCAAAAATGGAGAAACTTTAGGGCTTCTTCTTCTTCTTCTCTCTCTCTCTCTCTCTGTCTCTCTCTCTCTCTCTCTTTCTCTCTCTCTCTCTCTCTCTCTCTCTCTCTCTCTCTCTCTCTCTCTCTCTCTCTCTCTCTCTCTCTCTGTCTGTCTGTCTCTCTCTTTCTCTCTCTCTCTCTCTCTCTCTCTCTCTCTCTCTCTCTCGGAAGACAACCACGTTGACACCTGGTGTTGAACTATAACATCAAATATCATCATGGCGGCCAAAAACTCGATCACAAACAAAAGAGTCACAATAGATCCAAACGACAAGCCATGGGTGACATATGAAATTAGAATTCGTGAAAAGATGCTTAATAAATCCAGGAAACTAAACAAGACCAATACATTGCCAATTTTAAGCGACAGAGAGACTTAGTCAATACACCTGTATGGACATCCAAACAAGATTTCCGAACCAAACTGGTAGATAAAATCAAAGGTGGACAAACTGGCACCAAACATTGGCGGAAAATATGCAAATCCTTCCTATATGATACGAATTCTAATTTCAACGTAATACCACACCTTAAGTGCTAAGACAGTTCCTTTGCCTACACTCCCTCTGACAAGGCAGGAATCCTTAACCAATACTTTTCAAAAATCGCGACAATTTACGACTCAAACGCACAGCTTCCTCCGTTGCAAGACTCATAGTGCGAGCACCGAGGACTTGTATGCCGAAACAGGTTTCTAAACACTTTCCCGCAGATGCGAAACCCACAGGCTAATAATGCTATGCACGATCATTAATGAAATGACTTCTGCGAATCTGTTAGGCCATCTCCCATAGCTCTCTCAAAAACAGAAACCCCTAGAAAATACGCCATTACAGCACACTAACACCTTTCCGCTGCCGTACTGAGCTCCGTCGAAACGCCTTTTCCCCAGCAACTATTCGTGCCTGGAACACTCTTCCTACCCCCATAACCTCATCAACCTCTCTACACGAATTCAAAAGTAAACTCAATGCTCTGTCTCCTACCCATCCACCACATGTGTGGTTCTACGCTGGTACTCAAACATCCAACATAAGCCTGTGTAGATTCCACAACGGTTATAGCGGTCTCAACAGAGACCTGCTCAACAACCATCTCTCGGACACGCCCAAGTGCCCATCATGTGACCACCCTGAGGAATCAACCGAACATTATCTCTTTAACTGTCCTCTCTATAACGCCCAACGAACCCATCTGCAAAACGAAATATCCCTTAACGGCATCTCACCCACGTCCTTGACAATAGGCCTACTTCAACAAAATCCTTCAATCTCAACGCTTGTATGCCAATTCATACCAGACACGAACCACTTCGACTAATGCCAAATATACTACATCATCCACCTTCTACCCGCAGTCGACGCCCTTAAACCGACAACATATCAGGGGTACAGGCATGCGTGACCGCACTACGAGCCAGATTCGAATTTCTCTCCATTTCTCCCTTTCTCAATCTCACCCTAACTTTCCACGGTTCAATGAACGTCATAGATTTTTCTTGTCCAGGCTGTAGTTTCAAGACTCCTTTGTAAGCAGTAACCAAACATGGTATATGGATGCATCACAGCAAAAAACGCATGTGATGCACCACAACTAGGTAAGCATGACCTATTTTCATGGTTCACTGACCATCATAGATTATTCTTGTCCGTGCTGTGGTCTTAAGAGTTTTTTCTGTAGAGTAATCAAACTTGGTATATGGATGATCTAAAGGTGTTTTTTGTATCAGTTTTATCTACTTTTCACGGTTCACTGAACATCATAGATTATCCTTGTCCGGGCTGTAATTTCAGGAGTATTTGGTGTATACTAAAAAGACTTGGTTCTATGGATGCATCATGGTAACAGTGTATAGGAATATGCAATGTTGTACCAACGGTAGGTCAGAATGCCCTACATTTCATGGCTCCCGGAACATTATTGATTATCCTTGTCTGGGCAGATTTTTGTATACAGTAACCAAACTCGGTGTATGTGTGAATTGTAGGTTATTGTTGTGTTGCTTATTAAAAGTAAAATCAACCTGACCTACTTTTCACGATTCACTGAACATGTTAAACAATTCTTAGCTTGCATTAGATTAAGTCTTTTGTATACAATAACCAATCTTAGTGTATGGATGTATCCTATTTGTAACTTGTATCAGTTCATGGTTTTTCTCAACTTCAAGATTAAAATTACATGCGTTCAGCTAAAAGCGGGGTTCAGCGGAAGGAAGGGGGTGTCCGTTATGATGCACTCACACTAACACTTTAGTTTGAAATTAATTTGACTGGGGTAATGGCAGCGACAACTCCAAGTAAAATTAGTTTCAAAATTTTCAACAGATTACGTGTATAATTACATTGATGTTGGGATTCTGGAAACTAAGTGTTGAAAGTATATAAATCGATTCCCACACACGAAAAAGGTGGGTGTGGTATAGCTAGAAATGGATCCTTCCGTTTGTGTGTTTGATGGGTTTTATTCATGCTACTTAGATGATAATTTTATATATGTGCATATATAGGTGTTGTATAGGTGGGGGTAGCCAAGGAACCAGTTTTCACAGAGTAACTACCCGTATGTGTGAAGACGGTTGAAAAGCTTGAAATGAAGATTCCGAATTCGACAAACTGCCTGTAAAATCATCACTTTCCGAAAACGTGCTCTTGATAAAAGAAACAGGTTTCAACAACGTGGGTTCAGCCTGGCTAACGGCATCATCAAATTCCCGTCTATACATACGACGTCTAAGTGTAGGCTGTGCTTGGGAAGTGTGACTTAAAATGGATGGATCTGACCAGCCACCCAAGTAACTAATATTATCGCCAGAGATGCTGAGTCTAGACCCTAGCATTGGGAACTAGCATATAAACGCCTTAAATATTACAACACACACAGAGATGCAGCATTCACACTGAAAACATCCATGGAGGAATCCAGTTTTAGCTATGCCACGCTCATCTCTAGCTAAGCTCTACCCACGCTTTGCCCGTGTTGGAATCGATAGATCCATGCATTCTCCGAGCCTCAATTTCCAAAAACTATACAGGTAAGCTGTTAAATATTTCGAAACTAATTTGACTGGGTGCTGTTGCTGCCTATTGCAATATCGTCCAGTTAAACTAGTTTCAAAACAGTCAAGCGTGTTTATTAAATAGTAAGCCCATACAATTCGTACAACTACGCTTACTCCGTTATCAAATAAGCGTTCGTGACGAACCTATCTACGTCATTCATGACGCAATCGATTATAACGTCAATCTACACGTCAAGTAATTGATTGTGACGTCATACGAATGATGGATAGATTGGAAAAGGCCATTCTCCGGGGCATGCCCCGCAGAACCTGTGAGAAGGTGGAGTGGGGTGGGTGGGGTGGGGGGGGGGTGTGTGTGGCTGTGTTGTTGTGGGTGTATGCCTTTTACCTTGAATCCTCCATAAACATTCACGGATCAGTCTCTAATCTCCCTATTATATGTGAATTGGACATTGGAATTTCCGTAATCGTAATTTCTTATTGGCTATCTCTGTGTGTGCGCGTGTGCGTGTGCGTGTGTGCTTGTGTGTGTGTGTGTGTGTGTGTGCGTGCGTGCGTGCGTGCGTGCGTGCGTGCGTGTGTGTGTGTGTGTGTGTTTGTGTGTGTGTGTGGTGTGTGTGTGTGTGTGTGTGTGTGTGTGTGTGTGTGTGTGTGTGTGTGTGTGTGTGTGTGTGTGTGTGTGCGCGTGTTACATACACTTCAGGGCCAACCAGAAGACGTGGACACAGAGCATACATATTGGGGAGCAGACTGACAGCAACCATGGGGAAATCTGTGTTATATATGTAAGTGAGTAACTTGTCGTCAAATCGTAAGGACGTATTTACTCACAGCTTGACCTTATTTGAATCAGATTTTATACTATCGCAAGATCAGGAGTGAAAACATTTAATTTAGGGCTGGTGCCGTTATTGTTGCGTTTTTAAAGAAGTTTCAATGAATTGATATGGGGGATATTTCTAAAAAGGGTTGCTCTTCTTACCTAATCTTTGACGGCATGGTATGCTACAATGCAATGTCACAATCGGCGAAGCGTCGAATGAAGATATTGAAATAGAGAACAAACAAATGATTAAAATTTAATTCATTTCTTAGTTACTCTTATCAGCAAACCATGAGATTGAAAGGTTTGTAGATAATGTAGCATACTATGTAAATATTGTCATCATCATTTCTGAACTAGCACTACCTACTGCAATTAAATAACCAGTTACGCCACAACGACCTAAATACAATTGTGAATTTCTCAAGTTAAAGAAAGTATTCTTTCATCTCTATCCTTGGTCGACAAAGATTACAGTTCTTTATGTTCTATATTATGAATTTGGGGAAACGTGGGCAAACGTTCAGGCTTGACATCTAATTAACATGCTCTTCAAAGTAACATGATTCAGATTCGCTTATATAGTTACACTGTTGTGCTTCGTCTGCTGTTGCAAGATAGTGTTACAGGAGAGCTTTGACAGGAGCGATACCTCTGTTGGATTGATTTCCACAGATATTAAAAAATGACTATATTCATGAGTTTTGACAAAAAAGTTTGACACGCACGCACGCTCGCACGTACCTACGCACGTACGCACACATAGCACTGATTATTATGACATTATTATTTACTAGAGACACTGATTGGATATAACCTTTATAAGTTATATTATCTACACATTTGTTATGTTTTAGTTTCTGATATGCCATTGTTAAGGGGGTGACATGATTCACAAGTGATTCTCACATTCTAATTAAGCATCCACACTGCTTTTAGATATGTATCTAATCACATTTGCCACTACTGAAAATAGCTTAATAATAAACAAATTCGTATGTCCAACACAAACCTTTGTTGACAAAGAGCGCTGACAACGTTTTCCTTACATTGACCCATATAGGCCCTATAGGCCTACTTCCTGATAATCTTTTTTTAGTTGGCTGACTATTTTGTGGCTCAGATTGACTGAAACTTGTTGGTGATAGACGAGGTGGAGTAAATGTAGACACCATATATTCTTCCTTTTGTCAGTGATCAAAGGTAACAAGTTTAATAAAATCCTCTGCTATTTCAATATCACCAGAGTTACAGGAAATCAAGAATTTAAACTTATCAGCATCATTTAGTGCAACAAATGCTGAACACTTCGAGAGTTCAACGAAAAAATTACTTCGCTCTTGTTGAAATGCATCACATTCAAGGACAAAGTGCATTGCATCTTCTACATTAGCAGAGGTACACACATAGTTTGGATTCAGCTGGAACCTTGAGACAACTTAGCGGTCAGTTTCTATGCGTAGAGAGTGGGCACTTAATCTTAGTTTTGAGAACTTTCTGCGCATGGACACAGTAAATTCAAACATGATGTGGTTTTCGGTGGCAACTGATTGTTTGTATAGCGTATAAGAGCGGAGTTTTGGATTCTTCACATAATCATTAATGTGCTGCCGCCACCGGGATCTATATGTCTGTGTGAGTGCAGTTTCTAAATACCCTTACTGTTTTAAGTGGTTTAATCGAACCGTGACTGTCACAAATAGACGATAGAGTAAAATTCGGACCAATTAGTTACGGTTTCTAAACGTGAATTATTGGCCTCTAAATAGTCTTTACATACCAATGTGGATAGGTAAATTACGCATAATCGTAACTAATATTTGACTGTATGCGGAAGTAAGGCAGTCAAGACAGGATGCTGTCCTATATTACCCCTCATAGCCGCATTACATGTCCACGTGTATGCTTACACCGAATAGGTATTTACCGAATCTAAGCAACGTCTTTTCTATTGGTATAGTTTCACACATGGTATAAAAATTGATACTTTAGTTATTAAAACCAGTTGTATAAAAAGGCTCCACAACTTCACAGCACTATTTTAAAATATACAAAACTAATTTATTAAACAGTGTATAGGAATAAGCAATGTTGAGTCTGATATTGATTGTCTTTATTTTAAACAAAACCTTACTGGCTTGTTCTGCCAGATGTCCACATGCGATATTAGATTTTCCAGACGACGTAAACATAATACTAAGATAGCAATAAGTTTGCACCATTGATTTGCGCATATTTGTAAACAATTTTGTGTTTTGTAATCTTTCTGCATTCTCTGTTAAATATAACAATATAATAATAAAGTTTACTTTGAGACGCCACTTATCACTATACACAGATTGCTTGCATAATGCGCTTTAAAGGACAGCGTGTGATTTAGAAACAATTGCTAAATCTTCTACGCGCATGAGACAACTGATTCCAGTGTCATGCACCAACACTGGGTCGCAATCGCAGAAAATAGTTGGTAAATCACTCAAAAATAGGTTATATAAAAACGGACTCGAAACACATCCTTGTTTCCCACCCACATTTGAGCTAATATTCTCGCAAAAGCTGTTGTCAAGTTTTACCGAGTAAAATAGATTGGTATACATACTTTGTAGAGTTGAAATCAAATTATCACCTACACCATGTTTAATGAGTGTATAAATGAGAGCTTTCCGTGACACGGAGTAAAAGCAGAGTTTAAAATCAACAAAGAGCTGTTCAGGCCTCCTTGACAGATTTTGCTAATAAACTTGTCGATCGTGCATTTTAGTGCAATAATATGGTCGGATGTACGGGACCTACTCATAAAACCAAGTTTATATTTAAGACTTAGAGAGTGACTTTCAGTAAATGTGTAAAGACGAGAGTACATAATGCTGCAGAACAATTTGCACAATTTGCTACGTATAACAATGTCTCTGTAGCTTTTGGGGTCCTCCTTAACACCTTTCTTATGAATAGGCACTAAAATATTGCACAACCACAAACCAGGGAAAACACCAGCAGAATGCCTTAAATGTTATATGCAATAATGGCAAAGGTTTTACATAGTCATCCCTGGGCATTTCATTAAGTCAAACCCTCCAGTCTTCTCATTTGTTAGCTTTAGTATGGCCTTGGAGATTTCAACAGGCTCGATTTGAAGATTTAACTAATTAGATACGTCATCTTTATGCTCGTTAATGTAATCATCCATAATTTTATCGAAGCAAACATTTCTGTTAATGGGGCATATTTTAACAGTCGGATAACTGCCAAATCCAAACTGCATTACTACATACATACACATAGATGAACTACAATATTACGATTAAAACATGTCACATGAACTAACAATTTTATGATTCAAAAGAAATGTGAATCTTCATTATTCAGTGGCTCTGTGAATTACTAATTCTGAAGTAGAAATGATTTATCGGAATGAACTAGGGATCGTAATTAATAAATCTGAAATGTAATCAGTAGTAGAACTGAGTTATGGGTTCTACCTCTGCATTGTATATCACTGTTAAAACGAATTTACTGATCAATATTGTTGTGACTGTTGGGACAAATGACGAGAAATCAGATAATACGTTGATCCAGACAATGGCGGATCAATGTGGACCAATCATTGCCAAGACAACTTAACCAGGATACCGTGACCTGATTTAGTCGAATCGTGAATATAAATAGCAGGATCAAATGGTCAATCACGCAGTAATCTCTAGTTTGGATTTCCAATCAATTTCATTAGCTGATATCAAAATCACAGTTGATAAATTGATTCTACACCCAAACTGGAATACTTCGACCACAAAACGGACATTTACCATTTAGAAGTCATGATAACGAATATGGCTTTCAATTGTTAAAAATCTGAGTAGTGTCACTGAATGACGATAGCCTAACTATGCAAGAGGAATAATTTACTTTCTATATTTGACGCCATGTCATAATCAAATACGTCATCAGTCCGCTCATCAATACTATCATAAGTTTTTTTTAACCTTTCTAAGTAAATATGTGCTACCTCAATAAGCAAATGACATCTCATTTTAATGTTTGCAAACTATTCTTATATATAAATATTTGTAAAAATCATCAACAGCTGAACTGGAAAATCTAAAATATTTCTTTTGTCAAATAAATTAGCATATGAATTAAATACAAATTATCTCAATGCGTTTTACTTTTGTCTATCAGACAAAGAAATATTCTGAGCGATTGAAGCTCTAACCCGGACAATATTTTAATAAATGTCTAACTCACATAAGTATAAATTGCATGCACTTTGTCATTACATTAATACCTTGTAATAAACTGAACACCAATTCACCTTTCCAGAGTATCCATCCATCATCTGACCTCGTATGACGTCATAATCAGCTCAGCGCGTATATGATGACGTCACAATCATTACGTCACAAAGGGTTCCATAAATACCGTTATCAAATCTCAAAGAGTCCGACACGTTGTATGAATTGTATGGCTTTGTAATTCTTTGCTATTTAATAAACATGCTGTTGAAGATTTTGAAACTAATTTGATTGGGCGCTGTTGCTTCAAATGACAGAAAGCTGTGGCTTGAAGTGCTTCAATAGAATATGCCCTATATCAGAATTTATATCTTTTAATTTTAAGTGTACAGCCAGTTGTGTAATAAATAGAAAATATCTGTCCACAGGCACGCTGATGTATTTCTTGAGAAGTCCAAGACCCGAATTGGCCACATCTACACAAAGGCTGTATACAAACAGTTTACAGACTCCACATACAAGACAGAAATACCGAAACCGGAATGGCTTGGACTTTTCGGTCCGATTCTCAAGGCCGAGGAAGGTGACATCATTGTCGTTCATTTCAAAAACCTAGCTTCCCACGCGTACACTATGCATCCACACGGAGCTAGGTACAAGAAAGATAGTGAAGGTTAGTAGGAATGTGATAATTCTTGTTTCATATTTCGCACTAATACATTAAAGACATTTTACAGGCGACGAAAGTGTTTGGATGTGGTTGGGGTGAGGGTGGGGTCGCGTGATTGTGATGCCTTTGGAGACGGGTTGGCTTTTGTAAGACCATCTGTCTTAAAGGAGGATTTAGACCAAAATATTGATATAAAGAACCCCGAAATAAAATGATTTTATAATATTTTACGAATTAAAACAAATTGACAAATGTTTGCAAACCCTAACAAATTAGCACCTCATTTAACAGCAGCCATTTTGATACATAATATAATATATAATTCACGATGTAACGGCATGGCGTGAAAAGTCAACAACATGGGTTCAGATTACTCCGCGCATGTTATGAGATGAGATATAACCACAGCGACTGAATGAAATGTTCTTGAGTTATCAAGCATCAATAACAAAATATCATTCATACAATGCCCAATCGCGCGGTGATGTCAATTCTGATTTACATAGAAATTGAAGATAATAACGTTCATTGACGAAATTTACTATTTAGGAATTCGAAAATATGCAAATAATATATTTTGCCGCCTCTCCGTTTGCGTTCCCATTTAGACAGGCACTATTATTTGGTTCCAAAATACATTTGCCTTGTTCTTTAGGAGCAGTATATCTAGATGGGACGAGCGGTCAAAACAAACGCGACGACAGTGTGTCACCGGGAATGTCCCATACATACAAATGGAGGATCACACATGACGAAGCACCCTCTGCTGGAGATCCGGACTGCTTGAGTTGGATATACCACAGCCACATAAATCCAGTTCGGGACACCTATGCCGGACTAGCGGGACCACTACTTACGTGCAAGCGAGGTTGGTTGGTTGGTTGGTTGGTTGGTTGGTTGGTTGGTTGGTTGAGAGAGCGAGCGAGCGAGCGAGAGAGGGAGAGGGGGATGGAGGGGCGGGAGAGGGATAGGGGAAGGAGAGGGTGGGGAAGGGAGTGCGGATGGGAAGAGAGGGGTGGGAGCAGGGGGAGGGAGAGAAGAAGGGGGCATGGAGGGCGGATTGGGGAGAGAGGGGTGGGAGGGATATGTGAAGGAAGATGAGGAGAGAGGGGAGGGAAGGTGTGGGATGGATGGATTAGGAGGAAAGAATGGAGAATGCATGGCAGGGCGGGGTTGGGGCAGGGTGGGATGGAGGCGGGAAGAGAGAGAGAGAGAGAGAGAGAGAGAGAGAGAGAGAGAGAGAGAGAGAGAGAGAGAGAGAGCGAGAGAGAGAGAGAGAGAGAGAGAGAGAAAGAGAGAGAGAGAGAGAGGGAGGGAGGGAGAGAGAGATGGGGAGGGGGGGGGGGGGGTTGGCAAGGAGGATGCGCATGGGCGAGAGGAAGAGTGAGATCGTTATCATTGATAGCCAATCTAACGCCCCATTCATAGTTTTAATATGCACACCTAATATGTACCATTGACGTAATATCAGGTTTAGTGATATATCTTACATGAATTTCATACCCCATTTGAGCAGATCATCTGTTTTCGATTTTGTCATTGGCACGTTTCGTCTACTATATTAACTTTCCTCATTGTAATTGTTTGCTCCCTATATAAATGTATCTTGCTCATACAGGTGTTCTGGATGAAGACGGTTCTAGACGAGACAAAACTCGTGACGTAGTGCTCGTGTTCACAGTGTTTGATGAACAGCTCAGTTGGTATATTGAGGACAATATTCAGAAATGTTCGAATCCCACTGCTTGCCACGATCTAATCACGGTCGACGATGAGGAATTTCAAGAAAGTAACTTAATGCATTCTGTGAATGGTTACATGTATGGCAATTTGCCTGGACTGATATTCCATCAAGGTGAAAAGGTCTGGTGGCATTTGATAGGAATGGGATCCGAAGTGGACGTCCATACTGTCCTCTTTCGCGGTCACACGCTCCTGTATAACAAGCACAGGTAGTATGATTAAACTGAAGCACCATAGATAGGTGATGACTGGCTGTATTAGGTACATGTACCATGAATGGGTATAATAGTAAGATATAATTATTCTACAAGGAAAGGGTGTTACTCTAATTAATGGCTTGCATCAGCAGATCCTTGTACAAATATTCGAAATGCTACGTGAAAGAGTTAATTACACACCAGCCCTCACGATTTGCTCAATTAGATGAGTGCATATTTCCAATCAAATCCTCAATTACTCAATCAATCAGTCGATCGATGGACTGATTGGACGATTGATCGATTGATCGATTGACCGCACCTCATTGCCAACGTTTGAAAATACAATAGGACTACGTTAAATGAGTTTATCAGGTAGGTCTGTTGATGTGGATGAATTGCCAAGCAAGTTAACCATCGAAACACTGTTTAATCATTGACTATGCAAGTTAAAAGAATAAGATTACATATACATTAGATGACAGCAGACACAATTTAGAAATCTGTGTTGCAGGCTGGATGTTGTACCCTTATTTGCTGCCAGTTTCAAGACGGCTAGCATGATAGTTGAGAATCCAGGCCAATGGCTAATCAGCTGTCAAGTTCACGATCATTTCACTGGTATGATATGGACTTATGGCGAATGCACTTCTTTTCTATCAAAGTGCTTATTCACAAAAATCTGCTATGTAGTCCTTTAAAAAGTATTACATATTAATCACCAACCCATTCACCGCCAGGAATATTTTGTTGAATCCGGGAAAATAATCACAATCGACTACTACTGCCTATATATGGCAATAGTACGATTTTGTAAATGACTTTCAGCATATTCATCAACTTAGATTTATGGTCGTTACTTTCAAAATAGGTAACACGTTCAAGTTTATTTATCCCTTTGCCTCCATGTGGCATGAGAGGTTGCAATGTATATAAAATATGTACAAAGAGTGATTATATATGTTGCTACTATACATATTATTATTATTATTATTATTATTATTATCATTATTATTATTATTATTTTTATTATTATTATTATTACTATTATTATTATTATTATTCATTATTATTATTATTATTATTATTATTATTATTATTATTATTATTATTATTATTATTATTATTATTATTATTACTACTACTTTTCAAAATAGTTAACAACTTACATGTATGATTGCATTTAATTTTTAATGTAGTCCGAGTTCTCTGATTCCGCCCTATATGCTGTTTCTGATATGCCGGGCATTATGGTACTGTATTAATATAAAACAATTATCAGAGTTCTATGACTGTCATAGTTCATGAATAACTGTAATGTTTATCTTGTCTTATAGGCGGAATGCAGGCTTTCATGAATGTGACCTCTAGTCAAACAGCAGGTGATGTGATACCTGACGCACAAGTCAAAGTCATACCAGATAGAACGTACTACATCGCGGCGGTTGAACTTATCTGGGATTATTCGCCCTCTGGTGTAGACAATTTTGGTCATCATAGTTTGACAGAACCGGAAACGTAAGGCGGCTAGAGAACCGAATTATAAATGCTCTTTGGGGGGTTGATGGGGCGGGGTGGGGTGGAGGTGTTGTGTGTGTGCGCGCGCGTGCGTTCGCGCGCGTGCGTGCGTGTGTGTGGGGAGTGGGTCGGGTGGAAAGGTTGGGTGTGGGGGGTAGGGGGGTGGGGGTGGGGGGGATGATATAATGGGAGTGATCAATGTATTGTTACTGCATACTAATTTTTATACAGAGATTCTGTCTAAGTCACACCAAGTTGTTATTATTTAGGTTTCTTCTGTAAACTAAAGTGTACATGTGGATGTTTCGAACTCAATGCTGGTATTGCAAATCCTAAAATACATCCTCGGATTAAAAATTGATTTTATGTAAAATATATAAATAAGGAGAAATAAGGTTACTGCCTGAACCATTCGACTGCGTCTTACAATTCTACTAACTTCAAGTAACTGCCGGTTTGTGAATTTATATGCTGCTATGACTGTCAATCAGTCAGGTGGTTCAAAGAATACAAGACGCGGCAATGAACACCTTTTTGCCTTTAATTTATTCTGATCATTTTCACTTCCATACTTAGATGTTAGATCATAGCATCTTGCGCTATTTTCCTTATGAAAAATATGATAAACTAAATGATGCGTTCAGCTTGACCAATTATGAAATGAAATTAATGTGTAATATGAATGACACATTTCATCATAATGCGATTTAATAACATGCTTTTAATCCATTTGAGCACCCAAATATTAAATCTTCACAATGACAATGTACACTTAATACAAACCAGTTGCGAGATAAATGTATGTCTCTCTCTCTGCCTCTCTATCTGCCCCACCCTCTCTCTCTCTCTCTCTCTCTCTCTCTCTCTCTCTCTCTCTCTCGCTCTCTCTCTTACCCGCTCCCTCTCATTCATTCTGGACCCCTCATATCTCACCATCTCTCCTCATATCTCACCATCTCTCCTCATATCTCATCATCTCCTCATATCTCACCATCTCTCCTCATATCTCACCATCTCTCCTCATATCTCACCATCTCTCCTCATATCTCACCATCTCTCCTCATATCTCACCATCTCTCTTCATCACGCACTATCTCTCCTCATATCTCACCATCTCTCCTCATCTCTCACTTTCTCGCCTCATATCTCACCATCTCTCCTCATATTTCACCATCTCTCCTCATCTCTCACCATCTCTCCTCATATCTCACCATCTCTCCTCATATCTCACCATCTCTCTTCATATCTCACCATCTCTCCTCATATCTCACCATCTCTCCTCATCACGCACTATCTCTCCTCATATCTCACCATCTCTCCTCATCTCCCACTATCTCGCATCATATCTCACCATCTCTCCTCATATTTCACCATCTCTCCTCATCTCTCACCATCTCTCCTTATATCTCACCATCTCTCCTCATCTCTCACTATCTTTTCCATTATTCCCCTCTCGCCTCTTTCTCTCTCTCTCTCTCTCTCTCTCTCTCTCTCTCACTCTCTCTCTCTCTCTCTCTCTCTCTCTCTCTCTCTCTCTCTCTCTCTCTCTCTCTCTCTCTCTCTCATATCCCCTTTTCTTTTGTAATATCTTGTTGGAGATCATCAACCTTGAAATAGGAATGTTAATTGCTTACATTTATGTAAACCTTTATAACGCAAACGCCTTTCTTATTTTATAGGAATTCATGGAAGTTCTTTTCAAAAGCAAATAACAAAATTGGGGGTCGTTACAAGAAAGTGGTCTACCGAGAATACACTGACGATACTTTTGACATGATCAAACCGTCTTCATTAGATGAACATCTGGGTATTCTCGGGCCAGTAATTGCCGCCGAGGTTGGTGAAACTGTGGATATTGTTTTCAGGAACACCGCCACTCGAACGTATTCTCTCCACCTGCACGGTATTTATTATAGTAAGTCAACATTAATGAGCCATGCCATGCTACGATTACGACCATGTTACGGCGTACAGTGCCCAAAGCCTCGCCGGCAAAGTAAGACTTTAGTTTTGCGGCACTGGTGTGTGCTATGATGCTAGGCGCTCTCGCCGGTTGTGGGTGGATTCTCTGTCAGTGTGTAAGTAAGCAAGTGGATCAAAGTAGTAATGACATTGTACTCATGCAGATTCTTATTAGAGGAGAGAGTCATGTGGTTTGTGGTGGGATCATTCTGTGTGTATGCACCACTCAATGTGCGCACAGGCGTATGAAGGTATATTGACATGGGGCTAGTGGGCATGACTTAATTAAACATATAAAGAGTGCAGTTAGTAGGGACAGGACCAGACAAGCATGCGGTAAAAGCACCCACTTTGTCACGCCAATATAACCACCCTCAGTATAGCGTAACGAGGCTACGCTCACTCCATTTTGACGGCACATACCGCGTGACTCTCTCCTCCAATCAGAATCTATCAATAGTTGACCCGTGGTTGAGTAAGAACATCTACAACTTGTATCATTTGTTTAGGAAAATAGTGTAAAATAACACCCCACCCCCTTATTGATCACCATAAAATGTCTTTAACGGCTCTACACTAAAATCATACTCACCATTCATTGGCTACTAAGAATTGCCTAACGCACGTAAAATGTGGAAAACAAACTGTAGCCTGACACACAATTATTACATATTCATGAGCTGACACCAGCGAAACGCTTATTTGGAGATTCGTACAATTGCCGACGCCTCCACAACTAAATTAACTAAACAACACCTGTAATCAGAATGGGATGAAATCACACAGTCCTCGTTTTAAGCCCTCACTAACTGTCAATAATTCTGGAAGATAGGAATTACAAATTCAAATTCCAATGTTTAATTTATTATCTGAATGGCTGATTCTATAACAAAATAATTCGAGATTCAAATCATATTGGTAAATCTATGCATGAGCTCTCCAATGGCCTGATCATGATTCTATAACAAAGGAATTATAGATTCATATTCAATTTGCCAATTTATGGATGCACTCTGATTGCGTGATTTAAAGACAACACACATTCCAATCATATTGGCTACAATATGGACGCTACAGCCTTGTAACTTGGCTGCAGATGAGCAACACGTTGAGGTATTTGACCGGGAACGATAAAAAGTTACATCACTTTAAATGGTCCCAAGAACTCATAGACCATCCGCTCATGTACCAGTTGATCTAAGTCGATGTCGTTATATATGTGAAGTGAGACTGAGATGAGGAAATAAAAATATTTCAATTTATTTCAATCGGAGAATATATTAAAACTACCAAATCAATTTATATGTGAACACACGATGGCTCTCGTCTGTAAAAAAGGATGCCAGTGTTTGCAGTGATTGCTCTATGCGCTCGTCACTTTAGTTGCGCTAAAATGACTCAATGTAATGGCTACCACAAACACGATTTTAATGCGAACAGTTCAGGTAAATATGTATACGCATGCTGAGCTCGATTAAGACAAAGAATATGACTTTGTGATGTTCTGGGGGCAGCAGCTGGCGTCAGGAGAGAAATGGCCAGATAATGTACCATATCCGGCTGTTCCTGGCTAGATTCTTGGTGCTGCAGCTGGAGGGATCATTCTGTGTGTCTGCACCACACAATGTACGCGTAGGTGTAAGAAGGTATATTGCCATGAGGTGGGGGCTGAACTGGATGTGGGTCTGGGTCTGGGAGGTGTTGTCCACCAGGTAGTGATACGCGGGTTCTCCTCCAGGAAAATTAGAGAACTAGATGCTCTGGAAAACCATTTTACGCATTTTGAATTTAAAATAACATTATTATTTTGCTTCTTAATACTGTCTATAATCTTTAGCTGAGGCGTTGAAAACATTGATCAAAAGAATTTGTGACATTATTTTCTTCGCGTCTGTGAATGTCTGACCATACACCCATATATGGTTAGAAATTCCAAAAGTTTAAAAGCGAACTAAAACATTGGAAATGTGGACTATGAAAATAGTGATTGCAATTCTTTTAATGTTCCTGACTCCAAGTGGTACAGGGTCAATGGCCAAGGGTAAGAGATGTATTAAAGTCGCCGAGCAGTGCGAGCACTTCGATGAAAGCCAAAATATAAACCTACTTGATCGACAAATATGAAACTATGCACGTGGTTTATAGCAAGAACGTTTAAACCTGAATAATAATGGCTACACATCTGATACACACACCCAATAAATACGATACGCACATAGCCCAAGGTTATAGGAGAAAAATCTGCTAGATTTAACCAAACTTCAATTGGACAAATTCAAACCCTCGTTCTCTATTATGTGCAACAACATTCTAAAACTCATTTCAGACTTTCACATTCAAATACCAAACACAAACTGTTTCACAAACATCTCCTACCAACAGTGAGTTGCGGACATCCAACACATTTTCCTGTCTTACCACTCAGACTATGGCATCTAACACACTTTCGTTAGGGGTCATAAACTGTCACTAGTATCTATCCTTACGTGCTTGCACATTTGCCATTTACAGCTATTAATAGGATGAAGTAAACAGGTTCCCATACACCTAAACTGTTGAATAGTTTGAAACCAATTTGAATGTAAGATTGTGATGCCCTTGGCAGCAACAGCTTTCAATCAAATTAGTTTTTTAAATCATGCGACAGAATATTTTTTACACTTTGTGAATAATCTTTTCTTTCCGATAGCTAGCTACTTTAGAGTGTAAAAGATTAAAGCTTTAAAACAGGGAGTAAGTATAGTATTTTTATTCCATTGATAGTAAAGCAAGGCCAACTGGGATATTGGAGCCTATGCTCACGCTCTATGCAAATCATATCTTCATAGTGTATCAATTTTAGCGCTAAGGGTAAAAGACCCATTAACTTATGAACAGAAGATATTATGGTCACACCTATATGATGGAACAGTGATATCGGAATAGGAATTAAACTACAGACAGTAATATCGTCATATTCATGCAGATTTCACAGCGTCCACAACACAACACAACACAACACAACACTAGCACATATACCACTTGAATATGCCCAAAAGGAGAGCAACCAACAGCAACATCAGGGGAACCAGAGAGCTATAAAATAAAAGTACATGCATATCTGCCAATGAACAGCTCTTTATAGAAATAGTGCCGTAGGCCTGTTTCCTGTAGAATTGGAGATACAAGCATAGGAATGACAGTCAGCTCTAAGGCAGCAATAGCGCCCAGTCAAATTAGTTTCAAAATATTCAACAGCACGTTTATTAAATAACAAAGAATTACAATGATATACAATTCATACAACGTGTCGGATTATTTGAGATTTGGTGACGCTCTATATGGAAGCCTTTGAGACGACGTAATGATTGTGGCGTCATTACACACACGCTGAGCTGATAATGATATCATACGAGGTCAGATGATGGATGGATACTCTGGAAAGGTGAATTGACATCTGTTCTTCAAATGCTTCAACCAGAGCATCATACTCGAGGTGGCTAAGCTATCCTTTCCAATTCTTATAAACTGGTTATAGAGGCATGATTCATCAAGCTATTTTCCAGTAAATCACCTATTTGTATAGAACAGTAGATACAATAGACCGTACCACTTTTAGCTATGCCCAGCCCACCTCTAGCTAAGCTCCACCCACACTTCGCGGTGTTGGGATTGAGCGATCCCCGAATGCCTAACTATCAACTTCCTGAAAACTATACAGGTAAGCTGTTGAATATGCATGACATCATTCATTATGATGTCATTCTACACGTCACGTAGTTGATTATGACGTCATATGATGGGTGGATAAAGTGGAACGGTCCATGAGCTAGCCAAGAATAAGACTATTGTGTGGGCCACAGGCTTTGACCACTAACACTGAACATGCAATGTAAACTTACTCCTGAGGTCAGCACTCATGTCAGCCAGAAATGATTCTATAGTGGTTTTGTTAAATGTCCATTTGCAGTCCAAGAGAAGACACATTTTGAAAATTTACCACTGTAATGACTGGCTTGATAACTGATCCAATCATCCGTGGCAAATTGTCAAAAGAGTCTTCTCTTGGTCTGTAAATCTATGTTTTCCATAAGAGAATATAAATTTGCTTGAACAAATGTGAGTGTTAAAGCGTTAAATAACTAATTCACTCTCCGTGATGCGATTATATCCAAGTGAATGCTGGGATGGCTGAATACTCTTCATTCGGAAGCCGCCAAAATTTTGAAACTGTAATTGTTAAATTAAAGCTGAAATCTACAGAATATAACAAGCATACGTGTCTGTGTTTTCTATCAGTCATATTTATAGAAATGTATTTAATATGATAAATAGTACATAAATAGTACATAATATTAGTATATAATCGTATAACAGAATTAAATGTGCTGTTATCTCAATAATTTAGTCCCCTATTACACACATTCACGTCTTTCCATTTTGAGAGCAATATCGCACCTGCATATGAGCTGTGTCTGGGAGACACCCTAGCTGAGCATTGATTTACAGAGCGATCTAATGTTAACTAAGTAAATTATACTTGTGGATACTATGATTTCCAAAAATTCCGTGGAAATTGTTTGTGCAATAAATAGTATGTGTTGTATCTGCTATGTAGAGTTGAAAGGGTTATGGGCATATGCATAGACTAAGCATAGATGTGCTTATGGTGTCTATTTGATCACATATGTCAAACTGCATTATATATCTGCTCCTATATTATCCCTTCTGATTAATATATCTAGGATATTTAGCTTAAGATGCACCATTTCTGATGAGTATTATCCGCCCATTGGAGTATTACCCAGCCTTTTGAGTATTACTCACCCTTTGGCGTATTACCCACCCTTTAGAGTATTACCCACCCGTTGGAGTATTACCCACCCTTTATAGTATTACCCACCCTTTGGAGTATTACCCACCCTTTGGAGTGTTACCCACCATTTCCCATGTTTTGGAGTATTTCCTAGGGAGGTATTTACCGGTATTTCCTTCCAGGTATTTCCTATACCGGGGAATTGCTGCAACTGTATATAATAGCAACCATATAACCAGAATGAATCAACCAGGGCCTTAAATAAAATCAAAACCAGAAGAAGTATGCCTGTACCTGTGCGTGCATGCTCGCGCGTGTGTGTGTGACCACGCGGTCGCGCGTGCGTGCGTGCGTGCGTGCGTGCGTGCGTGCGTGCGTGAGAGAGAGAGAGAGAGAGAGAGCAACACAGGACCCGGAAGAGGAATGCGTGCATACTGTATACATAAATATGGAAATGCCATGACGTCATCGTCAACAATTCATAATTTACTTACACAAATCACTGTCATCAAATTACTGATATTTTGCACATTATTTTTAGAATCTAAAATGGGCCCAGTTGAGCCAGGTGAAACCCAAGAATTTAGATATTATGTGCCAGCTGCAGTGGCACCAAGTTCACTTGATCCAGATTGCCTGACGTATTCCTACCATTCTGAAGTTAATCTCGTGAAGGATACCAGTAGTGGACTAACTGGACCGATGCTGGTCTGCAAGAAAGGAACGCTGAACAATAATAATAGACAGGTTTGGAGACAATAATCATCATAATAATGATTAAACAATGAATATATGCATTGTGATTGCAGAATGGTAATGCGAAATAGTCATCTGCAATAGCAGTTACTGCTGTTGTTGCCGGTGTCGCTGGTGCTGGTGCTGGTGCTGGTGGTGGTGCTGCTGCTGCTGCTGCTGCTGCTGCTGCTGGTGATGATGATGATGATGATGATGATGATAAGGAGGAGGAGGCGGATGGAGGCCATCTTGAACAAGTGATTCAATACTATGTAGCAATAACATTATTACATGAAATAGGGGCTACCCTCTCTGAGAAGCTATTTCTTTAATTATATGTGATAAGCAAATCCCTTTTCTACTTCCTAGCTATAGCTAGCTATTACATCATGGATAGTGCTGCATTAGTAGTAGTAGTAGTAGTAGTAGTAGTAGTAGTAGTAGTAGTAGTAGTAGTAGTAGTAGTAGTAGTAGTAGTAGTAGTAGTAGTAGTAGTAGTAGTAGTAGTAGTAGTAGCAGTAGCAGTAGCAGTAGTAGTAGTAGTAGTAGTAGTAGTAGTAGTAGTAGTAGCAGCAGTAGCAGTAATAGTAGTAGTAGTAGTAGTAGTAGTAGTAGTAGTAGTAGTAGTGGTGGTAGTAGTAGTAGTAGTAGTAGTAGTAGTAGTAGTAGTAGCAGCAGCAACAGCAGCAGCAGCAGCAGCAGCAGCAGCAGCAGCAGCAGCAGCAGCAGCAGCAGCCGTAGTAGTAGTAGTATTGGTATGTAGCGCACCGCTTCCACGTCACCTCTGTATGCATCACACATTAGTCATGCGGCGAGCAGTGCCCCGCCACTGTCCGAGGATGACAACTCTTCGTCTGCTCCGCACGCCCCCCCCCCCCCCCCCACGTGCCGTTCTTGTGGCGTATGGTGTCCGGGCTGGCTTGTTTAGAAACAAATTTTGTCGACAATGTAGTCGACGGAACGACTTTGTTCCCATGGGGTAGGGCACACTTTCGTGCCTAGATGGGTTAAATCTACAGTGACGTCCGAGGCTATGCTACGGACGCCTTGGGTTTGGGTAGACCACAGGTAATCAGGAGTGGTGTGGTTGGGATGTAGAGCCGAATCGATAACTTCCCTCAGAGTCCGTCGGAGAGGAGTTCCATCCTATCGAAATGATGAGAGTGAACACTATTAAACAGTACAAAAATTGGGGAATTTGACCGTTACCCTTTATTTGCTGATAGGATAATTAGTGAGTCCTATACGAAGCATTTAATGGCGATAAAGAATAATAAACAATATTATTCAATATGGCATCGTGATAAGTGTTGCGAACAGTTCCATAACGTGTAGATGCCGACATACTACAAAGATTCATGCTAATATGTATATGTGACAGAGGAGGCTCTGGTTATTGACCGGAGGAGATCCTTCATTAAGGATATTAAGGAAAGTATAACCAGTAGGTTGTTATCCGATTCCATTTGCTAAGTTTTGGAATTTCCAACTTTTGGTAACGATTGGAATAATATACTAATAAAAAACAGAGCATCCGCAAATACTCTGCAGAAGTTCCAGAAATGTAAATTTCTCGGGTTGAAGTACATTTCTTAGATTAATTCCCCTTAACTTTCTATGGAAATGTTTATGTATAATACAACAGTTATGGAAATCATTAAATTACCTGATTGTACAGTTTCGTCTATCAAAGGTAGTACAGGTATCACAGCATATTTTGTCTAACCCGCTAAAATATAGTCGAGTTGGGAAACAGATGTCATTTGAAATACTTAAGCAACGAAAAGTACATAACATTTCAATAGTCAAGATACAGGAATAACATGACATTTTTAGTTTATGAAGGGTCCATTCAGGAAGAACAAAGCGTTTGGAGACTGCCCCTTCCGCACAAAACCCCTCTGCCTTTCAACGGATGCCGACAGTCACGATAGGAGTTATCCAACCTAATCAAATCACAAAAGTAGCAAGATTCAGGAGGAGGAATTGAGAACGACTGTACACAAGCTACAACGATATCAGCCTAATATAATACAGTGATTTCTTTACATGACAGTGGCTTAATATAAGATAAAGTTGGTTGAAATATCCGTATGCTAAAATACTGGCAAGCTGCGTGTCTCGCTCACATGGAATGAGGGGCCTAATTTTGAGATCTCTGTAACTCAATTGATATACAGCAAATAGAAACAGTCAGTGTCTGGTTCGAATACTGATCCACAACGACTGTCCATCAGTACATTCTTAGTATATAGACCAAGTCAAAAAGATCACAATGTACCTTCCAAAGGTGTGAAGGCGTAAGAACTGACGCTACATAACAACTATATGTCCATTCTAGATCATCGCTGGGAGAAAATTCTATGCCACTCGCGAAAAAAAGGGTAGGACGTTTTCACAGATGGCCATAAACAACTCAAACACTGTATGTCGATAGTGGCCGATGACTGAATACGGAAACAGAGTTCCGAGTCAAGAGTTAGCTATTTTAAAGACATCCAGAGGCAAAAATGGATCCAGTTGATGTTGTGGCTGGTAATACAGCTGTAACATTGGTGAGAGTCTCTTGACGCTAAACGCAGAAGACAGTAAAGTTGGAACGGGAAGCAATACTTCACGTGGCCTAAGAAAAAACAGGGACTATGAAGTTACTTCTCCAATAGTTAATAGTTTAAGGTTGCAGCACAGAAACAGGACCAGCTGGTCACACTATGTCTTGAATATCTCGTCTCCACGAACCGGCAAGGCGAACCTTGGTCAGCGAAGATGTGCTATGGATAAAATCATAATACTTATATACTGACAACACTGCATGGTTTCTGAGGATGTTGCGGAAGATAAACCTTGTCTGAGAAAAGTCTCCTAATGGAAAAGTGGTGGAAGATAAAGCTTCCACTAAAGATAGCAGGTTTACCGATGCTCCAACAGGACTAATTTCTAATTCCTTCGATGACGAAGAACAGTCCGAATAGTCGGTTTGACCTTCTGCCGTATTAAGATGTAGATAGCTTAATGATTTATCAGGCACACGACTGGTCACATGGCGTCGGTGTCCTCTAAAAGTTCCATCATAAAACTGTGGAACTGGGAAAGAATTCGGGTTCCCCATCAAACTTCAGTTGGAATGCTGATTATAAAATTCTTGAATTTCTGACGAGACTGGTGGCCAACAGAAGTCCACGCGGAGAGCAGGCGAAGATCTAATCATTGTCGTGAGAAGGAATTAATAACTTCTAGGATCAGAAATGATAACGGTTCACCTGACCCTCACTATCGAAAATTATTTGTAAATGCGAACGTGGAGACTGCTAAGCATCGCCTTTTATTAGTCGCTGCAGTTTTTTAAGAGGGCGTGACTCTCAAGTTAAGGAAGCCAATCAGCGTGCGAGAGATGGGCAGGAAAGGAAGTTAACCACATGACAAGCGTCTACGCGGGAAGACTGACATGACTGCATAGCGACTGACGAATCTTCAATCTTAAATAACTCCATTGATACTGAGCCGACTCTGAAACTCTTTTCAGATTCGTAAAACCTGGACAATTTTGTTCCTGGAAAATAGAAACACGTTTCCTATCGGTGTATTAATCAGAAAACGAGAATTATTTATTTATTTTACAATTAACCTAATATAGACATGCTGGCATGTAGGTCAGCGGCGAACAGATGCAGACCCTATTAGTGCACTGAGGGTACACCATTCACGATCACCCCCTCCTAGCTACGAGGTGGGGAGGAAGTACACATGGCTGCATACTGTGCGCATGAAATTTAGGTCTTTGCGCAGGGGACATTCCAGAAGGACCGATCGCCTCCGAATTTTTGTTACAGGTAGTAGTAGTAGTAGTAGTAGTAGTAGTAGTAGTAGTAGTAGTAGTAGTAGTAGTAGTAGTAGTAGTAGTAGTAGTAGTAGTAGTAGTAGTAGTAGTAGTAGTAGTAGTAGTAGTAGTAGTAGTAGTAGTAGTAGTAGTAGTAGTAGTAGTAGTAGTAGTAGTAGTAGTAGTAGTAGTATGATTATATTGTCAAACGCACTGATATAGTCTCTCTAATGAGGAGATTTAATGTTTATTTTATTATCTAATAAATGCTGTTTTGCTTAGATGGTTGTGAGTTGGCATCGTTGATTATTGCAGTCTTACGTTATGTACATTTTTCCTTAGTAAGTTTGCTCTTACTAAGAGATTATAAAGGCAATAACTGTGTCAGGACCAAAATGATTTTTTAATTTGTTTTGTAAATTGGAATACTCCTTTCCTCCTTAAAATCTTTAAATGCTAGATTTATAATGTTCTAGAGTTCTACATTTCTTCTATTCTATCTGATGACAAAAGGCATTATCGCTCCGTTATCCGGAAATCTTGAATCCACATTTAGTCCAGAAGGCCATTTGGTTTTAAAACATTTAATCAAAAATTTTTATAAAGTTGGCAGTTGTGTGGTTCTTTCGCAGTCTCTTATCGAGGTATCCGTTCGATACCCTTGCTTGGATTAGCTTAATTCACCTTTCTAGAGTATCCATCCGTCATCTGACCTCGTACAATCCGCTCAGCGCGTGTATGATGACGTCATAATCATTACATCACAAAGGGTTCCATATAGACCGTCATCAAATCTCAAATGGTCCGACACGTTGTATGAATTGTATGTCTTTATATAATTCTTTGCTATTTAATAAACATGCTGTTGAAAATATTGAAACTAATTTGACTGGGCGCTGTTGCTGCCTTAGGCAGCAACACCACCCAGCCAAATTAGTTTCAAAATATTCAACAGATTACCTGTGTATTTTTTTGGAAATTAATAGTCAGGGTGCTCAGAGATCGATCGATCCCAACGCGAGCGAGGTGTGGGTGGAGCTTAGCTAGCGATGGGTGGGGTATAGCTAAAACCGGAAAGGTCCGTTAGAGAATATAGCCTCAATATAATACTGGCATAGATGTGTGAAGTAGCTCTAAATAAGATATCCAGAGGATTATCAGAACGTGAATCCCTCAATATATTATTGTAATACTTATATATGTTTAAATTGGGAAATCTGAGCTAGATTGACAAAGCAATGATTGTATAAATGTGATCAAATAGTGATGTAATAACGTTCTCATGTGCCAATAAAAAGAACGTGTCTTACACGCAGAAATCCGGACTAGCGTAAATGGCCCTTTTGGTATATCATAGTCACATACAATAGATGTTGGTAGTATAACATGTACCAGCATGACCCTAATTCACACAAGTGCGCTAGGAACAAAATAACACTATATAATATCATAAAACTTGAAGTACAATGGAATGGTGGCCTGCTTATACATTACGTACGTGCTAAGTTTCAAAGAAGCAAAATACATGCAGAAACGCATATTTACACACTCTCCTAAAACTAGTTTCCGCATAAAAATGCATGCAAACTGATCACTCTGAGACTTAGATATATTATTTCCAACAGCTACAGCAAGGACACGTGACAACATATTTGTTCACGATTCTACTTGGATGAGTATTGTCAGGATACGATGCCTCAGAACATTAATATTATTATTATTATTATTATTATTATTATTATTATTATTATTATTATTATTATTATTATTATTATTATTGCCTGTTAAATTCACTGGCCTTCTTCGCTAAGAAAACTTATTGTTGTACATATGACAAGTTACATTTGTCATTGAAGCAAACGCCGTTCTGAAACATTTTTGAATCGATTCTCACCACACTCGGTCACATTTGAGGTTGGATATGAATATTCAATTATTATCATATATCTGTTTATTTTTAGAATAAAATTGATAGAGAGTATTTTCTACTATCTACAATTACTGACGAGAATTTAAGTTGGTATATTCAAGATAATATCAACGATTACTGTGAGAACCCAGAATTGGTAGATGTTGATGATGAATCGTTCCATGAATCAAACAGAATGCGCCGTAAGTAAGCAAGGGTTTGCCATCAGTTAACCCCTTAAATGCTCATATTCACATCAAAACGCTTGAAATTAAAATTAATAAAACTTTACAAATTAATATAATATCTTTAAGTTGTGAAATTGAAATAGAGACACTAGTCCCTAATTCAATTTCACAACTAAAGAAATTATATTCATTTATACTGAATGAAATATGATATTTTAAGATTTATTTCGTTTAATTACACAATTTACGTATTTAACATTTAACACTTACAGACAAGAAACCACACACACATTCCTTATGATGTAATGACTATGTTGTTGAATAAGTTCAGTCGAATTAGTTTCAAAATAGTCGACACCTTTCCTGCCTAGTCGTCGTGTAATTGAGACACTGACATATCAAGGTTTAACTGCTTTATAGATTATTTTCTATAAAACAGTTTGGTTATTGTGCAGTCAACCATATCTATTTTAGTCCTTTATTTTTGGACGCACAAAATGATGGTTCTCACAGACGTGTGGCCGCAAAAGCGATTTCATATGACAAGCTACATATAGGCTATAGGCTGTTTGGCTGCTGGATTTTTGCTGATACGGTTATCAATAGAGTTTAACTCTGGATATGCTGAATATTTTGAAAACAATTTGACTGAAAGTTGTTGGTGGCATCACCACCAACAACTTTCAGTCAAATTGTTTTCAAAATACTATGCTGGTCCCGAGTAATTGACCATTGTACTAATTGTGTGGTTGCCTGCAACAGTCAGACAGTTAAAGGAAAATTCACCTCATCTTACTCTCTCCATTCATCTGCCACTCCTAAATATTGCCCGATATTTTAGCTTTTTATCATGACGTCAAAGAAAGATATTCAGGCTTGAAAAGTGCTTGAAAATAAAATAGTTAAAATTATACATTTTAGAGAAGTTTAAATTGTGAGGGTAGCTGTAATGAAACAAAATATATCTTAACATATGAAAACTTCATATCTAAGCTAAATATCCACTAAAACAACTAACACATTATATTAATTTATAGGGAATGAAATCATTATTTGCTAAGATATTTTTGTTTCATCGCATTGATATACACACGGTAAGCCTCTGAAATCGTACACTTTTAGCAATTCTATTTTCAAGGAAATTGGCGTGAACGCGCACCTTTAATAGGTATCTAGTGACATATTTATACAGTCTATGACGTCTGCCATGATTTACTTTGCTTTCGCACTGTACTACGAAACTGCAGATTTCGTCTCTATGGTAGAACAATAATTATCTGCTTTTTAAAATCGTGTTAAATGTGAACTGTTGTCCCAGCCGTTATCTAAAATTGTGTCTCCTAACGTGATAGTGTGTGCGTGTCTCCTAACGCGACAGTGAGTGGGATTCTGTAATCAAATTAATTTCAAAATATTCAACAGATTTCTGATATGGTTGCTTTCGCACTGTACTACCAAACTGCAGATTTCGTCTCTATGGTCCGTGCTGGGAAGTGAATGGCATGGAATCTAGTAATCTAGCAAAACATTTATTTCTTGAAACGCTTGACTTTAAAACCATTCTCTTGTTTCAGATATTAACGGCTTTTCCTTCGCAAATCTCCCCGGTCTAGATATGTGTGTCCAGGAGAATGTGTCATGGCACTTGATGGGTCAGGGATCAGAGAGTGATCTTCATGTTCTCTATTTCCATGGAAACACCCTAACACACGGCTTCGATAGGGTGGATACACTAGAGTTATTCCCTGACACGACAGAAACGGCATACATGCATACTGACAATACAGGTTAGAACCTAGGTGAAGGCAATCGGAAGCAATTCACCTTTCCAGAGTATCCATTCATCATCAAACCTCGTATGATGTCATAATCAGTTCAGCGCGTGTATGATGATGTCATAATCATTACGTCACAAGGGGTTCCATATAGACCGTCACCAAATCTCAATGGTCCGACACGTTGTATGAATTGTATGTCTTTGTAATTCTTTGTTATTTAACAAACATGCTGTTGAATATTTTGAAACTAATTTGACTGGGCGCTGTTGCTGCCTTAGGCAGCAACAGCACCCAGCCAAATTATTTTCTAAATATCCAACAGCTTACCTGTGTAGGTTTTTTTTAATTGATGGTCAGGGTGTTCAGAGACCGATCGATCCCAACACGAGCGCGGTGTGGGTGGAGCTTAGCTAGAGATGGGCGGGGCATAGCTAAAACCGGAAAGGTCCATTATTATATTATATACTGAGCTACGCGCAGCCTTGCGCAGGTGCGAGTGTACATTCATCAGACGCGGATCCGGGAATAGAGGAATCCAATCTGTAGGTCAAGTATATGACGTCAAAAGCAAATACGTCACATATTGGCTGACGTCACAATTAAAATGCGTCATGAATGGGGTAGTTCGCCAAGTACTCTTAATAATCCGTCATGTGTACGAGCTGTATGTCTTTGCTATTTAATAACTATTCTGTTGAACATTTTGAAACTAATTTGGCTGGGCGCTTTTGCTGGCATAGGCAAAATAGTCAACAGCTTGCCTGTATAGTTTTCTTAAAATTGAGATTCAGGGATTTCAGGGTTCGATCGATCCCAACGTGGGCGAAAAGTTGGCGGAGCTTAGCTAAAGATGGGCGCAAGATAACTAAGAGTGGATTCGTCCATTCTTTAAGTGCATGACCTGTGAATGGGTTATGGAATGAATATCTACACATTATTGTTCGGGGTATAGATGGTTTCCCTACTTCAAGAAACGTTTATAGTTTAAAGGGCGGAAGGCTCTTTCATAGTATCTTGGTGGCAAAAGAGGATATTCATTCTGCTTTTCAAATTCTTTAATTATCTTTTGAACATTTAAGTACCAACCAGTACCTCAGTTTTTCAGTACTCATGCAAGTACACTGATAGGCGGCAACTCATTCAAGTCAAATTAGTTTAAAATATTTCTAACACTTATAGAGAGGTTAATGTTTCTGGCCTGTTTGATTGAAAGGAAAAAGATTATCAACTGCTACAGAGATTTCCTTGAGAAAAAGGGTTGTCCCGGGCTATGCAGCCCCCCCCCCACACTGCCCCCGCCCCCTGCCCATATCCGCCCCTATGCATGCGTGTACGACTGTGCGTACATGCTTTTGTTTTGATAAAATAGACATATCAGCGTTGGTCAGAAAACTTGAGCTAACTAATCTGATATAGTTACCACGACTTCTGTTCTCAGGAACCTGGCCACTTGTGTGTGCTACTACTGACCATTTTCTCAATGGTATGACCGCTTACTATAATGTAGACGTTTGTGACAAACAAGTTCCTTTGCCACAGACAAGCGACTCTGTGCGAACATACCACATAGGCGCAAAAGAAATAGAATGGGATTACGCCCCAGTCAAGAGAGACATTATTACAGGAACCAGTCTACTGGACCCACAGTCGTGAGTATTCCATATTTTATAATTAACCCCTTCAAATAGAATAGAAACTTTCAAAATGCAAACTAGAACATGAGCAGCTAGATAGTTCAGACCATTGCCCTTCCGTTATTCTACAGTGTAATTTTATGTCGGGATTGTACTATACAACAAGGCCCATCCCTGTGTTAAAAGTTGATCTAACTCTGACCAGTGTTTTAGATATCCATAGATCCAGAAGTTGATCAGATTCGGGCATAGATATTTTATTCGGATCACGGACACAGTCTGGAAATCCTTTTTGACTTTAAGATCTTATTGCTCAGTGCCGATTTGCGTTTGTTCCGTCCTTTAGTATCTCCCTGGGGGCAAAGCACTGTGGGTGTGTGTGTGTGTCAAACCAGTGGGTGGGGTGGTGTGTGCGTGCGTGCGTGCGTGCGTGCGTGCGTGCGTGCGTGCGTGCGTGTGTGCGTGCGTGTGGGTGGGTGGGGGGGGGGGGTCTAGTGACGCGTTACCGCACATCTGGCGGTAGTTCTCGTACATGGTATCCCAGGAAACTGCCACAATCAATTGCTCGCCATTGCGCCCATTCCTTCTCTGCGTCCATTCCTTTTCTGCGTTGCAGGAGACTCATCGGAGGGGCCAGCCGTCCACTTTGGTAGGTGTGGGTAAGGCTGCACATTCACGGTAGAATTATGTCCAACCGGATTAGATTCCTTGAGTTTTTACATGGCGGAGAATGAGAATACAGTAGCAAACAAGACATTGCCCCTCATGGCCAGCAGTAGTTACAGAAGAGCTGCGCACACGGCATATGTCCGTCGGATACGGATATGGATATAAAAACAAGATTAGACAGGATATAAGAAGTGGCAAACGGTCCTATTCGTAGTGGTGTTTCAATAGGACGGAAATATTGAAGTACTGCGTAGGGAGTGCGGTGTCGAACATAATATCCTACAATCTCTCTCCCTTTCTCTTCTGTCTCTCCCCCCCCCCCCTTCTCTCTCTCTCTCTCTCTCTCTCTCTCTCTCTCTCTCTCTCTCTCTCTCTCTCTCTCAGGTGCTGTATGTATCTGGGATTCTGAGTAGGCCTGATTGTGGTGTTCAATTTTAATGGTCATCGAGTACCTTCTTGCAGTGATACAAGCTCTGGACGAAAATCATATTCATGCTCATTTAATCCACGAGGCTGCACCAGAATGCTCCACCAATGTCTTACTAATATAGATTATTTCAATGATTTGGTATATCTAATTTTTGTCTTTCTCTTCAGTCATGCTTATAAGTTTGTGCGTGATGATGATGGCTACATTGGAAGCAAATACAAGAAAGCTGTGTTCAGGGAATACACAGATGCTACATTTCGACACGAGTTTCCAAGAACTGAAGAGGATCAACATCTTGGACTGCTAGGGCCTACAATTCGTGCTGAGGTTGGAGATACTGTCCATATTTATTTTAAAAACATGGCATCACGCCCGTTTTCTTTGCATAGTCATGGCGTTGTAGATGACAATCAAGCCGTGAATGGTAAACTTAATGGCATATCAACGGATCAGATTAGCACAGGAGTATTACCAGGAATGTTGTTTCTCTATGAATGGATTGTTCCGGAACGTGCTGGCCCAGGAGATGGTGATCCTAACTGCATAGTCTGGCCATATTACTCTATTGTCGATGCTGTACGAGACAAACACAGTGGACTCATGGGTTTAGTTGTTGTATGCAGAGAGGGGTATATTGACTGGGGAAGTACAAGTCCCCGGAGAAATGATGTAGATAAAGAACTAACACTGCTGTTTAGTATTTTTAATGAGAACGTAAGCTGGTATATTGATGATAACATAAAGAAATATGCACAAGAAAGAGGGAATGCCATGGCAACGGAGGCGTTTCATAAGAGCAACATGTTCACAAGCATAAATGGATATATTTACGGTAGCAACAAAGGCTTGACTATGAAAATTGGAGACCGGGTCGCCTGGTATATATTTGGACTTGGTGGTGAAGTCGACATCCATACAGTCCATTTTCATGGCCAGACTATGGTAAGTCCAAATATACCTAACTAACTAACTAACTAACTAACTAACTAACTAACTAACTAACTAACTAACTAACTAACTAACTAACTAACTAACTAACTAACTAACTAACTAACTAACTAACTAACTAACTAACTAACTAACTAACTAACTAACTAACTAACCAACCAACCAACCAACCAACCAACCAACCAACCAACCAACCAACCAACCAACCAACCAACCAACCAACCAACCAACCAAACAACCAACCAACCAACCAACCAACCAACCAACCAACCAACCAACCAACCAACCAACTAACTAACTAACTAACTAACTAGCTAGCTAGCTAGCTAACCAGCTAACTAACTAACTGACCAAATAACTATCTATATCTGTCCGTTTGTCCATTCATATGTCCATCCGTCCGTGATATGGCAGGAGGATATCAGAAATGTAAAGTAACAATATCTGCAATGTATACCATCAATTCCAGTCAATTTGTGTGGTTGTGAGACGGGTGGTTGAATGCTGCTCCGGTGAAAGAGGATTTCTTCCTCTGGACGCTTGTGTAGCTCCGGCGCCGCGCTGCTCCATCAATTCTTCTTCGGATTCCGGCTCGTACACGAGGTACTCACCAGCCCGACGATGCTGGTTAGCTGGCCTCTGGGACGGAGAAGGGAGAGTGTGGGCAACCGGTGACCACAAAGACAGACCTCGAGCAGTGGTGGAACGTTCAAGTTCCAGTGGGGCCGGGTGACCATTACCGCCAACAGGGAACACCACAGTGTCATCTCGAAAATTTGCATTTGCGTAGACTGTGTGTCTCTGCATTATGTGTTTGTTAATTTATTATATTATAGCTTAGCGAGTCGAAAGCTGTCTTTCTGTAGTGAATAATGCCGAATTGACAATGAGAATCGTTAACTGCGATATAGATGAAGTGACGTGTTGGCGCCGTCTATGTTGTATCTTGCCAAAGATACCTAACCTATCCTTATATATATTTATTTATTTATTTATTTATTTATTTATTTATTTATTTATTTATTTATTTATTTATTTATTTATTTATTTATTTATTTATTTATTTATTTATTTATTTATTTATTTATTTATTTATTTATTTATTTATTTATTTATTTATTTATTTATTTATTTATTTATTTATTTATTTATTTATTTATTTATTTATTTATTTATTTATTTATTTATTTATTTATTTATTTATTTATTTATTTATTTATTTATTTATTTATTTATTTATTTATTTATTTATTTATTTATTTATTTATTTATTTATTTATTTATTTATTTATTTATTTATTTATTTATTTATTTATTTATTTATTTATTTATTTATTTATTTATTTATTTATTTATTTATTTATTTATTTATTTATTTATTTATTTATTTATTTATTTATTTATTTATTTATTTATTATTTATTTATTTATTTATTTATTTATTTATTTATTTATTTATTTATTTATTTATTTAGTGAGATAGTACTAAGATTAATACATTTGTGTCTGAGCAGATTATATAAATTCCATTCAATCTGGCAACATCAGTAAGTGATTGCATCTGTTATGGTCATATCTATGAAATAGGCTTTCGGAAAAGCATACCGCATCCACCATCGATATGTCTTGGCAGATTAGAAATACTGCCTCAAAGCTCACATTCCTCATATAAAAGATGAAGCTACAAAAATACTAATGTCCGCTATGTTCTGCTTTTCAGCTCAGAAAAATATATATAATCAGCGCTATAGAAAAGAACTAACTATATTACAATAAAAACGAGCGCCTATTAGTCACCAGCGCAATGTTCGTTTACGGCGCAGTAATTTATTGGCGCCTGTTGGTCATCAGCGCATGTTGGCGTCTGTTGGCGCGGTACTCAGCAAGCAGTGCGGCATTCGATGTAGTTGGCGCTTCATAGTCATTGGCACCAAAATAAAAGCACAAGAGGTACACAGTCAAATTTACTGCAGAGCGACTCCTATGAGACTGTGTGGTGGCCAATCAGTAGTGACCACAGCAGAGCTCAACCAATCATCGCGCACCTAGTGGAGGGGTTAGCATGAGCATATGTGTTTGTGACGTCACGCTACCTTCACTACAGGCCTGTGCTGTTATGGTAACCTGTTGAAAACGTTCTCCATGAGGTTGCTTTAATTTATTTTAGGGGATCTGAAACTGGTTACCGTAATCTTTTGACTTTAGTATGGACATCAATGAGCTTTCTAAGGTTTAGGTTACCACATGTCTCCTTAAAACATATAATGCAACCTATTATGGGTTACCACTGAAATATTACAGCACATGCCTGCTACCGGCACATGCGCGATGGCGATCTAAACCAACTTAGAAAAGTTAAATAGACCAAACCTTCATTTACTGATATCTCTGCAATTCTTGGACTGATTTCATTTCTCTAGGTGGATTCATTTGTCTCAACGAATCCTAGTGATGATTGTGCCCAAGATGGATGAAAAGGGCCTAGTATTAAGGATTCCCCAAAATACAGGCAACTATATACATAGGACTGCCATTCCCCAAACTTTCTGTACGGCGTGGGTAAGCTATCTCCTATTGGCGCGTATGCGCGATAGGCGTTCGGAGCTTTCTTTTCTGTGACTACACGCTCTGACGTATAGAACCAACGGGTGAGGTGTACCCGACTAAGCGATCCACGCTACACTTGTCCAGTGGTAGAACACTCGCCTCCCAAATGCTAGGCGGAAGGTGCCACAGAATTGCCAGTGTTCGAACCCCACTCGGGTCGAAAAATTGAAAAAGGTAAAATTATATTCCAAATGATGAATGTGCTACATCTTAGTGCCGGTGCGTTGTCAAAGACAGATTTCATAGAACTAATGCTTGACAATGATAAAAAACTAACTTAATAAATAAATATATCCGCCAGTCCCTCAGTCCGTCCATCCATCTGTCTGTCCGTCATTTCAGTAAGTCCGTCAGTCCGTCCACCTGTCCTTCCATCCACCCATCCATTCATCCAGCCATCATCCAACCATGCACTCATCCACCCACCCACCCACCCACCCATTTATTTATTTATTTATTTATTTATTTATTTATTTATTTATTTATTTATTTATTTATTTATTTATTTATTTATTTATTTATTTATTTATTTATTTATTTATTTATTTATTTATTTATTTATTTATTTATTTATTTATTTATTTATTTATTTATTTATTTATTATTTATTTATTTATTTATTTATTTATTTATTTAGTGAGATAGTACTAAGATTAATACATTTGTGTCTGAGCAGATTATATAAATTCCATTCAATCTGGCAACATCAGTAAGTGATTGCATCCGTTATGGTCATATCTATGAAATAGGCTTTCGGAAAAGCATACCGCATCCACCATCGATATGTCTTGGCAGATTAGAAATACTGCCTCAAAGCTCACATTCCTCATATAAAAGATGAAGCTACAAAAATACTAATGTCCGCTATGTTCTGCTTTTCAGCTCAGAAAAAGTGGTGGCTCTTCACACAGGGTGGATGTCGTAGAAGTGTTCCCAGAAACGTCCGTGTGTGTAGAGATGCTGGCCACAAACCCTGGCACATGGCTGCTCCATTGCCATCTAAATGAGCACGTCATCAATGGAATGGAAACTGTTTACACAATTACTGGTGAGTGACTCAACTATTTGAGATGACGAAAGAGTCGCCTACATGTATAAGTATTTAAGCCATTTATGACCACATATCCCTCCAGAAAGTGAGCTAACTGACGGTCACATGAAGAACGAATCCACTATGTCCCTCCCATCTCTAGCTAACCTCCGCCAATGATTGGTGCGTGTTAGGATCGATTTATATATCTTGAATCCTGAATTCCCAGAATCCCGATTTCATGGTAACTATACAGCGAACCTGTTACGTATTTTGAAACTAATTTGACTCGGGCAGGTTCTGCCTATGAGAGCAACACCGACCAGTTAAATTAGTTTCAAAATGTTCAACAGAATGTTTATTAAATAATAAAGTCATACAATTCGTACAACTGACGGACTCAGTTGGACCAGGTCCATGACCGAGTATTTCTTTCAATTATGATTGGCCAGACTAAATGTGATGTAATTGGTTATGACGTCATGAACTTTGTAAGATTCCGTCATGTGTACGAATTGTATGTCGTTACAACTTAATAAACAGTATGGTAAATATTTTGAAACTAATTGACTGGGCGCTGTAGCAACAGCATCCAGTCAAATTGGTTTAAAAATATTCAATAGCTTATATCTGTATTTTTTTTAATGAAAATTGAGATTCAAGGAATTCAAAGTTCAATCGATTCCATCACGGGCAAAGCGTGGTCGGAGCTTAGCTAGGGATGGGCGGAGCCTAGCGAAAAGTGGATTCATCCATTAGCGAATTAGCCAAGTGATAGTAAAACTGAAATTTGCATAATATCTGAAAACATAGCTTACTGGGTCGGTACTGGACTAATATTCCCGCAACTGGACAAGATAAAGCAACCTTGGCAGCACTCTTGAGGCGAACGAACAACACACGATGTGGGACAAAATCTCTTCAGACCCAGACATGATGACATAGCTAACCATGACTGCAGCAAGCTTATTACCACATGTTCTTTCCAAGATGATGTAGAAAGTTTGTCAAGAAGTTTCCTCTATAACCTCCACTGCAGAACACTTTAACCACGCACGCTTCTAACTGCTTAGTGTTGACTGTTGACTGTCTAATCGATTCATGTAAACTTGCTTCAAAGGAGAACATTCTTTTAGCATATAATACATGTAACTGCATGTTGTGGATAGTCCATTTAGCTATCGGACATTAATCTTATGCTTGACGCGCTGCTCCTTTATCGGAGGTATATTCCAAGCTCACGAAGAGGAAGAAGAAGTAGAAGAAGAAGAAGAAAGAGAAGAAGAAGAAGAAGAAGAAGAAGAAGAGTAGCGGATCAATTTGACCTACTATTTGTTCAGTACTGGCCCAGTGAGGAGTGTTATCACGATACCAAGGAAGATTGGCTACTGATTAGAACCCTATTATGGCATAGTCATATCTAATGTTATTGCCATAGTTAATTGAGCAAAACATCTGGACATCAATATCAAGTTAACTAGTGATAAAATCTTTTTCTCTACACAAGTTTACACTTTCAACCCTCATACTTCTCAATTTTTATGTACGGATGTAAACGAACTGTTAAATATGTTGACACGAATTTGACCGGGCGCTGTTACTGCAGCAGCTTCTAGTGGAATTATTTAAAAAATATTAACATTAGTGATGTATCTGCTATAGGTGTTGCTAAGCAAAGTGTTGGTGGCTTATCTGTTGACTGATACTGTGAGAAAGATAGGCTTGTCCAAGTGTTCAGTCATTCAATGCTTTTGTCCTATACAAATTATATGTACTCTCTTTTCAATGAACCACCCTCACCCTTAACCACATTAAGGTGAAGGGTCACGATGGCAATTTTTCTGGCTCTGACAAGATTTATCTGGTGTGGGTAGGGTGTTTTTAGCATAGGACTCGGCTCTCAATTCGATTAACGAGAACAGCTTGGGCAAATATGTTCCTACAGGAACTCTAGAAGATGCATTTGAATTCGGCCAGTAGATCTCCAGAGAACACGCGACCGGCGGGCAAGACGGCACCAAGCATTACCTTGCTACTTTGTCTTTTATACTAATGAAGCAAGCGTTGACTCAGGCACCCGTCACCAAGAGAGACGTCGTCAGTTTCGGTTTCACGTTTATTACGCTCAGGCTACCGAAGCAGCATCTGACGGTTCTAGTCACTGACTGTATTATAAAAGGTATTGATCCGAGATGTCATTCAAGTATCTGCTGGCATAATCAAGTACCTCCCTTGTTATCTGACATCACAATCAAAATGACGTATGTCCGACAACAATGTGGAAATGCTCCGCCATGAACGTGTCTTTGAGGAATGTCCAATTTAATAAATAGTATATTGAATATTTTTGAAACTAATTTGACTGCGATCTATTTGTTGACATAAGCAGTAACACCATCCAGTCAAATTAGTTTCAAAATATTGAACAGCGATAGAGATTGAGATTCTAGGAATTCAGGGAAGTGAAAATATCCATTTAAATTTGCATATTAAGCAGGCGGAGCGTAGCTAGAATGGGCGTGTCATGGCTAGAAATGGACAAGTGCCTGAACTAGGATTGTTTGTATTACTGCTGAAGCGCATAATGATTAGAAGTTAATTCTTCTCTGTCTTAAAGTCTAATGGACCTTTCCAGTTTTAGCTATGCCCCGCCCATCTCTAGCTAAGCTCCACCAACACCTCGCTCGTGTTGGGATCGATCGATCTCTGAACACCCTGACTATCAATTAAAAAAAACAACTACACAGGTAAGCTGTTGAATATTTTGAAACAAATTTGACTGGGTCCTGTTGCTGTCTAAGGCAGCAACGACGCCCAGTCAAATTAGTTTCACAATATTCAACAGCATGTTTATTAAATAGCAAAGAATTACAAAGACTGTCTATATGGAACCCTTTGTGACGTATTCATACACGTGCTGAGCTGATTATGACGCCATACGAGGTCAGATCCTGGATGGATATTCTGGAAAGGTGAATTGGCTATGAAATGCGTTAACGTCTCTAGCTGCAGGTAATATCGCCATGTATGGTGTGTAATCTCAAGAGTGCCACGCATCAATACTAAATCGTACTATGCAATCACGGATCTCGTCTTTACGAGAGCCTTATCAAGACGCATTAGTCCAATCTCCTATGAATGTCATCCATTGTTTCTGTGATGCGATATAATATCACAGCAGCCTATGAATGGCACGTAATGTCAAGATTGCCTTAAAACACAAACATTCAATGACTAATAGTGGAGGGGTGGGATTTAACAAGACTTCTTTGAAATTTTTGACAAGCAAAATTTAGTACAATATTTCATCCATACTAGCTGCATTATATAGGACCTTGAGAATATCGATCGACCCTATGACAACTTCTTCTTTTGCCTGATGGTCAGTTGGTCATTGGAAATAAGTCATGAACTTCCATCCCCTAGCAATATGTCCAGTCAAGCATAGTAGCACGTTTCTCCATGTGTTGATGGCTTACAACCAAATTTGTACATGCTGGCAATGTATATGTAGCGGAAGAAAATGGATAGAATGCATCATAAACATGTAGGGGTATGACCTTGCACATGTTCCATGTATTTTATTGTAATTTTTAAAGTATTGGATCTTATACGAAATACATGTTTGGCTCATTTTCTTGTTGTTCAATGTATTTTAAACTTTGTGAAATTTTGGATATTCGCAATAAGATTCAGGGTGTTGAGAATCATGCTAAATTGTTGACATATTAAAGAGCTATAGCCCCTTGTTTTAAATAATAATAATAATAATAATAATAATAATAATAATAATAATAATAATAATAATAATAATAATAATAATAATAACTACAAGATATTTACTGAAGTAACTGTAAATCTGCGATGCTTTGCCATTAAGAAATAGGATAAGTCCTCTTCTTACATGACCACTGCATTTGTCTGGGCAAGTGGAGTTGATATCTGCTAAAGCGAAAACGGGTACCTATGACAACCAAGGTGTGACCTTAACCTTTAGGTCGGACCACTTCGTAACCAGCACCATTGGATCTGGGTTGCCTGATTTATTTTGGTGAAATTTTGCAAAAGCAAAGAAAAGCCCACCAAAGGTCAAATAAACGAGAAATTCATGACGTTTGTTTTGGGATGGAGTGATAGAATATTGAATTTCATCGTATTTCATATTCACAATGAAGTTATACATCTAAAGAGAGGCAACTCAGGGCCACAGCGAAAATTTGAAACTTTAACATATAGATGTGGATGACCTTGGTTGGGTCACTTTAAAGCCATGATTCAAGATTCAAGATTATTTATTTCATGCTTTATATACACCTGTGCAAAAGTTAAGCACCAGCAAAAACAATAGAACGTAGAAACATGATGGTACAACTAGGCTGCCATACTTTTTGTCCCGCGTTAGCTGACATAATTCCAAGTACGAAATGCACATGCATGCATGACTTCACGCCGCTTGATGTCCGTGCGTGGCGGGAAACAGCACACGTGTTCAGTTATGTAAAAGTCCAGTTTGAGGTGTAGAACATTACATACAGATTTAGGCGACAAGATTAGGAATTTTGTGTTCATGACCGTGGTTTATTTGTACAGAGAGAATTAGCTCTTGATTGTGAACCGCTATGGCAAGACGAAGGTTAAGTGATCGTGTGAAATGGCAAATCATAGGCATGCATACCACTGGTATGTCATGCAGAGAGATTGGCAGACAGCTGAACATTAACCATACTGTAATCAGTCGTTTGATTGCAAAACATGGGCAAACTAACGAGGTGAAGGACAGGCCTAGATCTGGAAGACCGAAGAAGACTACTACCCGTGATGATCGAGCCCTAGTACGCCTTGTTAGGAGATCTCCATTCACCAACAGCAGAGTGCTCAGCCAGCAATGGGAAACGCGCAATAGAGTGTCAATGTCTACCGTCAAAAGGAGACTGTATGCTGCTGGCATGAAAGCTAGGAGACCTGTCAGATGTCCTCTCCTCACTGCACACCACAAAGAGGAGCGTCTGAGGTGGTGCAACGAAAGAAGACACTGGAACATGAGATCCTGGAGACGGGTACACTGGTCCGATGAAAGTCGGTTCCTGCTTCATGCCACAGATGGTCGAACTCGTGTATGGAGGTCCATACGCACGGCGTACGACCAACGTAACATCATGGAAGAAGTTCCATTTGGTGGAGGTTCCGTTATGATATGGGGTGCATCTCATTTGATTGTAAGCTGGATCTGTTGACTGTACCTGGAACACTAAATGGACAAAGATATCAAGATTCCATACTGGATAGAGTTGTGGTCCCTCATTTTGTAAATCATGCACCTGGAACCCGCCCTATATTCATGGATGACAACGCCCGACCACATCGTGCTAGAGCTGTGCATGAATACCTCCGCCAGAATGCCATCGAAACCCTACCATGGCCAGCAAGGAGCCCTGACATGAACCCTATTGAGCATATCTCGGACATTCTGGGAAACATGGCGAGAAGGAGGGATCCTCCTGTGCAGAACCTACAGGAATTAACAGACGCACTCCATCTTGAATGGCAACGAATACCACAATGGCGTATCAGTCGGTTGGTGACCAGCATGAGACGTCGTGTCCAGGCCGTCATCCAGGCACAAGGTGGATAAACCCGGTATTAATAATGACAGTCTCAAACTCGTGCACAGATGTTAAACTTCGTTTTCAGACACCATTAATGACAATCTAGCCACGTGTGTCAACTGTAGGGCAATAGTTGTCAGTTGTGTCAACGTAACCATATTCAGGCCTCGTTTTCAAGTTCAAACAAAAACATACAGTGTTTCCCCACCATCATAATCAGCATTCCTCTAGTTGCATTATTACCTCTTGCACTAAGATGGATGGGTACATAAATGTTTATGCTATTGCTTTCTTCATAGCACATGAATATACCCTCGCATGTGCGTAAAAATAGGGTGGTGCTTAACTTTTGCACAGGTGTATATATAATACACATACATCACAATTGGGCAGTCCATCAAAGGCATAGCCTATAAACCGATGGACTCGCTACACATAAAACAAGACATTGTAATATACAGGGTGATAATTCATATAACATCCATAATGTAATAAGCTTCCCCGGTATACACAGATAACAGGACGCCACAACATATATTTTTTGTACCATATTGTGCTATAATATCCTAGGTTATCAGTCTTCATATTATTGTGTGGTTTAGCTTCTGTCAAGGATTTATATTCTTATACGAATGTTTAAATATGGTACATTGGGAATGGGAACGGGAGGGATGAGGTGGCGAGGGGGTTGTTCCACAATAACATGGCGGTATTAGGGCGACATAGTTGTTGGTTGGTCTGGCAAATATGAGATGAAACCATGACACTTCGTTTCCACTTAAAAATTCCAGTGAATAGATTGTCACGTGCAAGATTCTTCAGGATCTGGCCTGCCCATGATATCTGAACAATTCCTTAGCTTTTTCAGTCGCCATCTGATCTGATCTGAGGAATGAATTGAGTTTCCGAACTCATTGAGATTTGAACTGGACAAAAATCTTGACTCATTTTATACTCTTCAGGGGCTAATTCTCGTAAGTGTGTTACCTCTTATGGGGAATGTTGCTGTCATAGACAGCAACATCGGCCACTAGGCCTGAGCATGAAACATGCTACCAGTTTCTTGACTATAGACACAGAGTAAGAGAGAGAATATTCACATCAGAATGATAAGTGTTAATGGTCAAGCCACCATTGGATCCAGAATGCCTGATATGCTTACTGAAGCATTGCTATAATCAAGTAAAATGCCATCAAACATCAAACAAAGGAGAAATTAATCAATTTTGTTTGGGCCAGGTTATCACAGAAAATCTAATTTCACCAGACCTAATTGTCTTAATCACTTTCTACAGTTAAAGCGACAGTTCATGCCAAAAACGAAAAATGTCTAAATTTGATAGCAAAATGACCTTCAACCCGGGGTCAGGTCAAGATTTAAATTGTTACGTCTTTGATGTACCAGCCATCTTAAACAACCATCAACTTGTGCACTCGAATCCATTTCATGTGAGAAATGATTATTATTAAGTGGCCAAATGGTTCATAAGACGTCAATTACAGACATGTTTTACTGATGTACCTACGTGTGTTTCTTAGCCGAAACGGGATTAGATGTTGATATATACATGCATCAGTGTGTATGAACACCTGGGAATTTAACCAACACCGTAAATGGATGCGCGCTTATATATGTGTGAGCGCATATAGCTGAGCATACATGTTTGCATAACGCATGAAGGCATACATGAATGGACTTGCTTAATTTCAAGGCAACAAAGCATGAAAGCTGATGAGTATTTTATAAACAATTTGACTGCTAGCTTTTGCCGTCTTAGAAAGCCACAGCATTCAGTCCAATCAACTACAACATATACTATACCAGCGCTGTGTGACAAGTATTACTATTGTTTCTCTCTCACTCTCGCCTTCCTTCTCTCTCTCTCTCTCTCTCTCTCTCTCTCTCTCTATCTCTCCCTCCATCCCTCCCTCTCTCTCTCTCTCTCTCTCTCTCTCTCTCTCTCTCTCTCTCTCTCTCGATCTCTCTCTCTCTCTCTCTCTCTCTCTCTCTCTCTCTCTCTATCTCTCTCTCTCTCTCTCTCTCTCTCTCTCTCTCTCTCTCTCTCTCTCGGCCCGCGAACCTCAAACTAGATAATCAGCCATCTCAGCGGGGCATTATTGATTTTTTTAGAAGCTAGTGATACCATCAGTACTGATGAGGGTTAATTAATAAAACCACATTT
Source organism: Chaetoderma sp. LZ-2023a (assembly GCA_034401795.1). Lineage (NCBI taxonomy): Eukaryota > Metazoa > Mollusca > Caudofoveata > Chaetodermatida > Chaetodermatidae > Chaetoderma > Chaetoderma sp. LZ-2023a. The sequence continues at coordinate 20,640,958 of CM067369.1, read as the reverse complement.
CAAGTGTCATTGCTTGAGATATCGAAATCTCATAAATGTCGTCGGTATGGAGATGTCGCTCTGTGTCAGACTATCTAGACACTTAAACGATCGGCCAAGAATTTAAACAATTGGAAATATGGGAATATACATCAATAAATGGCACAGCACCATAGTGCTCACCTGGCTGTTGAGGAACTGCAAACATGTTTACATTAATTAATGCACAACAAGTACCATTGGTCAATTGGGCAATGATCCTTATCATTGTTGACGAATGAGGCAATCATCCTTACAACTAATGACTACAGCACAAGTGTCACTGACACTATTAACCAATGGGACAAGCAGCATGTGTCAATGAGACAAGCGTAACTGATACCACTGACCAATGGAATCATGGTTGTTGACCTTAATGAGCAATGAGTCAAGAATCATTGATGCCAGTGACCAACAAGATCACGAGATCCTGACATTATTGACGAATGAGGAAAGCGTTACAGATATAATTGACCTATGGATCAAGCACCTACATCACATGGAGAAAGGATTAAGTTTCATTACAATCTTTGAAAAACTCTAGGAGCAGTCGCTCTCCGCAATAACAGGATGGGTAATATGGTAACCATACTAGCTAATCATTTTATTTGATTAATAAATAGTGGCATAGTGTATCGGCATATGTGCCACATGTCAGTCATCTGACCGCCTTAGAAATATGAATGATAGTGATGCCAAAATTGTGAGTACACTGCATTTAAGCAAACATGTGTCAGTGGACCCTAAACTATGGAGGTCGGATGTGAGTCAACAGATGCTATAAAGTGTCTATGTTTCATCACTGCTTGTGGAAAACTCTAGGAGTGGCAAGCACCGTAGAGTAAAGAGTAGCAAAATACGCGAAAAGCGCATTTCACGGAATATCGTAGTCAGATCAAAATTTATTTAGGTTCTAGAAGCAGACTAAGATTTGAGAAAATTTAATCAAAATTGTAGGAAAATTTGGATTTTTGGCGTGAAAAGTGTTATTTCCGGAAAACAATTATCCAGATTGAAATTTCTTTGAAGAGCAAAATAGACCAAATGAGGCCCTATTAGATTGGCCAGGTTGGAAAAGACCAGATACGTTTTCTAGGAGAAGATGCGATTGAAGAAATCATGACAAGAATAATGAGAATACGAAGGAACCTGAGTAATTTTAATAATATGCGTGCATGGATGTACGCAAATTAATATGATATAAAGATCAGGTAAGTAAACAATAATCTGAGATATGTATCGCAGATTACTAATAATCTTTATTTCCTGAGGGTAAATATTCAAGTGCCTGATTATAGAGAGGCCCTCACAAGAATGATATATATATATATATTAGATGTATGTGCACTCAATCAATCACTCACTCACAAACTCGTTCACCCATTCACTTGTGCACTCGCTCACTCACAAACTCGTTCACTCGTTCACCTACTCATTCACTCACTCACTGCTGAAAATTACAACACGCCGCCTCCTCGCATCTAGAAGTTATTGGTTGGATTGGCCTATAGCGAATCCCTAATATCTAGGCCCCATTCAGGCAATATCTAGGCGGGTTCTATTTTCAGTCTATTACGGCTAATAGGGAGATGGTCTATCCTGTGTGCTTTTCGCCTGTTATCTTGCTGCTGCATTGAAATCTATGTGGGAAAATTCAACAAGACCACCCATTCCGCAGTGTCCAATTCCGGGTATGCCGATATAGATGGAATATTCCGACGATGTGGACTTCATAGACGAGGAAAGGAAACCGCCTGACGAACTACACCAAGTAGCCGCACGCAAACTAAAAGTTAAGAATTTCTTTATGAATGAATCCAAAACAGAGTTCACCCAAATATACGTATCGGCAAAGCACGAAACTAAAGAACTGACGATCTGGCGGAGAATGACTTTCACAATGATACCGTTTTATACTCCTTGGTGGAGAGGATAGGAGTAAAGGAGATTTCCCATGGGTCCACTAATGGCGATATAGAGCACAGTTCAGGCACGAACAGGGTTCTCTGGTTAAGTAGTTCTGAGTGCTAGCCACTATATCAAGCCAACTTATGCCCGAGAAAGAGAAGTTACACTGGTACCCATGTATACTCGTTGTTGGAGAGCGGACAAAGGCAACGAGAAGTGAAATTTATCCAGAGATCGCCAGCGGGCCAACTAAAGAGATGATCCATGGGTCTCCGGTTTCACAGCTCTGCTCGTTACCGCCTGAGCTACAAGCTACCACCTCCTTGAGGCCTGGGATCCCTCCAGGCCTCATACTTGCACCTCGTGTGTGTGTGTGTGTGTGTGTGTGTGTGTGTGTGTGTGTGTGTGTGTGTGTGTGTGTGTGTGTGTGTGTGTGTGTGTGTGTGTGTGTGTGTGTGTGTTTGTGTGTGTTTGTGCGTGCGTGCGTGCGTGCGTGCGTACGTGCGTGCGTGCGTGCGTGCGTGCGTGTGTGTGTTGTAATATTTAAGGCGTTTATATGCTAGTTCCCAATGCTAGGGTCTAGACTCACGCCTGGTCTTTATGGTTTCTGTTGAATTCTTGTGAATTCTTGTGACGTCGGTTTGTGCATTAGCTTGTGTCTCTGTGTGTGTGTGTGTGTGTGCGTGCGTGCGTGCGTGCGTGCGTGCGTGCGTGCGTGCGTGCGTGCGTGCGTGCGTGCGTGCGTGCGTGCGTGCGTGCGTGCGTGCGTGCGTGCGTGCGTGCGTGCGTGTGTGTGTTGTAATATTTAAGGCGTTTATATGCTAGTTCCCAATGCTAGGGTCTAGACTCACGCCTGGTCTTTATGGTTTCTGTTGAATTCTTGTGAATTCTTGTGACGTCGGTTTGTGCATTAGCTTGTGTCTCTGTGTGTGTGTGTGTGTGTGTGTGTGTGTGCGTGCGTGCGTGCGTGCGTGCGTGCGTGCGTGCGTGCGTGCGTGCGTGCGTGCGTGCGTGTGTGTGTGTTGTAATATTTAAGGCGTTTATATGCTAGTTCCCAATGCTAGGGTCTAGACTCACGCCTGGTCTTTATGGTTTCTGTTGAATTCTTGTGAATTCTCGTGACGTCGGTTTGTGCATTAGCTTGTGTCTCTGTGTGTGTGTGTGTGTGTGTGTGTGTGTGTGTGTGTGTGTGTGTGTGTGTGTGTGTGTGTGTGTGTGTGTGTGTGTGTGTGTGTGTGTGTGTGTGAGTGTGTGTGTGTGTGTGTGTGTGTGTGTGTGTGTGTGTGTGTGTGTGTGTGTGTGTGTGTGTGTGTGTGTGTGTGTGTGTGTGTGTGTGTGTGTGTGTGTGTGTGTGTGTTGATCGTTGTCTCTCGATTTTGTCTCATGTTGCTGTTCTTGTCCATGGCTTTTCTGTTGCTCCTCATGCTTGGGCGTGGGGGATGGGGAGGGCCTAACCTGGACCTAACGGGGGTGGGGAAGGGATGGGGTAGGTGCTGGGTCGGGGGGGGGGTGTAGGTGCGTGCGGTCTTATGACCTGATGTACCCAAGGGGGGGTGGGGTCTTTAGGTCAGAGACCTCCCGGCCCCTTTGTGGGGAGTGACTTGCGCCTCACAAACAGGTGTCTTTATAAAGCCACTTCTTCGATCGTACGACCAATCGGCGTTCAACAGATCATAAAGACCCCCACAACAGGGGCTTCTCGGTTGCCATCTCTGCACCAGCTTTCTTTTACTTTTCTAACTGTCCTAACTTATATCGCAACGAATCTTGATTCGGGAAGGTGGTACTATCGTCTAGATTCTTCACGGAACCTAACACGCCTATTTAGATTGCGTCTTTACTTTTATTAAAGGCGGGCCCCCTTTATGCAACAAGCCGTCCGTATCAAAAATCACAGGACGCTCTGTGGTGCCTCTACGAAGGGCTGACATGGGTGTGGCATTCATGACCAACAGCATAACTCATACTAGGTAAGCCGGCTCTTGTTTACGGACAGGCATACCTGACGGTGGTGGGGGTGGAACCCGTGCGCACCTAGACACCTATGAAGTCTCCCTAGCTTGCTATAATGCGATTAGCATGAACTCTAACCGATTGTTAAGATGATCACTGACTCTAAAACGATATAACCCGTTCTAGGGATATAATAATAATAATAATAATAATAATAATAATAATAATAATAATAATAATAATAATAATAATAATAATAATAATAATAATAATAATAATAATAATAATACACATGCCCCCATTATTTGCGTGATGCTAGTCACAATTAACTGCTGGTAATAATTGTTTAAAATACCATTTACAATACTCACGTGGGTCTGTCTGTCTGTCTGTCTGTCTGTCTGTCTGTCTGTCTGTCTGTCTGTCTGTCTGTCTGTTTGTCTGTTTGTCTGTTTGTCTGTCTGTCTGTCTGTCTGTCCGAGGCATATCTCCGGAATACTATGGGGTAGAATCACCAAATTTTGTACAAGCATTCATATTATGAGTGGCTAGAAAAAGTTTAGTTTGGGGTAAAAAGGTAAAGAAAACAAGGTCACGGTGTCTCTTAGTGCATACAGGAATACACAATTTGCAACTTTACAATAGAGGAAGGTAGAATCACCAAATCGATAACATATATTCCTAGTGTGGTGCATAGCTAGAAATGAACCACTTATACATATTTAGATCCCAATCAACGCTGTGATTGGTGGGTGTGATAGTGGCAGTTCAAGTGATAGACTCGTGATCGATAAGCCAACTTATTTTATACAGTTTTATACAGGCGATTGTAAAAATAACTTAAATGTCAAGCTATAACTTATATTGATAAATGATAAATTACACGCGTGTATTTGTCCTATATATTTACGTGAATTAATCACGACACTAATATATTTTCAGGCGATAATCTGCGCTCTGAAGAAGATGTTAACGCCGTGACTACAGACAGAGGCGCATCAGAGAATTCAGAGACGGAAGACGTTTCCGATGATAGTGCTGCTAACTCTGCAGAGGACGCTAATAAGCTGTCTGCAGTTGAGGATGATTTACATAATTTCAGGAACATTTTTATTGGGGTCAATGTTTGCTTAGCGGTAGTAATAGTAATTCTAATTGCGTCATTTATATGCTATATACAACGACGAAAGAGTAAGAAACCCACGACCACTAAACCTGAGCAGCCTATATCTATATAGCCGTACGTATTAAAGATAGTGTTAGCTAGATCAGTAAAGAACATGTTTAAAGTCTGGTTACCGTAAAACATTAACCAGTTGTAAGAGATCTGCGAACAACATAGTTCAACTTTCTCAACAATCTGCGGCAGTTTCAGGTGATTGTCCGCGATTGTCTGTCATGAAATGCCGTCCCAATATCGAATTCATATATTAGAAAACGCTCTAGATTTTTTGGGAAGACAAAATCGGTTTACCTGTCCGCAACAATCATTCAACAACCGCAGATCGCTTTACGGCTGGTTCCAAATGTTATTGTAACCAGGCTTAACTTTTCAACATTTTGCTGTAATACAACATTCCGGTATTGTATTGTTACCATTTATAATACACACCAATTCACCTTTCCAGAACATCCATCCATCATCTGACCTCGTATGACGTCATAATCAGCTCAGCCCGTGTATGATGACGTCACGATTATTACGTCACAAAGGATTCCATATAGACCGTCATCAAATCGCAAATAGTCCGGCACGTTGTATAAATTGTGTTTTTGCTATTTAATAAACATGCTGTTGAATATTTTGAAACAAATTTGACTGGTTTCAAAATATTCAACAGCTTACCTGTGTAGTTTTTTGGGAAATTGATAGTCAGTGTGTTCAGAGATCGATCGATCCCAACACGCGGGAGGTATGGGTGGAGCTTAGCTAGAGATGGGCGGGGCATAGATAAAACTGGAATGGTCCATTAATGTACACAGATTCCGTTTCTGCCACCATTATTTAACATAATCTTTTTATATTGTTTTAGAGTTTATACTATCGCACACATTCCAGTTTATTGGTGAGACCAAGAGACGAAAAAAGTTTATGTATAACGATCACAGAACAATCTTATGGTATTCTGTTAACACATCTTGCTCAATCTTTACACACCACTGTCACCATCAAAGTAATAGCAACACCCAAAATGCATGTCGCAGACATTATATAGGCAAGATTACGCGTCCAGAAGAGCCCGACATCGCTATGCATCCATAATAGGCTGTTGTTCTATGCGACTCAATGACTGATGTATTCTAGTGTCAATAACTGGCTCCAATCTGTCAATCAAGTATCTGACGTCATCATCAAATACGTCACTAGATAGCTGACGTCACAATCCATTCGTGTCTAGCTAGATCTCCTTCTCCTTCGATGCCAGATCGAAAAAAGAACCTCGTGTGTAATCAGTGGGCATTGGCGTAGTAGGATCCCCCCACCCCACCCCACCCACCATCGACCTCACACACCCACCCTACACTCCCACCTCACCCTGAATTGGGGCGGAGGCGAGGGGGTTATAAAGAGATTTCAACCTCCCGAATTGGGGGATAAAGAGACTTTAATCATGTAAGGATACGGGAACAAATCTGTTCATACTAGACAATAATACTACACGGAAATCTGGATGATATAAAGCCCATTGTCTTCTGTGTGAAGAATAGTTAACAGCAAAATTATCCCTCTTATTTCGTAGTAAAATTTAAATCGGTCGCACACTATATGCGGACAAGAACTCGCTATCACATGAACCAATTGACGGATCGAGTTGATATTACTGTCTGTATCAAGCTAATCATATAGGGATAAGATGATATCAAAATCAATACAATCAACAGTCGTGTGTTTTCTATCCATTAGGGAGACAGACTGGGTACCGACCTGTCTGGTCTCCGAAGTCGAGTCGGTGCAACAATCTAGTCGTTGTGATGACGTAGCAAGATGGCAGATCATTACATTCGAGGCGTATTCTCGGCATGAAGCCAAGCCTCTATCTTTAGATCGGCATGGCTTCAGCATGAAAATAAAAAAATCCGTCGCGAATGAATACGAATTGTATGTCTTTGATGAAATTACCCAAAGCTCCTATAGTAAAGCAATAAGAAACTTAAAAGGTCTTCTCGAGAAATAGTGGCCCGAGGGACTCCAAATCCTGGTGAGTTGAACTTCATGTACACTGATCTAAGCAACTTACACGCACTTTGCTTTTCGCCAAGATATTCATGGTAAATGTATAGTTTCACATTATATACCAAATAGGCCCTAAATCTGTTATTGGGCTAAATGTATCAGCATGTATAATCGCACTAGTTTAGGTACATTTTACAACCAAGGGGTCAATATCATCTTCTCAATCGTTACCTGAAGATAAAGGTGATCAATCACCATTGATTTAAACCTAACTGCAAGAATTAAAATTTTTATTCCATGTAGCCGCCAATGTATATACTGCCGTTCCCCATATACCACATTGTGGTCTGGGTGAAAATACATTGAATTAAACATAAGTTGGTGTCTGAATGAGCTGTTGACAGCTACCAATCATATTATGCACGCGATGACGTCATACTACAACAATCATTCACGCGGTGACGTCACTAATGAGTGCTAATGAGAAATTGAAGAAAATTACTTTTCATGTTGAAATTTACTACTAACGAATTCGAAAATATGCAAATAATATATATTTTGATTTATTTAAATTATACAAAAGCATAATTTGGTGTGCTTTAATCGCTTTCTGTTTGTGCTACATTTAAGGGAAGATCTTGTATAAATTATGGGTTATAGATTCATATCATTCACTCACCGTTGAATTCATGAATCTAGTTTATCCATCAATCATATGATGTCATAATCAACTACGTGACGTGTAGGATGACATCATAATCAATTACATCAAGAATAACATAGCTAAATTCTCAACGAACGCAAGAGCACCCATTCAAATTAGTCTCAAAATATTCAACAGCTTACATGTATAGTTTTCTGGAAATTGATAGTCAGAGATTTCAGGGATCGATCGATCCCAATACGGGCTGCGCGTGGGCGGAGCTTAACACGTCTAATGGGCGGGGCATAGCTAAAACTGGAATCCTCCATTACCTTATGTCTCACATTTATTTCCCATAACCCCTCTTGTGTCAAGTTAAATTTTTAATTGTCAAACTGGCCAACAGGCATATGCAGTGGTGGTGAGAAACCTCCGTTTAGAGGCCAAAAAGTACTATTTTTGAAAATTTACCACTGGAATGACTGGCTCGGTTACCGAGCTAGTCATTCCAGTGGTACATTTTCGAAAATGGTATACACTTGGCCTACAAATGGACACTGGGTAGGCTGAATTTTCGATTTTCTTAACCATTAATCCAATGGTCTGGAGAACAAAAAACGGCATCTGTAGTGGTCATGAGGAATGATCATTTGACGGACAACAGAAAATAATAATCTTGTTGGAAAAGGTCTAGACCGTCAAAGGGGTAATTGATATGAGTAGCACTTTGAGCGCTTTGGGGCGCTATTGACACGCGAGGGGTTAATTAGCACCATGGTAATGTTGAACTCTCGTTACCGTCATTTCGTCTCCTCATGACGTCATGTAGGTGCAGATACAGCATATTCTTTACTATGTACGTATTTTGTTGTTGAAAAGTTATTGTTTATTATGTTTATGTAATAATTATTTTTTTTAATAATATAATAATATAATAATAATTTGTTGAATGCTTTGAAAGTGATTTGAGTGGAGTTTTTTGTTTCGTAAGGCTGCAATGACTTCCATTCTAATTAGTTTTAAAAGATTCAACATCTTAATTTGCTTTTACACTATTATGTAAAGTATAGTTTGCGCCAATACGATTAAGCACACGCACGCACGCATGCACGCGAGCGCGCGCTCAATCGCCTTAGTGAAACCTATTGTTTAGCATAATCAATAATATTCAAGTGCCTTATTATAGAGAGGCCCTCACAAGAATGATATATATGGCGTGTGTTTTTTCTGATTAGTTGAGTAGTAAATCATGGCAGCCCTCAGAGACTGGAGAAATGTACCGCTTTAATAAACAATGTAGCGATCTCCTTTGTGATTGTCTGTAATATTGCTTTGATACCATAAATAAATGATTTATTTGCACAATAAACTGTCTATAGGCCTACTTTCAAACAAATATGTGCTTGATACCTGATTTTACTAATCTTCCACAGTTGTTTAAATCAAAATTAGCTAACCGGTACCAGGGCGACCAGCGTGTCACGATATTTTATTGAATAATAAATTGATTTATTATAGCATAATAATTCCCGACCATTCCGAATTTGGTAGTACGCCTTTCCAGTGATTTTCCAGAATCTAAAATTATGTATGCCATTATTTAATACACCTTTCACAGATTGACGTCATTAGGCAGGGATTCCGGTAAAGAGATTTTTCGCTGGCTGGTAAATTGCTCAGCCAGCATCTGCCCGCATCGAGTTACTGTTGAGCTAAAAACACTGCAATTTAAGAGTCTCTATGCTAAATTACAATCACAAAATTATTGTTAGTCATACACCATTGGAAAACTCATTAAATTGTCTAATATATATATTAATACCCCACCACCTCTCTCTCTCTCTCTCTCTCTCTCTCTCTCTCTCTCTCTCTCTCTCTCTCTCTTTCTCTCTCTCTCTCTCCTCTCTCTCTATGTCTGTTACTGTTGAGCTAAAAACACTACAATTTAAGAGTCTCTATGATAAATTACAATCCCAAAATTATTGTTAGTCATACACCATTGGAAAACTCATTAAATTGTCTTATATATATATATATATATATATATATATATATATATATATATATATATATATATATATATATATATATATATATATATATATATATATATATATATATATATATATATATATATTAGTATTTTGTGAGAGAGAGAGAGAGAGAGAGAGAGAGAGAGAGAGAGGTGGTGGGGTGGGGTAGAAGGAGAGGGGAGAAGAGGGAGAGTAGGATGGAGAGGAAAGTTATGGAAGGAGAGACAGAAAGATAGGAGAGACGAATATGGGGAAACAAGGCATAAAATAAGAATTTTGACAAGAGTGAGAAAGGTAAGGTGGTGAGGAGCTCTTAACGATGTGTTCACCATGCTTGTACATGTTGGGCTGTTTGCATTTACCACTTATGGTTGTGAATTTAACAAATAGGAAATTACCTGGAGCGGTTGGTATTGACTATATATTGACATACGGTGTTACATATTATAATATTGTTTTTCAAGTCTACAATGTTATTGCCGTATAGAAGTTGATTAGCTGTCAGAGTGGTAAGAGAGATATTGTTTAGGACGCGCTGATTTTAAAAAGAGGGCAATGAAGAAGATAGTGATTTGCGGGTTTGTGGATCCATCACTGTGTCCACATTGGCAGCTAGCAGAGTCTGACCGAAAGTTATCAAACAGATGCCGATTGAAATTACTACAACCATTACGAAGCCTATATAGTATTATATTAGCAAATCTTTGGCCGACATAATACAAGGGAGGTTGTGGTCGTATGGGCGACATGGCTATAAGTTTGCTCTCGAATCTTATGAGGGTGACGGAACACATGGCAGTCGCAGGTACAGTATTCCATGCGCGGACTGTTGCTGGAAAAAAGGATCCAGGAAAGAGCTCAGTACGGCAACGAAATGGAGTGAATAAATTTACGTGACGAATGTTGTATGGACTTCACGCCTGCGAATATGAAGGAACTTCACAATCATTCCGTTGATAATTATGTATAACATAGCTAATATGTTAGATTCACCTCTATTGGAAAGCGTTTCTATTCCCGTTTCTGCGTATAGGTCTTCCGTACGAACATTACGTGTCATTCCACATACTCTTCTGAGTGCGTCATTTTGGATGTCCTCTAATTGAGTTACAAGATACCGTGGCATGTTATCCCTAACAACATCTGAGTATTCAAGAGACGGCTTAATAAAGCTTTTGCGCATAATTTCAAGGCATTTCCGGTCTATGATATATTTTAAGACCTTGAGTAAAGAAAGTATGCGTTGAGCATTTGTTATTAAGCGTTCCACCTGAGTAACCCAAGCGCCTTTGTTATTAAAAGGTGATGCCACGATTTTTATAGTTGTTTGATGGGACCATTTCAAATTTTTTAAATTTAACTTGAAAGACAGTAGGCTCATTACGCAGAGAAAGAAATAGATTAGTAGTTTTGGAGGCATTAAATTCTCCAAGTCATGTGTTAGTCCATTGCGTAATAATCTGAAGATCATGGTCAATTGCTGCAACGTGTGCTTCTAAGTTATCAGACATTACATATAGGCAGGTATCATTAGCAAACAGTATGATTTTGTTTTAACTGTCGCTGGACATGCTATTAATAAAGACTAAAAATAGCAAGGGACACGGAAACCGAGCCCTGGGGCACTGCAGCAGGCACGCGAAGTAAAGTAGATTCGTTGTCGTTTCTAACTACCCGCTGGTAACTGTTTCAGAGAACTTTTCAAACCACGCCAATAAATATCCGCAGATACCGAACTTTCTGTTCTTGTAGAAGGCCACGATGCCACACTCGGTTTAGAAATATCAAAGAACAAGAATAGTATTTCCTTTTAAAATAGGAGTTACATTATCAATTTCCCATAGGGTCGGAAAATGTGCGCTAAAAAGGGAATAATTAAGGAACTGTGCTAGTATTACTCTCGTATAACAGTTTCGGGCGTAATCTATCTGGGCTAACGCCTTTAGAACTATCTAGATTAGACAGTACATCTGAGACATCGTGATTTGTTATTGTGATTGAATTTAAAGTATTCTCTGTATACGGAGATAGAGGAGGCAGGTGAGCATTAGTGTCGTCAATTGTGGCGTAAAGGTTAGGTAGAGCTGCCTTTTCAGAAGAATCGTAAGTAAACGAACCATCTTCGCGCTTTAAATGGGGCGTTTCGTTAAAATTCTAGTGCCAACTAAGAAGGACTTACATATTTTCCACCACTGCTTGGAGCCTGTGCGTTCGTGTTTTATTTTTCCAGCTAATGTATCTTTAAAGTTTTGTTTATCTGTCCGAACTAGTGCGTTAATCAGGTTTCTCTGTTTCTTACAGTTGGTCACATCTTGGTCTTGTTTAGTTTTTCTTGATTTCCTAAATAGCTTTTCTCTAATTCGCAGCTCATGTTTTATTTTTCCAATGATGTATGTCGTTAATAATATTATGATTTTACTTCTTCAAATAAACGGCGTTAAGTCAGTTGTATCTGAACCTAATAGCAAAGTAATACTGTTCACGCGTCGTTGGACTAGATAACCCAACATTTCTGGTTTGTGACAACTTTCAACAATACTGCTCTCATTATGGACACCTTTGAATTTGCAAACGGTATTCTCAATTAGCGGCGACGCTGTATAAAATTACTTATTTAATAAGTTTATTTTACTGTATTATGGTATTTTGTTGTGATTAGTATATGCATATTTTAGCGTTTTGCACCATGATTGATTTGCTTGATTTGTGACATGAGAATATTATCTCATGTTCTGTCCATCGCCCACAGTCAAAAATATGTTCTAGCCCAATATAGATGTGAATTTGTCACTGTTTAGACGTCTCTATTTCGCTCAAATGATCAAACTACACTGAATACACGCGACTTAAACCTTTTAACACCGCAGAACTCATGGTATGGCGCTATTGTATGGGCCGATGGCGAGCGCCAGGTATGCGAATTCTTACCATTCAGTATCAAAGCTTTTTAAAAGAAAACTTGTAACCCTTTTCCTCCTAAATTACCAGCTTCGTTGTACATTTCCATTCAACACACTTTCAGGGGTTCGTTTCAGGAATGGTGTTGCTGAAAGATGAACATTGTTGCAAAAGCAACAGCTTTGGGCAACCCCTTTTCTAAATAAATATACAGGCAACCACTCCATTCCCTTAACGTTTTAGTGTGAAGCAGAACAATGGTTAAACGCACAGTGAACGAAGATGATTATATCGATGACATTAATTTTGAGGCTGAAATGCAAAGGTGTTTAAAATGACTGGTTTTATTGATTAATTAAATGATCGGATTTTTGTATCTGTATCTTGATCTGCAAATGTGATTTTGAATGAATCACATAGAGAACAAATAATTGTTTTTTACTGTAAAGGTAGAATGGCGTTTATCGCTAGACTACCTCCAGGACACGTACACACAAGGACCTGCTTGTAACGCGCCAATAACCAATTTGACCTGTTTGTAAACGGCGCAGCCCCATATGCCAATTTGCTATCGGTGCGCCCATTTGTAAACGGCGCATGCCCATATGGCAATTTGTTATCGGTGCACCCGTTTGTAAACGACGCACGCCCATATGGCAATTTGTTATCGGTACACTCGTTTGTAAATGGCGCAGACCCATATGCCAATTTGCTATCGGCGCGCCCATTTGTGAACGACGCACGACCCATATGCCAATTTGTTATCAGTGCACCCGTTTATAAACAGGGCAGACATATATGCCAATTTTCTATTTGCGCGCCCATTTGTAAACGGCGCACGGCCCATATGTCAATGTAAAACTTGCGCCAATAAGAAATGTAGATATTTGTCAGCGAATTGTGATTTATAGCCCTACATTCGTAGATCAATTATTAATTTCCAGTCACTGGGATAGTTTACTTGAAACATCTTATCTAAAGAAACATCGTCTATCAAACAAGGTGAATGCAGAATTATTGACTAACCAACTGAAGGAATGAGTGAATGAACGAACAGACCGATGGATGGACGAACATATATGTATGATTACTGTATTTCGCGGCTGTAGAAGTAGAAACATCCTACAGCTGCAATCAGTCCTTCTTCGCTATTACCAACTGTGTCTTGTCCTCAGCCGAAATCCTTAGCTTCCTCAGGTCCATTCTTGACTTGAAAACATACATAAACAAGAAACACGTGTATGAATGAGCACACGCATACATACAAACATACGTTTCCAAACAAATAAATGAATCGCTGAAATTATCAGCAAGACTGAATTAATGAATAGATAAGTGCATTGCATATTGGCGCAAGTATGATATTGGTATATGGGAGGTGCGACGTCTACAAACTGGCGCTTCGATAATCAATTGTCAAATGGGCCAACACCATTTACAAATGGGCTCGTCATTAATCAATTTACAATTGGGCGCGCCGATAACCAATTTGCACCTGGGCATACGGCGTTTTCAAACGGTCCTGTTCCGTTTACAAATGAGCCAATTTGGTCGCTACATACACACGTATGTACTTGCGCTCACACGCACACATGCCCGACTCACTCATGCATGCAACCGCGCATTTCACAACGTATACACTCACGTACGCGCGACGCATTTAGTCATCCGGACAAAACACAACGCATGTACGCACCCACGCAGGTGTGTAGCACACAATAACGCAGGCACTTACACACGTTCGCACACAGTAACACACGCACGCATGCACACATCCACTCACGCAAAACCCGAACACACTTCCGCGCATTCACGTCTGCGTCAAATCAGCACGAACGCAACCACGTACCGAACTGAATTTTTTATTGCCAACTAGTGAATAATGAACTCTGTAAGTTAAATCGCCTTTCCAGAGTACCCACCTATCATATGACGTCATAATGAACTGAGCGATGTGTACAATGACATCATAATGAATGACGTCATGAATGACGTCGATAAGTACGTCACGAACGCATATTTGAAGACGGTCCATGCGTTGTTGTACAAATTGTTGCTCTTACTATTTAATACATATTCTGTTGACTATTTTGAAACTAATTTGACTGGGCGCTGTTGCTGCTATAGGCAGCAACAGCACCCAGTCAAATTAGTTACAAAATATTCAACAGCTTCCCTGTATAGTTTTCAGGAAATTGATAGCTAGGGCATTTGGTGATCGATCAATCCAAACACGGCGAGGTGTGGGTGGAGCTGAGCTAGTGATGGGCGGGGCATAGCTAAAAATGGAAAGGTCCATTGGTTGATGACGTATGGGCATGCGTCCTGATGGTTGACTCGCTAATTATTCTGTTGGTCGATCACATTGCAGAGATGTATATCGATTTCCTGTTGTGTACCGTTCAGTTATCTATCATTAGATTTAGTATTGTGTTTTACTTGGTCTGATTGAATAGTCTAAATGAAACCTCATATTTACAATCTTTAACGTCTCCATTAAGTTTGGCCTATTTTAGTCTGAATTTTTCCTTGTCTACACGGTCGCTGGTATGTTGTGCCACTAGTCAGCGCTTGCTACCGGCTGGCAGGCTGATTTTGAAATTGCTCAGCAACTCTGCCTGCCCTTGTATTAATGGTGATTTATATTCAGTACGGAATGCCGGTATATTGTGTCAAAGCATGGCGGACACTAGATGGCTATTAATGCTTTCTCATGTCGTTATTCTCAAAAAGCACATGTTTGAATGCGCCAGTTTAATGTTGGAAGAATGTGCCTGTATCATGAGTATCTCCCAGCGCTGGATTTTATACGTATTTTCGAGTAGTCGGTTGTATTTTACTGAGGCCTAATAATGTTATAGAATATATCTAGATACGATACATGCATGATCTACTGAAGCCGGACACAGTCTGCTATATAATGTCCATCTTCATTAAAATCTGATTGTCATGGCATTACACTACAGATACAATTGATTTGTAGTATGCCACGTGATTCATAATAATATACCATAGCTTGTTTTTTCTCGTTTTTATTCCAAGCAGATATATAACGCTAAGTGGACCATGTTTATGCATGGAAGTGAGTGTTCTATAAATGCAAAATAGGCGACTGCGCCAAATTTGACTGAAAGCCAGACCGACATAAAGATGTATACTAGTTGCCACTGTTACTAAGACACTACTAGAACACTGTTTTAGAAATGTATATAGGACTAAATGTGTTTAGTACATCTCTTTGCTTTTATCACATTGCATGCATAATTTGCACCAGTGATGGAAATTTAATTATTAGCATATACCTCTCACACATAGCACATTGGGTATTCTTTTATTAATTTTATAATATCTGTAACTTTATTATTGTTGATCGTTGACTTTGTTTCACCTATTTCGTTCAGTCATAATGTAGTAGTGTTGATGGTGTTGTTTATCTGACAACAGTGTTGCTGCCTATGTATCCTCTTAGTCGCAACTGTTATGTTTGTTGGGATTTTTCTTCGAAATATCCAAATTTCATTTTCATAGCTAGTGAGCTACAATAAAAGATGGAATAGGCTCACTATTATTATTTTGTGCCAAGTGATCCTATACGCACTTCCTGTTTGAAGAATGGCATGCAAAGCTCTAAATTGCCCTATGCAAACAGTCTGCTAATGTATAGCACGTGCAATAACACTTATGCACAAGTTCAAGTCGTTAGCTGAACATCAGGACCTTATTGTTTCTCTTTTGTATCTGCTGGCATTGAATTCAATATTTTCTGTTATTGTATGTTATTATTGGCAATTTTTGTGGATGACACATTATTTGCATGCTGTCAATCAAAGATCGGAATCGAACTTGCGACAAGCTGGCCCACTCCCCTGTCAAGGCTTGCCCGAGCTTCTGGAGGCTGGTGGGTTGGACTGGTCGAGCTGAAATATCTGTCTGCAGAAGGTCTCAAGCATGCTCTAGCCTGTATCCCGAGCTGGCCACTCCATTCCCTCGATACATTCATTATCCAGGTAGAGGTTAACTACCCTTTCTCTGTGTGGTCGCACATTATCATCCATGAAAATGAACTGTCATATTGCACCAGCATAGGATCCAACTAAGAGATGGCGAACTTAATCCCTATACCTCACACCAATCAGAAAGCCATTGTGGATGCAGTAGAAGTCTATATGTCCACCAACACTAATGTCACCCCAAACCATGACTGACCCCCACCATAATGGTCATCTTCCACTACATTGGCATTATCTTTCAATTTCACAATGCCACATAGCAATACATAAATTTTGAAAGTCTAAGTAGAATCGCGACTCGTCTGTGAACGAGGGAACTTCCCATAAAGCAGGAGTCCAGTTGAGATGCAGGCCACCGAACCACTGGTATACAGTCTGTTTCTAACAGACTGAGTGGATATTGTTACTCCTCCTCGCAGCTCTAATGTGGTTTCACAATATTGTAGCATTGGAGGTTCTGTTTCGGCAGGCAATGATGGCAAGGAATCTGTCCAGTGGTACTATGGTAGCCCTTACACGTTCTCCACAATGGCGTCTGATACCGGTTCCATGCCATGGAGATGGCACTTTGACTGACTCCAAGGACAAGTTACTTTTTGCTGCGTGCAGCCGCCTTGCAGCAGATCAATGACACAAGACACATCCTGATTACCCAGATTACGTCTGTTGGGCCATTATTGTACCAGTGTCGGATGAATACGAGCGCCAATCGACGCCAGGTGAAAGGTTTAGACAACTACAGCCATATGTCATTGTTGAACATGAGACAACACAGATAATGATACCCATGTTGACCGAATACAGCATTCTGTCATCCACACTCGAATCCATGAATCATTCTTTATAGAGAAATCATTAAATTTGTCTATTAGCAATGAATGAATCCATTTTTAGTTATGCCCCACCTATGCCTATCTAAGCACGGCCCACGATTTGTCCGGAAAACGATACAAGTATGCTGTTAATTATTTTGGAAACTAAATCTTTAGATACAGCTCTGCATGCACAGCCATGTACACACGCACATACGCACGTACGCACCTACACACGCATGCACACACGCACCTACGCACGCGCGCACGCACGAGAACGCACAATACATTCATCACATTAACGAGCGATGGAAAATAAAAATTCAAACCATCTACAACCTCTACGCTAGGCTCCACCCACACCTCGCTCGTGTTGGGATAGACCCTGACTATCAATTAAAAAAACCAACTACACAGGTAAGCTGTTGAATATTTTGAAAGTAATTTTACTGGGTGCTGTTGCTGTCTAAAGCAGCAACAACGCCAAGTCAAATTAGTTTCAAAATATTCAACAGCATGTTTATTAAATAGCAAAGAATTACAAAGACATGCAATGCATACAACGTGTCGGACTATTTGAGATTTGATGACGGGCTATATGGAAGCCTTTGTGACGTAATGATTGTGACGTCATCATACACATGCTGAGCTGACTATGACGTCATACGAGGTTAGATGATGGATGGATACTCTGGAAAGGTGAATTGAGATGTCAGACTCCTGACGTTACACACCCAGATTTTGTTTAGCTATACACCTGTGCAAAAGTTAAGCACCACCCTATTTTTACGCACATGCGAGGGTATATTCATGTGCTATGAAGAAAGCAATAGCATAAACATTTATGTACCCATCCATCTTAGTGCAAGAGGTAATAATGCAACTAGAGGAATGCTGATTATGATGGTGGGGAAACACTGTATGTTTTTGTTTGAACTTGAAAACGAGGCCTGAATATGGTTACTTTGACACAACAGACAACTATTGCCCTACAGTTGACACACGTGGCTAGATTGTCATTAATGGTGTCTGAAAACGAAGTTTAACATCTGTGCACGAGTTTGAGACTGTCATTATTAATACCGGGTATATCCACCTTGTGCCTGGATGACGGCCTGGACACGACGTCTCATGCTGGTCACCAACCGACTGATACGCCATTGTGGTATTCGTTGCCATTCAAGATGGAGTGCGTCTGTTAATTCCTGTAGGTTCTGCACAGGAGGATCCATCCTTCTCACCATGTTTCCCAGAATGTCCCAGATATGCTCAATAGGGTTCATGTCAGGGCTCCTTGTTGGCCATGGTAGGGGTTCGATGGCATTCTGGCGGAGGTATTCATGCACAGCTCTAGCACGATGTGGTCGGGCGTTGTCATCCATGAATATAGGGTGGGTTCCAGGTGCATGATTTACAAAATGAGGGACCACAACTCTATCCAGTATGGAATCTTGATATCTTTGTCCATTTAGTGTTCCAGGTACAGTCAACAGATCCAGCTTACAATCAAATGAGATGCACCCCCATATCATAACGGAACCTCCACCAAATGGAACTTCTTCCATGATGTTACGTTGGTCGTACGCCGTGCGTCTGGACCTCCATACACGAGTTCGACCATCTGTGGCATGAAGCAGGAACCGACTTTCATCGGACCAGTGTACCCGTCTCCAGGATCTCATGTTCCAGTGTCTTCTTTCGTTGCACCACCTCAGACGCTCCTCTTTGTGGTGTGCAGTGAGGAGAGGACGTCTGACAGGTCACCTAGCTTTCATGCCAGCAGCATACAGTCTCCTTTTGACGGTAGACATTGACACTCTATTGCGCGTTTCCCATTGCTGGCTGAGCACTCTGCTGTTGGTGAATGGAGATCTCCTAACAAGGCGTACTAGGGCTCGATCATCACGGGCAGTAGTCTTCTTCGGTCTTCCAGATCTAGGCCTGTCCTTCACCTCGTTAGTTTGCCCATGTTTTGCAATCAAACGACTGATTACAGTATGGTTAATGTTCAGCTGTCTGCCAATCTCTCTGCATGACATACCAGTGGTATGCATGCCTATGATTTGCCATTTCACATGATCACTTAACCTTCGTCTTGCCATAGCGGTTCACAATCAAGAGCTAATTCTCTCTGTACAAATAAACCACGGTCATGAACACAAAATTCCTAATCTTGTCGCCTAAATCTGTATGTAATGTTCTACACCTCAAACTGGACTTTTACATAACTGAACACGTGTGCTGTTTCCCGCCACGCACGGACATCAAGCGGCGTGAAGTCATGCATGCATGTGCATTTCGTACTTGGAATTATGTCAGCTAACGCGGGGACAAAAAGTATGGCAGCCTAGTTGTACCATCATGTTTCTACGTTCTATTGTTTTTGCTGGTGCTTAACTTTTGCACAGGTGTATATATTATAACTGATAGAAAACGGAACACTCTTTTTGATTTAAATCAGTACCAACTTTCAATGCACTGTTTTGATATTGATATTGCCCTGCGATGTTATTCGCTATTGATATTGGCAGTAAAATTATGACATTACATGTTCTGCTTGCTTAAGCGTCAGCCTAACCTACTACGTGCTTGATGTCTTCTCCTAGGACCGCAAAAAATCCAATGCACTTACAATCCCAGGATGAATAAATCATGCGTAATTTCTAACATAATATAAAGGTTTCGGACAAAAGTTATGAGGCGATCTAAGGTCGTTTTGGATAAAGAGATCCGTGATAACAGTGTGCCCATGACAACTACTATTGTACAACCCCGGGTCGACTACCTAATAATTGATATGACCGTGTCAACTTATAACGTGCTTACGGCACGTGCTGAGATGTGAACATAGATTAGCACGAAGAATGTCGGTTACTCTAAAACTATAGTCCTATGTGACTCTATAATTTCAGATTGTCCGCGGCTATGGAATGTGGCTAACCGAACCATATAGGTAATAAAACAAGAGCGTACGTGCACACGTGCAAATGTGTGTGTGTGTGTGTGTGTGTGTGTGTGTGTGTGTGTGTGTGTGTGTGTGTGTGTGTGTGTGTGTGTGTGTGTGTGTGTGTGTGTGTGTTTGTGTGTGTGTGTGTGTGTGTGTGTGTGTGTGTGTGTGTGTGTGTGTGTGTGTGTGTGTGTGTGTGTGTGTGTGTGTGTGTGTGTGTGTGTGTGTGTGTGTGCGTGCGTGGGAAGAGAATAGTATTGAAGAACAACTGGAAAACGCCAAAACAAATAATGTGTCCGTTTACAAAACAGTTGCAACAGAAATGGCTCTAAAGGGCTTTCAGAGAACATCGGATCAATGCAAAGTACGCATTCATACCCTGAAGAGGTCGTACAGGGAATGTAAAACAAACATGAAAAAGAGTGGAAAGGGTAGAAAACCTGCAAATTCTTTGAAGAGTTGGATTTCATACTCGGGAGCAGACTAGCATTATCGCCCTTGAAGGTGATAGTAAGTAAGAAAGCTATAAAGGAAGTAGCTGATGAAAATGAAAATGATGAAAGTGAAAATGATGATGATGATAACGAGTCAATGGACTGTCATTAGATACAGAAGGAAAAAAGGACGAAAGTTCTGTAGAAAAAAAGAATAAGAAAGAATCAGTTGACGACAAAGAAAAAGTAAAGAGCGAAAAGAAAAGAGTGCGGTAGACCAGGTTAGAAGTAGCACTCAAATCAGTCATGGATGGATTCGGTGAAGCGAATGAGAAGGCTGAAGACAAGATTGTTGATCTTGAAAGCCGAAAACTGGATTTGGAGAAACAGAGACTTGACCTGAAAAAGGCAAAAATGGGGTCAGTAGAAAGACAGAAGCGCGAGGAAAGAGAACAGCAATTCAGCATGATGAAGATGATTATGGGAGCTATAGAACACCAACAGGCCGGACAATCACATTTAATGCCATCATTTGCTATGGGCAGGAGTTATTCGCCATATGGTGACGGTCAAATGTACAGCAGTCAAGGTCCTTCGTCACTATCATCTCCAGAGTGTGGTCAGTCGTCTGGAGCTGTGCCTTCATGTGCATCTACAAACCAGGATAACCAGGATGAAACCACTTTTCTCAACTTGTGAAGAGATGTGATTGAACGGAAATGAACAATTAAGGGCACAATGGACATTATGACAGGAAAAACATTGAACAAATGTGCAAGTTTCGCGGAAACAAACTAAACTTTCTTTTATTTTGTGAAGGGGGAATGTCATTTACGGTGTTTTAAAGTTCATATTCAAAATCATTTTTATGGAAAATCTGGTCAGACTATTTTGAAACTTTTAATTTGTTTGAATTTCTTCCCTTGTGTAAAGCTGCATGAGATGATTATGTAATCAAACAAAGGAAAGTATAATTTAAAATGTTGAAACAGTTATATTGATAAATTTAAAGATATGTAGTCGTGAAACAAAAAGTTGACCAATTCTCTTTGGAAAAAGGGAAATTTGGTAAACTTCTTTTTGCTTCACAACTATCTATCTTTAAGGTACCTTAGCTAAATTTAAACGTGACATTAGTCGAAGGTGGTGATATTTTATTCAAACCAACAGTTCTTTTCGTTTATAATTTAGTTAAAGTTCTCATCTACCAATAAATGTAAACCTTTAACTTTAGGCACATTTTTGTATGTATATAATTGTTTTATATGAGACAAGTGAAATTTATTGACCATTTTTATACCAGTTTGACTGAAAGTTGTTGCTTCTTTAGAGATCAACATCTTTCAAACTGTTTTCAAAATGTTCACCAAATTTCACTTGTCTCATATAAAACAATTATATACATACAAACATGTGCCTAAAGTTAAAGGTTTAAATTTATTGGGAGATTAGACTTTAAATAAATTATAAAAGAAAAAGAACTGTTGGTTTGAATAAAATATCACCATCCTTCGACTAATGTCACGTTCAAAGTTTCACTGCCACTGAATTGTTTAAAGTTCGTTATTCAAGCAAGCCTCTGCAGTCTCATCGCAAAGGGCCTTTGCACAGCGGACAGGTTCGTCACCTCCGTCCTGTATGTCCATTTGTTCTTCATCCGTGGCATCTTCTCTGTTTTCATCCCACTTATCCCTGTAGGTTTCATTTACACTCTCACATATGTTATGTAGAACAACACAACAAGCAATCACTGTGCAAGCAAACTTCACATCGACATCCAGTCTCTTCTATAAGCATCGGCAGTGCCCCTTTAACTGCCCAAAGGAGTTCGCTGTTGTCATCCTTTCCTTGCTGAGGCGATAGTTGAATGTATTCTGAGCTGGAGTAAAGTTGGCTCTGTTGGTAAATGACTTTAAAGGCCAAGTCATCAAAGGGTAGGCCGCATCACCAAGTAGTACCACTGGCATATTGGAATCACCAATCCTCTTGCTCCATATGGGGAAAAGGGTACCACTATCTCCTTGGATGTAAATGTCAGAAATGGCAAACACACGTGCATCGTGACCCTGACCTGGCCACCAAATGTTAATGTCTATAAACATGTATCGGTGGTCACAAACTCCCTGCAGGATCAGGGAATAAAAACCCTTCCTGTTCAAGTAATCTCCATGTGACTGTTTGGGTGCGATGATGGGAATGTGGCTGCCATCAATTGATCCTGCGCGGTTAGGAAAACCCCATCTTTCCTCATATCCTGGAATCACACCCTTCAAGGCTTTTCCCTCAGGGAAGGTGACATATTCATTCAGTAGGATTTTAATTATTGCTTCACACATCCGATGAACACAAACACACGCAGTTGCCTTCCCAACACCAAAGCGATTACCGACTGTCCTGTATTCTGCCGATGATGCGAGCCAGTAAATGGCAATTGCTACCTTCTTTTGGACATCCAGTGGTTCTTCAACAGTATTTTTTCGAAGGAAACAGTTCATCTTCGAGTCTTTTACAAATAAAGTTAAATGTGCCCCGCCTCATTCTAAAGTTTTCTAACCAGTCTGTGCCTTCAAAGCGCTGCAGAACATCATTGTCGTACTATTCCTTTGACCTACATTTTCTTCTGATATCTCTGGCATTTGAACAACCCAGAATAAGTCCTATACTAAGGACATAAGGTGACTTTCTATGCTTACGGAAGCTTTCCAGTCTGAGCATGTCCATGGCAATAACAGAAATGAGTGATTTAGAGAATTTATTACAAATTTACCTATGATACCAAAACTTCGTATGAACGAGTAGCAAATATACTTTTGCACACAAGTGTAAATCCGCACGTGTGCAAATTTGCATATATGCAAAATGTCGACGTATAAGATAAAAGAATCGACAGAGCTGCCGTAGACCATAGACCGTAACATCGTCCACCTAAATTGTTGCACTTGTTGAATAATGCACACCAATTTCTTTGCTACTGACACAGTAAAAGATAGAATATTGACATCAGAGTGGTACGAAATAAAGCCGCCCTAATCCAGTTTCGCTTAAATCTGTCAACTTTTATCTTTAATTCTAGATAGGGCCACCTTTGACATGATTTTTCTCATGCTGTTTACGAGCAGGATTGGCCTGGGGTTCGAGAGAGCGTCAGATGGTTTATTGAGATTAGGAAGTATAATAATAATAATAATAATAATAATAATAATAATAATAATAATAATAATAATAATAATAATAATAATAATAATCTTTATTTAAGAAGGGTAAATATTCAGTAGCCTGATTTTGGAGAGGCGCGCACAGGATCATATATACGATGAGTGTATCTTTCCCACAGCATCTACTGGAAGGTGTTGTTCAAAACGTAAAGTTGATGATGTGTCAAATGGACGCCGAGATGACATCAGGGGCATGATAGTGAAGTTGATGCTATCTGGCGAGGACATTCTTTAGGATTGTCATTGATTTCCTAACCTCTGCTCTCTTATTGGGGTTTGTAGGCGTCTTGGAAGGCCATTACCCGGGGTGTGGGTATTGGCCAATCTTCTGTCGTTTGAAACATTCTATGATTGTCCCAGCTTTTCTCTGGTCAGAGCAAGGTCGAAGTGTCTATGAGAGTTGTGTACAGCGAGTTGTTGCCGTGATTTGCAGATTTTAATGCATTGCTCTGAAATCTGAAATCGGTTATCAGCGGAAGTGATACCTTTCACCAGGTCAGCTGCCTTATTGATGGGGCTGTTCTTACAAACATTGATTTCGCACACGACCTTGCTGCGGGTTTTTCTTAGTGCAGTGTTATTTTTTTGCTGAGTGTTTTGACATATGTGTCTTAATAGGTTCTGTTGCTGGGAGAGGTTTGTTACAAGTGCACCATAAAAATACGGCCTCTCTTGCATGCTGATCATCTCAGTAAAACTTATTCGGTTCGTAAAATGGGATTGGCTGCGTAAAACGGGATTCGGTAGATTGCAACAACGGTGATTAGGCATGGAAAGTTAAAAGATGTTCGCTTATGACGTTTGAAACCGAGCTTAGACGAAGTAAATTTGAAAGCAAATGTATATTTTCGATGATGGCAGACTTTTAGCCTCAAACGTGTTGTATTTATGACGTGGTCATGGGTTTGATTTCGACAGTAATCAAGATTTCTCTCCGTTTTTTTATCTTCAAATATCTTTATACATAAAGGCTGTTTTGAAGATATGTCATCAAACACCTATAGTTCGCTCTATTCACTACACATATATGGTGTATACCACACATCTGGCTTCTCTGGAAAATTTCGAAAATCGCATCTGAATGTGCCAGCTATAGAAAAAGTGAGTAAAACGGTCTTCAGGTTAGTAAGTAAAGCAGGCTTTGGTTAGAAAGTACAACTTAATATAGTTTTACAATGACCGAAGACCATTTGTTTGCAACTGGTTTTATGAAGCATGTTTTAAATCTAAGCCAGAAACGGCATCAAATCAAATTATTTTCAAAACAGTCAAAAGTAACAACTTTTGGTCGAAATAAGTTTCTAAACAACATGTCATGAACTTCGATGTAAGCAATGCTGTACATTATTGCCATTTCTACCTGTGTATGAGGTTGTGCTAAGATTAATTCCACCAATAAATATCATTTCCTCAGATACATAATAACACTGATGATATTTGCATTACTTTAAGCTTACAGATGGTAGGTGTCTGGTGTGTGCACGATTCTTGCCAATGGGCCTCTCAATTTTAGCTATGCCCCGCCCATCACTAGCTAAGCTCCACCCACACCTCGCTGTGTTGGGATTGATCGATCACCAAATGCACTGGCTATCAATTTCCTGAAAACTATACAGGGAAGCTGTTGAATATTTTGTAACTAATTTGACTGGGTGCTGTTGCTGCCTATGGCAGCAACAGCGCCCAGTCAAATTAGTTTCAAAATATTCAATAGAATATTTATTAAATAGTAAAAGCAAACAATTTGTACAACAACGCATAGGCCGTCTTCAGATATGCGTTCGTGACGTACTTATCGACGTCATTCATGACGTCATTCATTATGATGTCATTGTACACATCGCGCAGTTCATTATGACGTCATATGATGGGTGGGCACTCTGGAAAGGTGAGTTGATCCAGTCTCAATGGGCGTGCTTCATTATGTTCTAACACATAAGCGACCCATACCAGGGTACTTAATACACTATAAGCCCTCCGCCCTCTATAGTCAAGAGGCAGAATTTCAAAATATGACTCACCCTAAGCAGCTGTGGTAGACGCTAGAGACCGGCAAATATCATTTCTAGGATCGCTATGGAGTTTCACTAGGCTAGTCCATGGCTAGGCAAAAAACAGCAACTGTGGTGGTCTTAAGACATGTCTATTTGCACGACAACAGAAAGATATTTTTGTAAATCTTATTATAAATCGTGACCATTAAAGGTTGTCAATCTAAAGCTTTGTCCCGAATAAATCCTGGCCACTCTAAACACATATTCACCCGCCACTTTACGGTTTGACTTAGGGTCATATTCTTTTCGATATGACTTTCGTATCGGGTTTAACCGATTATCGATTTTATAGGTGACTTCTATTACGAAAATTTTGAAATCCATTCTCAAAAACGCGTAAGAAAAACGATCGTTAATAACACGACAATAGAACAGTTTTATTTCCTGGTACAAATTCTTGCCGCATGACACATATACTTAATATACCCCATGCCCATCGTAGTAGAGGTGGGGAGAGCGGTCCCCCTTTTTACACACCTTTATCTTTTGTTCTTTTCATTTGTGCTCTCCTTCGTTATTTTGACACGTTTTTTCCTTTAATTTCTGCCGCCTTTTGTGTCGGGTTCCTTTGACGTGGGTCCAGATCTCCCCTGTTTTGATTGGATGGTAGATGTAGTGGGTGACCATACGCTCAACACCTCATTAAATCACGTGTCTCCTGTCATCCAATGAGGTGAACGTACGGGTAATTATTGTAATGCGATTGACAAGGGTTAATGAGGGTTATTAAGCGCCGATCTCCAGCCAGGGCATACACACAAAGGGTTAATGTATTGCATAAGGATGATTGTAATTCTAAATGGTCAATCTATTAAGGGATTGTGGAAGATGACTCTGTTAGTCTAATGGATTGATCATTCATCAGAGTCGTACAAAGTTCAGTGAATCAATTTTTAATCGAGTTAGATTAATAACTACCGATTATATTTTTAATGTGCCTCGAATGGCCATGCAATATTGGAAAAAATTCCAGCCTAAGTTGACTCAGGGTTTGGATGTGTTATAGGCACTGATTCATTCAGTTTTCAATTAATATTGCCGCCATAAGCCCAAAAAAATTAGTTTCAAAATATTCAACAGCTTACCAATATAGTTTTCTGGAAATTGCTAGTCACATGTATTAGCTGATAGTAAAAATTGGAATATTCGCTAACACAGTTTCAACAGGTTTCAAGTTTATTGAAGTAGGCCTACTCCCGGGTGACTATAACAATGTGTATGTTCCAGTCATGAAAACCCCCATAATAATGAGTGGGCATGCATGAGCTTAGATTTCACCCACGGCAATATTGCCAACAGCTGGGCTAGTAGAACTACATGTTTCTCTGTTCGCTAATGCTCCCACACCCACACTCCAACCATTGTTATGAATAGCGATCATATAGCCCACTTAGACTGGTGTGCCATATTCAATGTTATCGATTTTTCTTACAGACTTTAATTTGGGATGGGTCATTTGCCTGGTGTGCCAGGTGTTGATGTAACTCTAGAGACTATGTAAAAATTGTAGGTCTGGGAAAAGCGAAAAGCGCCTTTGAAAGCTATTTATAATGCACATATGTTAAAAACAATCTAAAAACCATATTGTTAAAACAACTGCAGCCAAAAAAACAGAAAAACTAATTTCGTTCCGCGAAACATCGTTTTTATTACAACTTTCCATTTTGATAATTCTATCATTTTTGTATATCTGCCAGTGACTATATAATTGAAATCACAGACACTCCATGCAAACGATGATACAGAACTAGCCACACCAAGTCGATAAAAGGGGCTGGACTGTAACGGCATTATTTGTCTTGCAAAAAACATTAAAAGTTATTTATTAGCTGTACTGTAACATCTTGCAGCAACATAATAATATACACTTTATTTAACACTTTAATACCTAATAGTTTCAAAAATATAAAATAAAATATTTACTTATTGAATTTCAATTTGTTGACCATGAGAAGACTATCTTTAAAAAGTTTACCACTGGAATGACTAGCTCTCTTATCTAGCCAGTGATTCCAGTCGTAATTTTCAAAAAATTGGTTAAATCCGCCAATGACTCTATAATTGAAATCATGGATACGCCATGCACACAATGATACAGAACTCACCATAATGAGTTGATAATAGGGGCTGGACTGTAACACCATTATTTGTCTTGCAAAAAACAATTAGTTATTTCTTAGCTGTACTGTAACATCTTTCAGCACCATAATAATATACACTGTATTTAACCCATCAATGCCTAATTTGTTTTAAAAAATAAAATATTTACTTATTGAATGTCAGTTTGTAGACAAAGAGAAGACTATCTTTAAAGGTTTATCACTGGGATGACTGGCTCTGTTATTTAGCCAGTCAATCTAGTGGTAAATTGAAAAAAAATAGCCTTCTCTTGGCCTGCGAATGTTCATTCCCCAAAACCACCACAGAGGCCAGCTTTAGCCGGCTTCTTTGTGAAAGGGTTAATCAGAGTACAAAAAACTAAATTTTTTTTAGAGAAAACATGATAAGGGTTAAAAAATTGTTTAATGAAATTGAAGGATTAGATCCTAAGACTTTTTGAACACTTGCAAAGTCTAAGACATAATGCTAATTAACAAGGAAACTGTACACAGGCATAATAGTCAGATATAGAGCTCTAGCTGATGATGAACATTTTCAAATCTGTGCTGTTGAAAACTGTTGGTGTCTTTAGCATCAACAAGCTCAGGCAATATTTTTTCAAAATGAACATTAATGGTTGCTTCAAGTTGTTGCTATGCGGATTTGCGCCCACGCATTTATATATGCAGCTGAGTGTGGTGGGTCGTACATACAAACCTATACCCACACATGCAGCCACAAGGCCGCTGTATATGCGGCCACACAGATTTGCGGCCAAATGAATTTGCAGCTGTACGTGCATCTGTATGTGCAGCCGCACATCTATACATACATTAGAGTGTGGTGGTCGCTCATACATACAAACCTATGTCTGTACATGCGGCCTTGCAGCCGCATATGCCACATATGCGGCCGCACAGATTTGCGGGCGCACATTTATATATGCGACTGAGTGTGAGATTGGAGCTGTTACAACCAGTCCTGTAAAATGTCTCAGATTCAATCCCTTTCACTTCGGTTTAAACAACCCAAAGAGGAGGACGTGTATTTTATCTACATAGTAGTTAGGGGAAAATTAGGCAGTAAAAAGATTACCATAACCTGAAAAAACCTTCACCAATTTATATTAAAGCAAAAGGTTTATCCTATAATCAATATACCAAGGCATAAATGTGTTGACTGCGATTGAACTTTTGCTAGGTCACTTGACCTAGTGCGACAAAAGACCTGATTCCATAGCAATGAAGATAGAGAAAATCTAGAGATTGAAGATGAAGAAATAACATTGAAGAGTGAAGATGATAAGCCAATGGATTCAGAGAGTGAAGCCTGTGATGAGTCAATGGAGTCTGAGAGCGATGATGCCTTAACAGAGTATGAGAGCGATGATGAAGGTGATTATGAAGGTGAAGTCATAGACAATGACTCAATGGAGTCTGAGAGCGATGATGCAGATGAAGATGAAAAAGAAGTCATAGGCAATCTGGAACTCTTTGTCATATTCCAAAATATTAAGCAGGACTTAGATGCTGAACAGTCAGGTTTAGAAGATGAGGGTGATGGAGCGAACATAGACCCCCAAAGGTCTATTTCCGTATATGAGGATGCTTTAGTTACAAAGTGTACTGACATAATGCACCAGTGGAGAGGATTACAGAACTCTATGCTCATTAAAATAATTCATATGGAAATTAAATATATTAGCCCAGATAGGGACGCATACAATGAAGCAGTATTCACAGCATTTCACAAAAGACAATTTCTGATCAGAGTATGCAAGCAACAATTTAGATGCTGACGTTGATGATGATGATGATGATGATGATGATGATAATGATGATGATGATGATGGTTCACGCACACATGCACCGATGCACGCACATACACGCGTGTGCATGACAATGTATAGTTATTTGAAAGTAAAAAAATTATATCCAATTGTATTTTTGTATTTGTAATTTTTCAATTAAACCACATTTGACTGAAAGTTGCTGCTGTTACCATGACCAATGATAGGATTTGCGTGTTTTCTTTAACCACATTGCAATACTGTCAAAGCACTCATTGTTCTGTTCATAATGAAGACGATTAAAACTGGCTTATACAGTAATCTTGAGGAATGTCCATTTGTAGGCCGAGACAAGAATATTTTTGGAAATTTACCATTGTAATGACTGATTCGATAACTGAGCCAGTGATTCCAGTGGTAAATTAAAAAAAATATTCTGGTGTCGGCTTGTAAATGAACATTAAATAAGTAAATATTTTAATACAGCTGTTGCAATTCAATTCAATTATAAGACTATGTGTATCTGTAATTGAGTAATTTTATCATTTATACATTAATTTATATATTCGTGTACTCAAGGAAGTTATCGAAATAAACTCGAATTGAACTGGTGTAGGGCCGAGTTGTACACACAACCCACCAAGCTAATGACCCCACTAAACTTAAAACTCTGTAAGAAAAATCGATAATGCTTGTTTTGTCCAGCTTAGGAATCAATTACCGGTACAATCCAGCACAGAAATGACCTAGAAAATTATTTAAAAAAAATAAAATGTACAGTCGAATATTTTGAACACAAACTGGATTGAAAGACATTGTTGCATAAGGCAGCAATTGTCTTCAAATTAAACTAAGCCCAAAATACACAAGAGAGCAGTTCTTACTAACATGTTTTCTGTTCACGTTTATAGACAATTTATATTAGCCCTGAGCAGTACTGTATATAGGCTATGTTATGAAAAAAAATCGATAACGCTGAGTAGTACAGACCAGTCTGAGCAGGATGTATGCTCGTTATTCATAGCAATTGTCGGGGGGGGGGGGAGGACGGGATGGGGGGGCATTAGCGAATAGAGAAATGGGTAGTTCTACTAGACCAGCTGTTGCCACTATTGCTTTGGGTGAATGCTAATTTTGTGCATGCCAAATCCTCATTGCGTTTCTTTTCATGACTGGAACGTACACATTGTTATGTATGGGAGTAAGCCTACTTCAATAAACTTGAAACTTGTTGAAATTGTGTTAGCGAAATTACTAATTTTTAATATCAGTAATACATGTGGCTAGCAATTTCCAGAAAAATATATGGGTAAACTGCTGAATATTTTGAAGCTAATTTGACTGGCCGATATTACTGCTTGTGGCGACAAGAACGTCCAGTCAATTTACTTTCAAATTATTCTACATAATGTTTATTAAAAGGTAAAGACATACCATTCATATAACTTGATGGTTATAACGGAATATCCAATTGCCGGCAGTGTGCTAATGGATCTTTCCATCTTTAGGCCATCTCTAGCTAAGCTCAACCCACACTCGATCGTGTTTGGATCAATCAATCTCCAAACTCCCTGACTAACAGTTTCCGAAGATAATCCTCAGTGTGTAATATAGGTTTTAAATATGGTGTCGGTATATCGCGCAGCCTTACACTGGACCCATGTGTATTGAAATTCAATCAACTGGTCCCTTAAAATCACAATACTAATTGGTCTGTCGAAATAAATTGTGAAATTGTAGTTTGATACAACTTTGTCAAAGCTCATGATCATTGTTGACAAAGTTATCAAACAAATTATCGATATAGCGAGCTCAGTTAAAACTTCTTAATTGGAATGGGCAATCCTTAATGAGAACTTTATTTTAGAATTTCAAATACTCGCACACACACGCACGCACGCACGCACGCACGCACACACGCACGCACGCACGCACGCACGCACGCACGCACGCACGCACGCACGCACACACGCACGCACGCACGCACGCACGCACGCACACACACACACACACATTCAAGCACACACCAAGCATGCACGCACACACATGTGCAAGCAAGCATGCACGCATGCACGCACACATATATGCACATATGTACGCACACACGCATGCATGCACACACGCATCAGAGATTAATTATTCTTTGCCTAATTTGTACTCCCAGGTTTCTCTTGCTATTAGTAAATACGAACAGTCGCACACACATAAAGCAGGGTGACACATCCTATATAAGCTTCGTAGGTATCAGTAGATTCTCTTGGATCAATTAAGCAAATCACTGGATTACAAATATTAATTCTTCCAAGCCATGCGAACTGGCAGGCAACGTGCTCAGTGGCCAGGTGGCCGCTGTCCCATGCTCATATCCACTCTCGAGGACCGGGTGTTTCCGGAAGCAGTGCTTTCTGTGGCAGTAGCTCTAATGGTGGTGGAAATGGTGGTAGTTGCATCAGCGGGAGCATCTGTGGCAGTGGTGATGGCGATGGCACGTTCGACAATGAGGAAGGCAAATCTACCCAGTGTGCATGGTCGAAAAAGCTGATGGGTGGCTCCTTCTAGGGAGAGGGATCTGTTTGGGTTAATCATGTGGGAACAGGAAGTGAGTGCAGATGAGGTGCATGCAAGATGGGAGGAAAGGGCCAAAGGTGGCTCTCTTCCCTGGACGTGGCTTTGGTTTTCCTGCCTGCGTTTCGAACCAAGCTCTGTTTTAAGCATCTCTCTCTCTCTCTCTCTCTCTCTCTCTCTCTCTCTCTCTCTCTCTCACTCGTTCACTAATGTTTAGGTTTTCTTAAGCTCTGTGCGTGGTATTGTTTAGGCATAGGCCGAAAGGTAGCACATGTGGGCGACGTCGTGAGCAATTCACTTCCATGATGCCTCAGTGTCCTATCCAAACTGGTGTCGCTTTGGAGACTGGAGGGCCCGTGGTGTAGCAGAAGGGGAAACTGTCTCGGGGGTGGTCCTAAGAGGGCTGGCGAGAAAGCGTTTTTTTCTATCTTATCCTGGGCTGTTGGTATGTCACTAGCATTTGCTAATCGTTCCATCAGTCAATACAACTAAGATTAGTCGATCGCAGTAGTCATTTGGCACTGAAACTAGTTATCTCTGAGCAATCAGCGTAAAGCATATTCTACTTTGGTGTTTGCAAACAAAGGAGGAAGCACAGGGCATGAAGATTAATGGCTGTCACCTAGTTGATCTGATGAAGTCTATTAAAGTGGCTCCCGCATAAGGCAAAATTTTTAGAACCTAGAGTGTTTGCGTGGTTTAAGGCCTCTATCGGCCACAAAAGGATGCTATCGGTTAGGTTGTGTGAGAGCCTCTTCCATTGCAGGGTCAGGCAAGTCTTTCACTCAGAGCCTGGATCATCATGAACGATGCCAAAAAGATATTGACGTGGCACAAAGGACAGTCCTTCGAAGTTTAAGATGCACGAATAAACCCATGCAAATAAAAGAGGAACGAGTTTGATGGAACCCTGCTGAGGGCGAGTGCTATGAAAACAGACAGACTTGGCAAAGATTCCGGTGATGCAGCGATTATTGGGTTCTGTTACTAGAACCAGTGTTAACAGCAGGATCCAATAATTACATAAGCATTGTCTTGACCACTGGCCTAACAGTCTAAAAATAGAAGCGGAATGCTTCCTAAACTTGACTCTTTAGAGGATCTATGCCACCATGTCTAAAATCCAACCTAGGGGGCTCATTTTCAGTGTCTTAGTGTTTAAGCAGTGGAGTTTCCTCTTGAAAATACGTTAGGTAAGAGCCACAAGACCCGTCAGATGGTCGAAAGCATGATGGGGGTTGGTTGAAGCTTCTTCTTCTTTTCGTTCGCTGATCATACCGCCAGTCCTGTAAGTGACTATCGACATGATCATAAGTTGAATCTGAAACAAGAAACGTCCATGGGAACGACCTTACATTGCATGAGGCAATGTCACGGCATCGAAGTCATTCACAATGGAATGATGGTGAAAGGAGGCTTCGAGTTCTGTTATTTGAGTGAGGGAAGGTGAGATGAGAGGCATGGCAAACCGAGGTCTCAGCTTTCCTAATCGCAACCATTCTTTCCTACTCGAAAGAGACTCTTCTCAGGCCTGTAAATTGAAGCAGCACTGATCGGGGAAACCAAGTGCGCACACCGTGTGTGGCAACTTCGATATGAGCTAACAGGGAAGATGGTAAAACCCCTCCAGCGACAAGATACTACTTGATGCCAGACTAAATGAAATGCGGGGACCTACTGAATGGAAAGATAAGTGGCCTTTTTGACGGGGTGGGGAAGGGTGGGTGGAATCCGTCCCTTGGCACGAAAGGTGTCACCTGCTTCGAAAGAAGTGACAAAAAGAACACAAAAAGGTAAACATCCTGCTTTGCTTTACAATATTCCCTTTTGAAGAAAGGAGCAACACCATTGCAGTGCTATTAGTTTGCCTTCATGCCGAACGGTGCATGGGATCATAGTCTGAAGACTGACAGTCTGGTTTTAGAGCATTCCCAGTAGAAAAGGGGAACTACCACTGCGGGAAAGTTAACAGATGAGGCGCTTAAGGCAATATATCTAACATTCTGTAAAGAAAAAGCAAGTTAGATTAGTGTGTTCATTTAATATTTAGAAAACATGCATGGTTCAATTTATTTCAAGCGCAGAAGAAAATTAAGTAATCATGGTCAACAGTCCCGTCAAACGCAGGGTCTAGGTTTGGATAGTGCAAACATTGCCAGCTTTTAGCCAACCTCGGTAGCTATATACCTGGGGTACAACGTCTCGTGGTGGCTTAGCCCTCGGTGGCCAAAGATCAGAACAAGCAGAGTGAGTGGTACTTCCAAAGAATGGATGAAAGTTGAGCGGTTCCTCACAAGAAGCGTGGTCACAGAGGCGACACAAAAGAGAAGAATAATAGTTCATCCAAACTGGGTGACACAAGGTGGCACAAGGCGGAATGGTAGAATTCTGAATCAGCATTCACAAAGTAAAATGCTTCGTTGTTGTGGAAGGAAGATCTCTCCGAAAAGAAGGCAGAAAGTGCTGGAAACCAAACTTGATCGGAGGCGAGTACTGATTGGCCGTTTCCCCCGAAGTTTTCTTAGTAGTAGAATGAGGGCAGCAGAAGCAATTCGAGGCGAAGTTCTGGTGCAAATGAAGTAAATAGTTCTGCTGGTGTGCAATTGGATTTACTTCACTTCGGAGTCAGGGTGTGTGGTGAGGTCTTTTAATCAGCGGAGTAGTCTGAGTGGTAAGATCCCAGTGAAGATTTCTGGATTCGGAAGAATTTTGGATAGCTATTAGTTCTTATGGTTTATTTGGCTACTTTTTATTGGTGGCCATTATAAAAATTAGGCTATTCCACTGCCTATGTAGATGTTGGCCCTCTCCGAGTGGTTAAAGTCTCAATGGTTCCTCAGTGCATTTTACCCGTCATTTCTGAACCATGGAGTGGAGGGACATATACCGTCGACGGGGGGGGGGGGGGGGGGGGGCGAGGCATCCCGAGAACAACCTCGTCATGGTTGGTTTTCTAGCGTAGAGCGAGCAGCTTTTATACGTTCAGCTCTGCCTCTCATTATCTTTTTTACGAATGGCAAGCTTTCCTTAAGCAAGCAACAGTCAATTGGTAGTCATTCTTACACTCACACCAGCTTTCGTAGCATTCAGCAGGAGCCAGCGAGTTCAATGACGAGACTGTATTCAAGTCATTTTCACTTTGGGGATGTTCAGCGATTTATCTGCTAAAATGTCGCTCTTTGTCTGTCTTGACCCGTTATTAACATTGTGAGGAACCGGAAACCTCATGCTTTCTAAAGGTACCAAACGGAAACTCGGAAACTTTTGTGATCATGGTCATTACGCAAGGAAGAAATCGTGCAAAGATCATATTTACAAACTAAGTGTCCAGTCAGTTAAACCTCACGCCATGAGAGATAATCCTGCCTATTACCGAGGTACTCCAAGTGGGCTGGTGAATACTGCGCAGAGGTGGCGAATCGTGTCTTAGACGTTTTCTCCATCATACATGCTTTAGGTATCGGCATCTTCAGAGCGGCCGTAGCGCATCCTAGAGGGTGGATCACCAGTTCTGTGTTGGCTATTCCTTCCTGTCGCCCAATCACAGCTCTTTCCTGTTACTTATTGTGCTATTATTTCATTGACTCCCCTCTCTGAACCTGACTTACGTCTCTCGTGACGAGCATAACCTTTGCTCCAAACACCATAAACCTATATTCTCATTGGCATACTCTCTCGTCTGAGGGCCGGATTCCACATACACATCCAATCGTTTGAGTTTTTAATCTTTCGAGTAATTTTGCTAAAACATCGAGTTACTCGGTACATAAGTAAGTGCCAGATCATAAGTCAGTGAATGAACATGACGACTTTATTGCAGCTCTAATGCTTTATCTCGAGGTTTCTGGTATAATGAGCTATAGGATCTCCTCATTTAACGATGGAATCCGAGCGCACATTTCACCTCCACTCTGCTCCGCCCTACCCCTCAGACTTTTATTAATATTTTTTATTACCCCAGACTTGCGATCTGGCTGATTTCTTCATATCTCCTGGACTGCTGCTGCTTCTGATGGCTTGTGAGTTATGTCTTGTAACACGAAATGCAGTTAAGTAGCAGTGCGTAAGATTGGTTGTCTGATACAAGGGGACTCAACCCCAAGGGCGGGGTATCTGCCTGACAGACGTATTGGATAAAAACTAAATTAACAATTCTTTCGCTAAAACAGCCCAAGTACCTACTTATATTCCTCCGATTGTACACGCCATTGTTAGGAATGAGGTGTCGATTTAGGATTAAGGAGCGGTCAACCAGACATGAGCAGAAAGCGCACACAACAGGAAATATGCCAAAATGTCAATCTCAATAAAATTTCTATTGTCAATGACCAAAATAGAATAGCTGTCACGCACGTCATGGCCACCCAAACGTCTTTCACAGGGCCATGTGAGAGGAAGAGCAGACTCCCGATAGTAGTCCTCATAGTAGTATTGTAAGGTCCTTTTAGCCGAAAAAAATTCCACCTATAGCCTATAAGTCATCTTTTAAACATCTTGTGAAATAATGCGCGCAGATGCAGCTGTAAAATACAAGATTACATGTTACATATATATATCTATTCAATTGAACAAATACATTACAATCCGCCCACCTATGCTATTTCTGGTTGCTATCTGTCTGCAGACGTACTAATCTCCCCTATTTTCTCCATGTTCGCTTCTGATTGGCGGCCCGATATCATTGAGTAGATCTCCGATGCGTCATTCTATTTTCTGACCCCTACTTTAATAATTAATTCTTTCTTCTTAAAATATGCCAAAAGTAGTGTACTGTACCCATAATTTCCGTTATCCAACATGAACGTGTTATTACACTTTAAACTTAGGGCCTACTCATTTGACAGATGGTTAGGATTTAAAAGAAACTAAAAATGTTTTTTTATTTTGTGTGAAGACGGATGTAAATATTATCATTTTAGCATATAGAAATCAATGTCACGGCATAAAACATTCATTTAGGCAACAAGAACATTATAGATGTTTATCAGCTGCTTATTTTCATTCCAACCCTCTTGAATTTTTACGGTTAACATAATTATGTTTGCTTTTATGAGTAACACTATCAAGATAGTAATTCAGTATGCTAAGATATAGATTCTTTGACCAAACATCGCGCACACATTTAGGCATTAAGAAGACTACTATATGATAACTAGAAGAAACAAAATGCTTTCATCGATGATCATTTCGGACATTGGTGTAGTCATCCCCAAATATTTGTAAAGAAGTGCATTCTCTTTAAAACTGTTCGATTGTTTAAAATCAACTTCAAACCGTGATACTAAAGAGATGATTAGTCACTGGATTGTATTTTTGGAATGATATTAGTATGGTGTGCTTCTGGTAAGGAAGATAAACAGAACATACACACAGAGAATATCTTAGTTTACCTCCACTTTATACCAAGGTAAATTTCACAATAATGGTTAAGACATTGTTTATTATTTGGGAAAACAACTTGACGTCGATTATTAGCTAAATATCTTCAAAATATTCAGCTGATTCCAATGTCAGTTCAATGTCAGTTCAGTTGATCTATCTTTGAAGGCCATTAATGTCAATTTCAAGAAGATCATATTGCATAACTTGTATATATTTAAGCCTAATTTGATTGCACCCCGGTGGTTACATCGCCAGCAATGCTAAGCTTATTATCAAATTAAGGTCAAATTGTTTCACTTATTGTGCTGAGGGGACATAGGTAATCCAGTGGATGTTTTAGTGAATGGAGTTGGGGTGTGGTGTGTGGGTGTTGGATTAGACCAACTGTTTAAATGGAAAGGTGAGGCACTGCTAGAGAAATGGAGGAATCCAGTTTTAGCTATTTTACCCATCTCTAGCTAAGCTTCGCACACGGTTCGCCTGTGTTGGTCGATCGAACTCGGAACTCCCTGAATCCCAATTTCCTGAACTATACAGGTAAGCTGTTGAATATTCTTGAAACTAATTTAACTGGGTGCTGTTGCTGCCTAGCAACAGCGCAAAGTCAAATTAGTTTCAAAATATGCAACACAATGCTTATTAAGTAGTAAAGACATACAATTCTTACAATCTGACGGACTATTAAGCGTTTATGACGCACTATTTCTGTCAATTATAATTGCGGATTATGACACTGGCTTGTGACGTCAACCTAAGCTCCAGTGTACGTTCGCTGACATGACACATATAAATTCCCATGTATACATTACAAATATGCCCAAATATGTTAGAAATTGCGCAGCAATTCGCTTGAAGCGCATCAGGTAATTACAACATGTGCAAGCACGGTCTCGTTGTCACATAGGTAGCTTTGCTAAAAATATTTTTAAAAAGCTGGCAGAACGGCCAACCAACTGACGCGTCAACAGAGGACCAAACAACCGACTGGCAAACATGCCGACAGATAGGCACGGCCAACTTATACATGTTGCGAGTCACAACTAAAAATATCAGATAACATGTCTGGGCCAGTATATCTGACATCATGTCACCAACGTGACGACCGATTTCCAACATAAAATATATCAATTGTATGGGACATGAGGATGTGAATCTATGTGTACGGGCGATGTCTTCTAATCTAATTATATCTCCATTCCAATAGAATTTCAATGAAAATGGGCCAAAATCTGCGGGATTTGACAACCGCCTCTTCAATCACAAATTTTCTGTTTCGTTAGCCTGTTTAATAAAAAAAAAAGAGCGAGGGGTTGGGAAAGAGGATAGGGAGAGTTGGGCGGGAGGGAGAGAGCGAGATAAAGGGAGAGAGATGGAGGGAGAGTGAAAGTTTATGGGAGGAAGGAGAGGGAGGAGGGGAAGGGAGGGAGCGAGGGATGGAGACAGAGAGAGGGAGATAGAGAGAGAGAGAGAGAGAGAGAGAGAGAGAGAGAGAGAGAGAGAGAGAGAGAGAGAGAGAGAGAGATAGGGGGAGGGAGGGAGGGGGGCGGAGAGGGAGAGAGAGAGAGGGTGGAGGGAGAGGGGAAGAGGTGGAGAGGGGGAGAGGGGGAGAGGGGGAGAGGGGGAGAGGCGGAGAGGGAAGGAGGGAGGAAGAGAGAGAGAGAGAGAGAGATAGGGGGGAGGGAGGGAGGGAGGGCGGAGAGAGAGAGAGAGAGGGTGGAGGGAGAGGGGGAGAGGGGCAGAGGGGGAGAGGCAGAGAGGGAAGGAGGGAGGAAGAGAGAGAGAGAGATAGAGAGGAGGGTGGGTGGGATGGAGAGAGAGAGAGAGAGAGAGAGAGGGGACTATAATTCATCTCCAGTAACCAGCAATAATGCATACATATCGTGCAGTTACGTAGCTTTAATACAGGTGTTTGGTTTGGTCGGACAATAAATTAAAATTGACAGGGATTATTTCTCTCGTACTTCGAAGAAATATTAGCTATGTAGACGTCATATAAACGAAGGGGAACTTCCCATAACAAAGAGGACGTGAAAAAATCCAATCTCATCATAACATATCTTGTAGTTATTCTAATAGTTGAATGTTGTTTGACTAGTGAAGCGTTTCATCGTTTCACACCGGTAAACTCAGAAGTATGGAAGTAAATTTGCCACTATATCCACAAACAGAATGGCGCCATGTCCTCATAAAATGCCCAATTAAACACGCCATTAAACTAAATATGTAATATTGCAATCTGTCGAATAAAGATATTATTATACGGCAAAAGCCGCAAAACTGTATTAAATCTTCATGAACTTAGTTACATGCATATTTAACTAGCCAATGGACCTTTCCAGAGTAATGACATCATATGACGTCATGATCAGCTAAGCAGCGTGTAGGATGACGTCATAATCATTACGTCATAAATGATTCTATTAGGCCTGTCTTTAACTCTTAATGGGCTTGTTAAGTGATGACGTATTTCCGGGTTCAGCTCGATTGTTAAATACACAAAACAATGTTTTTGTTTAACAACAAATGATGACGTCATAAACACGTACTTACGATGTAATAAAGCAAAATACACACTTTCGGGTTGCGAATCACGCGCAATGACGTCATACTTCACAAGCCCATAGTCCGACACGTTGTAAGAATTGTATGTCTGCTATTTATTAAACACGCTGTTGAATATTTTGAAACTAATTTGACTGGGCGCAGTTGCTGCCATAGGCAGTAACAGCACGCAGTCAAATTAATTTCAAAATATTCAACATCTTACCTGTATAGTTTTCTGGAAATTGATAGTCAGGAAGCTCAGAGATCGATCAACCCCAACACGAGCGAGGTCTGGGTGGAGCTTAGCTGGAGATGGGCGGGGCATACCTAAAACTTGAAAGCCCCATTATGATTACACTCAACAGC
The DNA here is from genome assembly GCA_034401795.1 of Chaetoderma sp. LZ-2023a. Classification (NCBI taxonomy): domain Eukaryota; kingdom Metazoa; phylum Mollusca; class Caudofoveata; order Chaetodermatida; family Chaetodermatidae; genus Chaetoderma; species Chaetoderma sp. LZ-2023a. The sequence goes on along the minus strand of CM067369.1, from coordinate 20,600,112 downwards.
CTATTATCAACACCCATATGGTAACAGGCTGTTGAGTACAATACCACAGATACTGGATCGTGAATATATGAATATATATATATATATATATATATATATATATATATATATATATATATATATATATATATATATATATATATATATATATATATATATATATATATATATATATATATATATATATATATATATATATATATATGACAACAGAGAGAGAGAGAGAGAGAGAGAGAGAGAGAGAGAGAGAGAGAGAGAGAGAGAGAGAGAGAGAGAGACCCTCTCTCCCCCCTTCCCCCCCCCCCCTCTCTCTATCTCGGTCTTTCTTCCTACTCTCCCCCACCTCACACTCAACATCCACACACTTATACACACTAATAGACTACAATTAATTAAACTATTATGATTTGCCGCCATTTTGTTGTGAAAAAGTTTTGAATAATATGTATATGCTATGGGAGACACGGGCATAAGATTTTAAGTTTTATCGTGCTTCCATCTGAACAAAATAAATCGCGTTTAAACCAAATTAAGCGTCCCTGAAGGACTTATCTACGTCATTCATGGCCTTATTTATTATAACGTAAGATAGGTTTCATTTTGGGACCACTCGGTGACGTTGTCTTTAAGAGAGGGTTTCCAGGCCAACAGATCGCGTGTCTCTAGGAACTTAAATACCAAATCCTTCCCGTTTCTAACTAATTTATATTAACTCATTTATGACTATGCATACATATTTGGTTGCTACTAAGGTGTCAGTCATTGTGATTGACATCTAATAAAATTCTTGGAAGGTTTAACGTTACGGAACGAACACCGCTCGTTGTACTTATATCTATCTTACTTGCAAGGAGTGTTTCTGTGTAAATTTAAACGGGCACAGTCGGTAATGTTTCACTTGACCAAGCAAGCTATCGGATATTACTGTATATATAAATGAGAATACCAGCCGGACATTGCGTACATCAATGATAGATTATCACACGTTTAAAATTATGCATTGTCTTGCGAATGGATTAGCCTTCTTGCTGTGTATCGTGGTTTGTTTATTGTCCCCGTATGTTCAATGCCGAGATCGTGTGTATTATGTAGCTGCTGTCGATGAGGAGTGGGACTACGCCCCTTCAGGAGTCGATCTCGTCAGTCCAGGGACCGAGTAAGTCAATGAATGAATGAATGAATGAATACATGAACGAACGAACGAGTGAACGAAACGAACTAACGAACGGACGAACGAACGAACGAACTGACAAGTGAAACGAAATGAAACGAAATGAAACGAAATGAAACGGAATGAACGAACTAACAAACACAATAATTAAAGTGATAGAAATTGATGCTGCTATTAAGCTTTCCAACCTTATTTCCCAGAAACCGAATTTACATTTAAACTATAAGGTAAACTGTTGAATATTTTGAAACTAATTTGACAAGAACCGGTTGCTTCAATAAAATTGGGCTCAAAATATTCAACATAATATTTTAAAATCATAAATGAGATTTCGACATCAGCCTTTCAGGTTTAATGGGTCACCTAACTATACTGCGTGACAGTTTGATTTTAATTTAAATGTCAGCTTATTTTATGTGTTTGATGTAAGTTGTAATAGCATCATGTTCCGCCTTCAAACTCTCCATACATGATATGATCGGTATCATTCGTATCTCGCGAGATCTCCTTCGATTCGAGATCGAGAAAAGTATTCTCGTAGAAGCCACGCCTCTATTTTTAGATTGGCTCTGTATAAGTAGGCATCGTGTTTAATGCTGAATTCGTAATACCAATCACCACATACCCTTTACGATGTAATAATTATTCTGGTGAATATTTTGAAACTAATTTGACTGGAACTAGTTGCTGCCTAAGGAAATCATCCAATTTAAAAAAAACAAACTCAACCGCTTACCTGTGTAGTTATTTTGAAAGTGGTACTCTGGAAATTCAGGGTTAACACTAATTAGTTGCTATTGATTACGCTGTGGGAGCAGTAACACGACAGTAATTCTACTAGCCACAGACCAGCGGACCAACTCTAATTCGAGCCCGGACTGTATAAGGCCAATTGCAGTTACTTTTTAAAATGTGTGTTAATGGGCATAGAATGATTTTATTCTCGCAAACAACAATGTTCAATTCCTGTAATTTCCATTGATGTAATGGAATTGAATAATATTTTATCTGATAGTCTGTAGGCAAATAAAATTAGTCAACTCTCAATGTATTGCAAAGTCGAACAAGTGCGAGCGCGACGTAGGCGACTGGTCAAAAATGCCAAAAATTGACCAACCAACGGACCGACAAACCGACCGACAGATAAACCGACAGATTGGTCTATACTATTGAATGGTTGCCAACCATGTCAAGTAAGTCAAGTAAGAAAACATTGCAATTAGGGTTGTATAAGGCTTTTCTGCACATTTCAAATCAGAAAATAGTTCAAATCCTTTGGGTGCCACTCAGCAACCACTGAGCATGTTCTTTGCAGGAAAGTCAAGGCGGTCGCCATCGAACTTACTCATACTGTCTGTTAATGCGTTTAGATAAATAGAATAACTAAAACGTACTAATTAACGTTGATTAGTGTTAACATTTATCCAAAAACATTAGTTTTGTAAAAGGGTCAAACTTTAAGAAAACGGCAACCAATTTAAATTTAGCTTTACGCCATATCTGTGGCAATAAAAACAAAAACTATAAATGTAACCTTTATCATACTCATGTTAAAAGTAATCCTTACTGAAGGAGTAAAGGAAAGACCATGTGCATTTTGAAAGCACTGTTTCTGAAAGACATTGTAGTTTTAGACAACAACAGCTTACAACAACATTGTATTAAAAATGAAAGCCAGTTTTCATATAAAAGAGATTGTAATTTAAGAATACGATTCTCTACGTATTAGTGCATCTCACATGCAGTATTCAGGATACATCAGCTGACATTACGCGATGGTAAGGGATCTATCAGACGAAATGGGGAAATGTTTTTGGAAGGCGAACATGTCTATAGACACATGCTAGACACATGCCCGCCAAATTGACAATTTGCGTAAACAATTTTTGGATTAAACAAATTTGTTGCTTTGCGCAACATAATAGGTATACCATTTATACAAAATATAAACACATCAAAGCAATTGCTGGAACAGAAAAGAGAAATATTTACGTAAACATTAAGCACGCGAAAAGTGAGTCACGCCAATTTGAAAAGGCATGTGATATACATATTGTGCGTGGAATACAATGTTCTCAGACCAATCTGGATAGCAGACAAGTCCAAATGCGGACTTGTCTGATTAACGGCTCTTATCAGAACAAGTAACTCGGCGGATTCACAATAATGTATGCAATATGTTTTTCTTTGCATTGGACACATTATTTGATGACAATGAAGAGGCGTATTCTGTGAAGCAGGATATACGTACATAATATGGATCCAAGAGGAAGAAACGCAGAATAGAGACTGATTAACATGTTTGTAATGGACGTGTTGCAGATGATAAAGAGAATATTAAAAAAGATACAACTACGGGGACAGAAGTAGCAATGCAATTTATCAAGTGTTTTCTTGACGGTGTCTATACAACATGGCACAAGTGTGGGCTACAATGGAAACGATGAAACGCATATCTTAGAATTGATACTGTGACTGCGGTATCTGACATAAAAAGACCTTTGCGCGCCTCTTAATTCCCTCACAAAAGATTGATATGAGTCTTTGAGAAGTGTTCTGATATGACCATGAGCCAATAACATCGGCTTCTGCTTTACGACTAGCAAAATGCAGAAGAAAATGGTGAACCAAGACAGTATTAGTGGAGAATCCTGAGATAGTAACGCAAAGTCACCCAAGCATGGACGCGTGCATTCTCATGACAATGATATGTTGTACCACGTTCCGTGGTCAAAACAGGATAAACTGGTCTGCGACTTTACCAGAACTCTACAGATAGAAGACAAGTGCGTGCGTGTGTACGTGCGCGCGCGTGTGTGCGTGCGTGTGTGCGCGCGCGCGCGCACGCGTGTTGGTATTAGGTTTGACACATATGAGGTGACATAGCCCAAGAACTACGAGTGAAACATACGGGCAATAAGCTACACGGAAATTACAATGTCACATTGGACACAGAACGGACATCTCATGATGTTTTAATGAAGAATATTCGCAATAAGTAACATGTGCAAATTAATATTTTAACCATTGTGTTTGTATATATCTAAGTCCATGTGATTACTGATATAGAACTGTTTATAAATAATGTGTCCATGTGATTACTGATATACAAGACATTCTCTAACAGATCATGTGCTTGCATTGCCTACAACACGTGGTGCTTTATATGTACACATTCTCATTCTGCAATCAGATTTGCAGCAGAGGTTGCTGTAAAAGTTTGCATCGGGCATGGCCCCTCCTAATGTAAATATTCAAGACTATGATTGGACCCTTGTCAATAGAACCTAAAACCTAATTAAGTGACTTTGGTGGGTTCCCCAGAGCTGCTAATGTTTGTATCCAGTCAGTGCACTTTAGGCTGCAGAAATGCCACAAGTCTTTCATGTACCGCCTATGGCAAGTAACAGTCCAAAGAAGACTGTAATAATCCACACGCTGATCACTTTCTAGCTAATGAAGATAACGACTCTATTGCGATAATTCACCTTTCCAGAGTATCCATCCATCATCTGACTTCGTATGACGTCATAATCAGCTCAGTGCGTGTATGATCACGTCACAATCATTACGTCACAAAGGGTTGCATATAGACCGTCATCTAATCTCAAATAGTCCGATACGTTGTATGAATTGTATGCCTTTGTAATTCTTTGCTATTTAATAAACATGCTGTTGAATATTTTGAAACTAATTTGACAGGGCGATGTTGCTGCCTTAGGCAGTCAAATTAGTTTCAAAATATTCAACAGCTTACCTGTGTAGTTTTTTGGAAATTTATAGTCAGGGTTTTCAGGGATCGATCGATCCAAATATGAGCGAGGTGGGTGTGGAGCTTAGCTAGAGATGGGCGGGGCATAGCTAAAACCGGAAAGGTCTATTAGTCCAAACTTGTCTGCAAGGGCATGACCTCGTAGGCGTCAAAACTTATACACAGAAATTTGTCAAAAATGGTTTAAAAAATTTCAAATTTCTTTTAAGCTGAACTGCTTTGGTGGATTTGAGGCAACCGTTGGGAAACAAAAGGTACTAAGTCGACTTAAAGTTTGCTACTTTATGGCTTGTATTGCTAGATTTTAAGAGCACATTCGTAAATACTGGTACAGATGGTTACGGCGAACACACATAGATCACGCGCAGATTCAATCAAACCTCGCCCGTGTGTCAAACCACCACGGCTCACTGCGCACATGAGCATTTGCTCTATTGCTAAGTCTGTTAAAACAGTGTTCTGCTCTTTCTATAGCTTGGGGACCTTCCACATACTTAAGCCAGGGATGATGCTCTGTACCGTTGACATATTTTAAATGTAAAGCCTTGTACTTTCGCTTAGTGAATACGCCCCGTTGCTGCGGGTAAGTTCGAAACTTACTACTTGGTCTCAAATGATAATGAGATTTACAGTTCCTCAAAGCATTTATTTAACAAGCCAAGTGGCGGCGAGTTTATAATGAGATCAGGAAAGGTTTCGGTATCATAATTCGATATGTTACTGAGAAGCTTTTGTAAGACCTTAGCATACTGCATGGTCAGACTGGACAGAAAGCTCTCAATGATACAGTAATCATCACCATCATCGTCGTCGTCATCGTCGTCGTCGTCGTCGTCGTCGTCGTCATCATCATCATCATCATCATCACAGCGCACATGTGGGTAGTGTCAGTTCCAGTAACATGGTGCTCAAAGATACTTCGAGCAGATAGAGAGCTGTAATGCCCGCGTGGTTGCTTTGCCAGACAATATGTGTGCGATATAATTAGGGTCAAATATTTGACACAGAGCTTCATCTATTCTGGATCCTCGCATTGGATAAAAGACGCTACCGGCTGTGCGTATTAATGTACGGAGCCCACCAAGTGTAATCACACGTTTTCTCAGCATTTTGGTGGCAACAACTTTAACAGCTTTAACAGCGGGTGGTCACATGCTACAGATGTACTTGTAGATTTCAGTTTCGTCACTTGTTCTTGTACGTAAGACATGTAAGACATTGGGGGTTATATGCAGGTTTCATCACTAGGGTTCAACACTTCATCGGTTCTAATGCCATCTCGATCAATGGACCTTTCCATTTTTAGCTATACTCCGCCCATCACAAGCTATGCTCCACCCACACCTCGCCGTGTTGGCATTGATAGATGCCCGAATGGCATAGCTATCAATTTCCTGAAAACTATACAGGGAAGCTGTAGAATATTTTGTAACTAATTTGACTGGGTGCTGTTGCTGCCCAGTCAAATTAGTTTCAAAATATTCAACAGAATATTTATTAAATAGTAAAAGCAAACACTTTGTACAACAACGCATAGACGGTCTTCAAATATGCGTTCGTGACGTACTTATCGACGTCATTCATTATGATGTCATTATGTATACACATCACGCAGTTAATTATGACGTCATATGATGGGTGGATACTCTGGAAAGGTGAATTCTTAGTATTCGCGGCTTAAAATATGGAGAACAAAATACTTTTGCAAAAGGTCACAGACTTTGAGGTGGATGCAGACCAGGAAAAAATGTATGCCATCTCTGGTACATTATGATGCCAATGAATAATTATTTTTAGACATTGCTGCGGAATTTCCTTGAACCAGACCCGTCATAGGTGTCGGAAAACACAAGCTTGCCAGCTCGATCTACCCACTTAATTTCAATGAGAGCATAAAGGCCAACTTTAAAGTGCTCAGAAAAATTGCCTACCCATGGATTTACTTAGACACTGGGGTGTACTGATTCAGTAAAACTAAGAATTATAAATCATTTACATTTCTCCCGGAAAAGGTCCATAGTTAGCCTACACAATCAGACGATGGAGATAATAGTAGAACCTTGGCGAATCAAGAACACACGTTTCATTATCATCTTCACATATGCGAATTCCAAATACAAGGTACGAATCATAACTATGTGATCATTATAGTAGTCCAGGAGAGTTTTACATATGATATGATATTATGTAATACGCATGCCTAGGTCATACGGCATTATGGCATACTTCTGCCAGCATCTTCTGAAGTTTATTTGGACATCTTTGAATACTCTATAACAGTATTCTCTTATTGGATGACCGATTACGGCCGATCGAGGGGCGGGGTGGAGCGGGTGGTGATGGGTCAGACCATTGGCGAGTGTAGTGATGCAGGGAAAATGTTCACCTCGAAGAAAAAAGTGAACTTATCAACCATACCTACAGTCCCATGTACATAAAGCGCGTAACTTTTCATGTACCAAAACGAAACAAAATGAGAATAACGGGTGAGCTATAGAGGGAAATTGCCCGTTCCAGTTTATCCATCAATCATATGACGTCATAATCAACCATGTGCCGTGAATAGTGACGTCACAATCAATGATGTCATGAATGATGTATAATAACGCTTATTGATGACGGACTAAGCGTTGTGTTACGAATTGTATGTCTTTTATATTTAATAAAGATGCTGTTCAATATTTTGAAACTAAGTTGAATGGGTGCTGTTGCTGCCATAGGCAGAAACAGCACCAAATCAAATTAGTTTCAAAATATTCAACAGCTTCGAAATATTCAACATCTTATTACCTTATAGGTTCTGGAAATTAATAGTTTGGGAGTTTAAGGATCGATCGATTCCAACACGGGCGAAGTGTGGGTGGAGCTTAGCTAGATATGGGCGGGGCATAGCTAAAACTAGATTCATTCATTATGTTTGGAAACTATGTGTTGTGTGGGTAAAATATTGTACCCACACTGGAAAAGGTGATAATATGTTCCAATATCGTTAGTTTAGCATTCACGTTTAAGCAGCGAACGCGAAAATATTCTTTTATCAGTGCTTTCTCAGTCACAGCAATGTACATTTGATAGCTTTTAAGCAATATACAAAATCAGTCATCTGCTAACCTAATTACTCAACTGCTTTGCATACAACTTATTTGAAATTGGAGAGGATATTACAAGCAACACGTATAGTGACTACTTTTTACAAATAAATAAGAACAATTTACGATTTACCTCTCGACGTCATTCCCAAGCCGGTCTGTGATAGTTTCCTCTCTATGCGTTGAGTATCTTGAAACTAACTTTAGGATATTCAAGACAATTTTTTTATTAAATAGTAAATCCATCAAAGCTATACAATTTCCTAAACTTGATGGATTATTTCGGGCTTCGTGACGGAGTATTCTTGTCAATTATGACCGTGACGTCAGCCTACACGCGACATTATTGATTATGACGGCATGTAACTGAGATACAGCTCTCGTCCATAAAGACCATATGCTGCATTTATTTATATTATACTGTGATTTGCCTATAGCGCTCAAATTGAACGTATTAAAAATTAATACATAAAACTACTTAATCCCACCTCTAAACCTTGATTGTTTTCACGAAAAGAATCCAATACTAGGTAGTGCACGTGATGAACAAACCTAGTCCAAATACATACTAACTCTGAAGACCGTTAACATTAATATATAGGGATAATCTGTCATTGAGGATAATTAACACTAACACCACTGACCAACACATCCACAACACATAAGAGCAATAAATATTTCCTATACAGCCTCGCCGTTGCAAGAACTGATTATTACAAAAAGAGCTAAAATGAAGCAGAATAATCATGAAATCTCACTGCCCATGCAAGTGAGACAATGGACCGTTCCATTTTTAGCTTTGCCCTGCCCATCACTAACTAAGCTCCACCCACACATTGCCGTGTTGGGATTGATCGATCCCCAAATGGCCTAGCTATCAATTTCCTGAAAACTATACAGGGAAGCTGTTGACTATTTTGTAACTAATTTGACTGGGTGCTGTTGCTGCCTATGGCAGCAACAGCGCCCAGTCAAATTAGTTTCAAAATATTCAACAGAATATTTATTACATAGTAAAAGCAAACAATTTGTACAACAACGCATAGACCGTCTTCTAATATGTGTTCGTGACGTACTTATCGACGTCATTCATGACGTCATTCATTATGATGTCATCGTACACATCGCGCAGTTCATTATGACGTCATATGATGGGTGGGTACTCTGGAAAGGTGAATTACAGTGGGAAATGTTACAAACTGGGACGAGTAATTTTGAATTATGGTATCCATGCGACCAGAATTATTCTCATTAAAGACATCCTAACAAGCTGAATATCATATAGGGATACACCGGCCATGCAAGTGTAGACTAAATATATCTATCAATGATACTGTACTTAGCTACGATGCACATGCTACCGTAACCATGTGCGGACTGTACCAACAGAATGGGAGACGATATAGTCGCACTGCAACTGCGATTGCAACAAAGAACTTGTCTAAAATATTAAGATGCAGAGTTATAATTAAACAATTACAGCCCTACACTGCCCATGCAAGTGTAGAAAATAAATTGGCCATGTTACTATGCTGAAACACATGAGAGAGTTACACTGCCCTTGCTAGGGTACTAGTGCAACGACAAGACGGCATATGTCATGAAATTGTAGCTAAAATTCACACTGCTCACGCGAGTGTAGGCAGCTTTTCCCGCTTATGCAATGCGCTAGACATCTCGTTGGGGGGGGGGGGGGGTGTTATAGACCACACATGATCAACCTAATATATGGTAACACATTTTATGATGTTATATAATGGATCGTGTGGTTTTTTTTAGGCACGCTGCTGTTTTTCTTGAGAAGACCGAAACTCGAATTGGCCACATTTACACAAAGGCGGTATACAAACAGTTTACAGACTCCACATACCAGACAGAAATACCGAAACCGGATTGGCTTGGACTTTGTGGTCCGATTCTCAAGGGCGAGGAAGGTGACACCATAGTCGTTCATTTCAAAAACTTAGCTTCCCGTGAGTTCACTATGCATCCACACGGTGTTCTGTACAAGAAGGATAGTGAAGGTTAGTAGGAGAGTTATTCCTCTGCCCTCTGCAAAAAGGGTATTGCATTCGGTTATGTATGCGTATCCGCGTATATAGGGGTCTGCGCGTGCTTCCATAGCTACAATGATCCGATTTGACTCAAATTTAGCACGGCACGGACTGCTATCATCTAAGCGTATTTAAATATGTGCCAACACAGGATGGCGATGGCTTGCAAACTGTCATTGCTTTTGCTACGCTCGTCCCATAAGAACAAGAGGGGCATTTGTGCTTACCTGGCTGTCAGCCCACCTATCCACCCGACTTTACACCCGCCAGCCGCCCGCCAGCCGCTACTTGTTCCTCAGTATACCCAGTCTTACTTCTTTTGGGTAGGTACATAGCACATTTAAAAGGCTTACACAGGTGGCATTCATATGAGCCTTTTATGTGTTGGCACAGCTTCCACTGAATTCCAAGACTCTGCGTAGAGATTTTTTTGGGGTGTGGGGCATTTACAGAACATCATAGACCGTCTTTGCTGGACCGCTGCCAGCGACAGTGGTACCGTAATGTAGGTATTGTATAACACCTTACTGGAGATTAGACAGCAATGTCAAGTGATAATACGAAGGTGCTTGTAGCGTCAACAATCAGTTTATCTAGCCCTGCCTTTAGAGCTCCCCATCAGTTTCAGTTGTATAGCATCAGTAATACACAGGGCGCGCCACAAAAATAATGATACATAGGTTGCACCATAAAACATACTTTCCTGACCAGACTTATCCTTGATCTGCAGACCCACATTTTCTGCCCCCCCCCACACCTCCTCCCACCCGCTTTCCCACCCGCCCAGCCACCTGCCCGCCAGCTTGCCCGCTGAGACGCACGCACGTACACCGCACGCGCCCACCCACCCACGCCACGCACCGTGCACGTGACAACACTGAGCGACTCCATACGAACAAGTTTGCTGTCACGAACGCACTTACGCACGTACGTGCGCCGGTACATATTCCATAAGTACGCACGCACGCGCATATACATGCACACACGTGGCGTTTATATAACTAGGGTAGTAATAAAATGAATGAAATAAGATAAAATAAAATCAATTTGAAATAAGATCACATTCTGTATATTGCTTTTTACTGGGTGCTTTGGCGTACGCGTTTGTACACGTTTGTTGTAGATCTAGTTTCTTACACGGAAATATTATGTATGCTTCGAATTGATTTATAATTCTGGGAAACACCCTATAGCACTCATTTCTTATGAATGCAATTATTGTGTACGTGTCAAAATATATAGGCTCAATCGGAGGGGTGGGGGATGGGTGTAGATTTGCTGGCAAAAGCACGTTGAAGCAGAATTCAAACACATTTGATATGTTGCCCATATAATTGCAGATTGCGAGGTACCGTTTATAGGCTCCACCCCGATGTGGATGGAGAAGGGGGTGGGAGGCGAGCTCCAAAGTTGGCGTATTTCAAGCAAATTTGCTATGTTACTTACCCATATGATCGGGTATTGCCAGACAACGCGTACATTATACTCTACACCACGGGTGGTGTGTGGTGGGGATGGGGTGGTGGGCTTGGGGTGGGCTGATGGTGGTTTTGGTCTTAGTGTTCATGCGGAACATCAAATTTGGTGAACGTCAGAGTGATGATTTGTGATGACGCGTCATCTATTGTGAGTTTTGGCAATGCCTTTGTTCCATGGTACACATAACCGCTACAAGGTACACCCTCAACTCACAAGATGATTTCTGATATTTTTTGACTGCTTTTTTTACTATATAGATCTCTTGATTAAGAGACCACCTGTCATAAGAGACCACGTTTAACTTCTCATCTGGACGGTCTATACTATATTATAAATTCTGAGCTGAAATGAGGTAAATATATAATATATTTCAGATCCGAATTTATAATTTATAATTTATAATTTAGAAAACATACGGGTATTGTTTCCGTTTCATAGAGATATTATAGATGAGCAGTGAGGTGTGGAGATAGAGTTCACGCTAGACCACTGTGTAAATCACATACATGTACAATATTGTATTCTTTCACGATACTGAAATAGCTACCCACTCAGAGCAGCAACTTCCAACAGGCCACCAGCTGGTGCTCATTGAGCAAACACACACCACATACCGGGGTGTGGCCTTTGTAATCGAACCATATCCGGTTTCGAATACGTCAGTGATTCCGTTGAAATCATCGACCTGGTTATACAAACATGAAAACGTACCAATGCCAATGGCATATTTTCCATAAATACGGGTTTTCAAACACCCATGTCGTTACCAGATAACATGAACAGGGCACATTGCTGACACGGCTCTATTTTTAGATTGCTGGATATCTCATAATTATTATCTTCAAGCGCGTGATTCATGGCGAATTCTCTTATTTGTTCTGGTCCGACTGTAATAGAGTTTGCGCGGCGATGACCGCTTAATTATTTTAATAAACAGCTAACGGAACTCAAAATAACTACTCTAAATAAGGTCTTTTCTTTTGCTGGAGGACTGCGTACAAAACATGTTTATCATTCCTTCTGCAGATGAAAGTACTTAAGCACACACCCACTCGCGGCATCGCTTATATGTCCACTTTAGCACTCTATCAAACTGACCACAAATGGCCTCTTGCGGTGATCGTGAGAAATGTCCATTTGCATTAGCTACTCGCCGGAGAACTTGTTTTGAAAGTTTACAACTGGAATGACTGGTTGGATAAGCGATCCTATAATTCCAGTAGTAAATTACAAAAGAAAATCTACAATGGTCTCTTGGACGTCAATTAGACATAGGACATTTTCTATGATAATGGATTTTTCTGTATATGACGTCATAATTTTTTAGGTCAGATGTAGCTGGACGTCACAATCAAAATGTGTAATGAATGACGTATCTAGCTCCACCAGGATCATTGAATAGCCAGTCAAGTATGCGAATTGCACATCTTTACTATTTTTCAACATGCTATTGAATATTTTGAAACTAATTTGACTAGACGCTGTTCCAATTGTATGTCTTTGCTATTTATTCAACAGTCATTTCTATGATAATGGCTGGGTTCGATCTGTAACTTTATATACAGGCTGACGTCACAATCCAAAATGTGTAAATGAATGGCGTATCGAGCTCAGTCAGGAACATTGAATAGTCCGGCAAGTGTACGAATTGTATGTCTTTGCTGTTTAGTCAACATCGTGTTGCATATTTTGAAACTAATTTGACCTGGCGTTGTTGCGGCCAGAGGCAGCACACCTTTAAAAGCACCCTGTCAAATTAGTTTCAAAATAGTCATCAGCTTACCTGTATAGTTACCTTGAAATTGGAAGTCTGGGAATTCATTATTCAGCGTATATATATACATCGATTCCAACACGCAAAACGGGGTGGATCTTAGCTAGAAATAGGCGTGGCATACTTAGAAATGGATCTCTCTATTGAAATTGTCCTGAGCAAATTGAGCATTACATGGCTAATACCCCATGGTAATGCGTGACCCACACAATATGGACCACTTGTATTAAGAGACCACCCATATTTATAGGTCACATATTTTAACAAGGCCAATCATAGATTGTTGCCCTGAATACAATGTACTCGTCCTCTGACGGAGGGAGGGTAATTAATACCACTTGCTAATTGGCATTTTCATGTTGTCTACCCATCATATTACGTCATATGATATCATAATCAACGACGTGACGTATAGGATGACGTCATAATCATGACGTCATGACTGACTCAACTTAGTCCTTCTTAAATGCTTAATAGTCCGACACGTTGTACGAATTGTGTGTCTTTGCTATTTGCAAAACATGCTGGTGAATATTTTGAAACTAATTTGACTGGGCGATGTTACTGCCACAAGCAGCAACAGCACCCAGACAAATTGGTTTCAAAATAGTCAACACCTTACCTGTATAGTTTTCTGGAAATTGATAGTCAAGAAGATCAGAGATCCATCGATACCAACACGAGCGCGGTATTAATGTATTAATATACCATCCGGATTCAGTGACCGATTGACTAACGTTAGGCCTATTGAAGTCATTTCAAGCAACCGCCACTAAGATGTGACTTACTTGGGCACAATTGTGTGTTTTTCTAACAAAATCCTTTAGAATGTTTAACATCGAAATTTCAATATCTCGGATAAAGACAACTATATGAATATCTTTTTAATACTTTGACTGGTAGCCCACCCCACCCTACCCACCTACTTGTTGCTATCATAGACCTGTATTAAGTATTGCAACGACAACGACTGCCCATGTAAGCCTATCATCTTCTCTTAATGTATTTTAAACCTTTCATGAGGAGGCCGCCAAAACCGGCCTCTACAGTGATCTTGAGGATGTTAATTTGCAGGTCAAGAGAAGATCGTTTTTGAAAATTCACTACTGAAATGACTGGCTCGATAATTGAGCCAGTCATTCCAATAGTAACTCTTCAAAACAGTCGTCTATTGGCCTGCAAATAGGCACTCAATAACCAAATTTTTTTTTTATATTCTTGACTCAATTTAGGTAATACAGGGTTAATAAATTATGATGACGAGGATGATGTACCATGTCTGTTTAACCTTTCCCGTATTGTATTATAGTATGATTCACATTTGTTGCATTCGAGATAGGGTAAAAATTACAGACTTGTTACAGACAGTCTTGAGGCGTACTATGTGTGTGGTAAATTTCAAAAGAAAAACATGCGTAATAATATTGTAGAGGGCGAAAAAGTAGACAGAGTTCGCTAACAATAATGGATCCATCTAAAAATAAAGGCTTGGCTTCTTCGAAACTACACCTCTAATGTAATGACCGGTCATCTTCTTACGTTATCACAACGAATAAACTATTACACATACTCAACTTCGGATACCAGACAGACCAGGACCCAGTCTATCTCCGTAGCAGACTGTAGAAGCAACACTGTGGATCGTGAAAACGCTACGCCAATGGCTACTCAATAGGCCCCTACATGAGAGATACATTTCTCGATCTCGTATCGAAAGAGAACTCGCGGAATACGAATGAATAATGGATGTGTCATTATCAGTAGTATCCTTTTGTCTTTACTCCACCCGCGGGAATAAATCTATGAAGGGCCAATATAATTATGTAGCAGTATTGATAGACTACCAATGTTCCAAATTTCCAGTCAAAACTGCTGTCAATAAAATTGTAGCAGATTGTTGAATACAGAAATCAACCGAAAGTGTAGGCCTATGCATGTGCTAAGCTAAGAACGTCTACAGGAAATTCGGCCACAGAATTTCAAGCATGTAGTTAGATAGGTATATCAATACGCTAGTGAAATAATGGATTGAGGTTAAAAAAAATTTTACCATGAAGTAATTTCGTAGTGCACAATTTCATACCGAAAATTTGCTAAATCTCCGGTGATTCACAGTTTTCAGTGCCCTATTGTCTGTAGTATGTTTAGCCCCATAATTTCACCTACATAGACTTGAGCCGTAATATACTAGGTATATTCCGAATCTAACAAATTCTAGATGAAATAATTTTATTAGGCAAAAATTGGCTTAAATGTTGGGTTTTTCGTGCTTTTCGGTGCCCTACTGTCTGTATGTAATATGGTCGGCTCCAGAAATTTCGCTCACATAGACGTAGAGGGATTTGAATACGGTAGTTATATTGGGAATTAAAAAAAATTCTACCGTGAAGTAATTTCGTAGTATACCATTTCACCGCGTAAATTCGTTTCAATTTTGGCAGTTCTGCGGGTTTTCAATGCCCTACTATTACCTGTCTGCAATAGGTTTGGCCACATAATTTCACCGATATGGTTAGATAGCGATATAAACACGCTAATGAATGAGTTTTCTACCACGTAGTAATTTCGTAATATTCAATTTGGTAGCCACGGACAGTTGTCAAATGCCAACAATTTACTATATTCGGTATCAGCCTGTCTGTTCTCGATTTGTAATAATGTTTTTTAATATATGGATGTATATAACTCAGTATGAGCTAGTGCTTTTGCACAATTCTACCATCAAGTAATCTCATCATAGGTAGTTACATATTCGCCGTATGGCCCCATTATAATATGGTTGGGTCACATTCACCACATTCAGATAGCTGTCAGCATGTCCTGGCATATCGCTCATAATGGGTTCGGCCCCAGAATGTCACCCATATGTTTAGATAGGTATAGGCATAAGCTTACGACGTAGTGAGATTTAAAAATTTCATAACGTAAATAAGCTCAAACTTAGGATAATTCATGGTTTTCATTGCAATACGTTCACCCCCAGAATTTCACCCACAAATACTTATAGGAAATATACTAGTTGTATTCCGAATTTTAAAAAATTCTAAAAAAAACCGTTCATAGTACACAATTCTATATGAAGTGAGATTTAAAACTATCTACCATGAAATAATTTAAGCTCAAATTTAGGCCGATTCATGGTTTTCGTTAGACCCAGTCAAATTGGTTTCAAAATAGTCATCAGCTTACCTGTATAGTTACCTTGAAATTGGAAGTCTGGGAATTCACTATTCAGCGTATATATAGACATCGATTCCAAC
This sequence comes from Chaetoderma sp. LZ-2023a, assembly GCA_034401795.1. Taxonomy (NCBI): domain Eukaryota; kingdom Metazoa; phylum Mollusca; class Caudofoveata; order Chaetodermatida; family Chaetodermatidae; genus Chaetoderma; species Chaetoderma sp. LZ-2023a. The sequence goes on along the minus strand of CM067369.1, from coordinate 20,583,513 downwards.
ACGCAAAAGGGGGTGGAGCTTAGCTAGAAATAGGCGTGGCATACCTAGAAATGGATCCCTCTATTGAACTTGGCATGAGCAAATTGAGCATTACAGGGCTAATACCACTTGTTAATGCGTAGTCCACACAATATGGACCACTTGTATTAAGAGAGCACCCGTATTTATAGGTCACATTTTAACAAGGCCAATCATAGATTGTAGACCCTTGCCATCCCGAACGCACATAGACCCGAATACAATACACTCATCCTCTGACGGAGCGAGGGTAATTAATACCACTTGCTAATGGGCCTTTTCAGGTTGTCTATCCATCATATTACGTCATATGACGTCGTAATTAATTAAGTGACGCGTAGGATAACGTCATAATAATGACGTCATGACTGACTCGATTTAGTCCATCTTAAATGCTTAATAATCTGACACGTTGTACGAATTGTATGTTTTTGTTACTTAATAAAAGTGCTGTTGAATATTTTGAAAGTAATTTGACTGGCCGCTGTTGCTGCCATAGGCAGCAACAGGACCCAGTCAATTTAGTGTCAAAATATTCCACGGCTAACCTGTATAGTTTTCTTGAAATTTATCGTCTAGTAGTTCAGAAATCCATCGATCCCAACTCGAGAGTGGTATGGGTGGAGTTTAGCTAGAGATGGGCGGGGCATAGCTAAACTGGAAAGGTTCATTGTATTAATAAACCACCACCGTTTTCAGTGCCCTATTGTCTGTAATATGCTCAGCCCCATAATTTACTCCACATAGACTTGAGCTTTAATAAGCTAGTTATATTCCGAATCTAACAAATTCTAGATGAAGTAATTTTAATACGCAAAATTTAGCTTAAATGATGGTGTATTCATCGTTTTCGGTGCCCTACTTTCCGTAATATGGTCGGATCCAGAACTTCGCTCACATAGACGTATAGGAGTTTGAATATGCTAGTTACATTGGGAATTTAAAAGAATTCGAACGTGAAGTATTTTCGTAGTATGCGTTCATCGCATAAATTTGTTCCAATGTTGGCAGATCTGTGGTTTTCAATACCCTACCGTCTGCAATATGTGTGGCTACATAATTTCACCCATATGGTTAGATAGGGAAATGAATACGCTAATGAATCTTGAGATTTCTACCACGTAGTAATTTCGTAATATTCAATTTAGTAGCCATGGACAGTTGTCAAATGCCAACAATTTACTATATTCAGTATTAGAATCTCAGTTCTCGGTTTGTAATCTTTTTTTACATATAGCTGTATATAACTGAATATGTACTACTGCTTTTGCACGATTCTACCATCAAGTAATTTGGTAATATGTAGTTACATATTCGCCATATGGCCCCATTGTAATATGGTTGGTTCACATTCACCACATTCAGATAGGTGTCGATATGTCCTGCCATATCGCTCATAATGGGTTCGGCCCCAGAATGTCACCCATATGTTTAGATAGGTATAGGCATAAGCTTACGACGTAGTGAGATTTAAAAATTTCATAACGTAAATAAGCTCAAACTTAGGATAATTCATGGTTTTCATTGCAATACGTTCACCCCCAGAATTTCACCCACAAATACTTATAGGAAATATACTAGTTGTATTCCGAATTTTAAAAAATTCTAAAAAAACCCGTTCATAGTACACAATTCTATACCGAAAATTGGCGCAAATTCTGTCAGAGCAACGATTTTCTGTACCACACTGTTTGCAATAGGTTCGACCCCAGAAGTTCACCCATATGGTTAGATACGTATATGAATACGCTAATAAAGTATCAAAGGTTTAAAAAATGTTTACTATACAGTAATTTCGTCATATGCAATTTAGTAGTGGCACACCATTGTCAAATTCCAATAATGTACTATATTCGGTACCAGAATATCTCTACATGCCTTGTAGCCAGTTTTCGAACATAAGGCCATGTAGAACTCACTATGTTCTCGTGCTGTACGAAATATTGTAATAATTCTATGACCAAATATTTATTATAGTAATGTGAAAATATTTCTATATACCCCATATTATTAGCCGCGTGTACTGGTAGAACCTGACTTATCAGGCTAATACCCTAACAGTTGCACATATGGTCAACAAGATCGTCATCATTACAACGGTTGAGGCCGATTTTGGCCTTTTTGTCTAGCAAAAATATTTGATTTAATAGTTTGTCACTGTTTCCAGTAAAGATATCGTTTAATATATATGATAGCTAAATGAAACAGATCACGATTGTGGCTGTTTCCCACTGAGTCTTGTCAGAATGTTTTCTACTATATCATTTTCGTTGAGAAAACTAGGTTCACGGTATTGGTTCTATCCTGGCCAATTAACTTTGTTGAAAAGGTTATCTGTCGGTACAGATCGGGGTCCTGTATTGCATCAAAAATATACTTGCTTTGTGCATTTCACTAGCATTGCAGTGTATATTTCGCCAATATATTTCCGGGTAATAAGCTCTTCACGTCTGTTTAGGAAGGTATCAAGATTTAGGTTAACATATTTTTCAGTTTTTCTTTAATATGTTTGAATGGGTGTCAGGGTGTGTACTGCTTCTTGCGCTGATTTTCTACTGACTGGGTTGCCAGTTCTGTTGATTTCTTTATCTTTACAAGTGGTTGATACCTAATGACCCACATTTGATCTGTTACGCTCTGTTCATGCAGTAGTGCAATTTTCTCATCACTGGCTGCTCTCAATTTTGTCTGTTTCTCTCTCTACTAAGGAGTTTGGCCTGGAGTAAAAGGATGGATGGAAAAATTGTTGGACTGACCAAAAATATAAGCTGCTTTTCCTAGCCCATAGCTACTACTGCCCATATCTTTTTGCAAGAAATATTCCTTCTTTTGTGTTTATTGTCCGCGTATATTTTTGCCATAAGTGGCTTGCATGCCTTTATATGACTTCATTTTTTCATGAATCAGAATTATAATAAGCTCCGGGCACGCTATTTACCATTGATGCCTTGCATCAATATGTGTACTTGTTCGAATATGAAATGCGATCTTATTTAAAAGCTGACAACATACCTAACCAAATTAGTCTTTGTACACCATTCTCCCATCGATGATGGAGGCCAAGGCACCTTTATCGCACTACCAACCCCAGAATGCCACTGCATCCCACCAGCCAATCTGCAGCCCATTGTCCTATTAAATGTTACCCTATGCCGCATCTGAGACAAGATCGATGACCTTACTGGATCCTGCCAAAGTGGCTTTAAACGTACATACATTTATGCAGACATTGTCTGGGCTCAACATATGCTTGTGTCAGTAGTCATGTCCAAACTCTGAGATTTCCACAAAATGGGCATTGACATGTCAGAAACCTTGGACACAATTAAACATTCTAAGATCCGAGATGTATTACACCAGGCCTGTTGCAACGAGAATGAGCTGCAACTGGTAAGACAAATACTTGCCGACGTCAATCTGAGAGCACGAGTCAAGACAGTGAGGTCTGCCGAGCTTGAGAGATCAATCGGCTCTCCATAGCCTGTGCCTTTTACCTGCTACCTTGCTGCAGTCTTGAAATCTGTGCGGGAAAATTCCACAAGACGAAACACCCAGTGTCCATAGAGAGTGTGTCGCTAGAGAGGGAATATGGTGACGATGTGGACTTCATAGATTAGGAAAAGAAGCCCCGTGACAAACTACTCCCAATAGCAGCAAGCAAAATAAAATGAGAATCTCTATATGAATGACTCCAAAACAGACTCTATCACATATACCAATCTACAAAGCACGAAGCTAATTACGATCTACTTTGTAGCCGCTAATCATGCTCTTTTGGAAACTGAGGATTCGTAGATCAATGCTACCATGTACGACTGTAGAAGCTTGGCAGCTCCAAATGCATCTCTAGACAAACGTGATGCCTGCTATCGCAGTCACTTCCGCACCATCACCGGACATGGAGTGCCGGACAGCATAATGTCCTTCGATGCACTCTACATGATATAATCGTTGCTGGCTTCCTGTGAGGCAGTAAATAGTAAGCGTGCTGCGAAGCAACCTCAAGAAAACAGGACTAGTACACGCAGATCAAGTCTGAACCCGAAGAAGCTAAAGATGCTAGCGGAGGAAAAAGTTACTAAAGACTTTGGCTGAGGACAAGCCATAGTGATCAAAGGGCGAAGAAGGGCTGAGTTTAGCTGTAGTATGTTTCTACGACTACTAATACTGCAGCAGAAGAGAGTACATCGTCATACCGAACTAGGTAGGTTCTACATCTTAGTTGAGCCATGTTAATCGCATCGATTGTTTGGACCTAATACTAAGAACAAGTCAAATCTACTCAGATTAGTATATCTACGATCCGTAATAGTTCGGGTCCTGGAACTAGTGACGTCACAAATTGCTGTTGATAGAGTACAGGGTGGTGCTGTTAACACAAGAACTTTTCTTATTCTTATTCTACTATGGTAGTCGTGGTGATAGCTGTAAGTGATAGTCCACGAGTTCTATAGAATTCCGAGGTCTTGTATTGTTGTCATAGCGATTATGTTACAGTACACGACTGAGACGAGTCAACTAGTCATGTAGACACACTATGCTTATAATAGGCACAGTTCTACTGTGCGAGGTGTTAGAGTTCGTATTGCGATGACTTATGTAAGAGAACCGGTAAATCTTTCCATCAAATAGTGGCATAACGTCGGACCGACTTTGACATTACCATGATGGAACATCAACAACCAGTATACAAGTGCACTACTCAGGTGAACAATACTGGCACTGTTTACAAGCTGACCAAGAGGGCACTTGTGAGGCTCTCACGTACAGTATTGCTAAGAAATAACGTAACATCTTTCCAAAACAAAATAAGAAGTACTGTTGAATATTTTGAACATAATTGGATTGGACGACATTGATGTCTAAGGCAGAAATGGCTTCCAATCCAATTATGTTTAAAATATTTAACAGGACATTTCTTACACGGTGTTCACAATTGTACTAACTAAGGTGTTTTTGTTTTTAACCTATTTATGAGCTGTGCTATATATGTCTGTCTTCTGCTATCGCCCGGTGGGGCTTATCTCTTGTCATCAATGGTTGCCAAATTTCGTCACAAGATACACTTGCTAGAGACTTCTTTGGCATTATTGTCAGATATAATTGATCAGTAATAATTGCCAAAACTTGAGAATCGTTGCTATTGACAGAAAATTCTGGAGCAGAAACTAGTGGTTCAGTGCATAATGTGGCAGTAAATGGTCCTGGTAAGTGATATAGTGTGTAACAGAACCATTGATGGAAGACACATGATATGCTAGGATATTGAAACCGGCCAACGTGACTGATAGAGTCAAGATTATGAGACCAATGTCAATCAATGGTTCGTTACATTGTTTTCATTTATAACATGTTGTGTAGATTGTTATATATAATGTGGCACATATATCTGCGTTTTAGAACTGACTGATATAGTTGACAGCAACATGTAGGCTAAGATAAGGTCGGGATATGTTATGGGACAGGTGGTGAGAACAGCTTAAGGGCGAAACCCTTTTACTGGTTCCTGGACCATACCCCTTTTAGAGTCAAATACCTTAGGACGTGTGAAGATCTTGAGTTAACTTCTTCAGGTGCTTTGTCCAGGATATGATAAAAAAAACCCCAGAGTTATGATCTTTGATATACGTGGTTATCATCTCCGTAAGTACTTCCTGGAAAGAAATGGATAGGTAAATCGAGTTTGAGGCATGTCCTCTAATATTACTGTTAATCAAATTCATGGCACATATGGAGATACTTATATTCAGCTAGGTTGAGCCCACACATACCTGTGTATCGGTGTCAGTAACTTTGTCAGATAGATTTTATCTATTATAATTCTATCTGCTGATGTAGAAGGACAGTCATTGGAAGCTATAAAAGCAACAGTCAAGGCGTTTAGTTATACACGCAAAGTAGATATCTTGACAAAATTTAGTGTTATGATGTTGGTTACTAAACTGGGAGGCTTAATTATACCCAAAACAATTCACCCTGGCTCAGCGTGGGTGGTAGGTATGTTGTCAAGAGTAGAGGAAACACAATTCTTTATTCAAATATAAAAGACAGGTGGATCGTATGCAACAGAAACTCCCGTTGCGAATACAAGCATCCCGGTATAGAGGATCACACCTCTGGACTGGCAAACTATCAATGGTTGTGGGCAACAGCTGTGATGTCTATTCTATATCTTTCCTGTTGTAAAAGGCTGTGCTGATTCTGTTTTTTGATGCCCGAAGATAATCGCTTGTTAACTGGAAGTCTGTACGGTTCCAGCTTCCTACATCCACCTAGCCAGAAAGCTGTGTTCTCGGGTCTACAGTCTCTGAGATGGATGTGGTTGGCTGGCTGGCTAGTTGGCTAGTTGGATAGTTGGCTGGCTGGCTGGTTGGCTGGCTGGCTGGCTGCTCTAGCAATCTATATGGTGATAAAGTTTCATTGGAAAACTCTGGATTCCAGATCATACTTTTTTGCGTGTTCGCGGATATAGTGAACTGCCGCTTCAACTCTGTACGGCCATGAATTTGACCTCTATTTCCTAGCGTATTGTTGCTGAAACTGCTTCATGACTGGGTCTCCGGTTCTAGAGTATTTATATGGGATAGACAACCTCCATTTCATTCCACATGTCCAGTGGTTGGCCGATGATAATTAGTGAACAGGTGCTGGATTCTTTATAAAAGGTATCCGATCCTTGAATATGTATAATATTCCCAGTAGTTTTTCGTTGATGGAACTGGTAGTTCTTCTTCTTTCTTCCACCTTTTGACCTATGGTATTGGTCTAAATTATCCAATCGTCTGGGTGCTTCGTCAATGTTCTTTCTGTGCAGCTTCATTTTATTGTATCTTAAATACGTGGAGAGGACTTCAAAGTAAATCCAACCAAGTATATCTATATTGGCCAGCGCCTCTACCAGGTCTTCGATGTCAAAATCACGTTCGACTGGCTAACCATAGTGAGGTAGCTAGTTTACTGAACATGTACATTTGTTATGCCCAGACGAACGCTGGATAGTTAACTATAGTTCGTTGGTACCCGATTCTCCCTTGAAGTACTATTGCATAATATTTGGAGCCAGGTACCAGTCTCGATTAACCCTTTCCGTCGTCTGTTTTGTTGGCCGACGAAAATGGGTTAGTATTATCCGCTTAGACGCCGAACCGCGTCAATATGAGATAAAATGGGAAGAAAATGCGCCTTAGAATTATTGGCATAAAATAGGAAAGTATAATTTCATCAAACTTACGTCAGTTAGTGAAATATTTACACTTTTATATGCATTTATTCGCGGAAAGCGAGGCGTGTCCGTCATTTTTTTTAATTTATCCAGATTTTACACTAACAATTTGCACCCGAGCCCGGGTTTTCGGTCGACTACAGTTAACTATTTCAAGTTCGCCTGCGACATAGATAACAATAGTTAACTGGTTCGCCAGTCGAATTTGACCAAGAATGTTTTCCAACATAACTCGGGTATATGGGGAAGCGAAATCTGATATTTTGTTTGCTGACAATCAGAATCCCATACCTTTTAAAGGCTAGCAGTCCACAGCAGTCTCAAACTCTATTTTGGCAGGACTGAAGCAATTTCTTTTCATTTCAAATATACAGATTCTAAGGCCAGCTGGTTTACTCTTTCTTTAAGGGGCCTTATACGGAGATGGAATGAGTGGCAAAGACAAGCGCGATGACAGGGTACCACCGGGAATGTCTCAAACATATGAATGGTTGATAACAAAGGATGAAGCACCAACTGCCAGCGATCCAGATTGCATGAGTTGGCTATACCACAGTCACGTAGATCCGGCTCGCGATACCAGCACTGGCCTAATGGGCCCACTGCTCACGTGCAAGAAAGGTATGTTTGTTTATTGTGAGGGGGGTGGGAGGGAGGGAGGGAGGGAGGGAGGGGGGGATGGAGGGAGGGAGGGAGGGGGGAGGGAGGAGGAGAGAGAGAGAGAGAGAGAGAGAGAGAGAGAGAGAGAGAGAGAGAGAGAGAGAGAGAGAGAGAGAGGACTGTATAAGCATAGATCAATGCTATTCATTATTTAATAACATCTTGCATCACAATAAGAACCTGTGAGCGTTACTGTCCGCCTATATGCGTCGATTGTTATTTAGCACATACACATCCTGATTGTCATTTAGCACGTGTATATATCCTGATTGTCATTTGGTACGTCCATATCCTTATTGTCATATAGCACATGTTTATATGCGGATTGTCATTTAGCACGTGTATATCCTGATTGTCCTTTCACACACACACACACACACGCGCGCGCACACACAAACGCGCGCGTGCGCACTCACACACACACGCACTCTCTCTCTCTTCTCTCTCTCTCTCTCTCTCTCTCTCACTCACTCACTCACTCTCTCTCACACGCACGCACGCACGCACGCACGCACGCACGCACGCACGCACGCACACACACGCACACGCACACGCACGCACGCACTCACGCTCCCACGTACGTACGCACGCACGCACGCACGCACGCACGCACGCACGCACGCATGCTCACACACGCGCACGTGCACGCGTACGCGCACGCGCACGCGCACATATATATATATATATATATATATATATATATATATATATATATATATATATATATGCCGATTGCCATTTAGCACGTATATATATATGCCGATTGTCATTTAGCATGTGTATATCTCGATTGTCATTTAGCACTTGCATATCCTGATTGCCATTTAGCACGTGTATATCATGATAAGGCCAATTCTACCAAATCGTACGACAATAGTAGATCATCATAGCCGCTGTGCATGCGCAAAAGAGGCGTCCTTTTTCCAAATGGCGTTCACGATGTCTGAGAAAATGATGATCTCCTGATCCAACTGTGGAAGGAGAGGGAAGATCTTGTAACTAACTTGGCCTGTTCTCTGCTTCGAGGTCTTGCATCAATGTTTTATAAATACCATACTGTTGCCTGTGCAACAGCCACAGTTTCATCCACAGGGCTTCCTGTGAGCTTCCAACATCTTCCTGAGTCTAAAGTTGGCCTCGCAGGGTGTAATTTTTTCTATGATTTATTGTGATTTCATACGCTCCGCTTAGACAAGATTTCCTATTACAAACGCACATTATCGCAGGAAAACACAACATACGGCATTATAAGATGATACTCCTCACACGCTACGATTTCCTTTGTTTTTCTGCAATTTTCTACGTTTGCTAGTAGGAAATATTGGCTTTGCGGGAAGGATGCCGTCTAATTCTGACAGTATTATAAATCAAGTCATTGCTCTTTGAGCGTTGCTGATTGCTCGAATAATGAAGGAAACGAGGAGAGTCGCAGAAAAGGCTTTGTATCCGTCCCTGGATAAGCAGGCCTCATGACCATGGTGCGTTAGAAGGGACACGCAATAATGAAATATTTAAGTTTTAAAAGTACAAATTGTGGCCGGACAGTTTAAGAGTAATATTTTGATGAATTCATGGAGATATTTGGAAATTCAAGATTACAAATAAATTGATAAATCAAAATTTTTGTGACATGCATCGTTCTACGCAAGCTTCGTTGAGATCGTGCCATTGCCTAAGGAGGAGTAGCATTTTATTTATAGGATTTCAGGATATTTTCTGAAAATCAAAGATGGTCGCCAGCAAACTCGAACAATCTAAATTTTGAATTGAAGTTCTTGAATTTGTCACCATAAGATCGTTCAAGCTAAATATGATTGAAATTCTCCAAGCTTTTTAGGAAGAGATATACTTTAATGGAAAATAACGGAATAATCAAATTTAGCTGCCGCCGCACCTGCCGCCACCAGAACCACCGCCACCACCGCCAACGCCACTACACCCACCACCACCACCGTGTACAGACATTACAAGCGTCTAGTAGCCTCAAAGAACAACCGTCACGTGAAAAAAATTGTCTGCGCTACCACAAGATTCACTCTGTCTGCTACGGCACGGGATACTTTAACATGTAGAAAAATTCCCGGTGACACACGATTTCTTACGATGTGCTACGTTACGACAGAATCGGATAAAATCCTGTCGTAGGTGCTCTCACACTGTACACTTTGTAAGGATGATGGACGCTGTTGTATCCCAAAGAGTTGTACAATCGTACCATGTGAGACTGGAATTATAATAATTATTACATCGGAGCAAAGGTATATTGGAAATGCTTGAAATTTAATGTTTTCCCGCCAGAAATTTATTTGCGATTACTGAATCATAACGTGTGTGATTGAAATCATAGAGATTTTCTACGATACAATATGATAAGATATGATATGATTCTGCTGACCATCCTACAATATCTTACCCTATCGTATCGTAGGTAACCGTATTGTATCGCAGATCCAACTAGGCCATGTGAGGCGGACTTTAGACGCATTACACCAGGCCAGTTGCGATGAAGATAAGCTGCGACTAGTGAGGCTAAAGGCCGATTTATATTACACGACAACTGACTAGAGAGCTGTTTCGATTATGCGATATGTTCTTGTTCACACATTTCCGTGCTATGTCTGTTACATATGTTTAATTTTATTTAGCTGGTAAGAATTTCTTATTTACATTGCACGAAATGGCAGAAAATCACATGCAGCAAATCATGAACATCAAACATGTTTTGAATTTCACGATCTGTAGCAAGACAAGAAAAATCGTGAGTTGAGAGGTTGTTTATATTATCATTGCTGTAGTAGGCGACGTCCCGCACAAGATCACTCGGCTATAAAATCATGTAGTGTAAATCGGACAATTTACTCGCAGATGCCAAGTTATGAGTCAAGACAGTGCATTATGCAGACTTTGATTCATCAATCGACTCCCCACAGCGAGATGGTCTATCCCCTGTGCTTTTTACCTGCTACACCGTTTTTGAGCCTTGAAATATGTGCGGGAAGATAAAAAAAGCTAAACCCCAGTCTCCATACTGTGTAGGCCGCTAGAGATGGCTATGCTGACGATGTGATGTTACTAGACGAGGAAGAGAAACCAGTTCATGAACTATTCCCAAAAGCTGCCAGCAAACTATAGGACTGAGAATCGCATTATGAATAAATCTGAAACAGAGTCCACCCACATATACCTATCGACAAAGCGCAAAGCTAAAGAAAATGACGATCCACGTTGTGGCTACGAACCATGGAGGAAAGCCTAAATCTTGGGCTCACTATTCTACAGTACTTCTGACAGCACATCGCGACATGGGAAATATAGTTTTCCAGTGTTTCTGTAAGCTGTTTATACGTAGATCAAAGATGCCATTTTCCTTCGATCAATACTCACTATTCTATTACTTCTGATACAAGCTATCCTGGATAGCTGGGTCGTAGGACTATAGACGTAGTAAGCTTTACCGGCTCCTGGAACCGGGTACTCGGCTCCCAACTGCCGAATACCCATATGCCATGAATCTCATTCTTGTTTGCATAGCAACAAGAGCTACATGCTTTTTTGCAGTTGGAGTCTTAACGTTTTCTAAGTCTTTTTCTGAGATTGTGATAGCTTTGTGTTCGCTCTCTAAGGATTATTTGGATTACCATGGAAGGAGCCGATGATAACCAGGTCGTATATTTCCATGTTATTCTATAGTTAAAAGACTTAGGTCTTCAACATTTCGTCTGTGTCGTATGTTCCAATTTCTGACCCCGAATCTGGGACGTGTGTTAACAACGAAATATGCCAGATTGATCGCCTTCCTTTAACCCCAACAGGCGATCGGCAGATATGAAATAAGGTGTTGGCTATACGGTGTTTAACACGAAAATCGGCTGACGTCGTTCTCCGTAAGATCCGAGCGGGTGACGTCACACCCGAGTTGTCTCGGATTTCTATGTGAAGAAAATGTTTCATTAATTCGCGCATCTGATTCTGGGTGCTGCGTACTGTATTGGTACCAAAAAAAAAATGTTTTTCGTGTTATCACGATCTGTTTGCAATGATCGGTGGTTTCAAAATTCTTGATTAGATATGTGGTCTGCGGTTTTACCGTGTGCTACAGCAGTTTGTTTACATTTTGTTGTTTCTCCACATATCGTTTTGGCCTGGTTAGGAGTATAATTTATATTGATTGGTAAATATACCCAGAATGCTATGCAATATGGTTCCTGGTTCCGTTATACATCCTTGAGGATCAGTTTATGGGTGTATCTTGCCCGCTTGGTTCTTGTTGTCATAATCAATGCGATCTTTGCTGTAATGTTGCGGGGCGGGGTGCGGGAGGGTTAACATTTAATTTATGATCAAATTATTTGAAAATTATTTGTCTGCCTTCCATTCATGTTTCGTTCCGCTTGCTTAATGTAGGTTTGTGCTTATTTATAGGCCAAGCCAGCTCCGCCATCATGTGACGAGTGCCATAAATTCGTGAGGGTTCTGTTCAAGGACCATGTCTGCTTTCATTGTACAAGTTGTAATCTTGATAGTAGGTGTAACATTTGTGCAGCGTGGTCGTCCGACATGATGGTCAAGTTCCTTACCCAGAAGGACTTGGCAGGGTCTGACGTGGGACCAGGTGGTCCAAAAGTAAATCGTGGAGCGTCCGTTTCGGCCCTTTGGGGCGCTCCACATCTGCAACCGGAGGTTGCGAAGATGGCGCCGCCGGCATGGTTTGGTCCTGCTATGCAAGGCTTCTTGCATAGCGTTCTGCCTACGCTGGTGTCGTCCCTGCTTCCAAAAGTTGTAGGGCAGTCTCTTCCCGTGCTTGGTACGGACCCTGTCCTTGGACAGGGTTCTGGACTGGCCACCGAGGGAGCCATCTCATACGGCTCCATGCCAGTCCCGTCGGGCTCCAGCCTGATGGGTTCTGTCTCTCTGCGGCCACTTCCGGGTGGTCCAGTAGCGGTGGCCGGTCTGTCAGGCATGGGCGCCGTCCAGTGTTTCCTCGTCTGGTGACGACTCTTCGGAGTCTGAAGACGAGGAGGCCGAGGAGGAGAGATTGCTGCGGCCTGAGATGCCATGGGTGGAGAGCATGGAGGTCGATTCTGTCCTGGACGGAACCGCTTTCCATCTGTCTGGCTTGGCGCAAGCCAGGACAGTGGCTCCGCCGTGGTTGAGGCCACTCTGGTATTGGGCACCGGTCCTGTGATGGTTAGTTTGCCGCCAACCGACACGGTGACGGGTGTGGCTGGCCAGGCGTGGTATGCACCTATCTCGCCTGGTCCAGCGGTCAGACATGGGGTGCCGTTGGCGCCCGTACTTGGCCATGGTTCCTCAACTGGTGGAACCGTATGGTACCGGAGTTCCTGGCGTATCAGCAATGGCGCCTAGCCAGGAGGCCATTGCTGGTAGGGCCGTGAACGCGTCAATGGGTGACGTGTTCACGGGAGTGTCCTCTTCGGAGACAGACTGGTCGGAGGCTCTGGTTTGGCTAGCCAGGGTGGACCCATCTGTGGTTTCGACCACGGCCCAAGAGGATGCACCCCGTCCATCGGTGGCATCCATTAGGATGGGGATCTTTCCCGCAGCCCGGATCCAGTCTGTTGGACTGGATCCAAGGTTTATGGAGTTGTTGGATGTTATTTATAGCAAACAACTCCTGACCAATGGCCAGCTTCCTGCGGCCTCCAGGGACGTGCGGGCGAGGTGTCGTATCCCACATGGGGAATATGACAGATATGGTGTTGTTCCAGCGGTCACTGAGGATGATCGCCGGGTGCTGGGTGTCCAGAGTGCTGGAGTGGGTGGCCCCGCCCCGGCGCTGGTGGACAGGTCCCAGGTGCACCATGACGAAGTCCTGTCCCTATGCGATGAGGGGGTGAGTGCATCAATGAGTGCTGTCAATCACTCTTATCGCCTTCTTCAGTTGGTGTGGGCTGAGGCGGGGGCAGGCCACCCTGTGCCACCTGTGGTGCTATCATGTGTCAATGATGGCCTAGTACTGTCTATGGACGCATTGGCAGGGGTGCAAGCGCGAGTGACGAAGTCTAGGAGGCAGATGGTCCTTGACCATATGCGTCCGGCTACTGCCGTTAGGGAGCGTCTTCTTGGAACACCCCTTACTGGCCCTAGCATCTTTGGTGGCCAAGCGTGGGCCATCTTAGAAGACACTGCCAGCATTGTGCAGAATCGGTTAGCAGTGAATCTGCAGCTGGAACTAGTGTGACAGGCTTCTAAGAAGCAGAAAAAGCATAAAAGCAAGGCGAAAGCCAAGCCTAGTGCTGCTTCTGCTTCTACTGGGTCTTCTCAGCCGCCTCCGGCGAAGAAGGCCAAGAGGGTTCTGGAGGCCCATACCCACCCCAATGTTGCTCCTGATCGCCCAAGAGGCGGGAATGGCAAGGGGAAGGGGAGGGGTAAGTCCTCGAAGGGCGGAGAGAAGGGAGCGGATCGTACCTGAGGGTATGAGGGCTCCCTTTGTATCTGCCTGGACCGCACCTGTGCGACAGGAACAGCGGTGCCAGTTAGATTGGCCAAGCCAAGACCAAAATGGTTCTCACTCTCTCTCTCTCGTCAAGAGAGGGGGGGGGGGAGAGCGGATCACGAGCCAGACACCCGCATTAGGCGTCAATGTGTCTATAGTGGGTGGAAGGCTCGTGCGTTTCGTCGAGGCTTGGCGAGGTGTGACGTCAGACAGTCTGGTCCTGGGATGGTTATCCCAGGGGTACATGTCAACCAGATTGTGTCACTGATGGCTGGACAAGTGAATGGTTGGAGGCTCCACGTCTGGAATCCAAATATCATGAGATAATTCAAGATTGAGAGTTTTTGTATTATGTCTATATATCATGTTCATTCATTATATATATATTCTTGCTCATTCCCAGGCTGATATATGCAAAGAGCAGTTAACCGTCTTAGCATATTTGTGTTTCAGGCGAGAAAAGGGGGGGGGGGCAGTGATGTGAATGTGATTCAGTCCCTTTAACTTGATGGTCCTTTTAGGTCTCCATTTGTCAAGTTTAAGTCTAAGCCCTTTCTCCAAGGGGCAAAAGTAGCAATTGATGGCTTGCCCTTTCCCACCAGGTTACTGTCTAAATCTGGTGTATAGCAGAAGTAATAGAATGGTGAGTACTGATGGAAGGAGAATGAACGAAATTTCAATTTCCATTTCTCCGAGATCTAACAATACTCACTATTCTATTACGGACCCGGCCTCCCTGCCCCACGGAGGCAAGCCATGGGTATCTCTTATTTGGTGGCTATGCAAACAATATGAGCTTCATGGCAAACGGGTACTCGGCAGTTGGGAGCCGAGTACCCGGTTCCAGGAGCTGGTAAAGCTTACTAAGTCTATAGTCCTAGGGCCCAGCTATCCAGGATAGCTTGTATCAGAAGTAATAGAATGGTGAGTATTGTTAGATCTCGGAGAAAGGGAAATTCAAATTTCCTTCAGACAACAAGACTACGCTTGTACAACGCAACCTGCGCATTCTCGAGGTTGTCTAACCGTAACAGTTGGGTAGCTTCAAAGAAAACTCCAGGCTAATTTGATACTGGCCACCTCAAACACCTACGCACCATCATTGGATCCCGATAGCCTGACAGCATAATTCCGAACGATGCACTATACATGTATAATACATTGCCCCCTGTCTATACAAGTCGCTGTGCAAACATGGTCCATGTTTGGCCATGTGCTATGGGTACCAGAAGACACACACGCACAGAGCCTTGGAATTCGCCCTACTGGGAGCCGGTAAATATAAATGAGAGAACGGCATTGTATGCATCTGTTCACTGTGTTACGATGTGACGTCAAGAAACGAAGACTCGGTATACTCAGATCATGTATGAACTTGAGGAAGCTAAAGATTTTGTCTGAGAACAAGATACACTGGTTGAATGCGAAAAAGGACTGATTGCAGCTGTAGGATGTTTCTACTACTGCATTCGCAGAATACAGTACATCGTCATCGTACAATCTTGCACCAACTTCCGCTTTAATCTGTCAGGTAGACACAATGCACCTTTCCGGTTTTAGCTATGGCCCACCCATCTCTATCTAGGCTCCACCCACACCTCGCTCGTGGTGGGATCGATCGATCTCTGAAAACCCTGACTATCAATTTCCAAAAAACTACACAGGTAAGCTGTTGAATATTTTGAAACTAATTTGACTGGGTGCTGTTGCTGCCTAAGCATGTTTATGAAATAGCAAAGAATTACAATTCATACAACTTGTCAGACTGTTTGAGGTCTGATGACGGTCTATATGGAACCCTTTGTGACGTAATGATTATGACGTCATCATACACGCGCTGACCTGATTATGACGTCATACGAGGTCAGATGATGGATGGATACTCTGGAAAGGTGAATTCCGGGAATTACATCGAACATATCGTACAGAACACAATAAAACACTACTAATAATTCATCCAATTACGCAATAAATCATCCGTCATCCAGCTAAAACATTTCTAATATTGGTGCCAGTGAATGCGAGTATCAAATGCGTCCAAAATATTCGCTAGTAGTGCTGTCGTCGAGAAACAACTTCATCTAACCTACTCTCCTAACCCTTTAACCGTTACAACGCAAAAATGACAAATTCTTTAATTTGACTGGGAGATGCTGTTTTATATGGCAGCAACAGGTTCCAGTCATACTTGTTTCAAAATCATGAACGGTTTTCCACCTTGTCTTAGAACGGAGACACTGGCAGTTTAAGTGGCAAAGGGTTAACCATATTTGAATACATTTTCTTTATTCAGGTGTTTTAGATGATGGCGGTTGGAGGATAGACAGAACTCAGGACATCGTACTCTTGTTCACAGTTTTTGAGGAACATTTAAGTTGGTACATTGAGAAGAATATTGAAAAGTGCTCTAATCTTACGGAGTGTCAAAATTTATTGACAACAAATGACGAGGACTTCACAGAAAGTAACTTAATGCATTCCGTGAATGGTTACATGTACGGCAATTTACCCGGTCTGACGTTCTGCCAAGGTGAAAAGGTCTGGTGGCATTTGATAGGAATGGGATCCGAAGTGGACGTCCACACTGTCTTTTTTCGTGGACATACTCTACTATATAATGAGCACAGGTAGTATACTGAAGCAGTTTGAGCGTCTAAATATTTTATCTAAATGCGCTATGAATTGTTTAATCGAGACAATTATCCCATAAATGCAAGCTACTGAATCCTGTAGTGAATGAGGTTAAGACCGGAATGGAAATTAAAACACATATTGAATTGCTCCTCATAGAATATGGTCCAATAGCTGATGATATCTGAATAATTCTTTAATGATAATCGCTCACGCACATTTTTAATCAGACCATAATAAAAAAAACATTCAGTGAATGAAAGTAACAAATGAACGAACGATAGAACGAAATAAAGAATGAACGAATGAAGCAACGAGCGAACGGACGGACGGACGAACGAACGAAGGAACGAACGAGCTAATGAACGAACGAACGAACGAACGAACGAACGAACGAACGAACGAACGAACGAAAGAACGAACGAACGAACGAACGAATCGAACGAACGAACTAATCAACGAACGATCGATAGAATCAATGGAACTAATGGAAATCTTATGGAATGAATGGTTAGCTCGTTGGCTGGCTGGCTGGTTGGTTGGGTGAGTGCATGGACGTATGGATGGATGGATGGAGGGATGGATTTATTTAGACCAAGAATTATGGATGGATGGATGGATGGATGGGTGGATGGAAGAAATATTGAATTATATATAGACGGGATATGCGTTTATAGAGCAAGAAATACATTAGATGACAGCATACAATATTTTTCAAATCACGTTACAGGTTGGATACTGTACCATTATTTGCGGCTATTTTCAAGACAGCTAGCATGATAGTGGAGAATCCGGGCCAATGGTTAATCAGTTGCCAAGTTCACGATCATTTCACTGGTATAATATGGCTTTGGTATAGCGCGTTCTATCGTAGTTATTATCCAGATAGCTGTTTCATTAGTTGTTTTAATAACATTAAGATAGATTGGTTAATTAATACTTTAAATACAAATGACCAGATGTCAGCAAACATAATGTAACTATGTAAGTATGGGAAACAAGTTAGTTGCATCAGGTTTGGTTGGTTTGTGGGGGTGCAATGATTGACAGATTGATGAATGTAACCATCTTTTTAGACGACCACCTGAGTAATTTACAGAGAGCTTGACAGGCTCTGCTGATTAACTGATCGACAAATTAAACTGACGATTGACAGATTGAGTGAAACACTTCTTGGTGACATCCCGGTTTACTGGCTGAGTGGCTGGCTGGCTGGCTGACTAGCTGGCTGGCTGGCTGGCTGACTGGCTGGGTAACTGTCTCGCTGGCTGGCTGAACAAATTACCGTTTCTGTCATCAAATACATTGTGTTTTCAGTGAATTATATTTATTTTAATAGAATGTTACCTTTAATTATGCGCATAGTGAGAGATTATATATTTGCTTGATGTAACTGTTGGTTGTGCTAATACGTACAATATACACATCTTATAGTGTTTTACAAATCATACGATACGGCTGTATATCACAGTGACTGTATTTTATCTGTAGCCGGTATGCAAGTCTTTATGAATGTAAGTGCTTGCAAACAATCTGATGGTGATGTTGGTGATGAAGACGACGACGACGACGACGAAGATGATGATGACGCAATTCAACCAGAAATGAAACCAGACAGAAGATATTACATCGCCGCTGATGAAATTATATGGGACTATTCGCCCACTGGGTTAGACAATTTTGACCATCATAACTTAACCGAACCAGGAACGTAAGTTTTAGTATTATGTTGACCATAACAGTTAAAGGTGCATATTTACAGCAGAATGCTTGAAAATTAAAATATCTAAATTGTATGTTTTAGAGGCTTAAACTTTGGGCTTGAGATATAAAGAAACGAATTAAATCTTACCATATGATGATTTAATTCCATATAAAGTAATAACATTTTTTGAGTTGTGGAATTGAATTAGAGGGTCGTGCCTCTAATTCAATTCCACAACTAAAAAAATTATCTGAATTTATACGGAATGAAATCATCATATGTTAACATGTCAATCTAGCCACATAATTTAAGCCTCTAAAAATATTCAATTTTAACAATTTTATTTTCAAGTATTTAGTGCGACTATGCACCTTTAACTATTAAACATGTCTACGACCACCTCCTCATGAACAATCAAACAGTTATAGATATAGATATAGAGTACTGTTTTCCTACGCTAACACTTAAGATTTCAGCGTCACAATTCACCTTTCCAGAGTATCCATCCATCGTTTGACCTCGTATGACGTCATAATCAGCTCAGCGCGTGTATGATGGCGTCACAATCATTACGTCACAAAGGGTTTCATATAGACTGTCATCAAATCTCAAATACTCCGACACGTTGTATGAATTGTATGTCTTTGTAATTCTTTGCTATTTAATAAACATGCTGTTGAATATTTTGAAACTAATTTGGCTGGGCGCTGTTGCTGCCTTAGGCAGCAGCAGCACCCAGTCAAATTAGTTTCAAATTATTCAACAGCTTACATATGTACTTTTTTTGGAAATTGATAGTCCGGGTGTTCAGAGATCGATCGATCCCAATACGAGCGAGGTGTGGGTGGAGCTTAGCGAGAGATGGGCAGGGCATTGCTAAAAAGGTCCATTCCAAGACAATTATACAGGAAAGCTGTTGATTATTTTGAAACTAATTCAATGGGAACATGTTGCTGCCGTAACGGAAACTGCTCCCAATCAAATTAGTTTTAAAACATTCTAGAAAATGTTCTGTGCATGATAAAACTGTGTCGTCTGGATAATCAAACCGTTATAGATATACAGTACAGTTATAAATAAGCTAACGCTTAAGATATCAGTGTCACAATTCAAAGACAATTATACAGGAAAGCTGGGGATTATTTTGAAATTAAATAGCGGCAAGAACTCCCAGTCAAATTAGTTTTAAAACATTCTAGAAAATGTTGTGAACATCATAAAAATGAGTTGTTTTTGGTCTGTGCGGATGAAAGGGCTAATGGAAGTCAGCTGTTATAGCGCGTTGTTGTGAGTCACGTGATTGTGTGTTTTATCGTTGTCCGAGATGATCGGTTATAGCGCGTGGTTTTGGGTCACCAGATTGTCTGTTTTAGTGTTGTCTGAGATTATCGGTTTGAACGTTCTTAACACCATAAGAGTCGTGCAGAATATCGAGGTCATGACCTTGACATTCTGAACTTGACCTTGTCAGAATCTAGAGAGACGTAACTACTTATGTTAGCATTATCTGACCTAGCATGCAATAACAATGCTCCAAAGTCAGTTTGATTGACAAATTATAGCCACTGTAGGCCAAGGACATGGTTTGACCTTTATCGCGTGATATTGAGCTTGGATAATGACATAATTCTGTCCAATCGATCGATCTCATATTGCAAACCAGTTTTTGAATTCAGCATGTTATTAGCTGAAATATGACCATATTATATCGTAGCCTATATTAGTGACAGATATTTTGCATTTATGCTAATTTGTGGTGTTAACAAATTCCGAAACATGTGTTCAATATAAGGATACGATTATTACCTATAAAGGTTAACTTGTGCAAAAAATTATGATTTCTTCGAAAGGTGAATATTACGTCCTGACTCTAAGAAAGCAGTCTAGTAGAGCCTATTCTTCACATGTGCCTAGAAAGATTCCTGCGCCTACAGACGATACACACTCCACCAAAACGATTGGCCGAAGGATTAGTATTTCTTACTTTCCAGCAATACACTTATTTCTGGTTACATTAAGCATATATAGGACATATACAATTCTTATTCGATGTTCTGAAGAATGAAAGCAATCAAAAAATGGTTATTTTTGAATATTTGAATAATAGAGCTTTCCAGTTTATCCGTCCATCATATGACGTCAGAATCCACTACGTGGCGTGTATGATGACGTCATAATCAATGACATCATGAATGCCGTAGATAGTTTCGCCATGAACGCATAATTCATGATGGTCAAAGCGTTGTTGTACGAAGTGTATGTCTTTACTATTTAATAATAGTGTGTATATTTTGAAACTAATTTGACTGGCTGGTGTTGCTGTCATAGCCAGCAACAGCACCGTATCAAACTAGTTTCAAAATAATCAACAGCTTACCTGTATGGCCATCTGGAGATTGATAATCAGGGAGTTCATGGAACGATCAATCCAAACACAGCGAAGTGTGGGTGGAGCCTAGCTAGAGATCGGGTGGGGCGGGAACTTAAACTGGACTCCTCTGACATTCAATTATGATAGTGTAAACTGATGTGAGTCGCCTATGGCCGAGTGATGCGTATGTTTAAAGCACAGCTTCCTTTGCCGATTTAGTGCCGATTGATTCCGCTTCAAATTACGGGTAACAGAAACACAGAAACGTAAATAGAATTGATGAAATTAAATGTGCAAGTGTTATTTGCTAGTGGGTTACAACCACGTTGTTTCAAAATGCCAAACATGCAATGGGTTTCACGATGTAATGCTCCGAACCTTTGATGTGCAGACCGAGGTCCTCGTGCACGATATGGCCTTTTTACTAGTTTCATTTGGTGTGATTCGGATTCATATGCTTTGTGCTAGCAGTTCCATAACCAGTTGTATCTTTGTGTATGAGATGCTCCAATCTTGGCGAGAGAGTGAAATCAATTGCAAAGTTTACCTTTGGTCACAATTCTGCATATGGATTACTATAGCGCAAGAATAACTTTGGGTTAGGCTTGTCCTTTAGAAACCACACAAAATGATAAACAATGGGAATATTATATTATTATATAATCAGATAATTTGATGACAGTGACGTTATATTGATAGTAAGCACACTTTGTCGTTTACTGGACCAGAAGAGCGGATATATGATGCATAACCTAAAGAAATGAAGGCGATGCCGGACTGATTGTAGCTGTCTACTACCTAAGCCACAGCATACAGTACCTCATCATCACCATAGCCTAAATTACTCCGAAAATAAATATCGTTTCTGTGCTAATCTGCGGTGTCCTAAGCGAATGCGGAAGATCACGCGTTCTCTTCTGGACAGCTGATTACAACTGTAAGGTATGAGTATTGTATTTTGGATACTCAGCTCTCCACATTTTCGTTGATGCTTGATTGATCTCTTTGAGTGTGCCACTATGGTGGTGCTGTTCTCTTGTTACCCTGCTTTCGCTAGAAAATCAGATCTTTCGCTTACCGAGGAATTACAATGATATTCTAGGAAAGCAGTTCTTGCATTGGGTGAAAATTGCTGCAAGTTACTTGTCAAGTGAATTAATACTACAGAAAGTGCGTCAATGAGGAAGCCTATATTTACACCATGTTATCTTTTACCTGTTATTCATACATTCGTCCATTCGCTTTGAATTTGGATGTTGTGATGGCAATTCATATTTGACATGGATATACGTGATTAAAATACCACGACCACCACCACCACCACCACCACCACCACCACCAACCCCACCACTACCACACCACCACCATTTGTAGCTGCTTCAGATGCTGATCCATCAGTGAAGACGTGCATCCATTAGCTTCGCTGATACTTTTCAATGGAAGACTTCCCGCGATAGGTATCTTAGTTTCATACTGGAGTGTGAAATCTTTTTCGAAATGTCATATATGAAGTCTCTGATGAAAAAGCTTTGTTGACTCAGGTGTGGTACCACTGTGTTATGGGTACAGATTGGTGAGGGTTCCATACTCTGGATAGACGGTTCTCCTTTGGTTAAGTTTCTGGAAAGGCTTGTGAGATTTTTCAAGTCTTCCTTTTGATGGCCTCTACATTCTCTCATACATTGGTGGCCACCAAGTCTGTCACACCTTTCGGCTTATGAAAATTATAGTATATATTAAATTTCTGCAAATATTAGCCTCCAGCTCTCTGTACTGTCATTCAATTGAATTACTACTATATTGTACATAGATTGCTTTTATCGCATTGCTCTCTAAATTGACTAAACATGGAGGAATACCATCTGATGACACATATCTTAGTTTGATTTACTACAGAACTTAGATGGGCACGTTGGTCTTAAGCATGGGAAGAAAACCGCCAATCCGCTTTTCTTCATTTGGTATGTTTAGGTATGCTTACATATCAGTAGAGAGATAGTACACAATCTCTTTTCTAAATATCCTGCGAAGTATTGACTATGTATTGTTAGGCTATGTTGTATCCCTTTGGAGTAAAACAGTGCCATACTGGTTAAATGGTCCTGCTTATAATGATATATGTATGTCAAAATATTCGGGTATGGTTTTCTCGAGATTGAGATACTCGGATTCAAAGGGTTAATACTGGACACTCTGAACTCTATAGCCCCTCTTGTGTCAAGTTAAACGTGTAGTTGTCAAACTGGCCAAAAGGCATATGCAGTGGTGGTGGTGAGAAACACCCGTTTATAGGCCAAACGAATACTTTTTTTGAAAATTTACCACTGGAATGACTGGCTCGCTTACTGAGCCAGTCAATCCAGGGGTAAAATTTCAAAAATATTATATTCTTGGTCTACAAATGGACACTGGCTAGGTTGAATTTTCGATTTTCTTAACCATTAATCCAATGGTTTGGACCACCAAACACGGCATCAGTAGTGGCCATGGGGAATGCTCATTTGAATGGCCGACAGAAAATAATATTTTCATAAACTTAAGTGCGAAAATTATAATCTAGACCGTTGAAGGGTTAATTGATACGAGTTGAATTTCAAGCGCCATGGGGCGCTATTGACACATGATGGGATAAATTTACATAGAAAGTCTAGTGATACTGCGTGCTTTGATGTATACATATGAAACATGTCATCATCAACGTTGAAATAAGACATAGTCTTACTTATATAAATATATAAAGTACACATATGTCCTATTTCAAAATGAATGGCATAAAACTTCCCAATGGAAACATTGCCTTTGTCAAGTATATTTGTCTCTCAGTGTGGTTTATTTTATAGAAATTCGTGGAAGCTCCTTTCTCGTGTAAATAACCAAATCGGAAGGCGTTACAAGAAAGTTGTCTATCAAGGATACACTGACGATACGTTCCGAACCTTGAAACCAAGGCCTCCGTCAGAGGAACATCTTGGTATTCTTGGACCAGTTATTGCAGCTGAGGTTGGTGAAACTGTGGATATTATTTTCAAGAATCAGGCCACTAGAACGTATTCTATCCAAGTACATGGCATGCAGTATGGTAAGTCAACATTAATGATCAACGATCAGTAGCATGGTTACAAATAATAATGGATACTCTCCATTATGTAGTCTACAAAGCACCATTTAAAACGTTGCATTATGGGGGAACACATATCATATATAGAGGCTAAGCTATAGAGTGCCTATCCCCATACCTTCACCATGGGACGAGTTGTCCCGACCGGCAATGACGCGAGGTCAGTAACATGCACGTGCTTACGTCTGGATATTTATATATATATATATATATATATATATACACGCACGCACGCACGCACGCATATGGCAGCAACAGCTCCCATCAAATTAGTTTCAAAATATTCAACACCATGTTTATTAAATAGTAAAAGACTTACAATTCGTACAACACTGCTTAGTCTATCATCTCTTGAGCATTCATGAGGAACCTATCTGCGTCACGCGTGCCGTAATAGATTATGACGTCATTCTACACGTCACGTAGCTGATTATGACGTTATAAAGAGGCAAATATTCATTGGCAAAATAGAGTACATCCTGTGAGTGCAATCTAGTTTAGACTTTGATGATGTTACCATAACAATGCATAGCCTTTACCTACAGTGCACCCAGATTTAGAGTTACTCCGGTAAATACGTACGGCTTCTGTATTATACTGCTTAACGGATATATGTAGATAGTATCCTGCATCGTGTTTCTAATCCGATTTAATGTTCCCGGAGGTATTCTATGAATCAGTACCGACATTATGGAGATCGACTTTCGACACACTGCCCTGGTGGATTTTAAAAGGGTGGCCCACACTTAAATGTTTAAATTGCTACTCCTCAGTTATTGATGAACAGATCTTGATAAAGCGTGAGAATGGTATTCTATGGGTTAGTGTGGACATCACCACCGAGTCCAATCTTTGATTCACTGCCCTGCTGGGTTTTAAAAAGGGTGGCACATTTATTTTTATAATCGCTTCTTCTGCGTTATTGATTGGCGGATTTTGATAAAAACTTGAGAAAAATACCTTATGGTGACTCACAAACATTACAGAGTCCAACTAACTACCCTGCAGGGTTTTAGAAGTGTGCCCAAACGTTAAATTCTAAAATCGCTACTTATCCGTTATTGATGAACAGGCATTAATAAAACTTGAGAATGGTATTCTATCAGTAACTATTTACTTCATAACGGTGTCGATTTTCGATTGACCTCGGTTTTGGGTTTAGAAGGGCGCCCACCGTTACCATAGATTTTAATATCTCCATACATGTTCGGGAACGTTCCATATCTTCACTCGTACCAGCTGCTTCTCTAGATATTCGCGCACGCGGATTATGTATTCTGTTGTCTAACTGGGATACTGGCGTTTAGAACACTTGGGCTCCACTGAATAAGATAATTACATTTTGAAAACGATAATTGTTTATGTACTGTACTATAAGATTCATTTTCTATGGCTGACGATATAGTGTTATTTCACCACTCAAAAGCAATCTGAATTTAATGATCAAATTAATTGTGCTCTCTTGAAGTATCGCCACTTTTATTCACGTTAAAAAATAGTTAAACACAACGGAATTTCACCTTGAAAAAATTATTAAAATGTTTTAACAAAAAACTATAGGTTCATTGCGATGGTATATCTAATGTGTTATGCGCTGGTGTGTGAACACAGATAGCTGTTTAATTATCGCATGTCCGCAGTTCAGTCAGCATACGTGATATGCCCTACATACAAGGAACGGGTCGTGCTTGTAATAACGTCCACTGTATCGATTGAGGCATTTGGAGATGTGCCCTATCGTCTTCAGTGTCAGCGGTATATGACTCATCACAGTCACACTGTGCACACATCTCACCCTCCACCTCCTCCACATTCTCGTCCACATTATCATCCGCACGTGACATCAACCGCAGTGCTGTTAGCCTAAGTTAATCAACAGATGATGACGACGACGACGACGACAACGACGACACCGCCGCCACCGACAACGACGACACCGACGACGACGACGACACCGCGCCGCCGCTGCCGAGAAGGACGACGACGACGACGACGACGACGACGATGATGATGATGATGATGATGATGATGATGATGATAATAATAATAATAATAATAATAATAATAATAATAATCACTATTACTCCATTTAACCGCCACTGACCATGTAAGTGATTCACTGAGTAAACATTTAGATTCGCAATAAGGCAGCAACAGCTTCCAGTCAAATTAGTTTGAAAACAGTTAACAAAATATGTACTAAATCATAAAGGGTTAATTGACCTCTGCTTTAGCTTTTTCTTGCCCCGATTTGGTTGGTGTTGTTGAGGTTACTCATCTCCTTTTGCCTGCTTAGATAAATAACGTTTTAATTCACCTTTCCATAGTATCCATCCATCATCTGACCTCGTATGACGTTGTAATCAGCTCAGCGTGTGTCTGATGACGTCACAATCATTACGTCACAAAGGGTTCCATATAGATCGTCATCAAAACTCAAATGGTCCGACACGTTGTATGAATTGTATGTCTTTGTAATTCTTTGCTATTTAATAAACATGCTGTTGAATATTTTGATACTAATTTGACTGGGCGCTGTTGCTGCCTTAGGCAGGAACAGCACCCAGTCAAATTAGTTTCAAAATATTCAACAGCTTACCTGTGTAATTTTTTTGGAAATTGATAATCAGGGTGTTCAGAGATCGATCGATCCCAACACGAGCGAAGTATGGGTGGAGCTTAGCTAGGGATGTGCGGGGCATAGCCAAAACCGGAAATGTCCATTGATGGTTGTTTTTGCATCATGGCCTTCCTGCTCAGGACGTCGTTTCAGGACAGCAACGCTGCCAAATGCCATCAAGCTAGTTCATTTGAAAGCTGATTTGAGCTTCAGTCAGTGGTGACGTTACCTCAATGTGGTCAAGTTACACGCTTATACGGTAGTCTAGACAACCGTAGTAAAATAATAAAGTATTTCATACTAGATACTCGTCCATTACTGTACTAAAGAGTTGATGCACATTGTGTTCCCCCACACATTTTTATAGCGTGCTCTCACTTTAAAGTATGGCCAGTATAAAAACTATAAATGAAGATAATTAAAATTTGCTTTAACGCTTTACTCACTAAATTAGCTCAAGAAATAAAAAAATTTTGCTTGTTTAAAGTCCATTTGCAGGCCAAGAGTCAACTGTTTTTTAAAATTACCACTGGAATCACTTGATCGGTTATCGTACGTATCGTATCATATTAATGGACACTGAATAGGCCTATATATTAACTATTCTAGCATGTGGTCTCAAAATCGTATATATGAATTGTTGAATACTTTGAAATTAATTTGTTATGAACCTATGTCAAATTAAATTACAACAAGGTCGATAGAATCTCAGTAGCTGCGGCTGAAGCGTGAAAGGTATATGACTCTGAGGGCACACTGACATAGTTTTGTTAGGCTACAATGAATACCTACATCAAGTTTGATTACCATCTGCCTATACGAAAAACTCGTGAACCGATAACCCAGAATGACCGTTTGTGACTTACCGAATCTGTGACTTCAAGGATCAAAGAGTAAAATGGCATGCTTCTTATAGAATAGACCTTTCCAAGTTTATCCATTGATCATGTGACGTCATAATCAACTATGTGACGTATAGAATGACATCACAATGAATGACGTCATTATGACGTAGATAAGTACGTTACGAATGCGTAGTTGAAGGCGGACTATGGGTTGCTGTCGAATTGCATGGATTTACTATTTAATAAATATCCTGTTGAATATTTTCAAACTAATTTGACTGGGCGCTGTTGCTGCCATAGACAACAACAGCACCCAGTAAAATTAGTTACAAAATATTCAACAACTTAACTGTATAGTTTTCAGGAAATTGATAGTCAGGGCATTCGGGGATCGATCAATCCCAACACAGGGAAGTGTGGGTGGAGCTTAGCTAGTGATGGACGGGGAATAGCTAAAACTGGAAAACTCCATTATTAAGCGATATATCTCCCATCGCTATCCCGTTGTTGTCATCTAATTTTTTCCGGATTTTTCCCGTTTTACTAATTTTTTTCGGATCAAAGCAAAAGATGTAGAAGGAGCTATTAGGCGTAGATTTAGCTATGTCTGTATATCATTTGATTTATTCATATGGCATTTACTGATCAATTACGGAAAGCCACTACTAATTCAATATAAATACAGGAATAATACAGAATACGGAAACACGGATAGCGGATCAAAGAATGTTTTTAGGTGAAAACCCCTACCGCGCATGCCACATAATAAATCGCTAAATGTGAATTAAAAAGAAACCCGAAAACAGATAAAAACGGACGTTTGAACACCCTGACTATCAATTTCCCCCCAAAAATACACAGGTCAGCTATTGAATATTTTGAAACTAATTTGACTGGGTGTTGTTGCCGTTTAATTTTAATTTGCCCACCTCCTTCACGCCCTTCAACACGAAATCCTGCATGCGCCCCACCACCCCCACCCCCTGTTGCAGAGCCACTCTGCCGCCACTGCATGGAAATGATTGTGCGATAAGGGAAGGCAAGTCAGATGACTTGTGATGTATGGGGGTGTAGTGTGTCTATCGTGTCTTAAGCGAGGCGTTGCTAATGCCTCAGCCCGACCCCTCATCTTACAAGTGGTGAGTAAAGTTATAAGATGAGTATAAGATGAGTATTGTTTAGCCAGGAACACGTGTCGATGTGTATAAGAAGGGAAAGGCGAATATTATAGGATTACATAAAAGAGGTTGATTGTGTTCTGTTGCGGTTTCGCAAGATATCACATGCATTAAAATGAACTGTGGTTCGTATATTTCATTGGTGAAAATGCATACATCGGTCGGAATTATTGTGACACGGCTGTTTGATTGGTCGAGCAATTTAATGATGTCTCGGGCTAGCGAGTATACACGTGCGCACTCGGAGCGGGTACATATGCGTGTACCTTATTTGCCCGTGGTCTGGACGTGTCCATTCTTACACAGGTTGTGTCATGTAAGTGTATTTTGTCTAAAGGAATGCACTGTTTATAGACACAATATATAACCACCATTTTTTCCAATTTTCAGAATCGCCGATAGGCAGAGTTGAGCCAGGTGAAAAGCACGCGTACAGATTTTCTGTGCCAGCTTCAGTAGCACCAAGTTCACATGATCCAGATTGTCTGACGTATTCCTATCATTCTGAAGTCGACATGGTGAAGGACATCAATAGTGGACTAACTGGACCGATGCTGGTCTGCAAGCAAGGAACTCTGAACAGCAATAATAAACAGGTCTGTATACAATGATGATCGAGCCATTTTGAACACATTCGATTGGGAATTCGACTCCCGAGTACGGTTGTTAACTGGTTGAGGGACAACGGGAATACCAAACAAAAATTTATTGCGTCATGTGTTCTTAAGGTGTATGATCACTGTCCCTCAACCAGTTAAACACCCGACGCTAGGGTCGAGTTCCCATTCGAGTGTGCTCAATGATATATGTCGGTTGCATTCTAACGCAATTTAGTTTCCTTTAGCAAGGGTACACACCGGGGTGACGGCTGGGATGTGGGTGGGTGTGGTGGAGGACCTTGTAAGGCATATATCCCACCAAATCTTTAGCAAATTATCTCAGATACCATATGAGAGCATCTTGATATTTTGTCATTACCACTCCCAAAACCAAAAACAAAACAAAACGGGTTTTTAATTTTTTTAAATTGCCCTTAATGTGGGGTCCACAAGTAGAGTTATCAACTTAGCAAACAGGCACGAGAGATCGTTTCTTAAGGCGATATCGCTAACGTGTGGTGAATTCCGCTGAGTTTTTGGTCACGAATGACTGTAAGGAAAATATCTACCGGGTTTGATAATTTCGTCCATTCGTGCCGAGTAACGTCATGGACGCTGAACAATGCAAACAGCTCAGCTGGAAAAAAATATCGATTAATGCATTGACAAAAATGAAGGCTCAAGCGAAGTTATAAATGATATTTTGATAGAGGACAAATTAGTCATGACATAATAGTAGTACTGTGATAAGGGGTCAGCTGACCTTGCAAACAGCCTCTCGCGTGCACTGCACTTAAACGGTTTACTTTTATTTGCTTTCTAAACACGGGGATATTTAGCGAATTCACATCTAATTTCTGTTTCTATTAGGTTAAAATGGACCGGGAGTATTTTCTGCTGTCCGCGATTACTGACGAGAATTTAAGTTGGTATATTGATGAAAATATCAACACGTTCTCTCAAAATCCACATTTGGTTGACATCGATGATGAAGAGTTTCACGAATCCAATAGAATTCGGCGTAAGTAACCATGTTTTAACATCATATAGTTGATAACTAAGGTATTATTCTATAATAAAATAAAACGTGTATTATACACGTGAATATATCCCGATACTGGAGGAATCCATTTCTAGCTATGCCCCGCCCATTTCTAGCTACGCCCCGCCTACGTTTTTCACGTGTTGCAATCGATTGAATCCTGGACTCCCTGAATCTTAATTTCCAGAAAACTGTGCAGGTATGCAGTTGAAAATTTTGAATGTAATTCGATTGCGTGCTGTTGCTGGTTATAACAGGTACAGCTCCCAGTCAAAATACTTTCAAAATATTCAACAAAATGGTTACTGAGTAAGGATATGCATTTCGTACATATGATGAACTTTTAAATGTTCACGATGGACTGAGCTACGATCCTTAATTACGCATTTTGATTGTGACGTCAGCCTACACGTGACGTCATATACTTGACTGACAGCTCGGATACAGCCATTGGCCCCGCCCTGCAAGTAGAAAGAGAGGGATTTGCTACTGGACACCAACTTGCAACCAATGCAATGGACCTTTCCATTTTTAGCCATGCCCCGCCCATCACTAGCTAAGCTCCACCCACACCTCGCCGCGTTGGGATTGATCGATCCCCAAATGCCCTAGCTATCAATTTCCTGAAAACCATACAGGGAAGCTGTTGAATATTTTGTAACTAATTTGACTGGGTGCTGTTGCTGCCAGTCAAATTAGTTTCAAAATATTCAACGGAATATTTATTAAATAGTAAAAGCAAACAATTTGTACAACAAGGCATTGACCGTCTTCAAATATGCGTTCGTGACGTACTTATCGACGTCATTCATTATGATGTCATTGTATATGTCACACAGTTCATTATGACGTCATATAATGGGTGGGTACTCTGGAAAGGTGAATTGTTGGAGGAGGTGAATCAAACTAATTAAATGTTTGAAGAAGAATATATATCAAATTTTTTATTTAACGCTCGATTTAAAATGTAGAATATAAGTTAGAATTAAGTGTCAACTAGAATACCTTTACTGGAGTAACTGCGCATGCGCGTGCTCTATAGCATAGCAAACATCGTGATACTGATACCGTTGAGCCTTGCATAGCATAGCCTTTATACACCTATGTCAGTTGAAACGGCATCAAATAAGACATTTCTCGACTAATATGAGATTGTCTCGAGAACGGAGGATGGTATGGCTTTATGCTATTCGTAGACTGTACTATTATCTGATTAGATAAAAATTGCACTTAATATTGGCGAATCACGGAAACAGATGAACATTGCTCTTTCTCGGATTACGGAACAATTGTTACGCCCGTTAAGGATTTTATCGCGACACTACTTAAAATACAATAGTTATCTAAGAGACACATTTCGTATCTTTCACTACAATAGAAGTATGATTTGCAGCGTTAGCAAAAATGCTTTCGTAGGATCACTGTCCTTTCAGAGCACCATAGCGCTCAAAGGCTGCTAGATATCTGCCTAATATCTGCCTAGTCACATGTATGTCATTCGGTTAAAAGCTTTAGGAAAAAACGTCGTTAGAGAATTGCTGCCATTCATTTCCTATGGAGACATATTGTGTACCGGAAAGCTTGTTTCTCGGAAATCATGGTGGATCCACTTTAAAAGCAATACCAAATCAATTCAATTTGTCAATATTAGACCGATGAGATAACGAAGATTTAAGTCAATTGAACCAAACAAAAATTGCCGGTTTCAACGTTCTTCGTCCAAGCGAGCTAATTTCTGCCTAAGATGATGGTAATTTTGACTCAAACGATGCACCTGGACAGCAATATAAGATATATTCTAATATGAACAGTAGATGTGTATTATTAAAGCGAGTTTCATTTCTGCAAAAAACACTGTTAACTTTGACGTCATCTAGGGTGATATAAGCCCAACATGGGAGACCTTGATAGTACCGGTGCCTTGCGGTAACTTCTGGTATAATATGTACATTGACTGTATCTGCCTGAGCGAGGGGAGTTCATTTCTACCACAAATGAAAACTTGCAACTTTTACCTCTGAGAGGTAACCATGACTTTGAACATTTACTTCCTAACTCATCAGAACTCTTGCCAAGCCAAGGGTTATAGCATAGTCACGCATGGTGGTGATCCGATAAAAACTGTAGATAGGCATATAGTCGCTGGTAAAAAATCAATACTGAAAATCCCCATACATTTCATATGGGATATTTTTGGACACAGATATGTCTATCTCGAAAACAGACCGATCCAAAGTAAAAGCACACGCACCAGGGATATTAGATCTTGACTCTGTTTGGAGTTGATCGGATGGAAAATCTAGGAGGAGATACGGACTAAAAATGATACTGACAATAATAGCAAGCACATCGGATTCGGCCGTGAGCAAAGAGAGCTCGTATGGTTACGCGCGATATAGAAATATGTAAGCGGTGTTCACAGATTTTTTTATTAGCATCATAATTTCACACAGTTAACGCATTGATTTGCATGGATAAATATTGTTAGATTACCTCACCATAACCCGATTTTCGAGATGTGATATAGGTCTGAGGAGTAATCATGAATGAAGTAGATAAGTACGTCACGGGCTATGCGTTGTTGTATGAATTGTATGTCTTTACTAGTTAATAAATAGTCTGTTGAATATTTTGAAACTAATTTGTCTGGAAGCTGTTGCTGCCATAGGCAGCAACAGAACCCAGTCAAATTAGTTACGAAATATTCAACAGCTTACCTGTATAGTTTTCAGGAAATCAATAGTCAGGGCATTCAGGGATCGATCTATCCCAACCCGGCGAATTGTGGGTGGAGCTTAGCTAGAGGTGGGCGGGGCATATCTAAAACTGGAAAGGTCCATTATAACTTATTGGGGAAGGTCCATTGGTCGAAACGTTGGATGGCCACACTGGTCCCTCGACATCTTAGTAGAAGCCGTTTATGGAAACCACTTGTATAGTAGAATAACAGAGACCGACTCGGAAATAGACAAGTCTAGAAAGAAGAGTCAAATCTTTTAGTAATCACGGAACCGGATTTATGGGTGGCCGTAGTCTAAAAGTTAAAACCGGTAATTCCAAGTTCTGTTCTGTCCAGAGTACCCATGCATGCATCTTCGTTAACGCATAGACATGTAGAGTCGTTGATATAAAAGCAAAAGTTAACTACACCGCTTCACATTTTCTACGAGGTCAACTGTAGTGACAAAATGCTGCTCACACTCTTTGCTACATGCCATGTGGCAGCACCGATTCATGGAACAACCGAAGACAGAAACCGGTTTCCTTATATTTAAGGAGACTAATGAACTACACCTTTAGACGCTCATGTCGCTATACTGGCACCTGATGTGGCCCTTTAGACGGGAATGTCGTCACACTGGCACCTGATGTGGAGGTTTAGACGGGAATGTCGTCACACTGGCACCTGATGTGGAGCTTTAGATGGGAATGTCGTCACACTGGCACCTGATGTGGAGGTTTAGACAGGAATGTCGTCACACTGGCACCTGATGTGGAGGTTTAGACGGGAATGTCGTCACACTGGCACCTGATGTGGAGGTTTAGACAGGAATGTCGTCACACTGGCACCTGATGTGGAGCTTTAGATGGGAATGTCGTCACACTGGCACCTGATGTGGAGGTTTAGACAGGAATGTCGTCACACTGGCACCTGATGTGGAGCTTCAGGATGGGAATGTCGTCACACTGGCACCTGATGTGGAGCTTTAGATGGGAATGTCGTCACACTGGCACCTGATGTGGAGCTTTAGATGGGAATGTCGTCACACTGGCACCTGATGTGGAGGTTTAGATGGGAATGTCGTCACACTGGCACCTGATGTGGAGGTTTAGATGGGAATGTCGTCACACTGGCACCTGATGTGGAGGTTTAGATGGGAATGTCGTCACACTGGCACCTGATGTGGAGGTTTAGACGGGAATGTCGTCACACTGGCACCTGATGTGAAGCTTTAGATGGGAATGTCGTCACACTGGCACCTGATGTGGAGGTTTAGACGGGAATGTCGTCACACTGGCACCTGATGTGGAGGTTTAGACGGGAATGTCGTCACACTGGCACCTGATGTGGAGGTTTAGACGGGAATGTCGTCACACTGGCACCTGATGTGGAGGTTTAGACAGGAATGTCGTCACACTGGCACCTGATGTGGAGCTTTAGATGGGAATGTCGTCACACTGGCACCTGATGTGGAGGTTTAGATGGGAATGTCGTCACACTGGCACCTGATGTGAAGCTTTAGATGGGAATGTCGTCACACTGGCACCTGATGTGAAGCTTTAGATGGGAATGTCGTCACACTGGCACCTGATGTGAAGCTTTAGATGGGAATGTCGTCATACTGGCACATGATGTGAAGCTTTAGACAGGAATGTCGTCACACTGGCACCTGATGTGGAGCTTTAGATGGGAATGTCGTCACACTGGCACCTGATGTGGAGGTTTAGACAGGAATGTCGTCACACTGGCACCTTATGTGGAGCTTTAGATGGGAATGTCGTCACACTGGCACCTGATGTGGAGGTTTAGACGGGAATGTCGTCACACTGGCACCTGATGTGGAGGTTTAGACGGGAATGTCGTCACACTGGCACCTGATGTGAAGCTTTAGATGGGAATGTCGTCACACTGGCACCTGATGTGGAGGTTTAGACGGGAATGTCGTCACACTGGCACCTGATGTGGAGGTTTAGATGGGAATGTCGTCACACTGGCACCTGATGTGGAGGTTTAGACGGGAATGTCGTCACACTGGCACCTGATGTGGAGGTTTAGACGGGAATGTCGTCACACTGGCACCTGATGTGGAGGTTTAGATGGGAATGTCGCTACACTGGCACCTGATGTGGAGCTTTAGACAGGAATGTCGTCACACTGGCACCTGATGTGAAGCTTTAGATGGGAATGTCGTCACACTGGCACCTGATGTGGAGGTTTAGACGGGAATGTCGTCACACTGGCACCTGATGTGGAGGTTTAGACGGGAATGTCGTCACACTGGCACCTGATGTGGAGGTTTAGACAGGAATGTCGTCACACTGGCACCTGATGTGGAGCTTTAGATGGGAATGTCGTCACACTGGCACCTGATGTGAAGCTTTAGATGGGAATGTCGTCACACTGGCACCTGATGTGGCCCTTTAGACGGGAATGTCGTCACACTGGCACCTGATGTGGAGCTTTAGATGGGAATGTCGTCACACTGGCACCTGATGTGGAGCTTTAGATGGGAATGTCGTCACACTGGCACCTGATGTGGAGGTTTAGACAGGAATGTCGTCACACTGGCACCTGATGTGGAGCTTTAGATGGGAATGTCGTCACACTGGCACCTGATGTGGAGGTTTAGACGGGAATGTCGTCACACTGGCACCTGATGTGGAGGTTTAGACGGGAATGTCGTCACACTGGCACCTGATGTGGAGGTTTAGACGGGAATGTCGTCACACTGGCACCTGATGTGGAGGTTTAGACAGGAATGTCGTCACACTGGCACCTTATGTGGAGCTTTAGATGGGAATGTCGTCACACTGGCACCTGATGTGGAGGTTTAGATGGGAATGTCGTCACACTGGCACCTGATGTGGAGGTTTAGACGGGAATGTCGTCACACTGGCACCTGATGTGGAGGTTTAGACGGGAATGTCGTCACACTGGCACCTGATGTGGAGGTTTAGACGGGAATGTCGTCACACTGGCACCTGATGTGGAGGTTTAGACGGGAATGTCGTCACACTGGCACCTGATGTGGAGGTTTAGACGGGAATGTCGTCACACTGGCACCTGATGTGAAGCTTTAGATGGGAATGTCGTCACACTGGCACCTGATGTGGAGGTTTAGATGGGAATGTCGTCACACTGGCACCTGATGTGGAGGTTTAGACGGGAATGTCGTCACACTGGCACCTGATGTGGAGGTTTAGACGGGAATGTCGTCACACTGGCACCTGATGTGAAGCTTTAGATGGGAATGTCGTCACACTGGCACCTGATGTGGAGCTTTAGATGGGAATGTCGTCACACTGGCACCTGATGTGGAGGTTTAGATGGGAATGTCGTCACACTGGCACCTGATGTGGAGGTTTAGACAGGAATGTCGTCACACTGGCACCTTATGTGGAGCTTTAGACGGGAATGTCGTCACACTGGCACCTGATGTGGAGGTTTAGACAGGAATGTCGTCACACTGGCACCTGATGTGGAGGTTTAGACAGGAATGTCGTCACACTGGCACCTGATGTGGAGGTTTAGACAGGAATGTCGTCACACTGGCACCTTATGTGGAGCTTTAGATGGGAATGTCGTCACACTGGCACCTGATGTGGAGGTTTAGACAGGAATGTCGTCACACTAGCACCTGATGTGGAGCTTCAGGATGGGAATGTCGCTACACTGGCACCTGATGTGGAGCTTTAGATGGGAATGTCGTCACACTGGCACCTGATGTGGATCCGTCTTCGAACTATACCAGCTTTCATGAGATTGGCGCCATATGAGGCTCTAATATGTCGGCCAGATTATATGTGAGCCAAAGAAAAGATGCGAAGGCGAATCAATTTTCCCCTGAGCGTGAAAAATGCTTTCTAGGGAGGACAGCCATGTCTGCTTTGAGGCATGCCGTATGTCTCCCTGGGAAAGTCAGCCATTCCAGTCCGAAGGACAGCTGAACCGAACAGGGCCGCGCATTGCTGGTATCCGGTTCGTGCATTCTCGAGATGAAAACATGAATGGAAAGCAACTGCACATGACCAGGAAGGGAGAGTCTCCATAGCCCGGCTGAAAGACTCACGTCAAATAATGTAATCGACTAGTCAGCCTAGCGAAGCATCAGACATAAATGTTGATATAGCCGATCTTGCAGACGTAGACGTGCCAGTGGATGATGGCCACCAGTCGCCTATGAGGAATGTGATGAGGAAGAGTGTTAGGTGAATGGAGTAAGTAAGTAAGTAAGTAAGTAAGTAAGTAAGTAAGTAAGTAAGTAAGTAAGTAAGTAAGTAAGTAAGTAAGTAAGTAAGTAAGTAAGTAAGTAAGTACACAGCGACTGGTTGATTACGGTCTCTAGACTGACCACCTCGTATATTCGTTACATTCGAAATCCAACCATTATCAGTCACCAAAACCTGAGTGTATTTGCGTGCGCGAGCGCGTGCGTGCGTGTGCGTACGTTCCTTCGTGCGTGCATGCGTGCGTGCGTGCGTGCGTGCGTACGTGTGTGTGTGAGTGCGTGAGTGTGTACGTGTGTGCGTATATGAGAATGAGCTAGGGCCCAGATTCAAACACTTTTCACTACGAACGCTGTAGTTTTAATAAAAGCTGTTACATTATCGTATATCTCTTCACGCCTTATATTACCCAGTTATACATCAAGCCTAATTTACTTCGTTCTATTGCGATATTGCAGACATTAATGGATTTTCATTCGCCAACCTGCCGGGTCTAAATATGTGTGTCCAGGAAAACATCTCTTGGCACCTGATTGGTCAAGGATCAGAAAGTGACGTACACGCCCTCTACTTTCACGGCAACACACTCACGCATGGTTTGGACAGGGTTGATACGCTGGCCTTATTTCCCGATGACACCAAAACAGCTTCAATGTATACTGACAACCCAGGTTAGTGCCTTTGCGTATAAATCAATATATGGATAAAATATGCATGTATTACATATTCCAAGATTGAATAATGTGCAGAATCGTTTGATCAGAGTATATGTCAAGCTATGGTGTTTTGCAAAGCGATCATAAATGAAGAAGACATATATTTGATTTTGCCAGCAATGTAACTAGTGATTAAAGGGAGACAATCTTATTTCAAGTATTCTATTCTACTGATAGATCATGGTACGTAAATTCCATATCATTGCCGGCGTATCGCTTTCTCTACCGTATATCAATATTTATTTGCTTTTTTTACCCTTTATTGTCTAAATTTGGTCAAAAAATTAAAATATTTGCTTACTGACTGTCGATTTGTAGGCGAAGATGAGGCTATTTATGAGATTTTACTACTGGAATGACTAGTCCCAAAATAGCCATTCCTCAAGACCACTGCAGAGGCCGGTTTTGATAGGGTTAATACCATGGTACCATAATACCATGCTAATCTTGAACTGTGGTCGCTGCCATTTTGTCCCATCAAACGACAGTGCATGATGTCATGTAGGTGCCAACACACCACGTTTGATTAAGCAGAAATTGTCATGTTTTCTATCTTGAAACTAATTTGTCTGGAATCTGTTGCTACCTACAGTAAATTAGTTTCAAAATATTCAATAGCTTTCCCATATGCTTGCCTTGACACCGCTAAACTATAGATCGTGCCTACAAGTCCGAGGAATGTCTCGATTTCCAGAAAACTTTACAGGTAAGCTGTTTATTATTTTGAAATAGTTTCAAAATAATCAACAGCATGTTTATTAAATAGTAAAGACATGCAATTCGCACAACAACACTTAGTCCGTCATCAATTAAGCTATCGTGACGAACCTAGCTACGTCATTCATGACGTCATTGATTATGACATCAGCCTGCACGCCACACTGGGTTGATCATGACGTCATATGATTGATGGATACATTGAAAAGGTCCATTGTGTGTATGCGGCATCATGATTTGTCGGTTACCAAGAGCCTTGTTTTGAAAATTTTACAATCGCTTACTTTCCGATAGAGATGTAGAGGACAAAATCTGTGAAACGATGACCGATTCGGATTTAACATCTTTACCCTAGCAAAAGCGTCGGCTAACTCCACCAGGTGGCGAAATGCAAGATGGCCGTCAAAAGTAATAAATGTCCGATGTTTACGTTATTCCTTAACCCAAGATGGTCAATAATGTGTCCAAATATAAGTTTTCTGGGATGGGGAATTCAATAAAATAAACAGTAACCTATGTTTTCAAATATATCAGCAACTTGTAACTACTATATCTTGTATGCATCTAAATGATTGATACCAGAATTTCCTGAACAATCGCATCATTCTTCTTCTTCTTCTTTTCGTTCGCTGATCATACCGGCAGTCCTGTAAGTGACTATCGACATGATCATATGCGTCATTCAGATTGACACTATTATGGAATGAACATTGTGGATACAAATGTTCAGAAAATCCTAATAAATCACTGTGACTGAAAACAATCATATTAAACAATTCATCAAAATAATCAGATTGTTTATTAAAAAGCAGTGTGATGATACCGTCATTTGAATACGCTCCAATTGCTCTCCATAATTTTCCCACATCATTAACTCATTGAACCCGAAAGGCTAAATACGAAAAATCATTTTCAATTCAATAAATATTCTGTTGAACAATTTTTACTAGTTGGACATGGATATGTTCGTGTATATAGCAGCAACTGGTTCCAGTCCAGTTAGTTTCAAAATATTTAACAGCTTACCTATATTATTGTCCTGAAAGTGAGATTCATGGATCTTTGGGTTCAAATAGTTAGATAGCTCTACTTCATCGACTGAGCTCACAATAGAGTAGGATACATGATCCAACGGACCTAACACTATAAGCCCTAAGGCGAAAACCTGAGTATGATAAAGCTATCGGTACTACAACAGAACACAGCATTCTTACTATAAGAGTGTTAGGTCCGTTAGATCATGTATGCTGTTAGGTTGTGAGCTCAGTTGATGAATGAGAGCATACTTCACACTTCGAATCCTGACATCCATGAATCTTACATTCAGGGCAATCGTACAGGCTAAGTTGTTAAATATTTTGAGACTAATTGGACTGGAAGCCATTGTTGTATATATGGGCAAACGAATCCCTGTCAAACAAGTTAAACGTATTCAACAGAATATTTATTAAGTAAAAAATTATTTTTCTTAATTGCCTTTCGGGTTCAAAGTGTTACTGATTCAAGCAAATTATGGAGAGGAAATGGACCTTATTCAAGTGACGGTATCATCACACTGCTTTTTTTTATTATTAAGTAATCGGATTAATTCGATGCTATTGTCAATCTGAATGATCAGATTGTTTAGAAAATTCTGGTATCATTTAGATGCAAGATATAATTGCTACAAGTTGTTGAGATATTTTAAAACATATGTTACTGTCTGTAGATCAGTTAGTATCAGTAATGTGAATCATCGTGATATCTGTGGATCACCTTAAAGATTTAGTGACTTTTACAACCAAAATTCATACATATATATATTATATATTATAAGAATAATTTAATCTGCTATACGTCATTTTCACAGTATAGTGCTACTTTGTTCACAGACAAATTCTTCATTGACACATACCTATAAATCGACATTATAATGACATTGATCTGACATTGAGGTACTAGGGCGTGGATTTTTTAGTAAATAATGGCGACTATTTTTGGAATTTGGCCACAAACCTCACCTGCTGTTTGAGATTTGTATCTGAGACTATTCTACATCATTTTATTAGATTCTCCATCCCTGAAAACCTATATTTGGACACTATATTGACAATGTTGTATCAAGGCATAAATAAAATATTGAATATTTATTACTTTTGGCGGCCATCTTGGAAATCGCTAGCTGGTGGAGTTATCCCACACTTTTGGGAGGGTTTAGGGTTACCCATGCTAATTTTTTTCATAGTAACCCTTAAAGATGTCAAGTCACCGTCAAACCTTTGACACCGTGAATTGGTGACGGATTCACCGATTGTTCCTCTACTAATGCAGAAAAAGCCGAATAAAGGCGCGTATCTACAAAAGACCTATTCAAACGAAACAGTTTATAAAAAAAACCTTTCCACCCACCATCCTTTGCGGGATATGATTATGACGGAATATATGCTTATGAAGTTGGCTCACGTGTAATTAAATCAAGATAAAAAACTATATTTTTTCGCCAGTCACCTCTAAACATGTTTTGTGAAACAGAAATGCACTCCAACAAAACACACTGTCGGAAAAGAGGAGACGTTTGTCCACTCTGCGAATTTCTTATCGCGATTTGAAACATTTTACTTTTCAAACGCGCCTCAGGACACCCCGAGATCTTACAGCGCTTTCGTCGTTAATTTTGGTGTGGACCCCTTTTGGGTTCGCGCTGTTCTTGCACGAAGAGCGTACATATTTAATAGCCCCACGTTCACGTCTTCGAAATCCTGATAGCTGTATCATTAACCATAAGATGTATAGCTGTTCTTTTTTCATATATGGGTCCCAGAACTGGCAGGAAAACACGTTCCACCTGTGCAGTATTGGTTTGTGTCAGGGTTGTCCACCTGCCCTACTGTTAGCATTTGTTCAGTATATGAATATTCCAGAAGGCAACCGAATGAAATGGAGCCACAATTCTATCGCTACTAATTCTGTGTTTTAGGCACATGGCCACTTGTATGTGTTACCACTGACCACTTTCTCAATGGTATGACCGCTTACTATAATGTGGACGTTTGTGGCAAACAAGTTCCATTTCCACAGACAAGTGACTCCGTGCGAACATATTACATCGGTGCAAGAGAAATGGAATGGGATTACGCCCCAATCAAGAGAGAGATTATCACAGGAGACACGCTACTGGACCCACATTCGTGAGTATTACACTGTTTCTTACCCATTCCAAACATAGTTAATATTTGAAAGTTTTCATTTCACGGGGCTGATTGTCAGCGACAAAGAGAACCATATAATGATAACACTAGGAACCATTATTAGGTTTCTGCTCAATATATGTATGTATATCTTCATTTCTATCTAAACATCCACACATTGCTATTTCTAAGACACAATCACTACAAATAGAAGTATATTAATCTCATACCGTTGGCTACAAAGTACAAACATAGCTCCAAACTGAGCTACAATTGTATGTCCATCGCACAGACACATGCATATAGCATATAGATACACTTAAGTATCCACAACAATGTTTGGATACAACATGGCTATCACACTGATGTAAGGGGATAACGCAAATACTATGTCTGCTGCTGTAAGATGTTTCTACCACTACAGCTCATCTGCCCACCCGTCCGTCCTCCCGTCCATCCACCAGCCAGCTTACGCTTCAACCCGCCAACCTACCGCGCTACACCCCCTCGCACGCAGACAATCACAAACGCATGCACACATGCATATACTCACACATGCACATCCACATGCACGCGTTCACAAGCGCACACACGCACTCAATACGCACACACAACCGCACACACTCACATACGGACGCACACCAATCCGCATGCGTGCACACCCGCACACGCACGCACGTACGCACGCACGCAATCACACAACTGCACACATGCGCATCGGATCTGCACGCACGCCCGCAAGCACACATGCACACACGCACTTATGTACACACGCATGTACACATAGCTGCATGTACGCGTGCACGCATGCACGCATAACTGCATGAACGCGTGAACGTACACATGCACGCAGGCAAATACAGTAGCAACAATATTCTCTTCCACCTAAGGGGCAATGGTGATAATAAACTAGAACATATTTACTGAAGTAACTGTATATCTGCGATGTCTGGCCATTAAGGGCTATTGTAAGCCCTGTTCATGCATGACCATTAAACACGTCTGGTGTTAAAGAGTAACGGTCTAGGTATAGTCACAGTTCAAAGATCCATAGCTGAAATACATGGGTAGGTTTACTTTGGGCGTGGAAAAGCGGATTTCTCGAAAACTGATAGCGTTGACCACTAAAAAGTTCACCTTGACCCTAAAGAATAAAATAAGGTGTCTTCAAAAATTATCTTTGAAGTTGTATGATGAAAGGGAGGTTAACCTGCTAATTGGAAATTTTGACCCGCGAATGACCTTGACCACAAGAGTGATATTAAAATTCTCATTGGACATTAATTAGATCTCTCGATGTTCAAGAATCTG
The DNA here is from genome assembly GCA_034401795.1 of Chaetoderma sp. LZ-2023a. Classification (NCBI taxonomy): domain Eukaryota; kingdom Metazoa; phylum Mollusca; class Caudofoveata; order Chaetodermatida; family Chaetodermatidae; genus Chaetoderma; species Chaetoderma sp. LZ-2023a. The sequence goes on along the minus strand of CM067369.1, from coordinate 20,540,188 downwards.
ACCCGGTTTGAAGAGAATCGGAATAAAACTCTAGGCGGAAACGCAGTTCAAATATTGGTCCCATAGGTTTACTATGAGGATATCTGGCACGGAAAAGCTGATTTCTTGAAAACAATTGACTTGAGTCTCTTCAAAGTGGATATGAAATCAAGACTAGAGAGGACCTATAAGATCACTAAGTCGCAAGTCGATCGGAGCAAATCAAATTTCGGTGGGCATTTTGAAAAAATGCTGGAAATCCCCCATACATTTCCTATGGGGCTTTTTACCCAGTCACAGGTGGGTAGCTCTAAAACCCATGGGCAGATCCAAAAGAAGCTCCAGCACACAATTCTAGCCTGTGTAGCAGAAGTTGACCAAGTTTAGAGTTGAGTGGATAAAAACCGGAGGACAAGATGCGGTGCAAAGTTTTTGACGCAAAATAAGAAAGAAGAAGAAGGCGAAAGATCATGATTATATATGTTAAAATCAAATTGGAAGTCAATAACAAGTTCATGTTTAAGTTCAAGTTCGAGTTCACTTTATTACACTCAGGCCTTGTATAGGCATATGAGGCATTACAGTTGACAATATATTTCATGACGGTAGATTTTATGTACATAATTAAAAATTTATCAACAAAATGCAATTCGTACACTCGAAAGTAGCACAAGGATAAAGGTCGAAATATTCGACAGCTATTAGATGGTGACTCAAATCGTACACTTGGAAATGGCACAAAGAGAAGGTAACAATAGTATTTTTCGCGTCATCGCAAATCCCCACGTTCATCGCTTTGACCATGTGACTGCATTGGGCCGCAGCCAAATGTAAATGTCTCCGTGCGATTCAGAATTATATTGGTAACTCATATACCGAATTTGGTTGAATTCCGTCCGACAATTTCGGAAGATTTGCGTTACAATCAATTTCTTGGCCTTTTGACCCACCCACCACGTGAGTGGGGAATGTAAATGTCCCCCACCCCACCCACCCCCTCCCCTTCACAATCATCTGGGTAACACACATACCAAATTTTATTGAATTTTGTCCACCGGCATCGGAGAAATTACATTGCAATCAATTGACCTTATGGCCCACCCGCCCGCTGAAGACTGAGGACTGAGCCAAATATAAATATCCTCTTGCACTCCACAGTCATCTGGGTAACTCACATACCAAATTTTCTTGAATTCTGTTGAACTGTCTCAGAAGAGTTGCATTACAATCAATTTCGGAGCGAAATTTAAATATTCTCACCAATAATTTGTGCATGCATTGTGGACATTTGGACTGAATTCGGAATTAAGCTGTCATTATATAGAGCATCGGCATATATTGTGAGTATCGGCGGATATTGTGCGCATTTTCAGTGGCTGGTGATGGCATACAATGACATTCGATTAACCATTGGACCTTTCCTATGCCCCGCCCATCTCAATCTAAGCTCCACCCACACCACGTCTGTGTTGAGATCTCTGAGCTCCCTGACTATCAATTTCCAGAAAACTATACAGGTAAGCTGTTGACTATTTTGAAACTAATTTGACTGGACGCTGTTGCTGCCTATGGCAGCAACAGAGGCCAGTTAAATTAGTTTCACAATTTTCAACAGCATGTTTATTAAATAGTAGAGACATACAATTCTTACACGGTGTCGGACTATTAAGAGTTAAAGACGGTCCTAATATAATCATTTATGACGTAATGATTATGACGTCATCCTACACGCCGCTTAGCTGATTATGACTTCATATGACGTCATTACTCTGGAAAGGTCCATTGGGCGCCATATTAGTTGAGCATATTGTCTGTACAGGCCGGGAATTCTCAAAGAGAAAGTCCCGTCTCCATCTGTAACTGGCCAACCAGCTCTTGAGGTGTAAGCGCATAGGACGTATTCACGGCATCGTGCTTGATTGTACATATGTAATTCTGAATACTGTTCAGCACAAGCGTATCAATATCAAGGCGAAATACGAGAAAGCTGTCGTATAGTCTAACAATACTAATGTGTGTAAAAGTTGCTGCTGCCAAAGAGAGCAACACCAGCAATCAAATTATTATTAATATCAATGACGTAGTATAACTCCGTCATGAAACTCCAAATGCTAGTCAACTGCACGAACTGTATGATTGTATGTTTTTGATGGATTTGTAATTTAATAAACATTCTGTTAACTATTTTGAAATTAATTTGACTGGGAGCTTTTGTTACCCCAGTCAAATTAGTTTCAAAATATTAAACAGTTTACCTGCATAGCGCATATTTATCATGAAGTTGGGATTCTGGTAATTCACGATTCCAACACACATACAAACGACAAGCTGGGCGGAGCTTATCTAGAAATGGCCAGGGACTAGGTGGGAATAAATTCCTCTATTTTCCTATCATACCTATTATTTCCACATCTTGTGCATTGTATGATTTTCTTCCTCCTTAGGCCTGCTTATAAATTTGTGCGGGACGATGCTGGGTACATTGGAAGCAAATATAAGAAAGTTGTGTTCAGGGAATATACGGATGCTACATTTCGACACGAGGTCCCGAGAACTGAAGAGGATCAACATCTTGGACTGCTAGGGCCGACAATTCGTGCTGAAGTAGGGGATACTCTGTATGTTTATTTCAAAAACATGGCATCACGCCCATATTCTTTACACAGCCACGGCGTTGTGTTTCGAAAGAAATCAGTAAGAAGTGAAAGTTCCATGGATTATACCATGGATCAAATACCGACAGGAGTGCCGCCAGGTCTGTTATATATCTATGAATGGTTTGTTCCGGAACGTTCTGGCCCAGCCGTTGGTGACCCAAACTGCATAGTGTGGCCATATTATTCAGTAGTCAATTCCGTACGAGATAGACACAGCGGCCTTTTCGGTACGCTTGTTGCTTGCAGAAAGGGGTACATTGACCAGGTAAATACAAAGAATCGGAGAAATGATGTAGATGTGGAACTTAGCCTTCTTTTCAGCATAATTGATGAAAACTTAAGCTGGTATATCGATGATAATATAAGAAAATATGCACGTGAAATAGAGAATGGAACAGTAACTGAGGCGTTCATTGAGAGCAATACATACACCAGCATAAACGGATTTGTTTACGCAAACAACAAAGGATTGACCATGCGGACCGGGAACCTGGTAGCATGGTATCTTGTTGGACTTGGGAACGAAATCGACATTCATACTGTACACTTTCATGGTCAAGTTCTGGTAAGTTTGAAAGTTGACCCACCATTTACTAAAGTCTTTATAAACACCCATTTGAAATGGAATTATTTGGGTTTAAAATTTCTGTCAGGGTGTGTGGGGTACACTGGCCTTATTGACACATTGGGATAGATATATTTTAATTTATTCAATAAGATACATAGAAAAATTGTCTAAATTTTGAAAGATGAGTTAATCTTCTAAAAACAGCAACGTCAAATTAGAGGAATCCAATGTATCTGTCAAATATATGACGTCATAATGTATTACGGCCCATGTAGGTTAACGTCACAATCAATCTGTGCACAGTTCTAATTATTGACAATTTAGTGAGTATATTTGATTAACACCCGGTATGTCTAACTGATAGTGCATGTAGGTATAGTCCATTCAAAATAGATGTGGTTTCATTTATGGCGGACCATCATGCATGCCATGCTTACCCGTACTTTCTTAACACTATAACACTATAAACGAGAAAGGACAAATGCGAAACATCCCCGACAATGCAAGAACTATTCCATTGAATATTTTGTAGCTGATGTAACTGGCAGCTGTTGAGGCCTAGTAGTCCAGTCAATCTAAAAAATGACCTCGGCAAAATTGCAACATAATTTATGTCCATAGATATATGCGAAGAAGCAATGGCATATTACCACAAAAAATCTAGCCAATTCGGCAGGTGGGAAATATATAATTTTATTTCTTATAACCCGCACTCTTTTGCGTCGCGTTTATTACTGATTTAATGAGCGCGCACATTGCCCTTACGGTCGTCAGCTCAGAATTCAAATCGGTAACTCTTCCTTTATGCTCCCATGTATCCCATTTTTAAACTGGCACGCTTATTTAGTGTTATGCTAGGTGTAAATCTATGCTTTATGAACGTTCATTTGCATAGCAGTTATTAAAATATCTCCGAATGCTACCGGATTTCGAATTCTCTTCTTACACGTTACGTTTAGTGTAGACCCCGTCTATCTTGTCTAGGAGAACCACAAGCCGTTACTTTAAAGGTTCTACTGGTGTACAGAGATTAGATTTCTGTCATTTCCTCGTGCCGTTTTTCTCTTCTTCGTCTTCTTCTTCAGTATACTTCGGATATTCCGCCGCTAGTAGGAGTATCAGGATCAAGTTATTAAATTATGTTATAATATAGCAATTTATGATGACGTAAACTTAGCTGGGTGTGATAGGTGATAATTCACACACTTTTGATATATTATTCATTAATGCATACAATTCTAAGTTTTGCCTGAGTGCAATGTATTTATATATACCAAGATATACATTTTTATTTTTTCCAAATAAATTTAGGCAATTTGGAGCGTACTGTGTGTGCCTGATTTAAACTTATTTTTCAATTATGACATTTTAAGCAATTGTAAACATTTTTTATCTGTAGCTTACAAGATTTTGGCTTGTGTGAGGGATAAAAAACCAATCGTGATCACCTCCGCTGCCTCAGTGTTGCACTCTACATATTATAATGTTCATGAGTTTTATTTGATTAAGCGGCGATAGGCCCCTTCCCATGAACTAATGCAGCATGTTTACGACCACACAGAATAACACACTCAACCTTTAGATGGCATAATAATCAAATCAAATTTGAACCATGACAGTGTTTAATGTGCATTTAAATACCCTGATACAGTCCCTTCACTTAAAGGCAATGTACTGGGAGTGGTATGCAGCCAAATATGGTCGAGTGGATACATCCATATAATGGACACTTGTCGACTGACGACCGGGAAATGTGGAGCATGCCACCGAAGCAGGCTATAAACTACAGGAGGGCGTGAATAAGCTACAACAGTAGACAGAAGATTGAGGGCTAGACGTCAATGAAGTCAAAGACCTTATCCAGCAACTTCTCACTCATGCTTGAAGAGAGTACCCTACCACAGATCGGCACACTCACCTTTTTCGCCTTTGTCTAGCAATCTAAATTAACTCCTGAAATGAAAGCCCTTTATTGAGTTGATGGAGGTGAGGGTCATCAGAAAGCTTGGTGTCATGAGGAAGCTCATGGGAACCACATGGAGATCAAACTCCAAGATCCTGAGAATTATCTATGCAGGTGCAGTACAATCTATGTTGGAGTATGCCTCAAGCATTTGGAACAATGCGTCAAAGATGGACAAATCAAATCTAGACATGGTGCAAAACCTTGGACTCAGAAGCATAGTTGGTGCAATGAAAATTACTCCTATATCCATGAAATGGAAGAGATGGCCAGCATCCAACCACTGGAAACATGAAGGGAGAAAAAGAAATTGTGATATAGGATGAAAATTTCAAGCGAATCATGGATCACCCTCTCCAAATGAAGTTGTAGGCTCTAACAAAGAGCTGACTGAAGCAACAGAGCAAGACCCGCAGAAGAAATGCCAGGAGAATGTATGTGTTGTCTAAATAATCCAGATAACTGTGAGATTTGACACAGCAGGTGTGGTCTCCAGAGCCACTCAGTGTCGGAATAAGGACCAGCGCTCCTGTACTCGCTGGAAAACAAGAGCAGACTGATGCCACAACCCAAAGCCATGGCACAGCAAAAAATCTACCAGAGCAATAAGAGACAGTGGTGTATTCAGCCAACACACAGGGATACTTTCTGAAACCATCTCTGTACGCAGTGGGTCCCTCTGTTCCAACGTCAAAGTGGAAATAATTGTCCTCCATGTAGCAGCTGATCACCTGAGGGGAGCGGGGTGGGGGGATCCTGGACGCCCTCCCATATTGAATGTCACGATGACTGATCAACAGTACAGGCGGAAGGGATTGTGAACATAAAATATACTGTATATACTCTTTAGAGTACTATTGCCAATTTGCATCTCATCACTTTCAATTGGTAAATGTCAACTTTCAGGGGTTAGGTTTGGCAAAGGATTATCTCTCGTGGATTGGACATTTGTGAAATTCCATGCATCAATGGTCAGAATTGGCAACATCATCCTTCAGTGTCCAGATGTGGTAACAAATCATATTTCTGGGTAGAAATATCATTTCTCGGCACTAAGAATTTGTAAATTATTGTTTCGGGGCTTAGAATTGACAACAAAATCAACTTTCCTCATTCACTATTGGTAAATGTCAGCTTTCAGGGGTTAGATTTGGCAAAAGGTGATCTCTCATGGCATGGCATTTGTGAAATTCCATGCATCAATGAACAGAATTGACAACATATCATCATTCAGTGTTCAGAAGTGGCAACAAATCATGTTCCAGTGGTAGAAATATGATCTTTCAGCGCTAAGAATTGGTAAATTATTGTCTTTCATGGCATAGAATTGACAACAAAATCAACTTTCCTCACTCACAATTGGTAAATGTTATCTTTCAGCGATTAGGTTTGGCAAAAGGCCATCTCTCATCGCATGCCATTTGTGAAATTCCATGCATCAACGATCAGGATTGGCAATAGATCATACCCCAGTGTTCAGAAGTGGTAACAAATCATGTTTCTGGGTAGAAATATCATTTTGAGCATTAATAATTGGTATATTATTGTCTTTCAGTACTTAGAATTGACAACAGATCGGCTTTCTTCACTCACAATTGGTAAAAAATCAATTTTCAGGGGTTAGGTTTGGCAAAAGGTCATTTCCCATGGCATGACATTTGTGAAATTCTATGCATCAATGATCAGGATTGGTAACATATCACCCTTCAATGTTCAGAAGTGGTAACAAATCATATTTCTGGGCAGAAATATTTTTTTCAGCGCTAAGACTTGGCAAATTATTGTTTCAGGGCTTAGAATTGGCAACAAAATCAACTTTCCTCACTCACAAATGAGTTATCTTTATCGAGTTAACGTTATCTTTCATTGGTTGGGTTTGACAAAAGGTCATCTCTTATGGCATGACATTTGTGAAATTCCATGCATCAATGATCAGAATAGGCAACATAGCATCCTTCAGTGTCATCTTTCAGGCATTAGGTTTGACAAAAGGTCATCTCTCATGGCATGACATTTGTGAAATTCCATGCATCAATGATCAGAATTAGAAACATATCATCCTTCAGTTTTCAGAAGTGGTAACAAATCAGGTTTCGGGGTAGAAATATCATTTTTCAGCAATAAGAATTGGTAAATTATTGTCTTTCACTGCTTAGAATTGACAACAGATACCACTCCAGGTACATCACATTTAAGTGAAAGTGTATCAGGGTATGTAAACACACATTAAATACTGTTGTGGTTCAAATTTGATTTGAGATGCCATCTAACGCTTGTTTATGTTGTACTGTGTGATCGTAGACGTGCTGCACTAGTTCATGACAAGGGGCCCTGCATCGCTTAATCAAATAATAGCAATGAACATTATAATATGTAGAGTGCAGCACTGAAACAGTGGCTGTGATGGTGTTTGTTTTTGTGGCTTTCACAACAGCTAAAGATAAGGTAAGCTAGATATAAAATTTATTGCTTAAGATGTCATCTGAATCTGATTCTGAATAAAATACTGCGTTGGACCACAATGTGTATAATAACGCAGGGAGCGACAGAGTTTAGTTGGACTCCTAATTGAAAATAGATTTAATTCAGGCACACACACATGTACGCGCCAAGTTGCCTACATTTATTTGAAAAAATGTATGTCTTGGTATATGTAAATACATTGCGTTCAGGTAAAAATGAGGGTTGTATGTATTAATGAATAATAAACCAAAAGGGTGTGGATTATCACCTACCACACCAAGCTAAGTTTATGCCAGCATAGATTGCCATATTATAACATAATTTAATAACTTGATCATGATACTCATACGAACGACAGAATATCAGAAGAGGAAAACGACATGAGGAAATGACAGAAATCTTAGCTAAGCATATCATTTTAAAATATTAAAAATATCCGCTCGTGATTCCCCTAGACTAGATAGACGGGATCTACACTACAACTAACACGTAAGAAGAAATTCCAAATCCGGTATCACGGCAGATATTTTAGTAACTGCTGTACAAATAAACGTTCATAATGCATAGATTTACACATAACATAACACTAAATAATCGATCGTGCCAGTTTAAAAATAGGATATATGGGAGCATAAAGGAAGAGTTACCGATTTAAATTCTGAGCTGACGACCGTAAGGGCAATGTGCGCGCCATTAAATCAATAATAAACGCGACACAAAAGAGTGCGGGTTATAACAAATAAAATTAGATATTTCCCACCGTCCGAATTGGCTTGATTTTTTTGGGTGGTACGCTATTGCTTCTTCGCCATAAATCTACTGACAGAAATTCTGTTGCAATTTTGCCGAGGTGCACCTACAATTTTTCTTAGATTGACTGGACTATAGGCCTATAGCAGCATCAGGTTACTGTCAGCATAACTTCGAAATAGTCAACTGCTTACATGTATGGTTACCTTGACATTGAGCTTCGGAGAATTCAGAGGTCAAAGCATTATGCTTGTCCCCGCATTCGATCTCACGAGATCTCCTTCGCTTCGCGATCGAGAAAAGTATCTCGTATGTATTGAGTAGCTATTGGCGTAGTGAATTGCACCATAATATGGTGGGAGAGAGTATTCAAATTTAAAATGACACGAGAGCTACTCTCTTCATACTAGAAAATATTAATTCACGTAAAACGAGATGATATAAAGCCTATAGTAGTCTGTATGGCAAGTAGTTAACAGAAAAATAGTCCCTCTGAATTCGTCGTAAAATTCAAATCTGTCGCACGTTTGTTGCGCACAAAATTAGGTCAGGAATTTGCTGACGTTGCGTGGATATTGATATCACACGAACAACTGAGTGGATCAAGTCCACTTTAATGTCTGTATTAAGCTAGTGATACAGAGGTTAAGATGATACCAAAATCAACACGATCCATAGTGTTCCTTTTACAGTCGGCTACGGAGATGGACTGGGTCCCGACATGTCTGGTCGCCGAAGTGGGGTCTGTGTAACAGTCTAGTCGTTGTGATGACGTAATAAGATGGCCAGTCAATACATTAGAGGTGTATTCTCGTGGAAGCCACGCCTCTATTTTTAGATTGCTCGTCCCCGTTGTTTTAAATGCAAATCTCCGCATTTGGTTGTGAGATGAGGTACTGTGGTGCGAATAGCTATGCTCTCTAGTTTGTTTTCCCAGGGTGGAGGATCAAGGGTGTGGTTTGGGTCTTCTATTTGTGCTGGCAACATTTCTTGGTGTTTCCTTTGAAGTGCTTTTGTCTCTTTCACAAAACTTAATCTTTTAAGTCTTCCTGATGACAGCTGTGCTTGCCTGATCTTCATCTGGTGGTTGTTGAACGATTTGAACTTTGCAGCTTGAATCAGTGCTTTGCATTCCTTTCCTTTGCTAAGTGGGGGGATGCCTGCTGTCTGCTCCATTTTTTCTATTGTGTTGATCTCATTCCATCAGTGATGATGCGCAGTGCCTGGTTTTGTACTCTGTCGAGGTTCTGTTGATGAGATTTAGCTGCTGTCATCCATGAGCTGGATCCATACTCAAGGTGTGGTCGTACAGATGCTGAAATTGCACAAAGTTGTGTTTATTTCAATATAGCCGCCGTTTCTACGCAAACTATCAGGTTGTACTATTCGATAAGTAAACCGAGCAAATAATCCCGAGGTGGATCTACAACGTCATAGCAGATTTTCTTATTGGCCATACACTTAGCTGTTATTGTTAGACGAGAAAACTGCAAATGTGTCTATTTGTCAGAACTAATACCCAAATTATTGATGGTGAGTTCATTCGCTAACATTTCCCCGATGTACCCATCCAAAAAGAGGTGCTGCCATTCGTTTATTCTAGATAGTGACCAAAAACTACTATTCGCCCGAATTATCTTTCCGGAAGATGAATCGGGTGCACCCCTACTATTGAATGGCGTAGGTCATATATGAATATGGCAAAGGTCTGATTTGTATGTCCTAATTCATAATCTAATAAGCTTCTGTTGAATGTTTTGAAACTAATTTGTCTGGGAGCTATCGGTGTCTTAGGCAGCCTCACCTGCCAGTCCGATGTTCAAAATATACAACAGGATATTGCGCAGTTATTCTATCCGCTTTGTCAGACTGAAGCGACAAAAATAATCGGCTGCTATAGAAATCTGTTTGAGGGAAAACTAGTGTCTCGGACCACGTGCGCCATCCACTTGGTCAGTTAATGGCGAAATTTGGTCAAGAAAATCCAAATATTTTCTTATTGAATGCTCATCTGCACACCAAGAAAAGACAATTTTAAAAACATTTACCACTTGAATGACTTGCTCGGTTATCGAGCCAGTCATTCGAATAGTAAATTTTCAAAAGTCACCTTCGTTTGTCCTGCAAATGAGCATTCTTCAGGACCACAGTAGCGGCCGTTTTTTGCCGGCTTCGCCATGAAAGGGTTAAATCCACATTTGAAAGTCTATATTAGAATTGATAAGGTTCAGACACACCTCTAGCAGGATAACACCCGTTTGTGTCTAATTTCCATCATATTCTAATTTTCAGATCAGAAAAAGTGGTGGGTTCCGACACAGGGTGGATGTCGTAGAAGTGTTCCCAGAAACCTCAGCGTCAGTTGAGATGCGGGCCACGAATCCTGGCACATGGCTGCTCCATTGTCATTTAAATCAGCACGTCATCGATGGAATGGAAACCGTTTACACAATTATAGGTGAGTGGTTAGCACATCACCCGCTTCAAGCAATTCACGGTTTCCCCGTTTTGAGCAATAGCTCTAGCTCGTTCCACCATACCTTACACACTCGCCTCCCATCGGTGGTCATTACGATCATGTTCCGTCTTTAAGCGTACACAGTCAGGCTGCTCCAATTGTGACGAATCCACAAATCTACCACAAAAACACATATTTTTTATCCTCCACAAATCTAGCGCAATCCACACATACCTTTTATCTTCCCGCGCGAAGCGGGTCACATTATGTGCTGTTGCTAGTCGTCTGCCTGCCCATCAGTTTGTCCATCCATCTGTCCGTTTGACAATGTAGCCATCCACCCATCTGTCCAATCTTATTCGTGTCCACTCAATAACTGGAAGGTGTTTGAGCCTATGCTCACAATTCGTTTAGCATATATATTCGGGGAGATGCACCGTCATGATTTCATTTCGGCGACTTCCATTTATATTCGCCATAGTTATCTCCCTTGAAAAAGTTAACGTCCGTCCAAATTTACTTGTCCGCTCCACATCTCCGAAAGTTTTGAAACTATATATACTCACAATTTTGTTTCAGCGGATCTCTTGTCTGATCCATATCTCGAAGAGTTTTAGACTTACACACGCAGTTTATCTTCTTCGGAACTATTTGGGATAGACGAAGTGATATGATTTTGTTCTGGCAAAATCTATCCATATTCTCTAAAGTTAATTGTTTTATCTAATATTCTCTATTTCCCTTGAAAAGCTTAAAATTTATTGAAAAATACTGTTTCCGTCAGATAACCTAATAGTGCCTAGGCACATTCAGTTAATTTGGCACATTGATTAACATGTTATAAGACGTCATCAATTGTAATGGCGTTTCAGCGAAATCTATTCATATTCGCACATGTTATCTCCGCCAATCTCTCAGGGTGTACAAAGACTGACTATTCACATTTATTGTTCCTCAAAGTATGTTTGTGGGCGTATGTTGAGCTTCGCTAAAGCTCTTGGTAAACGTAATTGAATGACCTACTAGAAGCCAGTAGAAGGGACTTCAATATTACTCTAACCTTGGCGTAACACACATCCGTACCATGGGAATCAACATTGAATAATATCGTCGATATGTTAACTGCACTGGTCCAGATGCTAAACAGATCCTAGTGACTGATTTTTAATGTAACTGTTAGGATTAGAACAAGACTCGACACATGGCTTCTTTTTCGTTACTGTTCACATAAGGTCTGACCAGCGAGTCAGCGAGTATAGCCAGACAATGATCTTTCGAGAACAGCGCTAGCACAGTGTAGAATACAACAGCTCATAAAGCTCGTTAAGCTGTTTTCAAAAACATAGGCAAATGTGGGACTGTATACTAGAATTCCACATCATTTGTCATTATCTGCAAGATCCGGAAAATCCTAAAATCTGGAAAATCTGACAAAATAACAAAAGCCGCTTGGCGAGGTTTTGAAAATCTCTGATTGTTCTTGTTCATTAAATTGGACGATTCAAGAGGTTCTGGGAAACAATATTTATATCATTGCAACGCGTGATTCTGATGTGTGCTTGGTCAGCTGACTAGGTACATCTCATCGGCCTTAACCCCTCTTGTGTCGACTTAACCATTTAATGATCAAAATGACCAAAACACAACGTTGCAGCGGTCTTCAGACATGGCTATTTGAAAGGTCGAGAGAAGAGCATTTTTAATATTTACCACTAGAATGACTAGCAGTACAAAAATATTCTTCTCACGGCCTGCAGATAGACACTGGCTAAGTAATAACTTTGATTTTCTTTACCATTACTCCTTTAATGGTCAAGCTGGCGAAAAAATTCAGTGGTAAATTTACAAAAAAAATAGTCTTCTAAAATTAAAATATCTTGAAAAATATTGACCATCAAAATGTTTAATTAATATATCCAGTAGTATTTTGAGCGCTTTGAGGCGCTGTTAACACAACAACACCATCCAGTGTATCAACAGTCAAACCTTATTAAACATTTGTCAGACCAAATATTACTTACCACCGAGAGTTACAGATCCACACAATCCACTGATACCATATTTTTATGCGAATCTCCAGCCTCATTGTATGCTATTCACTGCGAGGTTGTGAAGAAACTAACTTGTTTTCTCCCTTTATCACCTCGTGCGAATTTGTCTCTTGTTGCGTCTCCTCTCTCCTGCGGGTGGTCTATGCCTCCCGACATATCTCACATGGCACTTGGGTTTTTTACTGGTCTCGTCTCCTAAACTATATGCTTGGCCAGGGAAACTGGTTTCAACTTCGAGTAGTGACAACACTGCTTCTAGGTCTTGGGCCCTGTCCATGGCTATCTCTGGATGTGACTGTACGGTTCACTTTCAACAATTGCCGTGCAAGAATTCTAATATAAAACAACACAGCATTAGCCATAGTGTTGAATATTTTCGGTTGCCACAAGCAGCAAGAGTCATTGTAGCGTTCTAACCTACCTCTATAAATGTAAGTGCCTACAGCACATGGTGCTTGTAGGACACGCATTAGGCATAGTCCTAACAGAAATGACCTAGCTAAATTTCAACGCTAGCTTTCTCCAATGCGCTTGACAGTTGGCGGGGATGCTATTATAAAGGTATCAATCCTGATTTAACTAAACTTCTGCCAGTCATATGTACTCTCAGTACCAGAAGCGGGCTTCGGTCCCAACATAAGCAGACGGCCATCAATGCTACCTCAAACACTACGATAGCCAGCCGATGCCCACATGTTCATCCATTTGGGGAAACAGTTTGTTTTTCGAGGTTATGCATCGGTCACACTTCGATGATGGCTGGGCTACATGAAGCCCGGAGCAGTTCAATTGGTCACTATGTAAAGAGTGTTGGTCCTCGTCCGGTTCTTATGGTTGCATGGATATATTAGTTTCACGTGTAGGAGGTCCGGCTATATAACTCAACAACTGGTCTTACCAGATCATCCCGTGTAGGTGAGGACGAGTCTGCACCGTTTTGTCGAAACCACTGTTGCTCTACTTGCTGGATGGTAATTCACCTTTCCAGAGTACCCACCCATCATATGACGTCATAATGAACTGCGTGATGTTTACAATGACATCATAATGAATGATGTCATGAATGACGTCGATAAGTACGTCACGAACGCATCTTTGAAGACGGTTTATGCGTTTTTGTACAAAATGTTTGCTTTTACTATTTAATAAATATTCTGTTGAATATTTTGAAACTAATTTGACTGGGCGCTGTTGCTGCCATAGGCAGCAACAGCACCCAGTCAAATTAGTTACAAAATATTCTACAACTTCCCTGTATAGTTTTCAGGAAATTGATAGCTAGGTCATTCGAGGATCAATCAATCACAACACGGCGAGGTGTGGGTGGAGCCTAGTTAGTGATGGGCGGGGCATAGCTAAAAAAAGAAAGGGCCATTGGCAAACACTTCTAAGTGAAGGTATCTAAATAATAAGCACACGATGAGGCTGGTGGCACTTATAAACAACTTTCAAACGAAGATCTAAAGGTTTTAGTTCTTGGCGGGTTTCAAGCTCAAAGCATGGTTTTCGTTTGACAGAGCCTTCTCACAATTTTAATGTTAAACTTTCATGTCGAACATTGAATGAAATCGCGTTGCACATCGCCAGGTTCAGACAAAACACGTGCTTTTTTTGGCTGATGATACTCATGGCCAGCTTACCTTATCAGTCAGTAACAGTCAATAGCACGAACCGGTAGGTTTAACCGTTAACTGTTAATGCAAATGTTAAACCGAATATGAACGCTGATGCAGTTGTGGTGGTAATCAGGCCTGCTCGTATGGCACACAATCGTTTTGAGACTACTGTATGTGGTACATTGTACACAATGTAGATTTCAATGGTCCAAAAAAAGGGATCCACTTTAGCTATGCTCCTCCCCGGGTTACCTACGCTCCGCCCCGACTTTGTGTGTCGGAATTGATTTGTAACTTTGTAATTTCATTTTAATTATAGAGGTACCCTGTTGCTGTCTATGGCAGCAATTTCTAACAGACACATTAGTTTCAAAATATTCAACAGCTTGTTTATTAAATCCAAAATTCATCAGAGACATACAATTCGTACACTTTAGTGGTGGACCTTCTGATTTTTCGAGACGAAGCTACGTCATTTTGATTGTGTCACAATCTAGTAATTGACTTATTAGAATGTGACGTCAGATACTTGCATCGAGTGACATATCAGATCCATCCATTCTATCATGTCATGTATCACCAGATTGGCGCTGAGTATCACAATCCGATAATATATGGTATTATAGTTTTAAAGAAGTAATGGCGCGGCCATTGTGACTTTTACTGAAAATCGGTCATTAGTACAAGATCACAGAGTGGGGTGTGGATTAACAGCTTGGTCAGGTTCTTCATGCTAGCGTGCAGCCAGTAACCAATTATTGTTCCCGTCCAAACCTTCTTCCTTACTCGATAGATGGTTCTTAAACTAACATCGATATTTCCCTTCAAATGTTTTTTCTGCTCAATGCCAGCCTCATTTCCTCCATGAAAAGATGGGGAAATAGTGGCTCTGGTCTTTTCGTTTATCTTATGACTCGGCATGACGAAATTGTCAAAACAATGGACCTTTCCATTTTAGCTATGCCCCGCCCATCACTAGCTAAGCTCCACCCACACCTCGCCGTGTTTAGATTGATCGATCCCCGAATGCCCTAGCTATCAATTTCCTGAAAACTATACAGGGAAGCTGTTGAATATTTTGTAACCAATTAGACTTGGCGCTGTTGCTGCCATAGGCAGCAACAGCGCCCAGTCCAATTAGTTTCAAAATATTCAACAGAATATTTATTAAATAGTAAAAGCAAACAATTTGTACAACAGCCCATAGACAGTCATCAAATATGCGTTCGTGACGTACTTATCGACGTCATTCATTATGATGTCATTGTACACACCACGCAGTTCATTATGACGTCATATGGTGGGTGGGTACTCTGGAAAAGTGAATTATGCAAGCGGAGGTAACATATGGCAGCAACAGCGCCCAGTCAAATTAGTTTCAAAATATTCAACAGAATATTTATTAAATAGTAAAAGCAAACAATTTGTACAATAGCCCATAGCCCGTCATCAAATATGCTTTCGTGACGTACTTATCGATGTCATTCATGACGTCATTCATTATGATGTCATTATACACACCACGCAGTTCATTATGACGTCATATGATGGGTGGGTACTCTGGAAAGGTGAATTATGCAAGCGGAGGTAACATATGGCAGCAACAGCGCCTAGTCAAATTAGTTTCAAAATATTCAAAAGAACATTTATTAAATAGTAAATACTTACCCTTCGTACAGTTGACAGACTATTCCAGGTTCATGCCGGAAAATTTCTGTCAACTGTAATTGGGACGCATGTGACGTAGTTGATTATGACGAATTATTATGGGAAAGGGTGGGTGGAGTTTAACTAGAAATTTCCGGGACATAGCTAGAAAAGATTCTGTCCATTGGCGTTCAGCGGAAATGGGACCGTTGCCGTTTTAGGTATGCCCCGTACATCTCGTGTTAGGATCGATCGAACTCCCTGACTATCAATTTTCAGAAAACTGCGCAGGTAAGCCTATGGCAACAACAACGCCCAGTTAAATTAGTTTCAAAATATTCAACAGCATGTTTATTAAATGGTAAAGACAGACAATTCATACAACTTGGTAGACTATTAAGCGTCTAAGACGGACTAAATAGAGTCATTCATGACGTCATAATTATGACGTTATTCTACACGTCACGTAGTTGATTATGGCGTCATGTGGCGTCATATGATAGATGGATAAACTGAAAAGTTCCATTATTCAAGTGTGTGGAAAAATGAGTTCAATGGCTATCCTATGAAGAATAAGACATCCTAAGCTAACTGCAAAAATAATATACCTAGAATATGATTAGTGATATATCAGGTGAGGTTTGGTATCTAACAGTCTAGTGTGGCTTCATGTTTCCATAGGTCTACCTAAGTTAAAGTTAGAAATGTACTCAATAACACCTATTTCTTATATCATGAATTGCCAGCGTTGGTGAGCTTACAAAGTTGAATTAATCATTAATAATTTTAGGTGAAAAGGAGAAAGAGGGGAGCACTGATGATTCCGGAGAGTCTGACGTGGTGAACCATGAAGATGATGAAATCAAGGATTTAACCCATGGAGACGATAACATAGTGATTCTGAGGAACATCTTTATAGGTGTTGGTGTTCCTGGATTGCTAATAATAGTTCTTCTGGTGTCAGTTATCTGCTATATGCTACGAAGACAGAATAGGGAACGACTGATTGAAAGAAACAACGGTCCCGTCAATTGTGCTACTAAGTTTTAACGTTGTTATTTAACTCACCTTTCCATGAAAATCAAGACGAACAGGAGCAACAACAATAATAACAGCAGCAGCAGCAGTAATATCAGCATTTATTATTATTCTATCATTATTATTATTATTATCATCATCATCATCATCATCATCATCATCATCGCCGTTGACATCAATGATAACCATAATTTGGTAGGTAACTTAAGGATTGCAGAATGGAATCTTCGGGAGAGACGAGAAAGCATGATTCAAAGAGGTAGAACTGGGTGTGCCTAACAAATTTGCCATTGGATGTACCCGATTTGCAGGAGGATATGTATATTTTGGTATTTTTCTAATATCTTACAAAAGAGTAATATAAGATGGTGGTAGCCGCCATTGGTAATTGCTTTGTTGGAAATGACTTTATAAAATTTTTATTATTTTACCATTACCTACGCTCCGTCATGCTTTCTCAATCAATATCGCAAAACAGAGTGTAATAGACACGCTTTGTCATGGGTCCTCCAAATCTTTTTTGTTGCGAGTGGGCGTGTCCTAACTGACAATACTGACCATATATGGAGAGCCCAAAAGGATGCGTGTTCTGGTGGGCATGTTTGTACAAAGACGCCTACCAGAACAGGCCCTTTTGGGTACTCCAGATATTGTTAATTAGGCTACGCACACTTGTAGCGACGTGACGTGGGCGGACCAATCTATCCCACTCATGTACTTCACAGCTGTCTTAAACTATTGTGTAACCATGCGTAACTGTTGTACCGATGGAAAGATAAATAAATTGATATTAATGATAAATTCACTGACGGGGATTATTTTCTTGAAATAATCAGCCATGCATGACTGATATAATTTCCTTTTTATAGGTATCTAATGAAACGACATATAAAACGAATCGAAACTTCTGAGAGAGAGAGAGAGAGAGAGATGAAAGGCGATAAACACGTTAGTAATAAGTGATTGGAACTTGAAGGTTAGACAGTTATTAAGTAGAATTTATGACTGACGAAGAAAGAAATGGTTAGCTCATCGCAATCGTAGGCCAAATGCTGTAGCTTTTTTATTAAGCCAATCGTGTATTTTAATTCCGATCATAAGTTTATCGCGAAGTTCGGAAGTATCGTCAGCGTGATTCTGCTACCATAACCTTAGAGAGAAGGCCGAAATAGCATCTTCTCCCCTAAATTAAAGTCGCATTTTCCCCCGCATACTTACGCGCATCTTTTCGCCATCTATTCTCTATAGCATTATCCGCAACAGCCTGCAAAAGTGACTGTTAATATGCTGTTGAATACAATGCCCTAGATAATGGATAGCGAATTAATCACAGCCAGCGAGTCCTTTTTTGACGCAAGTGCGTACGCGCGTGCGTATGATAATACGCTATTTCCTTAAGCCAGGTGGGCTTGGCCAATAGAACCGGATTGTTAAGCAACTACAAATGGGCCCAAATCGCCGAAAATCATGTCGTATTCTAACTGATGTATAATCCGGTATCAATTAAAATTCCAATGTCTCTATTTTTCCACGACTATAGAGTTAACTCATTAAAAAATTTGAAACTAATTTGTCTGCGAGCTATGGCTGCGATATGCAGCAACAGATTCCATTCGACCTATTTTCAAAATATTCTTCAGAATAATCCGTACATTATTACATCATAAGTTGTCTTTAATCAGTGACGGTTAAAGAGAGGACGGCTTTATATCTACGTGCAGCGCCGCTCATAAGATGACTGTCATCCTGGCCAGGAAGTGATTTCTCTGACGTTTTAATGTCCAGCAAACTAACAATTCCATACGATGCATTGTCTTATTACATCAGAACACGGTATTATGCAACCGTAAATTGAAACATTCATATGTGAATAATAGTCCGTTATGTTTCTCTTGACCACACAACTTATTTAGGCTATGCGCTTTTAGTAATATATATTTTCTCGACTGTACCATCACACGTTTGAAACTATGCATCGGTTTGTAAATGAAATAGGCGTCTGGCTGTGTATCCTGAGTTGTCTATTGCCTCGCTTTGTGCAATGCAGAGATCGCGTGTATTATGTAGCGGCTGTCGACGTCGAGTGGGACTACGCCCCTTCAGGAAGAGACCTCGTCAATCCTGGGAACGAGTAAGTCAATGAATGAATGAATGAATGAATGAATGAATGAATGAATGAATAAAATGGATGGATTGATGGATGAACGAACGAACGAACGAATGAACGAACGAACGAACGAACGAACGGACGGACGGACGGACGGACGTACGAACGAACGAACGAACAAATAATTCCAGGTTCTGACCAACCTTCATTTAATCAACTACAACACATTAGGGAACATTCCAGCACGAGACCTACGAGCAGCAGTGATTTAATGCGGTTGAAAAACAGAATATTCGGCAAAAACGTTTAGGCCTACATCGTCAGACACATTGCACATCATGACATCGTAATACGCTCACAACTCAAGACTATGCTCTGCTTGATTCCATGACAAATGGCCGATAATTAAGAAGTGCCGCGAGCCGGCTACCCAACCCTAGAGTAGTTGGGTTTACCTTTTGCTCAAGGCCAGCTTTAAGTGTTGTCACACAGATCGACCTCTGAATATAAGCATATAATTGTATTGAATAAGAATTGTATTAAATGCTAACATTCCTGAAATCCCAGTAAATATATACATACAATTACTATTTATTTGTTCGTTTTTTTAATATTTAAAAAATTACTGCTTTGCTGCAAGGCGCAGATAGAATGAATATACAGTGCCCTACCAAGCGCCACTCTAAGAGTTGATATGCAATTCACAGCAGGTTTTTAATGAAATTGATAACCACATCAAGGGTTGGTTCATTCCAGCATTTACTGGTTCATTCCAGCATTTACCAGGTATAAAATGACATGATTCACATGGAGAATGTAAACGTTGAAGATTTTCACATGAGTTTTCCAAAGCATTGTAATATAGTGTGCCCGAAGAACATGTGGCTCCATGATCCCAGGGTTGGCGGCAAATTCTCTTTTATATCTTTTTATTAAGTCCACTGTTAGAGCCTAGGGACCAGCGCTATGTTTTCACTGTTGTGTATACCCTATATTTGAATAGTAGGCATACCAATCGTTCACTTGAAGTATTTGTGTTCGAAGGTGTTTACTCCTAGCCAACGACAGATAATGATGTCTAAATGCCGTCATCACACCCCAGGAATATCTTGAAGCATCCTTCCTTTGTTAGGACAACAATTACTGAAATCCATGCGGATAGGTGAGCGTCTCGATCCAAGGGTGTTGTAGATTGTTATTGCTAGTATCTGTCTCATGGTATTGCCTTTTCGTGTATGAAACAATAGATTATCTTACATGCACACCATCAAGATAAAGATATATGTACCTTGTGAGTGAATAACAACGTTTGCGCTTTTCTCAACGTAACAGATCTGCTTCGTTCTTACTGTTTTAAGCAGATCTGGTATGTCAAGATGGCTTGTTCCGCCTGTGACTAGTACTCTGTGTAGTTTGCTTTCCGGTAGTTTACAATAGTCTAATGTCTTTGAGTGAGGTATTCATTCAATTCCGCTTTTGTTCTGATCTCTGATAAAAGGTCTTTCAGAGATATATTATGTGTTAATGTACTATCTTTGATGTAGTAGAATATTGATTTTTCTTTTGTACGTTTTTGATACATTTTCCTTTTAGTGATCTTTCCAGCTACCGGGAAAGCACAAGTAAAACTTTCGCAAAGCTAGAGCTTATTTGGACAACTTTGTTACGGAATTCTTGTGCAAAGTTGACACAGGATTTCGTATCCGAAGATTTGGCAATCGCATTAACCAAACCCTGAATAATGATGACCTAAAAATCTGAAAATAATCAATTTAACACTTTGGTTGTACAGGACGTGAATGTTCAAAAGAAGTCTAAAGACTCAGTAAACTGATCGCTGTTAACTCAGAGATATTACGCTGAACCCTTTGAAAACAAAAGGCCCAAAAACACCAACATCCTTTACAATTTATTAATTATTTTGTTGAGTTTTTTTAAAACTAGTTTGACTGGTTCCTGTCAAATTAGTGTGTTCAAAGGGTTAACTCTGTTACTGAGTACTGAGCCCGTCTGGTGCTGGTGGATGAGGCCGTCTGGTGCATGAGCCCGTCTGGTGGATGGGCCCGTCTGGTGGATGAGCCCGTCTGGTGGATGAGACAGTCTGGTGGATGAGTCCGTCTGGTGGATGAGCCAGTCTGGTGGATGAGCCCGTCTGGTGGATGAGCCAGTCTGGTGGATGAGCCAGTCTTGTGGATGAGCCCGTCTGGTGGATGAGCCAGTCTGGTGGATGAGCCAGTCTGGTGAATGAGCCCGTCTGGTGGATGAGCCCGTCTGGTGGATGAGCCCGTCTGGTGGATGAGCCCGTCTGGTGGATGAGCCCGTCTGGTGGATGAGCCCGTCCGGTGGATGAGGCCGTCTGGTGGATGAGCCAGTCTGGTGGATGAGCCAGTCTGGTGGATGAGGCCGTCTGGTGGATGAGGCCGTCTGGTGGATGAGGCTGCCCGGTGGATGAGCCAGTCTGGCGGATGAGCAAGTCTGGTGGATAAGCCAGTCTGGCAGATGAGCCCGTCTGGTGGATGAGCCGGTCTGGTGGATGATGCCGTCTGGTGGATGAGGCCGTCTGGTGGATGAGCCAGCCTGGTGGATGAGCCAGTCTGGTGGATGAGCCAGTCTGGTGGATGAGGCCGTCTGGTGGATGAGCCAGTCTGTTGGATGAGGCCGTCCGGTGGATGAGGCCGTCTGGTGGATGAGGCCGTCTGGTGGATGAGCCCGTCTGGTGGATGAGCCAGTCTGGTAGATGAGGCCGTCTGGTGGATGAGCCCGTCTGGTGGATGAGCAAGTCTGGTGGATAAGCCAGTCTGGCAGATGAGCCGGTCTGGTGGATGATGCCGTCTGGTGGATGAGGCCGTCTGGTGGATGAGCCAGCCTGGTGGATGAGCCAGTCTGGTGGATGAGCCAGTCTGGTGGATAAGACAGTCTGGTGGATGAGGCCGTCTGGTGGATGAGCCAGTCTGGCGGATGAGGCCGTCCGGTGGATGAGGCCGTCTGGTGGATGAGGGCGTCTGGTGGATGAGCCCGTCTGGTGGATGAGCCAGTCTGGTAGATGAGGCCGTCTGGTGGATGAGGCCGTCCGGTGGATGAGCCCGTCTGGTGGATGAGCCAGTCTGGTGGATGAGCCAGTCTGGTAGATGAGCCCGTCTGGTGGATGAACCCGTCTGGTGGATGAGCCCGTCTGGTGGATGAGCCAGTCTGGTGGATGAGCCCGTCTGGTGGATGAGCCAGTCTGGTGGATGAGCCAGTCTGGTGGATGAGCCAGTCTGGTAGATGAGCCCGTCTGGTGGATGAGCCAGTCTGGTGGATGAGCCAGTCTGGTAGATGAGCCCGTCTGGTGGATGAGCCAGTCTGGTGGATGAGCCAGTCTGGTGGATGAACCCGTCTGGTAGATGAGCAGGTCTCGTGGATGAGCCAGTCTGGTGGATGAGCCAGTCTGGTGGATGAGCCAGTCTGGTGGATGAGGCCGTCTGGTGGATGAGCCAGCCTGCTGGATGAGCCACTCTGCTGGATGAGCCAGTCTGGTGGATGAGCCAGTCTGGTGGATGAATCCGTCTGGTGGATGAGCCAGTCTGCTGGATGAGCCCGTCTGGTGGATGAGCCCGTCTGGTGGATGAGCCAGTCTGGTGGATGAGCCAGTCTGGTGGATGAACCAGTCTGGTGGATGAGCCCGTCTGGTGGATGATCCCGTCTGGTGGATGAGCCCGTCTGGTGGATGAGCCCGTCTGGTGGATGAGCCCGTCCGGTGGATGAGGCCGTCTGGTTGTACAGGACGTGAATGTTCAAAAGAAGTCTAAAGACTCAGTTAACTGATCGCTGTTAACTCAGAGATATTACGCTGAACCCTTTGAAAACAAAAGGCCCAAAACACCAACATCCTTTACAATTTATTAATTATTTTGTTCAGTTTTTTAAAACTAGTTTGACTGGTTCCTGTCAAATTAGTGTGTTCAAAGGGTTAACTCTGTTACTGAGTACTGAGCCCGTCTGGTGCTGGTGGATGAGGCCGTCCGGTGGATGAGCCCGTCTGGTGGATGAGCCAGTCTGGCGGATGAGCAAGTCTGGTGGATAAGCCAGTCTGGCAGATTAGCCCGTCTGGTGGATGAGCCGGTCTGGTGGATGATGCCGTCTGGTGGATGAGGCCGTCTGGTGGATGAGGGCGTCTGGTGGATGAGGGCGTCTGGTGGAAGAGGCCGTCTGGTGGATGAGCCAGTCTGGTAGATAAGCCAGTCTGGTGGATAAGCCAGTCTGCTGGATGAGCCTGTCTGGTGGATGAGCCACTCTGCTGGATGAGCCAGTCTGATAGATGAGCCAGTCTGGTGGATGAATCCGTCTGGTGGATGAGCCAGTCTGGTGGATGAGCCCGTCTGGTGGATGAGCCCGTCTGGTGGATGAGCCAGTCTGGTGGATGAGCCAGTCTGGTGGATGAGCCAGTCTGGTGGATGAGCCAGTCTGGTAGATGAGGCCGTCTGGTGGATGAGCCAGTCTGGTGGATGAGCCCGTCTGGTGGATGAGCCAGTCTGGTGGATGAGCCAGTCTGGTGGATGAGCCAGTCTTGTGGATGAGCCAGTCTGGTGGATGAGCCCGTCTGGTGGATGAGCCAGTCTGGTGGATGAGCCCGTCTGGTGGATGAGCCCATCTGGTTGATGAGCCAGTCTGGTGGATGAGCCAGTCTGGTAGATGAGGCCGTCTGGTGGATGAGCCAGTCTGGTGGATGAGCCCGTCTGGTGGATGAGCCAGTCTGGTGGATGAGCCAGTCTGGTGGATGAGCCACTCTGCTGGATGAGCCACTCTGCTGGATGAGCCCGTCTGGTGGATGAGCCCGTCTGGTGGATGAGCCAGTCTGGTGGATGAGCCAGTCTGGTGGATGAGCCCGTCTGGTGGATGAGCCCGTCTGGTGGATGAGCCCGTCTGGTGGATGAGCCCGTCTGGTGGATGAGCCCGTCTGGTGGATGAGCCCGTCCGGTGGATGAGGCCGTCTGGTTGTACAGGACGTGAATGTTCAAAAGAAGTCTAAAGACTCAGTTAACTGATCGCTGTTAACTCAGAGATATTACGCTGAACCCTTTGAAAACAAAAGGCCCAAAACACCAACATCCTTTACAATTTATTAATTATTTTGTTGAGTTTTTTAAAACTAGTTTGACTGGTTCCTGTCAAATTAGTGTGTTCAAAGGGTTAACTCTGTTACTGAGTACTGAGCCCGTCTGGTGCTGGTGGATGAGGCCGTCCGGTGGATGAGCCCGTCTGGTGGATGAGCCCGTCTGGTGGATGAGCCAGTCTGGTGGATGAGTCCGTCTGGTGGATGAGCCAGTCTTGTGGATGAGCCCGTCTGGTGGATGAGCCAGTCTGGTGGATGAGCCAGTCTGGTGGATGAGCCCGTCTGGTGGATGAGCCCGTCTGGTGGATGAGCCAGTCTGGTGGATGAGCCCGTCTGGTGGATGAGCCCGTCTGGTGGATGAGCCCGTCTGGTGGATGAGCCCGTCTGGTGGATGAGCCCGTCCGGTGAATGAGGCCGTCTGGTGGATGAGCCAGTCTGGTGGATGAGCCAGTCTGGTGGATGATCCCGTCTGGTGGATGAGGCCGTCTGGTGGATGAGGCTGCACGGTGGATGAGCCAGTCTGGCGGATGAGCAAGTCTGGTGGATAAGCCAGTCTGGCAGATTAGCCGGTCTGGTGGATGAGCCGGTCTGGTGGATGATGCCGTCTGGTGGATGAGGCCGTCTGGTGGATGAGGCCGTCTGGTGGATGAGGGCGTCTGGTGGATGAGGCCGTCTGGTGGATGAGCCAGTCTGGTAGATGAGGCCGTCTGGTGGATGAGCCCGTCTGTTGGATGAGCCAGTCTGGTGGATAAGCCAGTCTGGTGGATAAGCCAGTCTGCTGGATGAGCCTGTCTGGTGGATGAGCCACTCTGCTGGATGAGCCAGTCTGATAGATGAGCCAGTCTGGTGGATGAATCCGTCTGGTGGATGAGCCAGTCTGGTGGATGAGCCCGTCTGGTGGATGAGCCCGTCTGGTGGATGAGCCAGTCTGGTGGATGAGCCAGTCTGGTGGATGAGCCAGTCTGGTGGATGAGCCAGTCTGGTAGATGAGGCCGTCTGGTGGATGAGCCAGTCTGGTGGATGAGCCCGTCTGGTGGATGAGCCAGTCTGGTGGATGAGCCAGTCTTGTGGATGAGCCAGTCTGGTGGATGAGCCCGTCTGGTGGATGAGCCAGTCTGGTGGATGAGCCCGTCTGGTGGATGAGCCCATCTGGTGGATGAGCCAGTCTGGTGGATGAGCCAGTCTGGTAGATGAGGCCGTCTGGTGGATGAGCCAGTCTGGTGGATGAGCCCGTTTGGTGGATGAGCCAGTCTGGTGGATGAGCCAGTCTGGTGGATGAGCCAGTCTGGTGGATGAGCCAGTCTGGTGGATGAGGCCGTCTGGTGGATGAGGCCGTCTGGTGGATCAGCCCGTCTGGTGGATGAGCCCGTCTGGTGGATGAGCCCGTCTGGTGGATGAGCCCGTCTGGTGGATGAGCCAGTCTGGTGGATGAGCCAGTCTGGTGGATGAGTCAGTCTGGTGGATGAGCCCGATTGGTGGATGAGCCCGTCTGGTGGATGAGCCCGTCTGGTGGATGAGCCAGTCTGGTGGATGAGCCAGTCTGGTGGATGAGGCCGTCCGGTGGATGAGCCAGTCTGGGGAATTAGGTGCTCAAAATAATCAGCCAGTCCATACAATAATGACTAGAATGCGATACTGAACATAATTCATTTTCTTTCCTTGCTTAACTTCTGAAGGCGTATTATAATACTGTATCTTGATGTTGCCAATGCTGCTACAGTACTACGGTTCGGTTAAATAGCAAAGCCATGCAATTCGTACAACGTGACAGACTAGTAAGCGTTTATGACGTACTAAATCGCACAATTCATGCCGTTATTGATTATGACGCCAGCCTACTTGTTACGTAATTGATTATGGCGTCATATAATTGACTGAGGAAGTGGATTGATAAATTATGACCCCTCAGTAACGTCACATGACCAAATGCTGTTATTTGATTGGCTAGGAACAGGGATGGATGGTCTGGTATTTCCCTCACGGGAGGGAAATACTCCACGGTATATCTAGGTTGATACCCGACTCTTCATTCCGTCGCTGGTGATTCCTGGATTCAGGATATGGCGGCCTGTATGGGCTGCCATCTTTGTACGCGATTTGCGTAGTATGACTACATTACACACGCATAAGGGAAATCGATACGACAGCAGAAGTTTCAGAGCGAAATGTACAACGACACCGCTTTTGGGTATTAGTACGGATCTCAGACATTTCGTTACACTAACTAAAATACAATTTTTCGCTAAAGGTTATAGTCCGAAATTAGAAGGTTGCGCTATTAATTTAGATTATTCTCTTGAAGGATAGAGGTAGCACATTTGCAAATTTTGCTACCAGTTTTCGTCCATCACTTAGTAGAGGCGTGGACCACACATTTACTTCTAAAGTGCCTAGAATAGAATTTATTTCACAGAAATACTCGTATAAATTGAACAACGTATACCAGTATTTCCTTGAAAATTATCAACCACTGAGGGTAGTGGTGGGGAGGGTGGGTGGTAATGGGGGTGAGAGTAGGTGGGTGGGGTGGGTGATTGTTGGGGGTAAATGAAAAATAGTTCCATCCCCTTGCGAAGCTTTGAAAATTTGATTCATTGATTTCGTTCTGTATTCTGTATCATGATTTCAACCCATAATTATATTGAATATTTCGAAAATAAAATTACTGGAACTGTGGAAGCTGGCACAACATATTACAATATTATTATTTGTGACAACACTTCTGACAGGTAGCTTGTATCATATTGTCACATTTGTGCGCTATAACGTTAAGATGACATATAATTTGGATAAAGAGGGGCATCCCAGCTTCCCCCAACACACACGCACGCATGCACACACGCACACACGCACGCACGCACGCACGCACGCACGCACGCACGCACGCACTCACGCACGCACGCACAGAGAGAGAGAGAGAGAGAGACGCACACACGCACACACGCACGCACACACGCACGAACGCACAGATTAAAAAAATATATGGCAGCATGGAATTATGGATGGCAATTTCCCAAAAAAAATCAGCTTCATTGCCATAATACATATAATAATGATATGTCTTATTTTCAGCATTGAGCAACCATTAAAACCATTATTGATGTTAACTCTCTCCAGGTAAATAACTAAGATCAGGGCTATATATTCACCACTGATCCTATGATCATATAGGCCTTTGGATCGGTAACAGATAACTCATTTAATAATAATTGATTCAGATTGATTCATCTGGATCACTTGTGTTTCACAGGTAGCAAATCCAAAAATAGTTACTGCTTACTTTATGAAATACATGTAGCTGGTGCGATTTCTGAAAAATGGTTTTTTAAATTAACGTTGTTGTAACCCTTTAATTATGAAGCTGTCAGAGACCAATTTCTAGAATAGTGTTGACAAATGTCAAATTCTCAGGACAAGAGAACAGTTTTTGAAAAAGTACAACTGGAATGAGAGATAACGTGTCACATATGCCTTCTCTTGGCCTAAAATGGACTTTGACTTTGCGAAAGTTTGGGTTTTTCCTGACCATTAATGGAATAACTATCTTGGTAATAAGATGTTACAAATAATGCATTCATTTAGAATTTAGATTTGACTAATTTTCAGTACAAAATGATCTGATTGGATCAGCATTAATGTAATATGCTCATTTCTAACCCTGATTATTCCTATAATTTGTGTTTAGAATTCACATTTCCAGAGTACCCACCCATCATATGACGTCATAATGAACTGCGCGATGTGTACAATGACATCATAATGAATGACGTCATGAATGCCGTCGATAAGTACGTCACGACTGCATATTTGAAGACGGTCTATGCGTTGTTGTACAAATTGTTTGCTTTTACTATTTAATAAATATTCTCTTGACTATTCTGAAACTAATTTGACTGGGCCTTAAACAGCAACAGCACCCAGTCAAATTACTTACAAAATATTCAAGAGCTTCCCTGTATAGTTTTCAGGAAATTGATAGCTAAGGCATTTGGGGATCGATCAATCCCAACACGGCGAGGTGTGGGTGGAGCTTAGCTAGTGATGGGCGGGGCATAGCTAAAAATGGAAAGGTCCATTGAGTTCTGAACATTTTATGAATCTGTCTTAGACTTTTATAGATGTATCAACTCTGGGACACCTCCCATACAGTGCAAAGAAGAAGATATATTCAGAATCACTACAATAACATCCTAGTTTTAGCGGATTATCATGGCAAAAGAAACAAGAGACAAGGAGCATGCATCACTCACCTGGAACATCAATATCTGAATTAGAAAATGGAAAAACAGGTTTCAAAAACATTTTAGCTCGAAATAATTTAATAAATTTTAGTTGAATTTGCTGGCCTGGAATGGAATCATTTAGTCATAAGATCCAGGAATTCAGGTTAAAAATACAAGTATTTGGGGGCTGAAATGTGTAAATGTGTGGTTAATAGCAAAAGGTTACATATAAATGTAAATATTTTGACAGTTAGTTGAAAATCTGGTTTTGAAATACTAAAGATTTAAATAAAAATGTGAACATTTTACAAAATCCAGGCTAGTATTATGAAAATTCAAGTCAGAAATATGAGACATTTTATCCTGAAACAAGGAAATTTTGGTTTAAGGGCAACAATTTTGACAAAAAATATGAAGATTTTGGACTGAGATGCATCAGTTTTATTCAGAACCGCGAAAATGTGGGTACAAATGCAGAAATGTGACCATTTTGGCTGGAGATACAAACATTTCTGTACAAAGCATGGATATCTAAGTTCGAAATGTGAGAATTTTGACGAGAAATATGACCATTTAAGTAAGAAATGAAAGGATTTGTATCCAAAAAAAAGAAAATTTCCATGCAAAGTTGACACGTAGCTAAAGCTCATATGTGTTTTCCTCGATGGCGTCAAGTTTGCTTTAGCTCAGCTGACTTTTCACACACATATATCTGGGGGAAACATCTAGATCAATCTGGCATAGTTTCATAAAAATATAGGTCAATGGTAAATTTGCTTAAATTTGAATGGTCTCCAATATTAACCCTTTCAGGACGAAACCGGCCAAGACCGGCCTCTGCAGGGGTCTTGAGAAATGTCCATTTACAGGCCAAGAGAAGACTATATTTGAAAATTTACCACTGGAATGACTGGCTCGATAACCGATAATAAGTAAATATTTTAATTTTTTGAATAAATTTAGACATTAAAGGGTTAACACACAATGGAGGATGATGTGACTTGGCGATCCAAAACGTGCATATGCACCAAACTCAGAATTAGCTACCAGTAGAATGGGAATGTTTTTACGACATGCAAACAAACATTGCCTAATGCGTTATTTATTTTAAGCTATTTTGACCTAATATATTGTGATGGCATAAGCCTTTAACCCTTTAATGACTAAATTTGTTCAAAAAATTACAATATTTACAAATTGAAAGTCCATTTGCAGGCCAAGTGATGACCATTTTTGAAAATTTACCACTGGAATGACTGGCTCGGTTATCGAGCCAGTCATTCCAGTGGTCATTTTTCAAAAACAGTCTTCTCTTGGCCTGCAAATGAACATTTCTCATGACCCCTGCAGAGGCCGATCTTGGCCGGTTTCGTCCATAAAGGGTTAAGACCAAGTGTGTTAAAACGTAGATCTGTAGAAAATAATGTCTGAAAGTCATTTAGCTCTTGAGGTTTGAACAGCTATATCCTTAAAACAAATAATCTTACTGAATTAATAAAGAAACAAATAGTGTCATTTAGTCTTGCTCACTCTTATTTTGAAGAGAGATGATATGAGGATTGTAGAATATCTTGAATATCATCTGATTGACAGTTGTTTGTCAATCTCTATGGAACAGCAGGTTTCAGTGAAATTGCTTTTCAAATAGTTTGCCTATTGAAATATCATCTGTGACATACACTGCATACTAATGAAATTGAATATTGTTTTCACTGGTTTTATAAATTAGATATATTTTTTTCAGATGAGTTCTCACCTCAGAGGGATTGTTTACTATATGTCAATCATAGACATGCCACCGAAAAGTCATTAATGTTTTGTATGACAGCGTTTTCTCCTTGAGTACAGGGGTACAGCGTAAAATCGATTGCTCAGATTTCCTAACTTTCTAGCTGATCATTGAAATCTTATAGAAAATTTAACTTTTTATTCCTGTGAATTGAGCTGTGTACTTCTTGAACAGCAGATTTTCTATCCCCACACTTTTTGAAAAAAAGCCTTGGAATATTGAAATCGTACCTGTGACTGTTCATTTACAGGCTAAGGTGAGACTATTTTTAAAGTTTACCATTGGAATGACTGATTCTCTTATCGGTCCAGCCACTCCAGTATTAACTTTTCAAAAATAGTCTCTTGGCCTACAAAGAGATATTTTCTCAAGACAACTGCAGAAGCTATTTTGGCTGATTCGGTGACTAACGGATCATTTTAAAGCCATTAACTCATTCAAAGCCCAAAGACCAAGCAACATATTTCACTTGGCAATACGAGGTTGTTGTGTGCACAAGGCACATGGATATTTAGTCTGATACATGGTAATACGAGGTTGTTGTGTGCACAAGATACATGGATATTTAGTCTGATACATGGTAATACGAGGTTGTTGTGTGCACAAGATACATGGATATTTAGGCTGATACATGGCAATACGAGGTTGTTGTGTGCTCAAGGCACATGGATATTTAGTCTGATACATGGTAATACGAGGTTGTTGTGTGCACAAGATACATGGATATTTAGGCTGATACATGGTAATACGAGGTTGTTGTGTGCACAAGGTGCATGGATATTTAGGCTGATACATGACACTGCGAGGTTGTTGTGTGCACAAGGTATATGAATATTTTAGGCTGATACATGGCGATACGAGGTTGTTGTGTGCACAGGGTATATGAATATTTTAGGCTGATACATGGTAATACGAGGTTGTTGTGTGCACACGGTACATGGACATTTAGGCTGATACATGGTAATACGAGGTTGTTGTGTGCACAGGGTATATGAATATTTTAGGCTGATACATGGTAATACGAGGTTGTTGTGTGCACAAGGTACATGGATATTTAGGCTGATACATGGTAATACGAGGTTGTTGCGTGCACAGGGTATATGAATATTTTAGGCTGACACATGGTAATACGAGGTTGTTGTGTGCACAGGGTATAGGAATATTTTAGGCTGATACATGGTAATACGAGGTTGTTGTGTGAACAGGGTATATGAATATTTTAAGCTGATACATGGTAATACGAGGTTGTTGTGTGCACAAGGTACATGGCTATTTAGGCTGATACATGACAATACGAGGTTGTTGTGTGCACAAGGTACATAGATATTTAGGCTGATACATGACAATAGCAGGTTGTTGTGTACACAAGGTATATGGATATTTTAGGCTGATACATGGTAATACGAGGTTGTTGACAAGGTATATGGATATTTTAGGCTGATACATGGTGATACGAGGTTGTTGTGTGTACAAGGGACATGGATATTTTAGGCTTATACATGGTAATACCAGGTTATTGCGTACACAAGGTACACGGATATTTTAGCCTGATACGTGGTAATACCAGGTTGTGTGTGCACAAGGTACGTGGATATTCTAGCCTTCTACATAGTGATACCAGATTAAACTTTGAAATGTCAATGTCTCAATGAACCTTCGAGTTTTGGCTATACCCGCCCATCTAAGCGAGATTAGATTTTGTGAATTTCAAATGGAATATATCATGCAAAGCTCAATTTCTAATGTACTTTACACAGTTTTGCTGCCTAAATTATTTTCAAGGATTTTAGTTTAATATCTTAAAAAATCGCGATTTTTATTATTTGACGATTTTTCGACATTTTCAGTTTCATATCATAGAAAATCACGATATTATAACGCGATACGATATATCAGAATGTCGAAAAATCGTATTCCCCTACGGTATACTTAAGTTAAAACTAATCAGTCCATCACCAAGTGAGACCATCTGGTTATTAATAGTTGCGTTATGGAGCTGTAGACAACGATTTTTGCTACTTAATAAAGTAGCAGCAGTAGCAGCAGCAGCAGCAGCGCTTTTCAATGATAAACAGAGTATATGGAACGAGGTCCCATTTCATATCACTATGTACCGTGTCGAAAATTATCACATTGAATGAGCTTTAACGAGTACAATGTGACAATTTTAGACGAGGTTAATACTAG
Source organism: Chaetoderma sp. LZ-2023a (assembly GCA_034401795.1). NCBI lineage: Eukaryota > Metazoa > Mollusca > Caudofoveata > Chaetodermatida > Chaetodermatidae > Chaetoderma > Chaetoderma sp. LZ-2023a. The sequence goes on along the minus strand of CM067369.1, from coordinate 20,507,600 downwards.
TTATATGAAATGGTGCCTCAAGTCACGTGCCTCGCATGCGTCACGTGCGTTGTTTTTCTATATGGTATTATCCTTTTCTTAATATTATGTTAAAGTTGATATGGATAAATTGAATTGTGACAGTTTCCCGCAGCGTTCATTGTATTGGCAGAAGTTAGTTATTACGGAATGACATTATTGATCGGAATGTGAAAGTGATTGACGAATGTTTCAGTATCGAAAGTCCCGTTGATTGCTAGAACTATTTGCTGAAATATGATGCTGCCATAAGCAGCAACAAATTTCAGTCAAAGCGTTCGAAAAATAATTGGTAAAACTCACTTGTGATTGTTTGAAAAATAAACAATTAGGCTACAGTGAACATTGGTGCTGTCATAGGCAGCAACAACTATAATTCAAATGATTATCAAAATGTTTAGCGCATGGTTCACTAACATTGTATAGTATAGTACTTTAATAAATTCTACACAAAGACGGATACCTTTATGTGATCTTTATTCAGCAACGTATTTTCAAGCATTGTTTTTCTAACAACTGTCGTGTTGTAGCGGTATGGTCGCTTGAAGTCTGAACGAACGACCAACTACAACAGTGTACGATTTCACATGACCGTTTAGTTGTGTCTGAAGGAACATCGTCGTATAGGTGTGGCCCGGGACTTATATGGCATGTACTTGAACTTTTAGGCCTTGTACATTTCTCTTAGACGATTTTCGAATATATTTTGCCTTTGCTCACTTAGTTCACAATCGATAGAGGTGATCTTACACCGTAGGAACCGGCTCTTCTTTTTATTCTGAAGCAATCTTCAGTTATTTTCTATGTTGTTAGACATCTCGAAATTAAGGATCGCCCTCTTCAACCCTTGCTGCTGGAGGGTTGGCCAGGAAGACAGAGGCTAACACACCTACTGATAATGTCCTCTGCCGACGTAAACAAAGAACCTCATTCACTCTCCAGGTAAGGGAGGAGTCACGTGACCCATCCACCAAGTATATAAGGTGCCTCACTGATCAAATTCTTAACGAAGACCTTATTTCACATCGCGGATACAGCCTGGGGAAGGCTTGTGGCTTCGGTAGCTATCTCTGTAAGCCTCTCTAACAGCTAAACGCCGCCCAGCTGACAAGATCTTAGATGCTTACAGTTCCCATCTACAAACCTAAGGCAGCTGATTCTGGTTGTATCCCAGAAGAAGCAATTCTGTGAACACACTGAACACACTGAAGGATCAGCAGGTAACAAAGAAGAACTAAAATAAGAACTCCCAAAACCATGGAAGAGCCTTTTGCCATCGGCTCTCACTGCCTCCAGAAAGCCATACGGATGGATGATAAATGGTCAACCAGCCGACAGTGGCATTCCGGCCAAGTAGCGGACTGCTCTAAATCTCATCCAGCCAACCGCTGCATTTCAGCCAATCAGCCGACTGCTCTAAATCCCATACAGCCGACCACTGCATTTCAGCCAAGCAGCTGACCACACTAAAATGTGTCGGATAGCGAGCAAGACTTCGTGGAACATCTCTAGACAGCGGGAGTAACGTCAAATAAACTCTGCAATCCGTCGTCGCCATCATCATCACTGTGACTATCGCTGTATTCGCATATTCTTGAACTGTGTATACAGCACTTGTACTGTTAACTGTGTTTCTGATGCTGTTCGTATTAACTGTGCTTTTGATACTGTTCGTATTAACTGATTATGTACAGCTCCAGCATTCGCGTGCTAATTTGCACAGGGCGTCAAATTGGGTGTGATATTATTACCATACTGTCCTGCTCGATATCACTCTCTTGCTGTTTCATGAGCGAATCGATTCTACCACTGTGCGTTATCACGGTGACCTTCTAAAGCGAGCATTGTAATAGAAGGCCACTGACCAACTAGATTGTGTTCCAACCTCCCCTCTTCCTCAGACCATTGAGGCAGCTTTCCGCGCGATCATCCGCTACCTGGAACCAACGCCCTAGAACACATTTCACTTCGAATAACTCCTGTCTACACATACCGCCGCACTTAGATAGAATACTTGTAACGCTGCCCTCCTTCGTATGCAGCCGTAAGATCATCTATTGGCCTCTACAGAAGCACTGGATTTACTTCCCAATATCGCACCTTACACGTAGAGCAAGGAAAGCACCCGAGAATCCGTTCTGGCTGTCTCGAGTAGTCACCATCTGTACACTCATTGCAGTCAGACAGAATGGGTTCATGCCCTCCCCTTTGCCTGACTTGCAAGCAGGCTGCTGGCTAATAAGTTAGATAGGTGGGAATAACCGATCCCCTCCCTTCGAGTTCGCATAGCAGTGCCCTCATATTTGTAATCATACTTCACTCTGCCCTCTCGTCGAGCGATTAGACTAATGTGTACTTGCACCGCAGATCTCCTTTTTGCTTGTTTCGTTGGTAACTGTCTTAAATATATATGTTTGTATGCGCTGTATTAGATATACATGTTTGCATGCGCTGACTGAAATAGTTGTGTTACACATTCGCTTTACATTTTTATTATATACGTTGTTCGCTGCTGCATGTACGTGTTAGCTAGTCTTGTTTATCTAGCATCTAATCATATCCACTACCGCGAGTGAATAGAATGGCGTTCTTGTCAGTTGGGCAATAAACAGGCAATTATGGTTCTTCCGTGATTATCCGCTGTTTGAAACGCCTGGATACTTCTGGGTGCTCGAGGAGCGGCCCTAATAGTGAGCCCACTGCACCACAATGGACCTTTCCATTTTTAGATATGCCCCGCCTATCACTAGCTAGGCTCCACCCACGCCTCGCCATGTTGTGATTGATTTATTAAATAGTAAAAGCAAACAATTTGTACAACAACGCATAGACCGTCTTCAAATATGCGTTCGTGATGTACTTATCGACGTCATTCATGACGTCATTCATTATGATGTCATTGTACACATCACGCAGTTCATTTTGACGTCATATGATGGGTGGGTACTCTGGAAAGGTCCATTCTGGAGGGTCATAGCACATGCGCTTCTTTGTGACTGTTTGCATACCTATAACCGTATCTGTTCCTCTCCATAGCGATTTGTGCCCGCTCTATTGGTGCCCGTCGTTATAGAGTGCAGTATTTTTTTAAATTTATGTGTAGTAAGGTTGGCCGATTATATCTGGGGAAATTTATAAAACATTAATTCCTTATTACGGCAGTTGTATTAATGTATTTGTAGGAGTCTAGACGCGTATTGAGTAACAATAATATGTAGGCCATCTGCAATTGATTAATGTCCCACGTTAAAACTAGGATGTTTTAGGACCTTTAGAGGCTCGTGTGCACAAGTTGTGCACCTCAATGTAATGAAACGAAATAAATCTTAACATATGATGATTTCATTCAGTATAAATAAATACATTTTTTGTTTTCTAAAAATGTTCGAAATTTTATCACTGGAACGACTGCTCGGGACATTAAGGTCGATGTTCCTCGCATAGTCAACGATCGGGATGAGGGGACCGGGTGCGTACTTTGCCTTTGTGCTAGTCTGGTGGAAATAAAGCTGAACCAAGAATTTTAAGGTGCATAATTGTTTGCACTGGATATAGATTCTTTGAGTGGTCTAGAATGATAATCCAGCGTGTACCACTCTGTCACACTTGAGGAATTTGGGAAAGCCAAGATGGCCGCCATTCACTGATAAATACGTAAAGGCAGCATGCATATTGAATATTTTAGCCAAATAAGTTTTGATCTATATGTTTTTGAGGTCAGGGAATCCGATTTTCACATTTTTACGATGATTGGATAGTTCCGTATACATGAATCCTATATGGCGTCCGGTTTGTAGTCCTTAGATGGTTAGTCGTACCTAAAATATGAATTAAAAATCTGAAAGAAACTGAAATGAACCTTTCCATTTTTAGCTATGCCCCGACCATCACTAGCTAAGCTCCACCCACACCTCGCACGTGTTGGGATCGATCGATCTCTGAACACCCTGACTATCAATTTCCAGATAAAATACACAGGTAAGCTGTTGAATATTTTGAAACTAATTCGACTGGGTGCTGTTGCTGCCCAACAGCGCCCAGTCAAATTAGTTCCAAAATATTCAACAGCATGTTTATTAAATAGCAAAGAATTACAAAGACATGCAATTTATACAACGTGACGGACTCTTTGAGATTTGATGACGGTCTATACGGAAGCCTTTGTGACGTAATGATTGAGACGTCGTCATGCGCGCGCGGAGCTGATTATGACGTCATACGACGTCAGATGATAGATGAATGCTCTGGAAAGGTGAATTGCTGTTTTATTGCAGATTTTGAATATGTGTTTTATTGAATACTATAATATGGATTCAAAATATGTCGATTTCACATTCTCTTTCGCTGATTTTTTATTAGTATTTTAGTGAAAAGTTTAAATCGACTAACAAACACATCCTTGACCACAGGTTGCTTCGGATCTGGAATATTTTGATGAGGGAAATGGAAAGTCATATACCACTATAGCACTAAAATGTCTGAGATGTCAGGATTCATTGCATAAGGCATAGTGTTAGCACAACAAAGAATTCTTATGGAACGGTTTAATTGTTATGATTTAAAACTTTTTAAAGTCTTGCTATAAAACCATGTACGCCAGAGTTCGGTGATTTCAACACAAAAGATTGGCCGAAAAAATACACAGGTTTTAAACCCGTGCCAAGAGACTTACAAAAAAAGTTGCCCAAGCAACACGCATATGTACTGCATATCCACAATGCTTACGTGCTCGGTTAACCACTCTTGTATTGACGTAACCCTTTAATGGTCAAACTGACCAAAACAACTTTGCAGCGGCCTTCAAACATGGCTATTTGAAAGGCCTGGAGTTTTTAATATTTGTCACTAGAATGACTGGCTCGGCAACCGAGCCAGTCATTCTAGTGGTAAATTTTCAAAAATACTCTTTTCTCGGCTGCAGATAGACACCGGTTAAGTATAAACTTTAATTTTCTTTACAATTACCCGTTTAATGGCCAAGCCGGCGGAAAAGGTTCAGCGGTAAGTTGATAAAAAAGATCCTAAAATTAAAATATCTTGAAAAACATTGATCATCAAAATGTTTAATTGATATAGCAAGTAATATTTTGAGCGCTTTGGTGTACTATTGACACGAGAGGGGCTAATGTGCAGTGCGCTTACCTACAACATTTTCATCAGGATTCTTCGTCTTCATCAGGAATCACCTAGCTAATGAGACATGCTGGTGCTGTATGAGAGCTAAAGGCTGGCAGTGGCTTGGAGGAAGCAATGAAGTCAGGCTTTAGTAGTATGTCAAAAGTGTTGCCTGGTAAATATTTTCCTAAAAACATTAGAGCACCACGGATCGTAGTGTAGGAAATTGTTCGTAAGATTATGTGTGAACTAATGTAAAAACTGAACGCCCGATCACAAACAAGAAGGACAACAATACATTGGGTACCGCATAGCACCAATGTTATTGATAATGATGTCAATTATATTTGGGAGTGAAGGCGAGTGAGCACTACACATGGGGACAGTTACGGAAATGATGCCATACTTCTATGTCAAAGATCACATTCCTGATACACGGTATGGCCACGGTATGGTCTCGTCTTCTTCAGACCGATGGAAAAAGTGCATGAAGAAACCCTGTGTAATGAGGTTACCCGAAATTTGACAATTTAGTAATATTCAACCAAAATAACAAACAGTCAATTTAGGACATAGTTTCAAAATATTAAGTTAGAATTCGTTCCTAAACTAATTTAGAAAAGGGTTATATTCCACAAAGTGTAACCTTAATACATGTTCTTGGGAGCACAACGTAATAAAGGAAAGGGAAAACAGATTTACAAGCGGTGAACACGTTCAACGTTAGAGGCGGCATATACGACGAGGTCTATGGAATGGAATATTGTCGAACTTGTTCATAAAGACACCATGTATGCACTATGAATATGGGCCAGGGGGTGTCGTTGGAAAAAAACATTGAATGAGAAACCTGTCAGTCGTTTGGCATCAAGCTTACACATATATGTAGTAGAGATTGATAAATGATATGGTAGTTTTAAAAAACATGGCATTACTGGATGTCACTAGCCACAAAGAGGAGATGCCATCACGGATCAAATATGGTGACACTGGCATGCAGGTCATCAGAGAAAGACTATCACTGTCTATTGATCCTATGAAGGCTGTATCTCACCCACCTTTTGTGAATATAGTTTCTTGCCGCATATACCCAGGTCAGGTAATATGTAGATAACGCTGTGAATGTGGGCCAAGAGCATATGGCTGAGTTCGCGACAAGCTGGCCTGAGGGATTCAAGAGTTCTTACAAGAACATGAGGGAAAAAAGAAAGCAAATGCAGCGTCCATAGAAGAGTTCTAATCTGGACGTATATTCCCGCATGTCATGGCAGGCATGCACTCTCGTCATATTGCTGTGAAGTACATAACTGGCACCCGTTCAGACCTCAATGTAGAGGAAAGAACTGGAGAACTACGGATTATTAAAGACAAATTAACATTGAAGCATAAACTGCAAGTCAGTCCATGGTGCCTGAGACCATTGCCCTAGATGAGTGTGCCATACGTTGTGTCATTCATTGGCCATCCAAGAGCAGTGCCAAAGCCCTAGTTATGAATATTGTGAAATACGTCATCGAAAAACTTAACAACAACGTCGGAGTGAACGTAGTCTTCGACTGTCACTGTGAGTATGGCATCAAAAGTGGTACTAGATGCTTCCGTACAGATCTAGAGACTGTCTCTAAACTCGCCTCTGTCATCTCACCAGCGTGTGCTTGCGGTCACAACGAATAAAACATAGTTGATGATATATAATGAAAGTATGCCTAATGGTACCGTGCTTACTGGTAAATAATTTATACCGACAGACACCGTCATCAGACACAGAGGTATCGGTTCACAGCTGCGTTCAGTTCATGCAATCACTGGGTGTGATACGGTTACCTGTTATTATGGTATTGGCAAAATTAATTGGATGTAAAAGTACTTGAAGCTGGAAAAGGGATGAACAATTTCGGGGATCCATCAGCTAAAACGGACGCTGCCAATTGCGAAACAACTGCATTCATTTCAGCTCGCTATGGATAGACTGTCTGGTATATGCTACAAGGTATGGATTTCAAAGACAGGACGAAAAGGCGCATCTTTTGTGCCAAAACCCAAAAGTCCTTACCAGAGACCACAGTTGCGTTCGATGAAAACACAAAACTGGCTCATTTACAGAAATGCATCTGGAAGATTGCTCTGGATACAGATCCTCCCAACCTAGATCCAGTGAAGTTTGTGTGGAAAAAGGACGAACTTGCTAAGTCCCCCTGTGCTGTCTCCCTGCAGCAGGATGTCCGGATTGCACCACCAGAGGTACCAAACATGATTCAGCACACGTGCAATAATCATCATCCCTGCAGCAGCAGTCAGACATGGGTTCAAATACGCTTCATCAAATACAAATACAAATACAAATACGGGATTCTAAACTTTTTCAAATAAAAATACAAATACAAATACGCCATTTTCAAATTTACCACATACAAATACAAATACAAACACCAGGACTCAAATACAATTACAAATACAAATATACTGTATTATCCTATGGTACGCAACACTTAGTCGTATGAAAGATTAAAGGACTCTGTGATATTCAGCAGAACAAGATTTAGTAATCAAAATAAACAATGTCTATGGTAAGCAATGAATAAGTATTTAATCTACACATCCATATTATTTTGCATAAATAATGTATACAATCCTTTCTTTTGACAATTTACCACTGGCTTATTTTGTTGAACGAATGCTCAATTTAGTCTAAGAAGTTGCAGATTAAGAGAATTTTTTTTTTTGAAAGTTTATGACTGAAATGACTAGCTCAGATATTAAGCCAGTCATTCCAGTGGTAAATTTTCAAAAACGCTTTTCTTGGTCTACAAATGGACATTTCTCAAGGCCACTGCAGAAGCTGTGTTCGCTGATATGCCTGATATAGGATTAAACAGTGTTGCACCTTAAAAAATTTTCAAATCGCTGATCTGATAGGTTACAGCGGTCTTGTCTGAATATTTTGCCAGTTATGCTGAACAAACTCTCCACTGGAGCAGATAATGCTGGGATTGCAAATACGTTGCATTCAATTTCAGAAAGCTGGAGATAGCACGCTTTCTTATCTTCCCAGCACTCTAATGGGTTTACAGAGTCATCAAGACACGGTTCCTAAGATTTGTTGTAAAACAAATTGTAGAACAGCAGGAAACTAGCGGAACAAACTGGAGACTCTCCGAATGCGGAATGAAGGTCATTCCGGTACAGTCACTCTTATCTGTTCGCTAGAAATATTTCGGTGATAAATAAATACCTGCCTACATTTCTTGTGCACGCACTGTCCTTGGTGAGTCCTTATATTACATTGACGTACCTCACAAGCCGATTAATACCATTACTTCCTTTTTACCAAGAATAACTGTTTGCTAAACAATGTTTTTTCCGGATAACACATTGGTCCATATTTATCAAAGCCAACAGCCCAATGATATTCAGCAACGGAATTCTAAATGTGTTTGCATTACGGTACAAAGCAACCCTATTATTTCCAAGGAATAAATCAAAACCATTTTCTGAATTTAAAACCCCGAACATATAAAACAGTTATGTAAATGCATACCATAATTTAACGTATAAAAGCTCAGAATTGTTTATATGTGGCGCAATTGCACAAATGTGGAAATACATGACACAACCAAAATCATATTAAATGGCAATCGGTTTTAATTTTTCTGTTATTTGTACATTTGCAAATTACCCTGGACCAAATATTGTGAAAGCATTCACATTTTGTTAGACACATACTTCATTATCTCTGGGCATGGCAGAACGCGTCTAGACACAAAATTCGGCGTAATTGGATGCTTAGATATGGAGTTATTTTAAAATTATGGTGGTAGGCAGTTTGCATATTAGATAATTATTATGGCTTTCCACCAAATATATTGAAGTAAACCTTAAGCATGGTGTTCAGGGGACATTACCGAAATGCATCCCAGTAAAAGAAATTATGTTGCAATTTGTCTCGGATTGAGCCACATATCTTGTTAGCATAGCTGCACTATGGGCAGCTATCATAGTCTTCCGGCTGGTGTCAACCTTACACTGACATCCATTTATACCCCTGTGGTTGTTGAGATAGCCAACGATGAGTCAATGCGGTTGCCCAAGTTTCCAACAATGGTGAGATAGTCTACTGATGTGGAGCCAGCATTAGATAATCCATGAATCCATTGCTTCACTCAATCATGTGACGTCATAATTAACTTTGTGGCGTGTAGGCTGACGTTATAACCATGACGTCATGAATGACTCAATATAGTCCGTCTCTAATGCGTAATAGTCCGACACGTTAAGCAACAACAGCACCCAGTAAAATTAGTTTCAAAATATTCAACAGGTTTCCCTGTATAGTTTTCTGGAAATTGATAGTCAGGAAGTTCAGGGATGGATCGATCCCAACACGAACGATTTGTGGGCGGAGATTAACTAGGGATGGGCGGGGCATAGCTAAAACGGGAAAGGTCCATTTTCTTGTAATTTATTTTCATCTATGCCATAATACCATAGAATATGTACGTATTGGCGTGCACTGAAGTACTGAACACACACGATTCAACCCATAAATATACCACAGCACATTTTAAGATTCCTTAGATGTCAAATAACAATCTGCTAAATATTGGATGTGTTTTTTAGGCACGCTGCTGTTTTTCTTGAGAAGACCGAAACTCGAATTGGCCACATTTACACAAAGGCAGTATACAAGCAGTTTACAGACTCCACATACCAGACAGAAATCCCGAAACCGGAATGGCTTGGACCTTTTGGCCCGATACTCAAGGGCGAGGAAGATGACAACATTATTGTTCATTTCAAAAACCTAGCTTCTCGTAGTTACACTATGCATCCACACGGTGTTTTGTACAAGAAGGATAGTGAAGGTTAGTAAGTAAACTATTTTTACTACATCATTCTACCGCGAATGTACTAATTGGATGAATCTACTTTTAGCTAATCCCTTCCTATCTTTAGCTAAGCTCCACACACACATTGCTCGTGCGGTGATCGATCGATCACTTGCCCTCCATAAATCTCAATTTCCAGAAAACTATACAGGTAAGCTGTTGAATATTTCGAAACTAATTTGACTGAGTGCTGTTGCTGCCTATATTGCATGGGTTCAGATGCTGTGTAGCGGGACTAACTGACCATACATGCCTAGCTCTGTTTTTGCCGGGCTGGAATGATCCTCCTAAGTAGGAGGGTGTGGTGGGTGTCTAACTTCACACCACCTCCCACCAAATCGTCACACCTTTCGATCCCACCGCAAATCAGGGCGAAGGAGGGTTAACTATTTTGAGAGGTTTCATAGGAAGGCTTGCTTTAAGGCTTCGTAGTAGGAAAGGGAAAGCTGTTTTCTCTTGATCTGTGCATACTTTGACCAAATATTCAAAAATGATAGAGAAATATTCTTCCCGGGTCTGAACTTCTGAATACCCAGTAAATAGGACACGCTCACTAATTCAATAAATATCGTCATACACCTAGACGCTCAGAAGAGGCGAGCAAATTGTTTTCGCTGCGCACCGGTTACTAGCTTCGGTATCAAGACGATATCACACTGGCTACAAGTTTCGGTATCAAGACAATATTGCACCAGCTACTAGTCTCAGTATCAAGATGATATCGCACCAGCTGCTAGTCTCGGTATCAAGACGATATCACACCGGATACTAGTCTCGGTATCAAGACGATATAGCACCAGCTACCAGTCTCGTATCAAGACGATATTGTACCGGCTATTAGTCTCGGTATCAAGATGATATCACACCGGCTACTAGTCTCGGTATCAAAACGATATTGCACCGGCTACAAATCTCTGTATCAAGATGATATCGTATTGGCTACCAGTCTCAGTATCAAGACGATATCGTACTGGCTACTAGTCTCGGTATCAAGACGATATCCCACCGGCTTCTAGTCTCTGTATCAAGACGATATTGCACTGGCTACCAGTCTCTGTATCAAGATGGTATCGCACCAGCTACTCGTCTCGGTATCAGGATTATATCGCACCAGCTACCAGTCTCGGTATCAAGATGATATCTAACCGACTACTAGTCTCGGCATCAAGCCAATATCGCACCGGCTACTAGTCTCGGTATTAAAACGATATCGCACCGGCTAATAGTCTCTGCATCAATAGGGGGCATCATCATCAAAGATTATGCATAAGATTGTTATGAACGTTCTAGAGTTGGAGGAGGGAAATCTATACACTGTTTACGTGTGGCTATTTCTGAAATTGTGATACAATGCTTAAGTCAGTGATTGGATTGGTGTTCTCACGTAAATGTGTATGATAGCATACTAGGACGTTTATTTCACATACACAGATTAATTATTTATGTATTACATATTAATCACCCTAAAGCCAGGACATGATCGTGAAGAGATACCGATCTGTATATCAAACCAGACGACACGAGTCTGGAGGACATTTTAAAAATATTCTTTGTAGCACGCACACGTAGTACAACGTCTTACGCCACAAGCACGTAGGACAAAAAATCTTGCTTTTTTATCTCCTGACAATAAAAGGACGGTGTCGCCATTCAAAACCACGTAAAATTAGGACAATTTCACAAAGTAATTTAGGAAGTGATTTAGAATGATGGTCGTTTCTTTGCCGAATGACTCGAGGATAATTTGAGGCTGTTTTGCAGCTGGTGAGGACGGTTATAACAAAGTAAACTAAACCCAGTATGTACACGATAAGGCTTGCTGTTTCATTGACATCGGAGTCCTACTTAAATTAACAAGAATTCAGAGAATGTAAAATCGCACCCATTTCAACCAACGGTGCTCAACACGCCTCCAGTACAAACCAGTGTTATCGCACCAGACAGACAGAAAGACAGACAGACAGACGTGTGAGCGAGGCAAACGATTATAGAGTTATATGTTTGGTAATGGTATTCCCTACTACCTACAATGAGTTACGTTTGATAGCCTATGTTCTACGTGTTTGCACCTCTAAAACAATTACCAGAAATCATTAACTTTGCCCCGATGGATTTCCACGCAGACTGTTACTTTTGACAGCCTTGTAGTCCTCTCTAGATTATCATACAATTGAGGGTACCTATCTACGTCCACGATAAAGGCACATCTTCACTGGACGCGGGCGGCGCGGGCGGGCCGCGCGAGCGACGCGGTAGTCGTAGAATGAATCTACACAAAACGCGAATTTTCTGCGCAAATCTGCGGAAATAGGCAAATCCGAAATATCTGCATGAGACGAACAACTAAGGACAACTGAATCAGCAGAATCTGTTATGATTTTCCAGATGTAGCGGCATCGTAATCAATCGATTTGTTTAAGTCTAAGACTTTTATAGGCCTATATAATTAAATCGCCTGTAGACTTAAGCCAAGCTATTGGCCAATCTAAAACATCAATTTTAACAAGCAGTGGTTACAATATCATTTAGGGATATACATTATGCCAGTAATGAGTGACAAAGGGTGGGTGGGGGTGGGGTGGGCTTCTCATAAGCTACGTGATTAACCTACTTGAACATGCACATATATGAGTGAAGATGCGCAAAAACGTGACAATAATAATTTATAACAGGTGGGTAAGATGAACTAAATTGTCATATTTAGATATAGGCCTACGTTTATTAACAGTGCACAAATTTACGTTGGATAGCTTACGCGTCGAAGACTGTCAAAATTGTTTGTTTACTATAAGCTTTCATTGACGTCCACTGAAAGAGAGACGATCGATAACCGATATGTCAGTCTTTGAATTCGTTCATCTGCTACTATTTATGGGCTTCCATCACACGGAATGCTTGTTTTACCGGCCGGTGGTAATTTTCAATAAGCCCGGTGGTAATTTCTCAAAATAACATGCTTCGCATCAACGTGAAAATATGCAGGCCCATCCAGCCAGCCCCTCCCCCAACCACACACCCCACCCCACCATCCAACCATTGCTACGGTCATGCAATGTCTATTGGACGCTTATTATTTTTCTTCGCATATTCAACTCAAATCTTACTAGTGACACAGGCCTATGCATGTTAGGTAAAACCAGAAGGGTTTCTGATAAAATCTACAAACAGTTGGTCTCGAAAATGATGAGTATACGGCTTTAAAAACTCACGCACTTGTACATTAAATTATCTTGTCATTTACAGGCTAATTTTGTTCACGCACATTTCTATCGAGTCAAAATTTCCATTGATGCAGTCTTGTTCGCAAATATGTCTGAAAACATAAAATCGAAAAAAAAATCTGCCGCATTGGTTTTTCGTAGCTGTTGCTATTTGTGCATGATTCTAACTACACACCCACCCTCTAGGCCTAAACCATGTAGCCTACGTAGCTGCATCAAAAATGTCAGAATTGAAGAAAATGCATAAGTGAGATCTTATACGATTTTTGTTTTACACAGATAAGAAGATCTAGCTGACTTACGTGTGTCTGTTTTATGTATGCACATGCATTTAATTCAGTAACAAAAAACTGTCATTCCGCTATGTTGACTATATTATGTATGTTAAATATGAGCGCGCATTAGACTCTATGGTCAGTAACGTGTTGTTTATTTAGGGTTAAATCAATCAACATATAACTTTCTATTATTTTTATTGGCATAAGACCCTAGGTCCAGAACTAAGAAAGTTCCCTTATATGTCAGCGTTGATGATGCAGCTTTCCCACATAAACAATATTTGCTTAAACCATGTCCGGGGCGTCACCTATCATTTAAAAAATGTCCGTGAAGTTGGCTCCTCATTCCCAGTTCCCTGTTCCTTATTCGGACGTGAAGTTGGCTCCTTATTCCCAGTTCCCAGTTCCTTATTCAGGAATACACAAATATGTGGTATGATGTTAGAGTTCGTTTGCGCATTGACCTACATAAAATTTGTGTATGTCACGCGGCGTAGAAATAGGGTATCTGAATAAGGAACTGGGGAAAATCTGAATAAGTAATTGGATGCTCACGCTTCAGAGAATTGACCAAATCCAATACAAAGACTTGTTATGTTTTTAGAATTCGAATGTCAATTCTCTGAAGCCTGAGAAGCCAGTTTCTTATTCGCTTTTACCCAACTCCTTATTCAGAAGACCTATTTCTAGGTCACGTGACCTAAATTTTTTAATGTAGGTCAATGCGCAGTCGAATTCTAACAACATTACACGTGTTTGCATTAGATTTGGTCTATTCTCTGAAGCCTGAGATGCCAGTTACTTATTCGCATCTTTCCAGCTCCTTATTCAGATAAATTATGTCTAGGTCACGTGACCTAAATTTTGTAATGTGGTTCAATGCGCAGTCAGATTATAACAACATTACATGTGTTTTCATTGGATTTGGCCAATTCTCTGAAGGATAGGAAGCCAGTTACTTATTCGCTTTTACCCAGCTCCTTATTCAGATAAAGTATTTCTAGGTCACATGACCTAAATTTTTTAATGTGGCTCAATGCGCAGTCAGATTCTAACAACATTACATGTGCTTGCATTGGATTTGGACAATTCTCTGAAGGGTAGGAAGCCAGTTACCTATTCGCTTCATTCCAGCTCCTTATTCAGATGACCTATTTCTAGGTCACGTGACCTAAATCCTTTAATGCGGGTCAATGCACAGTCGAATTCTAAAAACATAACAAGCCTTTGCATCGGATTTGGTCAATTCTCTGAAGGTGAGTAGCCAGTTATGTATTCATTTTTCCCAGTTCCTAATTCAGATACCCTATTTCTACGCCGCGTGACCTAGACAAATTGTATGTAGGTCAATGCGCAGACGAACTCTAACGTCAAACCACATATTTGCGTATTCATGAATAAGGAACTGGGAACTGGGAATAAGGAGCCAACTTCACGTCCGAATAAGGAACTGGGAACTAGGAACTAGGAATAAGGAGCTTCACGGACCTACGTAAAAAGCAAATATTCGATTATCGTTTATCCTTTTTGTTAAAACATAGAGTAGTTGAAAACGCATTTGGCGATCGTTGGCGTATCCCTCAAAGCGGGCCATCATGCCCCCGTATACTACATAACTATTTACAAAATGCGGATGCAGAATCAGTATGGGATGGACAAAGATGGAGCCATCATTAAGAGCACGAAACGCTCGCACAGACCAGGAAGTGTATGTTTGCGATCGTTTGCGTGCCTATTTGCACACCGAACCACAATGGGTGTGATAGCAAGATGCTATGGTTCAGGCCTGAAGGATAGCTATAGGTTAGAGTTCAATTCATGATAACGTTGACGCAGAGTTGTTGTTGTTTACACAAATCAATATTCGGGAATGTATGTAATATCCACATAATCACTGTGATTACAATCATTGGAGCAAACAGTTAGCATTAGGATATTAATTAACAAACATAAATATCCACATGCCGTGTATATGACATCGTTATATTTTTGTAGTTGTACAATTTTCAGTGTCAGCACACTCAAAAGTTTCGTAATCGACATCCATCATGTGTCCGTCCGTGCGTGTGCAAGTGTGTGTGTGCGTGCGAGCGTGCGCGTGTATGCGTGCGTGCGTGCGTGCGTGCGTGCGTGCGTTCGTGCGTGCGTGCGTGCGTGCGTGCGTGCGTGCGTGCGTGCGTGCGTGCGTGCGTGCGTGCGTGCGTGCGTGCGTGCGTGCGTGCGTGCGTGTATAAGTAAGGGAGGTACTGAATTGCGCGCGAGTATATCCAGGCCTGCGAATGTGTGTGCATTCATGCATGTATGATTTTATGGATACATAAGTATGTGTGTGCATGTATCATCATTCGTTTTGCCATTGACCTTTGAAATCTAAAGAACATCTATGTCTCTTAATCCAATATGTTGGTCAATCAATCCATCTTTCCGTCAATGTTTTTATAATCTTTGTATTTTCAGCATTTGACACTCAGATTTGCTTGTATTAGAGGAGGGTGGGCATGTTGGATTGGGAGACAACTAATCCCTGAGCCCAAAAGACCAATTTACCAAAGAACAGCTCATACCATAGTAATGGACCTTTTTTAGTTATGCCCCGCCCATCCCTAGCTAAGCTCCACCCACACCTCGCCGTGTTGGGATTGCTCGATTCCCAAATGCCCTAGCTATCAATTTCCTGAAAACTATTCAAGGAAGCGGCTGAATATTTTGTAACTAACCTAAGGCAGCAATAGCGCCCAGTCAAATTAGTTTCAAAATAATCCATAGAATATTTTTTAAATAGTAAAAGCAAAGAATTTGTACAACAACGCATAGACCGTCTTCAAATATGCGTTCGTGACGTACTTATCGACGTAATTCATGATGTTATTCATTGTGATATCATTGTACACATCACGCGGTTCATTATGACGTCATATGATGGGTGGGTACCCTGGAAAGGTGAATTGCTATGTTTGCTAATATCACATTAATTTGACTAGGAGCTGCTGCTTCTGGTGGCCGCAGCAGCTCCCTGTCAGCCCGCGTCCAAGGAGATGGGACTTTAGAGGCGCGAACTCAGAACGGACGCCCGCTGAGCTACGTGACGAAGCTGCCCAGACACTAGCGAGATTGTATCAGCCCAGCGTCCATAGAGAATGGAAGCTTCTAAATTTAAAAAAGAATAACACACATTTCCAATGTTTAATCCTACGCGAAACGAGAAAAATGGTGCAGGTATCTAACGACAAAATCCGCGCCAGTTTTATCGCTCAGTATAGCTTCAGCTCAGTGTATGTGTGGACAGACAGG
Organism: Chaetoderma sp. LZ-2023a; assembly: GCA_034401795.1. Taxonomy (NCBI): domain Eukaryota; kingdom Metazoa; phylum Mollusca; class Caudofoveata; order Chaetodermatida; family Chaetodermatidae; genus Chaetoderma; species Chaetoderma sp. LZ-2023a. The sequence continues at coordinate 20,490,791 of CM067369.1, read as the reverse complement.
TGAAAAAGTATGTGCACGAAGATATCCTTTCGCTCAGCTCAGCTTAGCTCAGCTTAGCCCAGCTTAGCTCAACTTAACTCAACTTACCTCAGCTTCACTAAGCGGATGTCTGTTCGGGTCTTACAAAGCGAGCACACTAGCGAGATTGCGAGAGTGAGAGCGAGCCTGAAGGCGATAGATAATGTCTGTTGGCCCAGAGATACATGCCGGAAAATGCATCTATATGTATGGAATTTATTTCATTTTGTAAATTTCATAAATAAAATATAAAAGGATATTAAAAATTAAGATAAAATGTATAAATTGAAAAATGACAAGAATTTCACGCAGAGGCATATTTACTGCGTGACAGCCGTTGGCAATCACCATCTCGCTAGCTTTCGCTCTCACGATCGCATTCGTGTGTCAGGTCCCTTACACAAGTCTTTTTACCACATTAAAATCCGTTCCAGATTTGCTGAGATTTTCACTGTGTTATAACTGGGGAACTAGTCGCCCTCGGCTTATAAAAACGTTGATTGGTAGCTTTAGATATTTGATGTTAATGACCCACATTAAAATTACAGATCCATATCTATCAAGCCTCCGAAAACGTTAATAGTTTGTATAACATTTAGGTGACTGTTTTTGTTAAAGATACACTGAAATTTTTATTGCACTTGTAGGGTACAATTGCATTTTTGGATGGCTATTTGAGGATGGAATTTGCAGGCAAACTGCTGGAGTGGGTGGAGAGGCTATACTTTTAGCAAGTTATCGGTACGTTAAGGTTTCATGATAACGCCAAAAACGTGTCCTATAATAGATTCTAAAGAGACGTTTGTGCCAAATAATCATATCAATATTTACCATTGGCCCTTGGAGAGAATATGTAATTTAAGCCGGTCTGTAAATATATCTGCTTCTCTGCTTGTCTGTCTGTCTGCTTGTCTGTTCCCGACTGTTTCTCAGGAGCTATTCACCAGAGAATCCCGATTTTAATACAACAAACGTTGTTCATATAAACAACTCGCATACGTTGCCCTCAGCGAGGTGCCCAGCCCTACAGGTCCTCCGACATGCGCACAAATACGCGCACAAGCACATACGTACGTACGCACGCGCGCATGCATGCACATACGCACGTACATTGCGCCGCTCTAGCTGTAGCACTGATATAATATTAAGGTTAGACGTTTAGTAGGCATATACCCGACTATAATTCAAATGCACATTGTTCAACTAAATGTCAATGTGGCTCTCTACGGTCAGACGTAAAGAGAATCCAACTCAGAAAGAATCAAGCGTGTAGATAAATAGCTATATACTGTTGTTTTCCTGCCCTAAACCTGAAGGGAGGTAATTCGTCGTGTAAATTGTAAATGAAGAAATTAGAATTTGACTAAATCGTGGGGATCGGCAAAACTCCAACACCGGCCTCTAGAGTCGAACAAGATGATGATGATAGTAATGGTAATGATGGTGATGGTGGTGGTGGTGGTGGTGGTGGCGGTGGCGGCGGCGGTGGCGGCGGCGGTGTTGGTTATGGTGATGATGATGATGATGATGATGATGATGATGATGATGATGATGATGATGATGATGATGATGGTGGTGAAGATGATGGTGCTGATGGTGGTGGTGGTTGTGGTGGTGGTGATGGCCGTGGCGGCGTTGGTGGAGGTTGTGATGATGATGATGATGATGATGATGACGCTGCTGCTGGTGGTGATGGCGGTAGTGGTTGCGGTGGTGGTGGTGCTGATTATGATGATGATGATGATGATGACGACGACGACAACAACAAAAGACTATTTTAGTGTTAGAATTTTAGATCTATCGGACAGGCTGTACACAGTTTCCGCTGGCCGAATCCCTTCTTGACGTAGCAATTCTTTAGATCAAATTCGTGTTTGGGTTACTTGAATTTATTATTTAAGATTAAAATAGGCACCAGATGTAATGATTAAATATAGAATATATACGTCTATCATTAATATCTGCAGAAAAAAGCATTTAAATGTCAACTAAATAATGGCATTAGCTAAATCTTTGCAAAATTCCTATGACAAATTAACCCTAAATATCCATGAAAGGGAATTTGCTTTCTTTATTAATCCAAGTGTGTTAATTTCAGACATCCAGAACAATTCTACTATCTAATTACTGTAATAATAATGGCCATACTGATAGACTGAACGTTTTTCATACAACTCTGGATGGCATGGCGCTTATACAACAGAGATTGGTTGGCCACCGGCTTGAGGTCAGAGTTGAGATATGTGTCACTATATCAGCGGGAATCCTGAAGTAGTGGATCTGCGTTGGGGTTACATATCGTATAGTCAATGGAGAGCTGTTATGAACCTGTGGAGCATGTGTGTGTTCTGCAGTCTGAGACGTGTCCTGTCCATGCTTTTCGGTGGCGGCACTGGTGTCTCTAGACCGGGCTACTGGCAAAGAGGTAATAAGCACTGGTGACTTGTTCGAGTGCTTCTACAAAGCTGTTATATTTGCCCACCATTTAGCTAATGACATAGGCCTATGTCTGTCTCTTTAATGCGTGCAACTTCAATGTCACAGTATTCACAATATGTTTATAATGTGTCTAGTTGCTGTAATCAGACAAGTCGTCTCATTGCAGCAACTAGACACATTATAAACATATTGTAAATACTGTGACATTGAAGTTGCACGCATTCAAGAGACAAAAGTAGCTACTCACTCGGAGCAACAGCTACGCTCCATGTTACGAAAGTAAATGCCTGGGAAGGGTATGATAATGAAGATGTCGTGTGAAGGTTGCTTGAAAAAGGGTAGATATTGTCAGAGTTGCTTCTTAAAGCGGTTGTCAGCTGGCAAACCTTTCGGGTATTAGATTAGCAACAGCGGCCGCCATGTGGAGTTAGAATGCATGCTAGTAGCCTGATTTCGGGACGCGTGCATTGTCGCTCCTCCATAGGCTAACCCGGTCCATGAGGGTTATTATAATAATAATAATAATAATAGTACATTTTTAGAGCGCTTAATCCATGCAACTGCATGCTCTAAGCGCTAACGCGCGTAAGTATTCTATGGATATGCTATTTGAAATAAATAGAATTTAAGATTGGATTTAAAGATTTCTAAAGTTGATGAGTTTCTAATTTCATTTGGTAAGTTATTCCATTCGGTAGCTGCAGTGAAAGAGAAAGTTTTATGGCCATATGTTTTAGAGTTGACCTTAGGTACTTTTAGTAGATTTAGATTTGCAGATCTGAGAGAGCGACCAGGAATGTAAGGTTGTACAAGGTCAGAGAGATAGGCTGGTGCTGTGCCAGATACACATTGGTATGTCAGACATAGTGTCTTAAAAGTTATTCTTTGCACAATGGGGAGCCAGTGCAAATCATGTAGGACCGGAGTAATGTGTTCTCGCTTGGCACACAGGGATATGATTCTCGCTGCAGTGTTCTGGACCACCTGAAGTCGCTGAATAAGTTCTTTTGAGGCGCCAATCAGGAGGCTATTACAATAATCCAGGCGCGACGTTATCAGTGCTCGTACTAGCATGATCGCGGCCTCTTTTGTGATATAGCGCCTGATGCTGCCGATATTGCGCAATTGAAAATAGCAGACTTTGCAGATGTAACTAACATGTTTATCCATAGTCAGTTCATTGTCTAAGTATACACCAAGATCCTTTACGACAGTTGACAGCTTTATTTGACTATTTCCAGCTGTGATGTCACATAGGTCGGTCTTAGCACGTCGGTTTGCTGGCCCGACTAACAGAGCTTCAGTCTTTTCATCGTTAAGTTTCAGCATGTTTGTAGTCATCCACTCTTTAATGTCTATATAACACATATTGAGCTGACTTGTTGCTAAGCGTGCAGTACATGTTGAAGGTTCAAAACTAATGACAAGCTGTGTGTCATCAGCATAGAAGTGACGCATAATGTTGTGCTGATCAATAACCGATCCAAGTGGTTGTGTGTAGAGTGTAAATAACACCGGACCTAGAATAGACCCCTGAGGCACACCACACACGAGGTTGACTGGTTCTGAAAGTGTGCCGTTAATATATACAGACTGGTGTCTATCGGATAAATATGAGTGAAACCAGTTCCAGACAGTGCCTTGTAAACCAAATACACTACTCAATTGTGACATAAGTAAATGATGGTCTATCGTATCAAATGCGGCACTGAGGTCAAGGAGTAGCAACAATGACACATTTCCTCTGTCTACCGCCTCTCGAATATTATTGAGGACGCATAATAGAGCAGTCTCCGTGCTATGACGCTGACGGTACGCTGACTGAAACGGTTCATATAACGCATTGTCACTTACATGAGCTGATAATCTTTTGAACACCGCCTTCTCGATTAGCTTAGACATAAAAGGCAGGTTCGAGACAGGTCTATAGTTTTTTAGAGTATCTTCGTCTAGGCCAGACTTCTTCAACAGTGGTTTGACAACTGCCCGCTTAAATGTCATTGGCATGAGGCCAGATTCTAAGCTGGAATTAACCAGCATAGTTATTGTTGGGAGCAAGATGTCAATGTTTTCAAGCACGATTTTCGTAGGAATGGGATCGAGAGTACAAAATGTTGGTTTTAATTCCTTTAAAAGAGCCATTATATCGCTTTCAGAAAATGAAGTGAAATTGTCAAAAGTTTTATGAGTGAACATGGTTTGATTGGAGAGAAACGCAGCTGAATCATTTGACTGTTGCAATTGTGTACGGATATCCTCGATCTTGTCATGAAAGAAGTCAGAAAATGAGCGGGCGATCATTGTAGGATCATCACCGTGTGGTAGAGAACAATCTCTTTTCTTACCCAATAAGGCAAACATTGTATTGTACAATTCCTTAGGGTTAGACTTGCTTTCTAGAATCTTATCATTAAAAAAGGATTGTTTAGCACTCGCAACAGTCTTAGTGACGATGTTTCTCGCATCAACATAAATCTGACGATGTACTTCTAGATTTGATTTCCTCCATCGTCTCTCCGCCTTTCGTCTGTTTGATTTGGCTATTGCAACCTCGGGTGTAAAAAGCCAATGCGACTGTTGTCTCTGAGGAATTGTTTTTAACTTCTCAGGAGCATGCACGTCTAGAAGACGTACTAGCTCTGTGTTATAAAGGTTAGCAAGACGTTCACAGTCAGGTGGTGGCGATGTTATCAATACAGAGCACTCAAGGTCGTGACGGAAAGCAGACATGTCAATTTTCTTGAGGTTTCTACAGGGTATGGATACGACAGGTAGAGATGCCTTAATAGTACTGAGATTAACGATTACTAACTGATGATCGGACATTTGGAGGTCCTTCACTAATGCATTCTGTACACCATTATCAGATTCTCGGCTTACTACCCAGTCAATAATGTGCCCATTCTTATGAGTGGGCTCGTTGACGTGTTGCCGACAGCCATGAATTGACAATAGCTTAAGCATCTTTTTAGTTTCAAAATGGTCCTTGTCATCAAAATGAACATTTATATCACCAAGGATAACTAGATTACCATTTTTGACACAGACGATGTCCATCAGAGTGGATATTTCGCTCTGGAATAGTGTACTAGTGAGTTTGTTCCTTTTCGAAGAAGGTGGCCGATACAAACATAGGAAGCGGGTTGATAACTGACCGTGTGTAAGTATGTATTCAAATGACTCAAATGACTGATACTCTGCCACCGTGTCACTGCAGATTTTGATCTTTAGATTGTCTTTATAGATAATGGCTATGCCACCTCCGCGTGATGATCGAGGGCGCTGCTTGAGAACATAACCGTCTGTATTATAACCTCGGCGATTGGTATAGGTGTACGTGCGTGCGTGTGTGCGTTAGTGCATGCGTGTGCGCGATTTTGTCACTCTGATGACTGATGTCCTCCTACAAGTGCACTGGCTTTGGTAGTCGCGATACGTACTAAGTATTAGACTTGTTAGAAATAGGAAGACGTCAAGGAAGCATTGCGTACCCGCGTGCGTTCGACTGGAATGACTAACTTTTAGATTGCACATGGGATTATTTAATGGGCTTAGTATTCAACAGTCTCAAACTGTACTTTGTAAAAAAATAAAACATACTGTTGTTCTTGTTGTCATACTGTCAGCTAATCTAATGTTTAGCTGACATTAGGCCTATGTCTGTAAATACCTTTAGAGATGCCATTCTTGATAGTTAATCAGTGTTATGCATTCGTATCTAAATCTAAGGTAAGTAAATTTAATCATACAAGCTCAAATATGCACATTCTAAGACTAGACAATTTACTCTTTCTTTAAGGGGCATTATATGTAGATGGGACGAGTGGAGACGACAAACCCGATGACATGGTGCGACCAGGAATGTCCCATACATACACATGGATGGTCACAAAGGATGCAGCACCCACTGCGAGTGATCCTGACTGCATGAGTTGGGTATACCACAGTCACATAAATCCAGTTCGTGACACCATTGCAGGCCTAACGGGTCCGCTGCTCACGTGCAAGCGAGGTCAGTTTTATCATTAAACATTTATTGCATATATACTGCTCTGAGAAAGAGAAAGCGAAATATACGTGATCTACAGGCATTTGGTACTCTGTAGCAATGTCAGACCTAATTTTCTGATAGGGCCATAAATAATTCAGCCCTACCCCGAATCAAAACACTGAGTCGATGTTCACTAACATATCGGATACGCTGTTCCATATATTGTTGACACGACTTATAAAGGAATACTTCCTTATGTCCCGCCTGACGCTTTTTTTCCTTAACCTCATATATCTTTCCATGATGGTCATATGATGTGCAATGGCAATTTTTAACTTCTCTTCAGCTTAAATGTGACATATAAAGTTCCCCTTGTCTTTCTCATCTTCAAACTTTACTCTCTCATTAACCTTGAGCTTGCTTCTACCTTATTGATATATGAATTCTCTTGTCTAGTAATACATGTAATCTTATTGTTCGGGGTAATCAATATTTCACTAAATTATTAGACATGGTTTGTGCCCGTCTCTTTTCGGACTTCTCCTCTTTTACTTAATGAGTCCACACATCTGTGGATAATTATGTTGCGAGTTCACCGCTTTCTCTGAGGTCTGCAATCTGCTCGTCCACGTCCCTCAGGTTCACTAACTCACTATTTGCACATACCTGTGTTTAATCCCCTTGGATAAGTGCCTGAATCTGTTCTGTATGGGGTTTCCGCACAATGCTCTTTCCAGTTTCTGTAACCGCGGTTCCAGTTTGTTTAGAAAGGATTCACCTCTTTCTTCAAAGTCCTTTTCTATTCGGGTTTTTATTCAGTGTTTTCTCCTCACAATTATGGACAGTACCAATGCTAATCTGACCGTTTTGTTAGAAATGTATATTCTGCAACGGACAAATACAGACGTTTCTTGCAGAAATGTTTATAGGAGTATTCGCATATCAGCATCTCTGACTTATCATGTGCATCTTGTTTTGCACATCTCATATTTCCAACCCTCTTTTTTGTGCATTTCTTGGTCGTCTCCTTCATTGCCTCTTACTGGGGTCTTCCCTCCATTAAATGGTTATCCGTTGTCAGCTATCGTTGGAGGGAGATTTGATATCTTGTCTCCTGGCTGAGTATTCGCCACTAATTGTGGCATGTGCAGCTTATTACAATTTGTTGCTGGTGTTGATTAGTGATGATGAGCAACATTCACTGACGTGCTCAATGACTATCAGATTATCATCCACCTAGTGTATATGTATAGGCATAGGTCAGAGTTTATAGTTTGCTTCCACTTGCGTGCTCAGCCGACATTCCAAATTTACCCCCTGGTCATTGGGCCATATGTTTTTAAAAGTATGTTCGTAGTATAATGTACAAGGTATAAAGTACAAGACGTCACACGTAGCGGCCGGTGATGACTAGTTACGTGATCTTCACTGATGTATTTAGTAACTAGTGGTGTAGCCCCCACCCCCCTCCCTAACGCACTGGCACATATGGCAAACATAGCTTATGATAATATATACACCTGTGCAAAAGTTAAGCACCGCCCTATTTTTACGCACATGCGAGGCTATATTCATGTGCTATGAAGAAAGCAATAGCATAAACATTTATGTACCCATCCATCTTAGTGCAAGAGGTAATAATGCAACTAGAGGAATGCTGATTATGATGGTGGGGAAACACTGTATGTTTTTGTTTGAACTTGAAAACGAGGCCTGAATATGGTTACGTTGACACAACTGACAACTATTGCCCTACAGTTGACACACGTGGCTAGATTGTCATTAATGGTGTCTGAAAACGAAGTTTAACATCTGTGCACGAGTTTGAGACTGTCATTATTAATACCGGGTATATCCACCTTGTGCCTGGATGACGGCCTGGACACGACGTCTCATGCTGGTCACCAACCGACTGATACGCCATTGTGGTATTCGTTACCATTCAAGATGGACTGCGTCTGTTAATTCCTGTAGGTTCTGCACAGGAGGATCCCTCCTTCTCACCATGTTTCCCAGAATGTCCCAGATATGCTCAATAGGGTTCATGTCAGGGCTCCTTGCTGGCCATGGTAGGGTTTCGATGGCATTCTGGCGGAGGTATTCATGCACAGCTCTAGCACGATGTGGTCGGGCGTTGTCATCCATGAATATAGGGTGGGTTCCAGGTGCATGATTTACAAAATGAGGGACCACAACTCTATCCAGTATGGAATCTTGATATCTTTGTCCATTTAGTGTTCCAGGTACAGTCAACAGATCCAGCTTACAATCAAATGAGATGCACCCCTATATCATAACGGAACCTCCACCAAATGGAACTTCTTCCATGATGTTACGTTGGTCGTACGCCGTGCGTCTGGACCTCCATACACGAGTTCGACCATCTGTGGCATGAAGCAGGAAGCGACTTTCATCGGACCAGTGTACCCGTCTCCAGGATCTCATGTTCCAGTGTCTTCTTTCGTTGCACCACCTCAGACGCTCCTCTTTGTGGTGTGCAGTGAGGAGAGGACGTCTGACAGGTATCCTAGCTTTCATGCCAGCAGCATACAGTCTCCTTTTGACGGTAGACATTGACACTCTATTGCGCGTTTCCCATTGCTGGCTGAGCACTCTGCTGTTGGTGAATGGAGATCTCCTAACAAGGCGTACTAGGGCTCGATCATCACGGGCAGTAGTCTTCTTCGGTCTTCCAGATCTAGGCCTGTCCTTCACCTCGTTAGTTTGCCCATGTTTTGCAATCAAACGACTGATTACAGTATGGTTAATGTTCAGCTGTCTGCCAATCTCTCTGCATGACATACCAGTGGTATGCATGCCTATGATTTGCCATTTCACACGATCACTTAACCTTCGTCTTGCCATAGCGGTTCACAATCAAGAGCTAATCCTCTCTGTACAAATAAACCACGGTCATGAGCACAAAATTCCTAATCTTGTCGCCTAAATCTGTATGTAATGTTCTACACCTCAAACTGGACTTTTACATAACTGAACACGTGTGCTGTTTCCCGCCACGCACGGACATCAAGCGGCGTGAAGTCATGCATGCATGTGCATTTCGTACTTGGAATTATGTCAGCTAACGCGGGGACAAAAAGTATGGCAGCCTAGTTGTACCATCATGTTTCTACGTTCTATTGTTTTTGATGGTGCTTAACTTTTGCACAGGTGTATATATGATGCGTGCATGCGCACGGGTGTCTTTGCACAGAAAGCCTGGGAACTTTCTGTGGTCGGTACCAACATTTACAAAGCTCGCAGAGGACGTACCGATCTAAAAGAAGCCGGTCTGGTTACACTAACGACGGAGAAGACTGTACGACATCTGAGGGCTCTCTCTCTCTCTCTCTCTCTCTCTCTCTCACTCTCTCTCTCTCTCTCTCTCTCTCTCTCTCTCTATCTCTCTCTCTCTCTCTCTAGGAAATAGCGGTGAAAGAAGAAGGACTGATTGTTGATTGCAGCTATATGATGTTTTATTTATTTATTTATTTATTTATTTATTTATATTTTCTATTTAGGTGTTTTGGATGATGACGGTTTAAGGTTAGACAAAACTCAGGACATGGTGCTCGTGTTCACAGTTTTTGAGGAACATTTAAGTTGGTACATTGAGAAAAATATTGAAAAATGCGCTAACGTTGCTGAGTGCCAGAATCTATTAACGACACATGACAAGAACTTCACAGAAAGCAACTTAATGCATGCTGTGAATGGCTATATGTACGGCAATTTACCGGGTCTAACGTTCTGCCAAGGTGAAACTGTCTGGTGGCATTTGATTGGAGTGGGCTCCGAAGTGGATGTCCATACTGTCTTCTTTCGTGGTCACACTCTACTACATAATAAGCACAGGTAGTATGCTGGAGCTGCTTTGTGACTGAGGATTTAATTTCAATATATTATGAATTGGTTTAGTAGAAATATCTCTTCTTCTCCTATAAATGCACACTACAGCTCGGGTGGATTGGTTCAAAACTGAATCGGAAATTATACTAGATCTTCCTCATGGCACCTTCACATAATTCGACAACCTTCATTATTCCCTCGTCTAGCTGATGACATATCAATATTTAATTAATGTGTATCGATAGTCATTAAAGATAAGCGATAATTTAACCAGACCATGATAAATGAGACAATGGATGGATGGATGGATGGATGGATGGGTTGACTGACGGACGGACGAATGTCCGAACGAACGGAAGGACGGACGGGCGGGCGGGCAGGCGGGCGGGCAGGCGGGCGGGTGGGCGGACGGACGGACGGACGGATGGATGAATGAATGATCGTGTATACGCATCTCTGGCGATGCTCCCATGGCAACCTTCGCTTATAATATACTGTTTATATGTGGGCCTGGCATCCATTGATACCCAATGAATTTGAATGCCGTGATTTTTTAAATTATTTACGGTCTCTTCCCTTCCAGAGCGCATCTTCTATGTTACTACCTTCACCATGTGGTGGCTCATTTCCTTTTCTGAAAGATATTGAAATATTTTCTCTAATCAAAACAAGTTCGATCTGCTGTACTTTAACAATTAATCACTTAGTCTAACTAATGAACCAGGGTACACGTTCGGCCAGGCTTGATTTCTAATTAGGTCAAACTTCGCCTCTCTGATTGACTGTGATTACACCAAAGTCCGGTTTTCTGAACAGCAACCATTTGTAGTCCTCATTTCAGATACTAGGAATTTGTGGCGGATATACATTTCGGGCCTGCGCAGTGGCTTGTTGTTAACATTATAAGTGATTGCGGTAATACAATAATATCTATTTACACTAATTTGTGCCTGAATGAAATAACGAACAGACAAACGAATTTAATTATATAGTTATTTACTTATTTAATTAATTAATTAATTAAATAACTATATAATTAAATTCGTATCTGTTAATTAATTAATTAATTAATTAATTAATTAATCAATCCAAAATCCGGTATTTTTTCCATACCAATTATGGATGTGTGTCACAGTCAACTACATTATGTATATATCGACTAGAGAGTTGTTCGGGTTTTATTATATATATATATATATATATATATATATATATATATATATATATATGTATGTATTTTTATTTTATTGACGCACTGGCAACGTGCGGCTTCAATTTCCATGTGCTAACTTAGCCGACAGTCATGCACCCATTAGTTTAATTTGTTGATCACCATCTCCCGGTCGGGGGATCGAACCGCCATTCTGCAACTCCGCATAGCATCAGCAACCAGGCATCTTTCCACTGGACCACCGCACCAAGACTAAAAGTCAAGGTTGGCCGACCAGCTTTCACATGTCCGATATACTGACACACTGACGATTCATATGGGACTATCTGTGGATGCATCTGTCACGATTCAATCCGAGGCTTTTTACGTCTATTGTACTCTGACTCCAGCACGGCTCTGGCAGTATATGTATTTGTATTTTATTGACGCATTGGCAACGTGCGGCTTCAATTTCTATGTGCTAACCAGCCGACAGTCATGCACCAATTAGTTTAATTTGTTGATCACCATCTCCGGTCGGGGGATCGAACCGCCATTCTGCAACTCCACATAGCATCAGCAACCAGACATCTTTCCACTGGGCAACCGCACCAAGACTAAGAGTCAAGGTTTGGCCGACCAGCTTTCACATGTCCGATATACTGACACACTGACGATTCATATTCGTGTGCGCGTGTGCGTGCGCGTGCGCGTGCGCGTGTGCGTGTGCGTGTGCGTGTGTGTGTGTGTGTTTGCGCGTGTGCGTGCGCGCGTGCGCGTGGGCGTGCGCGTATATCAGTTGTCACAATACACTATTGACTACTCTGTGTTACAGGTTGGATACTTTATCTCTATTTGCCGGTACTTTCACTACAGCTAGCATGTTGATGGAGAATCCTGGTCAATGGTTAATCAGTTGTCAAGTCCACGATCATTTCAAAGGTATGAGATTACATTGGTGTAATACCTTTTATCATAATACTGTCTAATTATGCTTATTCAGATAACTGTTATTGCAAGTGTTTAATTCGTTCTCTAATAATAATGCTAATATACATTAATTACATAATAAATGCATCACACTATTTGCAGATGCCACAAATAGTATGTTAACTATTTTATGTAATTTGACTTGGGTGTGATAGTGCCCACAGTAGCATAGGATTTCAGTTAAATTATTTTAAGATATCAAACATCTTACACATGATGTAGCGAAACCATAAGTGGCGTAATAATTTGATCTGTTGAGAGCATTGTGACAGTATCACAATTGCACATTTGACCCTACCACTGCCAAAAGGAAGGGTGGGCTTGAGAAGTTTGGCCTAATGTGCAAATGAGATGACATCACAATCCTCTTGAAAACTTAAATTGTTGGACGACTGATGGCAAAAGAATCTTCCATCGACCACCAACTTCATAGCCCTACTAGTTGACTCTCTTCACCATCAATCTAAAATTAGGTTGCTTGGCCAGTTATATATATATATATTAGACTGTGATCTGTTAGGTATTTATCCAGTCTTGCCATCGCTTCTAATTTGTATACACACCTTATGCTCAATATAATACAACCTTCTTACCAACGTTGCTAGTAAATCTAAGCATGGTTCCCATGACAATGCGATGCATCTATTTTATATCAGCAAAAGCACAAATGCTTTCTACTTAGATCTTGATCCTTGATCTACACTGTGAGACAAAATTCGCATCAGTAATTTGTTCTCCGCAGGCCTGTCAAGGGAAGACTGGGTTTCTGTTAGTCATTATACTGACTAATGAAAACTCATATTTCCAGTAAATTTGATTAACAACTGTTGTAAAAATATACAAATCACGTCAGGATGTCCTTGACACAGTAACTGACTCAAAAACCTAGATATATATATATATATATATATATATATATATATATATATATATATATATATATATATATATATATATATATATATATATATATATATATATATATATATATATATATATATATATATATACATATATATATATATATATATATATATATATATATATATATATATATATATATATATATATATATATATATATATATATATATATATATATATATATATATATATATATATATATATATATATACATATGCAAAGAATACACAATGACCTATAGTTTGTATAGGCTCCATTCCACTCATGTGAGACGGTGATCTGCCAGTTATTCAAGATGTAGGTTGTTCAAAATTGTCATCTGAGGAAGAAAAACTGTTTTACAACGCAGTTTGCACGAGCTGCTTATCTCAGAGCCGTTAGTCTTCCGAATTTCATGGCGCCAAGCCTCTTAATCCACCGTACAACTACAGTTGACGGTTGAGTGGTGTATGCAAAAGAGCTATCCCTCAGTAGCTCGATGCGACATCATCTCATTTGTATACTACGTCATTATCATTCACCACCCCACCCAGTAATTTGTTGTAGTTGGGGCTTGGTGTGCCAGTGCCGTGGCCTAATATTAAAATGGGAAGACGTCAAAATCATATCGACCAATCAATTCGCCAGGTTACATTGAGCCTTAGCCACTCATGTGTAAAAAGTTATTTAAATGTATTTAAAATTGAGATGGTGACGCTTCAATCTTAGGCTTCATGTAAATGCCTTCGCACTGCCGGAAATTGCCTTTGTTTTCTCCAAGACTTTGATATTTTATTTGGTTTCTTTATTTCAAGAGTATTTTAGGATAAATTGCATCCTAAATTCACATGCTGATTGTACTAAGATAGAACAGTATACACATCCCCATGCCAATGGATATATCCAGTTTATCGATCACTCATATGACATCATAATCAACAACATCACATGTGGACTGACATCATAATAATTTACGCCATTAATAGCACAGTTAAGTCCGTCATAAACGCTTAATAGTACATCAAATTGTACGAATTGTTGGGGTTTTTCTATTCAATAAACGTGCTTGTTGAATATTTTGAAATTAATTTGACTGGGCGCTTTTAAGCACAGGCATAGCTTGGGAGGATCTTAGCTAGAGATTGGCAGGATATAGCTAAATAGTGGATTCATACATTGACTGGTGCATCTTCATGTCAGTGTTTCTGATTAACTGTATGTATCCTTTAGCTGGAATGCTAGCCTTCATGAATGTAACCTCTTGTCAAACATCCGGCGATGACGTAACTAAAGCACAACTGATGCCACGTAGAACATATTACATCGCCGCAGATGAAATTATATGGGACTATTCGCCCACTGGGTTAGACAAGTTTGATCATCACCCCTTGATTGAACCTGGAACGTAAGTTTTAATTTCATGTTCACCTAAACTATTAACCGGTAAACTACAGCAATTACTTTTAAAATATTCCAGAGAATACCGCTTACATCATAAAGAACGTGTCATTCCTGGTCTGTGAGGATGAAAGGGTCAATGGAAGTCAGATGTTATAGCACGTGGTTGTGAGTCACATAGCTCTGTGTTTTAGTGTTGTCCTTCAAACTGTTTTCCCGAATGTACATAATCAATAAATATTAATCAAATACCAGATTTGTCAGGTTTGTCTTTCTCCGTCTCATTTACATCTTCCGCATCCTTTGAGTCAAACGCGTTCTTTTGCAATATGACGACGACGACGACGACGACGACGACGACGACGACGACGACGACGACGACGACGACGACGACGACGGCGACGATGACGACGGCGACGACGACGACGACGATGGTGAGAATGATTATGATGGTGATAAGTAATGGGGGCGGGGTGGGGTGGGATAGTGGTGGTCTGTTAGTAATATGTAGATTGCCAATCAATATTACGAGATGCTTAGACCATATACATGGCAACACGTCAGCCTTTTGAACCTGTCCTTTATAAGCACGTGCACTTTATGTGAGTTGAAATCGTCGAATATCCACGGTTGTTATTAATGAATGTGCCCTTTCTTCATATGCATGTGTTCTTTAGATCCGGTTTGATTGCATACACCTGGGTTTGCCCTTTTCTGGTATTATTCATGTCAGATTGCCTGTCAGAAGAATACGCCAGTATTTGTTTGAACAGTACACTCATGCTTTATGCTGTATTGAGGTTTGGTACCGAGCTAATATTTAGCTAGAATAGGCGGTTACAAATTTGACACAGACCTGTCTACTTTGTGCATTTTCAACTCCGGCTTAGAAGTAACATGCCCAGCAGTGATCTGTGGTAAATCGTCAAACAACAACGTATTCTCAAGACTCATCATCAATTTTGAAATATGACAGGCTCAATGGATGAATCCAGTTTTGGATATTCCCCGTCGATTCTTAGCTAAGCACCGCCCATGTTTTGGCTGTGTTGGCAACGATCGAACCGTGAACTCCGTGAATATCAATTTCCAGAAAACTATACAGGCAGGCTGTTGAAGATTTCGACACTAATTTGACTGGGTGTTGTTGCTGTAGCGCCCAGTCAAATTAGTTTCAAAATATTCAATAAAATGTTTATTACATGTTAAAGCCATACAATACTTTACGGACCATTTAATATGGACATAATTACGTCATTCATCACTTAACTGACTATAACGTAAACCTTCATGTGACGTAGTTGATTATGACGTTATATGATTGACCGATAAAGTGGATTCTTCACTTTAAGCTTTGTCTCAATATGGCACATTGTCTCTCATGTTTTTTTAATCATAGGAATTCATGGAAGTTTTTTTCTCAAGCAAATAACAAGATCGGTGGTCGTTACAAGAAAGTGGTCTACCGAGAATACATTGATGATACGTTCGACACAACGAAACCAAAGGCTTCGTCAGAGGAACATCTCGGTATTCTCGGGCCCGTTATTGCAGCTGAGGTTGGTGAAATTGTGGATATTGTTTTCAAGAATCAAGCCACTCGACCGCATTCTATCCAAGTACATGGCATGCAGTATGGTAAGTCAACATTAATAATCAACGATCAGTAACGTGATTACAAATAATAATAATAATAATAATAATAATAATAATAATATTTACTTTACAGGACGTAGTCCAGAAAACACCATCTAAAACTTAGTTCTTACAAAATCTGATTGATCGAGCGATCTGAGTTTAAAATCTGAATGTGGATCACATCAATTTCTGAGCCTTTTAATATCTAAATAAAACTACAAATTTGACCTTTCGCCAAAAAAGAAATGTGAAGAAATCTGGCTGATAATGGGAGAGTGAGAATTCCCAATCTCTGATCATTTATATGCTATATTTGTTTATCATACATGTAACAAATCAACAGACCAAGATCGAGAATCGAATAGCTATCAATCCCCTCAAATTATGTAGACTTATGATCTAGTGTGCTTAGTGGGACATGGCTTCTGAATCTCATTATTCGAGATGTAGTAATATGCATTTCCCTTCGTGTTAATCAATTATATATGTGTAAGCTTTCATGACCAAATGAATTACTGGATTCTAACACTCAAAAATCTTATTTATCAAAACATGTACATCAATCCACCAGTTAACCCGATCTGTTTCAAGGACTGCCAGACAGCAGATAGTCATCAGTCTTTTGATTTTATCAGCAAAATTGGTGGGCTAATTATGATATGCCCATGTTGCGGCTATGTTGATTGGTTGCGAGAGTGCACACTCGCAGACCATGTAGAAATACCTCTACCTGGTGTAACTCGTTGTCTTAGGTGTGCATTCCTATACTAATAAAGTCAATCCATTATCAGATCTCTTAACCAGTGGACCTGTCTAGTATTAGCTACGCCCCGCCTATCTCTAGCTAAGCTCCACCCACACCACGCTCGTGTTGTGATCGATCGGTCCATGAACTTCTTGACTATCAATTTCCAGAAAACAATACAGGTATGCTGTTGAATATTTTGAAACTAATTTAACTGGGTGCTGTTGCTGTAACAGAGCCCAGTCAAATTAGTTTCAAAATATTCAACAGCATGTTTATAGTAAATTGGACTGAGAAAATAGATTTATGAATTAAATTCACAGCATGCATATGATTTCGATCTAGAATTACCTTATGTGGGTGCGTTATGTAAACCAGAGAATCTAAAACAATCTAGGAAATGTTGAATTCCTACAAAACAATGTCGTAAGGGCACGTTCTTTTGGTCATATTGAAATTACGACAGAGCAGCAACATGAAATAGATATTCGATTTATCTAGATGTTTGTCATAATTTTATTGGTAAATTATTCTCACAGGACTGGTTCGTGTGTTTCTCCATGTGTGCAAATAATCATAGCTTAAGTATGGTAGTTTGTCATCACAATATAACCATGGTACTTTGTACATTTTCTAGAATCTAACGTGAACAGAGTTGATCCAGGTGAAACCCACACGTACAGATTTTATGTGCCAGATACAGTGGCACCAAGTTCACATGATCCAGATTGTCTGACGTATTCCTATCATTCTGAAGTCGACATGGTGAAGGACATCAATAGTGGACTAACTGGACCGATGCTGGTCTGCAAGCAAGGAACGCTGAACAGCAATAATAGACAGGTTTGAAGATGGGTGGCTCCAGAGGTGGGGGTAGTTGATAGGCCGATATATCTCATGCGACACCTCATTATGGCTTATGTGTATAATTGGTTTGCTTCATCAATTATATTCAAGCAAAGCGGAAAATGGATGGCTGTTATAAATGACTTAACATTAGTTTGTAGTTTACAATTAATAATGGTGCTGTTTATCAAACATAATTCATGAAATCGCTTCTCAAATTTCTAATTCTCAATCATATTGTGACTCTTCCCGACATTACATGTCTAACATACAACTCCAGATCCGAATCTGTGTTTCACGGAGGTCAGGATTCTCTCGATCTCAACACGGGCAAAGTCTGGCTAAAGCTTGGCGAAGAATGGGCGGGGAATAGCTAAAACTAGATCCATCCATTGCGCATATTGTATGTATGATTACTATTTTCTCCGGCTGTCGTAGTAGAACCATATAGCACAGATTATATCAATATATGATGATAAAGTGAATGGAGATCCAGCTGATGTTCGTGTCGAGGATTGTGGGATTATCCAAGATATTTAAGTGGTATTGCTTCAATAAACGCTGTCAATAGTATAATTCCAATATGTGAAATAACGTGTATTTCCTGTCCGATCCTACCCAGGATACTGCGAACCCAGGATACTGCGAACCCAGGATACTGTTCGCAGTATCAACTTCCATACTTGATGTGCAAGTTTTGACAAGTATTTTGGAATATTGCCTCATTCACTTTATTTGTTATTTTATCGTCAAAGCCTCTCATTCAAAGACAGTCGTTTATTTAACCCTTTAATGGTCAAGCCGGCCACAATCACCCCATGAAGTTGTCTTGGGAAATGACCATTCGCAGCCCACAGAAGACTATTTTTGAAAATTTACCGCTGGATGACTGGTTCGATAAGCGGCAGATTTTCAAAGATGGCATTCTCTTGGCCTGCAAATGGACATTTACTATGAGAAAATTGAAATTTTCATGACCAGATTTGACTATTAAATTGTTAACTAAAGACATTTTATAGATATACACGAATGATACCTGCTATGAGAATAGAATTTGGATTATATTTCTTGATTTTTAAATTTGTAACCTCTGTTGTGGATAGACATACAACTGTTACAAATTTGGAAATGCAATTTGACTGAAATTGCCGTTTACATTCTAATTGTTCGCAGTACAAGTGGGCCACTTCAGGAAAAGCAGTTATAACGGGGTTCAACTTTAATTTTCTTCTTATTTACATATTGAACATAATAATATACATTTGTCACGATTTTAGAAATATTTCATCTTTCAATTTTCTTTATTTAATTCCACACGATATGGTACAATAAAATATCTTTATCCAAACAGAGATCAAACCAATTTCTACCATAAATCATTCACGTATGCATGCATGCATGCATCCTTGTCTTAAACATTCACCATCCTCTGGCACCGAATTGCATTCCCTCTTGCAATTGATTTTAATTATGAGGCAACCCCTGCTTAGGATCGATTATAGAATGAATGAATGGGTGGGTTGCTGGGTGGCTAGGTGGGTGGGTGGATGGAACTGTAGCTCACGGGGGTATGCGCTGGTCCGCCATGACGTTCCTATCCATCGCGCCGCAAATGCACGACGTACGGGAGGGCTGGTTGGCTGCGGATCTCGGGGTTGCGGATCCCGTATCGCATCTCTCTGGAAGGTAAAAAAACGGGCCTCTAGAGCCGGTGGAACACTGATGTTCCAGTGGGGTCATGCGACCATTGCCGCTGAGATTGAACCACCCGGTGTCGTCCCAACTATATGTGTCACCGGTATGCCTATCCATACTAATTTAGAGATATGGAATAAACTAAATATACTATACAAACAGTTTATGCGTTTGACAGTAAATGAGCACAGTAAAACACAACATAGAGCCATCCGGTGTTCTTTCCACGTGGTGTCGCCGGAGGTACCACATAGATCCTTGAATCCGCAGAGATATCCCCGCAAGTGAGAGTTTTTGCAACAAAGTCACTAGATAGTTTAATATAAACTAGTATGCCCCCAACACACACACAAAGAAATTATTGTTGTTGCGAGAGGAAAGTGTCTAGCACGTGCCTCCGTCACAGGAAAATGCTTTCAACGCCGAAGCGGAGGAAAAGAGCTAGCAAAAAGGGCCACTCTTTTGTTCAATAGAAAATTCTAAGTGCTGAAAATCCTAGTGACGCTACTGTTAAGGTGTTGCACGCTGGTTTACGTGAAGACGGAACGAACGATTTCAGAAGAATTCCCAGGTCACCGTCTTATGTAGTTCCAAATTGACTGCATTGGTAGTTGCCGCTTTATTTATGCAGGCCTTCTGCTACAGCCTAACCTACCAATTGGTTGTTAGTAGCGGAAACAAGCCTGGGCCGCAAGTGGCATGGTTTACTACCTAACTTTTAGATACGTTGATCCGTTGGGCGCAGATGCCCAGCTTCCCTAAGGTTGCCCGCATAGCATCTACCTCCAAAGATAGCGTGCGTACATGTCACAGAACAAAGCTCCAAATCAAATAACGATCCGGCTACACGGCTCCGCAACCACATATAAGATCACTAGACGAGTTTCACAGTTCACATAAGCAATTTAAAATACTGACATGTCATTATGGTGGGGATGGAGATACGGATATCCATCGCGAGCGTCCTTCCCGTGAGGGCGTGATGGGCTCTAAGGCCTCACCCAGACACTACAACGAGTTGGATGGAGATCATCATCTCGTCCGTCACCGGGTGATACGGGCTAACATTTGACCTGTCGTTAGGGTTATTTTCCATAATGCCCAGAGATGCACTGCAGGTCGGTATCACAACATATAAATTAATATTTTTATCATTTCGCAGTGTTTCCTACTTTGGCGGGGGAATCTACCTAACAAGTATCTAAAGACATGAGGGGGCGTGTATGTAAATCGGCACTTTAACTATCACCACTCAGAAACCTCCGATAGTTTCCGAGGGTCTGGTCTGGTCAACGTGTCGATTGGGAATCCAGACAATTAATAAGGCTGGTATCGTGGAAAGAGATAATCACTCAATAAATATACGAGGCCTATAGGTAACTGGCCAATTTTACACAACCTTGCCGGTGCGTGGGGCTACATTACCACAACAACTGGAAAAGAGGCGTGCACTAGGCGTCTCTAACGGAGAAATTGTCCCTAACGACTTTAAACCTATTCTATGGAGCTGAATAGCATGGTCTAGTCGGTAACATGTCAAGCTCAAACATTTATATATATATATATAGGTATAGGTCAGGTTTATAGTCTGCTTCCACTTGCGTGCTCAGCCGACTTTCCAACTTTATTTAGAGCATGATCAGCGACCTCAGTGTAAAATTGATGCTGGCGGGAATCGTGATGCGGATATAATGTTGCTGTATAGTATTTCCTAGCGTACTGCTGTCTAGAGTTTTTATAAATAAACAAAACATATTAACTAGATGGTGACTTGCCATATGAACAACTAACCAATACACAATTTAACGAATATAAAGATTATGGTATCACAGGCCATTGGACCCTTCAGTGCGGCTAGTTGAAAGCACCCACAATAAACAAGGATAATATTCACAATAGCAGAAATGGTAAATATGCGGTCCTAGGACCGGTAAGGTACCTATTAGTCATCAGTACCATTATGCGGAAATAATAATTAAAGGTTCAATAGTATAGCTACTTGAGTACCTAATAGTCATCGGTACGGAACAAGTCGACAAGTTACTGAAATTGAGGGGCTAACATATGCGTAGCGCGAGATGGCACGATCTCTGAAGCTGGAAAGATTTCCGCAGGAATACATCCGCAGGCAGATATCCGCAGGCAGGTATCCGCAAGCTGGTCTCCGGAAACTGACTTCTCCAGGCAGGATGGATACGGTACATTCTCTGGACAGATAACGGAACGGTTCAAGAGATATCCATTAGATAGTCATTTCGCTCATAAAGGATAGAAACGGTTTGTTGCAAAGTTTCCGTCCGGCGAGGGTAATATGAAAGTTGAGAGCAACCCATTAACAGGGAGGGCTGCTTATATAATTTATGCATGTACAATAACTGCCACATGGTGGGGGGGGGGGAAGTGGGGTGCGTCTCATAGCTCTTGCGGCGCACTGGGCAAAGTTCACCCAGACTGGTCGAAAAGTTAATTATTACACACATGACATGCAGTGCGGAAGTTGAAGTCCACTTTTTAGCGTGGTTGGCAGATCTGGCGAGTCATCCACCAAGAATCACTATCAGCTCTACATTCCGTAGAATTAAATCTGGGCCCGCACGGCCCTCCGACGGAAAGACTCCCTTATAAAGGTCTGGATGAGGGAGTTATTACTTTGAGTTAGTTTATTGCCCCCCCCCCCCCACCCCCGGATGGCCGTCTGGGGGTGTACAAAAACTGTGGGAGCCGAGGACTCCTTAACACCGCGGATGAGCTGAAATCCAATTGGTACCGGATGATATAGGTATCACCGTAGGTAAACAGTTACACGCGTCTATCCCGATAGTCCAGTCGTCCTGTACGGGCCGGTTTCCATGCTGGGGATGCTCCTGATTCTCGATTTTTCACCCTTTTTATACTACTCGACGTCAGAGCCAGGCGCCTCAGCCAATCAGCGGCCGAGCAGTAGCCAATCAGCGTGCAGACAGAAGTGGTGACGCGGCTATTACGTACACAGCACATTCCTTATTTATTTATACATACACGCGATTAAGACGTCAAGAGAAATATTTTGAAGATAATTTAAGGGGATTTCCGATGATAACTCAGCCGTTTCTGGGCCGATTTCAATAATTTAAACGGTTCTGAAATCCTCGTTTTATTCTGGTCTTGATCAGTACCAAGACCAATGAGGATGATACAATTAAAGTTATTTACGGCTACCTACTCGGTTCACTATAAGCACGCGCTCGCTTCCAATCCCGAGACGCGTTGTCAGGGAAGCTCTGACGCGCGCGCATGCGTACCACGCGGTCTAACGGGCTCTACACCTCTCTCATAGGGCTCATATATGCGTACCATGCTACCCAGGGGGGTGGGGGGGGGGGGGCGTGCTTGGAGCGAATCCGGAACGGTCGTCCCGTACCCGGCTGGTATCCGTCCGGTCGATCCGTGCTGCAGAACGAAGGAAGGAATGAAGGATGGGTGGGTGGATGGATGGCTGGTTGGGTGGGTGGACGTACGTACGTACGGCGGATGGATGAATGGATGGATGGATGAATTGTAAATATGTTTACCTAATATGTAAACTGTGTAATTGTAATTACCTTAATCAGTTTACACATGCAATGTGTGCACTGTTTAATTACAATATGGTGATAATATGATGTTAATAAATGTACTACATACAAAAGGAACGATTTTAATTAAACTATTTAATTTTCTATTGGTATCGCTGATAACATTAAATTTCTATTCGCATCGACGCCAATAACATGAACGGTATCGTGGGTTTGCAACAGGTGCGACAGGAACTGCAATAATCACATCCATAGAGAATGGCGTTTATTGAGCTTATACAGCCACCATGCGCATGATTATAAATATCTTCAGAGAATAACGTTGAGAGAGAATTGATGAATTCACTTTTTGCTATGCCCCGGCCATCTCTCTCAAAGTTCCGTCCACGTTTCGCTAGTGTTGGGATCGATCGAACACTGAACTCCAGAACACTATACAGGTAAGCTTTTGAACAGCGTCCAGTCAAATTAGTTTCAAAATATTCAACATAATATCTATTAAATAGTAAGGAAATACGATTCGTACAACTTGACGGACTATTAAGGGTTCCTGACGCATACGTCATTCATGACGCATTTTAATTGTGATATCAGCCTACCTGTGACATCTTTGATTATGACGTCATATACTTAACTGACAGATTGGATTCGTTTATTACCTAGATTGTTAATGAAGTGAATAATATTAGATGTACACATGGCTACACATTAATGGGTGATTGACGTTTCAACATTAAAGCTGTAATGCGATCACCTAACCTACATCTCAGCATACATTACGCATTGAGAGTAGCTCCACATAACACTGGGTTAACATAATTGATGGCTTACTCATGCGTCCTTTCTAAGTGCATCTATGTTTACTGATCGTGCATTATATTTCTACTCTTTCCAGATTAAAATGGATAGGGAGTATTTTCTGATGTCTGCGATTACTGATGAGAATTTAAGTTGGTATATTGATGATAATATCAACATGTTCTCTCAAAATCCAGATTTGGTTGACATCGATGATGATGAGTTTCACGAGTCCAATAGAATTCGCCGTAAGTAAGCATGTTTTAACATCATATATAGTTGATAACTAAGATATGACTCCATAAAAGAATAAACGGCGCAGTATACATTTTCATCGCGCTGACTATACATTGATGATTATACATTTTCATCGCGCTGACTATACATTGATGATTATACTGCCCTACAAGTCGAAAGGGGAAGCTTTGTCACCTTGACATCAAATGTCAAACCATAAGATTATTCTATTTCAGGACAAAATGAAATTGGAAATCAATCTATTATGTACTGTGAACTAGCCGGACCATCGAATTTGACCACGCGCGTCTACATAAATGCTATGCGATAGAAGATAACCTTAGTTATGTGATGAAGTAATTTATCAATCACAATCATCTTTAAGACATATGACATTGGTAAATATTTGTTATTTCATATGCCCTTGCTGTGATATAAGTAACAACAACGTTCTGTGATTATAGTGCACGTCATAATGATTCCATTTTATTGCAGATATTAACGGATTTTCATTCGCGAACCTGCCTGGTCTAAATATGTGTATCCAGGAAAACATCTCTTGGCACCTGATTGGACAGGGATCTGAGAGTGATATCCACAACCTCTATTTCCATGGCAACACACTCACATATGGTTTGGACCGGCTTGACACGCTATCGTTATTTCCAGATGACACGAAAACAGCATACATGTATACAGACAATCCAGGTTAGAGATAGGATACTCTTATGATTTATTGACCGAAATATGCACGAACATGCACGAATATTACACCGTTCATGACTGAATAACAAAATTGGTACTTACGGAGGAGACCGGCGTGTAGGTGTCATCTTTCTCCCCCATATATATGGGAGATATATTTCATAGCTTATAGAAATGTTGTCATGTGTACTGGCTGCCTTTCCAGGCCAGAGATTTTATGGAGCCCTCGTAAATAACTAGATCTCTCCGAGGTGTGGGATTCAATACGGCTCCTACCCGGTGAAGGTCCAGAAGACTAGCTTCATTTCGATGAAAATACCATACCATTATCATTAACTGCATGATATCTGACATGCATACGTGTTTTTGTTTAGTGTATGGTTCTGCATTAAGTTTGCCAAAGTCTTATCATTTATGCAACCGTGAAATAATCCAGCATAGAAATAGTTTTATACACATATACTTATTTTAGCACACATTCTGTTTTAGGAATCTGGCCACTTGTGTGTTCGACCGATACTCACTTTCTCAATGGTATGACCGCCTACTATAACGTAGAAGTTTGTAACAAACAAGTTACATTACCACAGACAAGCGACTCAGTGCGAACATATTACATAGGTGTAAGAGAAATAGAATGGGATTATGCTCCAATCAAGCGAGATATTATTACAGGAGACACTCTGCTGCAGCCACAATCGTGAGTATTACACATTCCGTCCAGCTCCAAAATATAATAGCTATTTGCTTGAGAAAGCGTTATTAGTACAGACATATGATACACTCCAGATTGGTCGAGAGGGGTCACATGGTTTGTGACATCACATGCGGCATAGCTTGATTACTATATATAGGATGCCATGCCACACCAGTCATGCACTTATTTGGACAATCCATATATATGCCATTAACCACCCCACCACCAACCGACGCATTGCGACGTCATTAGCCATGTGACAACAGTTTGACCACTTAGAAAACAGCAAAGATTACTAAGATTCATTCATGCTTGATCAAGTATGAATGCGCATTTATGACATACCAGTATTACCAGGCCAAACAGAAACATGTCTATAACACATGCAGGCCGATAGAAGACTATTTTTGAAATTTTAATAATGGAATGACTGGCTCAGCTACGGAGCCAGTCATTCCAGTGATAAATTTTCCAAAATAGTAGTCTCTTGGTCTGTAAATCGGTACTGACTAAGCGAAAATTTAACCATTAACCATCTAGTGATCAAGTGGACCGAAATACACCTCTTAGAATCTATTTCCCTAAATTTCAGTGATAAATTTACAACGCCAGCAAATGATTATTCGTTGAGCAATAATTTCAATTTTCTTGGAAAATCTTGACAAATCAAAGTGTTAACTGACAAAAGTAGAATTTTGAGCACTTTGAGGCACTATTGACACAAGC